>JAZKJV010006696.1:0-734932 GCA_037367405.1 Ottelia alismoides | reverse complement strand
TAGCAAGGATCGCCTCATCTGGGAAGGTATCACGAATAGGATCAATCTGCTCAGAATCCTCAGGCTGCTCTAATCGGGAAAGATGATCCGCCACCACATTCTTGACTCCAGGCTTATCCTTAATCTCAATGTCGAACTCCTGGAGTAGAAGGATCCATCTCGTCAATCTGGCCTTGGCATCCTTCTTTGCCATGAGGTACCGGATGGCGGTATGATCTGTAAACAAAGTCACTCTAGATCCAATGATATACGATCTGAACTTATCTAGGGCAAATACTACTGCTAGCATTTCCTTCTCTGTGACCGTATAATTCCGCTGGGCGGAATCCAATGTGCGGCTAGCATAGTGTATGGCAAATGGCACTCCATCCCTCCTCTGTCCCAGCACTGCCCCCACGGCAAAATCGGAGGCGTCCGTCATGATCTCGAATGGGAGAGACCAATCAGGCGGCTGGAGAACAGGAGCCTCAATCACACATCTGCTGGAGAGTCGCAAACGACGAAAGACACTTGTCATCGACAAGGAACTCGGTGTCTTTCGTCAAGAGGTCAGTCAACGGTCGGGCAATCTTGCTGAAATCCTGAATGAACCTCCTATAAAATCCAACGTGCCCCAGGAATGACCGTAGCTGCCTCAAATTGGACGGCGGTGTGAGTTTTCTAATGACATCAACCTTGGCCGGATCAACCTCCATGCCCCTGTTGGAGATGATGTGGCCAAGCACCGTCCCTTGAGTCACCATGAAGTGACTCTTCTCCCAAGATAGCACCAAATGGAACTCAATACATCGCTGGAGTACCCGGTCTAGGCAGTCAAGACAAGAATCGAATCTGTCGCCGTAGACCGAGAAATCGTCCATGAAGACCTCCAAACACTCCCCTACCATGTCCGAAAAGATCGACAGCATGCACCTCTGAAAAGTCGCAGGGGCATTGCATAGCCCAAATGGCATGCGTCGAAAAGCATATGTGCCGAAGGGACAGGTAAAGGTGGTCTTCTCCTGATCCTCAGGAGCGATGGCCACCTGGTTGTAGCCCGAGTACCCATCCAGGAAACAATAATGGCTCTTCCCTGCCAGTCTCTCAATGATCTGGTCAATAAAAGGCAGGGGGAAATGGTCCTTCTTGGTGGCCTGGTTGAGTCTCCTGTAGTCAACACAGACCCTCCAAGAGGTGGGTACTCGTGTAGCGATCTCCTCTCCCGACTCACTGATCACAGTCGTGATGCCCGTCTTCTTGGGCACCACATGCAAGGGGCTGACCCACTTGGAGTCGGAAATGGGATAAATAAAATCTGCACTCCACCATTTTGATATTTCTTTCATCACGACCTCTCTCAGGTTGGGGTTCAGTCGCCGCTGGAACTCACGCGACGGCTTCGCCCCCTCCTCAAGATAGATATGATGGGAGCACACTGCTGGACTAATCCCATGGAGATCCGCTACGCTCCATCCGATCGCCTTGCGGTTCTTTTCAAGAACCCCCATCAGACGGGATTCTTGCTCTCCAGTCAACTCGGCTGAGATGATGACTGGGTACATCTCTGGATCGCCCGCAAGGAATCGATACTTCAACGAAGTAGGGAGCGGCTTTCGCTCTGGAATGCTGGGTGCTGGCAAATCTGGCTGTGGAAGAAACCGAGTGAAAGCTGCAAGGTCGGCCACATCTGCCTGGGAAAGTGAAAGCGTACTCTCGCAAACTGGATCGGGAGAAGGCGGCTCAACTGTACTGTCTCTGCTCTGCTCTGCCTCTACCTCCTCCTCTGTAGGCTCAGGTGAACTCAGGTCTGGCATCTGATCATAACAATCTGCCCAATCAGACTCTGAATCCGAGGGATCTGCATCAGAAACGGTGGCATCAGTACCACCGGAAAACAAGGTGGCCTCAGCACCACCATCACGAGTCACTGTGCTGCGATCGAGGACCGGCTCTGCTGCCGTAAAGGTATCCGGAACCAGGTCTGTGCTCTCCAGACCCTCCTCTGCTATCGTCTCTGCATCAGCTGTATCTGAAAGTGAGAGGGTGGTCTGTGTCTCCAGGTCTGCCCAAGCTGCCTCATCGTCTGAAATCACAAAATCGCAGTCCTGGTGGATGTCTGGCTCTGCGTCTGTCAGCTGCTCTGAATCGGTACTCGCATCTGAGCGGGCTCTGAGTCTGGCTCTGTAGTCCTCAACCGTCTCTATTTGTATACTCTCGCCCTCGACGCGAAAGTACACCTTCCCGCTATCATGATCAGTCACCGCCTTGGCTGTGGCCAAGAACGGACGACCAAGGATGATGGGGGTATCGGTCACTGACTCAGGGATCTCCATGTCCAACACTACGAAGTCCACGGGGAATTTCAGGCCCTGAATCGTGACGATAACGTCTCGTAATAACCCCTTCGGCCTCTTGACAGATCGATCAGCGAACTGAAGGACTGTCCTGCTCTGTCGAAGAGTGCCCAACTCGAAGCGGTCGAGAAGGGCTGCCGGAAGAAGGTTAATCGACGATCCGCTATCTAGAAGAGTACGGTCGAACCGCTGCTCACTAATCTGGCATCTGACATACGGGGCCCCTGCATCTGGCCTCTTGGCTGGCAGTCGGTTCTGGATCGCGAAGCACGTGGCTTTCGTCAGCACATGTATCTCTGAAGTATGGTTCCTCCTCCTCCTCCTAACTGTAGTCCTCTCTCTCAAAGATCTCTGGAGAAGGGGGATGTGCTGCAAAGCCTCCTGGAGGGTCAGCTGAATGTGGAATCGATCTATCATGCTCTGGCTGAACTCCTCGAACTCTCTCTTTTTTGTATTTTCTTTTTTCTTCCCCTTCCCCATCTGAAGGGCTCTAGGGAAGGGGATCACTGGGTCCTTCTCAGATGAAGGACTAGGAGAAGATCTACGCGGTTCAAGGACCGGATCCACACATACATCATGCACCACAGTGGGACCAAAAGAATGTAAACCTTTTCCTTTATTCATCACAGAATCCTGAGATACATGACCATGAGGAAAAACAACAACTCTCTCTCTACACACACCGGTGGCCTCAGTACCACCACGGATGGGCTGCTCTGCTGCTGCTGGTGAAGGTAGACGTCGGGCGGCATCAGTACCGCTCGCTGGCTCGGCTGCTGCTGGGGTGGCGTCAGTACCACCTCCTCGATCTGGTGAAGTGGCGGCCTCAGTACCGCCTGTGGGATCAGCATCATCGGTGGCCTCAGTACCACCGTCATCGACTGGAGCGGCCTCAGTACCGCTCCCCTCCTCCTCCTGGGGCGCCTCTGGATGGTGCTCAGCTGAGGCGCCGCCGCCGGCTGGGGTCCTACCGCTCCTAAGCGTGGCAAAATCAACATCAAACAGATCTGAAGAAGTATCATCAAATGGATCGCTAGGAGTGGCTAACTCAGTATGTACTACCTGCTCAGACTTCCGCTTCAGGTTGTTCGGATTGGGCTCTATCTGTGCAGGTATGGCGGCCTTCCCTCTCACCAAGTCCCGCATCTCCTGGCGGAACTCATCCATCTCCCGTCTGAAGGTCGCCTGCTGGTCCGTGAGGAGGCGGGCGATATCATCCAAGGCAGGGCTCTCGTGGGAGCCCGACGGGTAGCCTCTCTGTGGGTGAGGCTGCTGGTACTGCTGTGGGTGAGAGGGGTAGGACGGAGGGTGCTGCTGGTGCTGGTATCCCGGGTGAGCTTGCTGCTCACGTCTCCCAGACTGTCCCTGCTGCTGATAGGGACGAGGACCGTAGGATGGCTGCTGCTGATACACTGGGGGCTGCTGCTGCGACTGGTGCTGGTCTCTCTAATGGGAGTACTGCCCTCCCTGACCTGACGGCTGCTGCTGGGGCTGGGCACCACCACTCCCCCACCTGAATCCGGGATGGTCTCGTCGGATACCAGGCTGGGGACGGTCGTACCAGATCCCGTTGACATCCATCAACGGCTCTGCATCCAAGGGGGCTGGGGGTAGTACTGCCAACGGCTGGTCCGGCTGGTAGAGCACCATCTGCATCTCTGAAGATGGTGGAGACTGGTAGGTGGGTTGCGGCTGCTGGTACGGCTCCGCCTGTACAAAGTGAACCTGTCTAGGCTGCTCTGAGGAGCTGGAGCGCTGGGACGAGCTGCTGCTGCCGCCGGTATCGCCTCGCGACAGAAGACGGGGCTGCGAAGCCGTCTGTGTCTCCTGGAGACACATGAGCTGTGTCTTCATGTCGCTCAAGACCTGTGCCATCTGCTCCATCTGCGTGATACTCTGGCACTGCTTCTTCTCTATCAGCTCCATGCGGTCCAACTTCTCGCTGATAATGCCCATGTCTGCAGCGGACGACTCGGCCTGTGCTGCTGCTACTGCGGACGAACTGGATGGACCTGCATCTACCCGTGCTATCCTCTGGTACTGCACGGGTCCTGGCTGATGTGGCTGGGTCTTCTGCGTATAGAGCCTGGTCTGAGACATCACCATGTAGTTCTCTGACATCTCCTCGTAAATGGCCCAGACCTGCTCGTGGTCCTTGGCGAAGTAGGGACCCGCCGCAAGAAGCGTTCACCAGACCCTGAAGCTCTGGCGTCAACCCGCTGAAAAAGATCTGAACTAGGTTCGGCTTCGATATGTCGTGGTGCGGGCATCTGTCTAAGAGCTCTCTGAACCTCTCCCAAGCCTCGTGGAACTGCTCGTTGGGGAACATGGAGAAGTTGCTGATCAGGGCCCTCGCTGCATTCGTCCGCCCGAGTGGATAGTACTTCTTCAAAGTAACTCGGTGCGGAGCTGCTCCCAGGTGTGGACGAACTTCCCTAGATGCTTCAGCCAGGTGGCTCTGCTCTATCTGCCAGTGAAAAAGGGAAGGCTATCATCCGGATCGTGTCCTGGTCCACGTGACGATCGTGGACAGTGCTGCAGATCATCAGAAACTCCTGGAGGTGGAGGTGGGGCTCCTCTGTGGCTAGCCGTGGAAACGGGGTAGTAACTGCAAGGTGTTCGGGGGGAACTTGAAGTCCCCCACGATAGCTGGCACTACCACCCAGTGATGCATCGGAGTGGATCGGGGGTTGTGTAACGCCCGCATCGGCTGTGGTACTCCTCTCGCAGCAGCGGCTGCTACGGCGGCGGCTGCTGCTGCTGCTTACTGCGGCTGCTGCCTCTGCGTCCTCTGCATCAGGTATATCCTCGGGGCTCGCTCTGCTCTGAACCTCGCTCTGCTCGGAGCCTCTTCCAACTCGCGCCTCATCTCAATCATAAACGCCCCCTGATCGCGTAGCTGCTGCTGAACCGTCTCTAGCGATGCGATCAGGGTGGAGTTGATCGCTCCTTGGTCAAGTATAACATGCTGGTCTCCCTGTGGACCTCTGGAGTGATCATCTGATCTGGCTGCCATAGCGACGTCTGCAAAACCAAACGAGCCCAACTCAGGTGCTGTCAAATGTATCAATCTCTCCTCGGGCTCGTGTCTCTCAGGAAGGTCAGAAAGGGGGTCGATGGGGAACATGGCGGAATCGTACTCGGGCTCGAGAGCTGGTCTGGGCTCTCACTAGCCAACCTAGATGATCGGGTAGACGTGCCCGAAAGCGGTGCAGCCAGAGGCTGCCTAAGAGACCGTCTACCCATCATCTTGATCTGGGCGAGTAGGGCGGATGAGATCTGGAATCAACTATGATCACAAACAAACCCCCGGTTCACCAACGCAACACGAGCTGAAGACCGTGAAAGTTCGGTCAAATTATCTTGTCTATTTTATTTTGGTGAACACACAAAGTATCAGAGCGCTTACGTGACTGTTAGGATATCCGATACTAGCCCCACCGACTGGCCCGCACTAGGAAGTTGGTAATCAGTCGGGTCTAGCACCGGGGAGGCTCTACCTAGGGTGCGGGTCACTCTCTCGCGCATCCAAACCAGACAATGAGGGGGGTTGCTCTCCCCAAGACAAAGTTTTTAGGGTGAGCGGTTTTAATGATCAAGTATGATTAGCAGTCCCGATTTTATTGTTTTTCTTTTTAATATTTTCAAAGCAAGCAAAAGGCCTAACGAATTTTTCGGTTCTCCTGATTATTTAAGCCGAAAACAGGGGGGAGAAGACGGAAAAAGCCGATGCGCGAGAAAATCAATGATGCATGCAAAGTAAGGAAGGCGTACCTGACTCCAGCACTCTACATGCAATTATGATCCGCGCAGAATTTAAAGACAAGAAATTAACTACCTAAATGATGCAACGGGAAAAACCGAGGCCCTAAACAACAGTGCTAGCGTAGAACCGTCTAACCGATCACCGACCTCCAAGCCAAAGAGTCCGGTCTTGGCTTACCCCTCCTCTTCTCGACAGGTCGAGTTCAGGAGTAGCGCTTGTGGGGCAGGCTCGCGGCACGTAGGCTGCGAAGGCAAATGAGTCGGTTATTTTTATTAATTATTTTAGTAGGTCCAATTAACGATCTATAGGAACAGATCAGCAATTAGGTGTGGGGATCCTACTATTACGGCACAGTCACCAGAAAATCCTACGGCTAGGGGCTCGATCAAAAAGCCGCGTAAACACCGGAAAGGCAGTAAAAAGTAGAAAATGAAAGCCGCGAAAAACCGCGAAAAACCGCTAAGTTCTAAAGGGTCCCCCGAGCACACCGGTGCTCGGCGAAACAGACCCGAGAGTGTCCAAAGTCCACAAGTCTGAGTGTACCTGTATTATTACAATAATAAATGAATAAACCTAAGCTATTCTCACCCACCTCAACTCTCTCTCCCTCGCTCTCTCCTGCGGCTTCGTGAAGAAGGAAGCCGCCTCCGCCTCGCTCGGGTGCACCGGCGCTCCTAGGAATGCCGCCCTCGCTCCTCGGGCCCTCGCAAGAAAAAGAAAGGACAAGTGGTCAGTCCAAAAGTTATTCAAAAATATCAGAAGAATATATATATACAAAATCTATACAAAAAGCCGCGAATCAAAAAGCCGCGGAAAAATCTAAAAGACTACTAAGCCGTGCTCCCCGGCAACGGCGCCATTCTGATAACCCGCCTGATCGACAGAGGTAAAGGTCTGAAAAGGGTCGTTGCGACCTCAATCAAACAGACGGAGAATATCAAGAAAAATCAACCACTCAAAGAGATCAAATCAATCAAAACAAAATACGAGCGGTCTAGCTATGTGATTAACCTGGTATAGCTCCCAGGGTCGAACACAAGGAGCACGGGTTGGCTAGAAAGCCTACGAAGTAGTCAGAATCAACGAACAAGGGAAGATAATTTTTTTGTGGTTTTAATTGTTTTTATATATTTTTTTTGGATTTTTCAAATGTAAAGAAAATAAGAAAACACAGGAGTAAGCACACTTGAGCAATTTTATTTAACACACCAAAAATCAAGCAAAAATTCAAGAAAATGTTTTATGCTTTTGGGTTTTTAAGTGTTTTGGTGAATTTTTGGGGTTTTATGACGGGTAAATTATTTTCTAAAAATCACAAAATGCAAAAAGGGGAAGGTACTGTCCAGCAAGGCTTAAGACCCAAAAATAAAATATTTAAGGATCTTAAAAGGCCCTGAGGTAATTTTCCTGTATACTAGATAGACTAAGGAAAATTTAGGCACCCTAATTATTGTTTTTGATTTTTAATTTAATTATTATAATTTTTATGAGTTTTTGAGGGTTTTTCAATTTTTAGGGTTTTTACTCAATGGAAAATAGCCAAACTTGGCTAGAAAATCAAACAGCAAGCAAACAACAGTATCTAATTTTTTTAGAATTTTTGGTGGGGTTTTTATATTTTTTTGGTATTTTCAAACCTAGACAGTAGCTAAAAAGTAGGTTTTTGAATTTTTAAAAATACTCAACGAAATCAAAAATGTCCTCAAAAATCCCTAAAATTCCCACACCATGGCAGGAGCCATGTGTCAAAATCTCATGGAATTTGGAGGTAATTTGATATTTTATTCAAAAATGAAAAGGGGGCACAGTGCACAGGGACGCAAGTGCAAATACCCGAGGATCTGGGGGCCCAGGTGCAAAATACCCAGCAAGTCACGCGCGTGGCGCGTGGCTGGGGCACTCAGGGGCCTCTTTGTAATAAAAACCCACTCTGGGACCTTTTGGTAACTGGTACCAAAAAGTCCGAGGGTACGGGTGCAAAAAGCCCACTAAAATCCGCACATGTCCAATAAAAACGCTCACAGGGGCACAACTGCAAATACCATAAAATATTTCTTCATTTCATAACAACCCAGATCTACAGGATAAAAGATGTAAAAAGCCAACTAAACACGTGACGAAGCACGTGGTCACATACACACAGGGGCATACATGCAAATAAAACTAAGCACAAGGTCCATCATGCAATTTACCCTACGTAAATAAAGTTTTAAAATATTTACAGGACTAGGACGAAAAAGACAAACTAAGAGGGGGGCCTAAGTAAATTTACCCCTTTATTCGTCGACGGCCAGATGCGCGCCACGTGGAAGATCGGACGGTCCTAGATGGCTGGCACTTCTCTTCTTCATCTCCTGGGCCCGATCGACGGTGCAGAGGGGGCCACGTGGAAGATCGGTCGGCTCAGGTGCGGTGGAGTCCCTCTCTCTGCTCTGACGGTCCAGATGCGCTCCTCTGGATAATCAACGACTTTAGCTCCTCGGAAGATGGACGGCTGGGATTAAAACTGGAGCTTGGGAGCCATCGGACGGTGCTGGAGGCGTGTGGGGGTTCCGATGATCGAAATAATGCACGAGTAGGCCGGAATCAAGGGAACACGTCGGAGGATGGATTTGGGCGAAATCGGAAATTACACTAAATGGCTAAGCGAAATGGATACCTGGATGATGCGGGAGACTGGGCTGGAGCTTAGCTAGCTCCTGGTCGTCGCCTCGAAGGTCGTCACTGCCTGAGGGCTCGAGCTCCGGTCGGGTGGCGGAGCACGGCGGCGCGAAGCAGCCGGATCAGTGACCGGGGCACCCTTTCCTCTCTGCAACAGGTGCAACCGCGAGCTGTCACCTCGGTGGTTGTTCTGGAGGTCACGGGAGTGAAGTTGGCGAGCCAAAGATGACGAACGAAAGCGGCGGAGCTCTGGTTTTATACGCGTGCAGGTCCGGAAAGGGAAGCTCGGGTCCGGCTCGATTGAGCACGGACCCCTAGGCGAGGAATCGGGCGAGGATCCCGGATGCACAGAGGATGATTGGAGTGCGGGGTTTGCGGATTTGGTGGTCGGATCTGGTGGGGGTAATTGGAAGAAGTCGGGTCGAAAACCGAGATCCGCGGCTCTGGTGGTCCTGGGGGGAGGTGTTGACCGGGGGTCAACAATCCCCCGTGGACCAATCAGAGCCCGCCAATTATTGAATTCTTATTTGATTTTTTTGGGGCTTTTAATGGCCGAATTTTTAAAAACTCAAAACATGAAAAATGTTTGTTTTAATTTTTTCTATTTTTTTATGATTTTTAATTAATTTTTGGTAATGAAAATAAGGTATTACATATTATAGCTATACAATAGGTATATATACAATGTATGATTTTTAATTTTGATTTTTAATTGGTTATTTATACAATTTTATTCCCATTTTATATTTTATTTATTTATAGGATAAAATGAGGAATAAAAGGCTATTTTTATTTTATTTTTATTATTTTTATACATGTGGGAAATAATTATTTATGTATACTATATACATGGTATATTTACAAGATGTTTTTGTGTTTTTAATTTTGTATTTTTATTTGATTTTGTTTTGTTTCTTTTTATTTATTTTATGTACATTATGTAGCATAGGATATTTACAAAAAGTTCTAGAAATAAATACATCTATTTACAAGGTTAGATAAATAAGGATGGTGGTCTTATGTACAAGGTGAAAAGCTCTTTTTGGGTTTTTGATTTTTAAACTTTTTATTTTGTTTTTAATAGTTTCTAGATATATACAAAATATATACAAGTGTATTTTTGGATGAGAAAATATTATTTATTTATTTACATAAATATTTACACATGAGCCCCTATCTCCCTCTACTTGTGGCTTTTATGCGGTCAGGCCCATGCTGAGCCCTCCCTTGGGTTAGGTTGCTCAATATTTATTCTAAATATTTCCCTCTTTTTCTTTTCCTCTTTATTCTTTTATTTTGCACAAAGACATGCTAATTACATATTTTTACAAAATGCGTGCTTTTGCTAATTATTGATATTTACATATATCTACATGTATTTGTAAAGGTTTTGTAGCTAAAATATAAGAATAAAGAGTGATGAATGGGTATTCATCAGTCCTCTATCTAACTCTTTAGATATTCATCCAAACACCAGCCTCTATGATTCATTTAATGAATCAACAGCTATATGATCATCAAGATGGTCATGGTACATAATCCTAATTGTACGGAGGGACCAATTATGCAAATTATTTATTCTTCATTTCAGATCAGGGAATGATATGTGCAATAATATTTATTGCATAATGGCTCGCCATGGGCTCGCATGTCCAACAGCCTCTCCAACTCATGCCCCTGCTTGTCGTAACCCCGATGATGGCGGACCACAACAGCAAGGAGGGCGACACAGATGTATGGCCTCACCACTACCATCCATCCTCTTGGAGGGGGTAGCGGTTTTGACCGTGAAGGTAGCAGAGTTCGAGTGCCTCAAGTCGTTGGGACTAGTGCACAGAATGTGGAAGTTGGTTGATGATGTCTATGCGGGTTATAATCGGCTTAGACCGCCTGCAGTGGTGGAGATGTGGTCTCGCGTATGACATCATGTTGTAGGCTCCATCGTCACTCCATTAATTATTGGTGTTTTCACTACAATTTTGCCTTCAGATGATTTCATCTATCTTAGTGCCCACCACCTCTCCCATTATCACCTCCCCACCTTCTCCCATCCATCCCCTCTCAATCATACCCCTCTGCCTCCCCTTCCATGGCCACCCACTCTATGCCTCCTCAATTGGTAACAAGTTGTTAAAGTCAATTTCCTCAATAACGGAACATTGATCTAAGTTAGGACGTTACAAACAGGTATTAGAGACAATATTCCCTTTGATAGTGGAAAGAGCTACTTGAGAAGTAGAGCCACTCCTACAAAGAGATAGGAGGAAATGGCTACCCGGAGCGTACAACCACCACTGTCACTGGGAATAAGTGATGGGCCATGTCGCAACGAGGACGTTACGAATATAAGTGGGACAGGTGTAACACCCATACCCCCCAAATATAGTCCCACACTAAAACTCACAAAGTGTGAGAGCGAGTTACAAGTAGTGGGGATTAATGCTTGACAACTTGTGCTTAAGCATTTTGGGTGGTTGTCAATGGGTCCGATTGGGCTCGAACCCAACAAGTTGCACTACAGGAATTGCTTTTTTAGGGATGACAATTAGCGACGGTTTGCGGTTGACCGTATCTAATGCCTCTTTTTAGGGACGGTCATCAAATAACCATCCCCAATAACCACATACTGGGAGACGTATGTTGATTATCGTCCCTTTTGTAATAACTTAATAGGGACGGTCACTAATGACCGTCCTCTCTGCCATGACCAGGCCACTGGATGATTTCCACCCTTTTGGAGGGCCTTTGGGGACGGTTTTGACCGTCCCCATTGCGCCTCTGACGAATGACCAGAGGTGACCGTCATTGATGACCGTCCCCTTTGTCATGACCAGGCGGCTGGACCATACGCCCCCCTGTGGAAGGCCTTTGGGGACGGTTCTGACCGTCCCCAATACGCTTCTGTTGGCGTCGCCTCCGTCCCACTGATCAAAGTGGTCGATCAGAGGGGGACGGTCATTAATGACCGTCCCCTCTACCATGACCAGCCCACTCTGGCCTTTAGGACAGTTCTGACCGTCCCCAATACGCTTCTGTTGGCGTCGCCTCCGGCGCTTGGACCAAAGAGGTCGATCAGAGGGGACGGTCACTAATGACCGTCCCCGCTGCCATGACCAAAGGGACGGTTACTGAAGACCGTCTCTTATGCCTTCCATAGGAGACAGTCTTTAGTGAACCGTCGTCGATCGTAACGACCGTCCCCATTGGTAAGATCGAAAAAACCCCTTCGACCTGCGTTTCTATTCACTTTCTCACAACTCAAGCCGCCGCTCCCACCGTCACCCCCTGTCGCCCCGGCATCGCCTCCGCCTTCTCCGTGCTTCCCAACCTCGTCAATCTTCATTTCCGGTATCTATCAACACTCCTTTGTTTTTATTCTTGTTTATTTTACTTGATATTCTTGTTAGGGATGTTTTTCCCTATGTGAATGAGTTTTTTGATGATATGTTAGGGTTGCTTGATTTGTTTAATTATAATAGGTTTTTTCCCCATGTTAGGGTTGCTTGATTTGTGTATAGTAGATCTAGAACATCTAATAGGGTTGTGTATAATATGACATGTGTTATTGTGTATAATAGATGTAATGTTGTTGCGTATAATAGGGTTGTGTATAATAGATGTAATGTTGTTGTGTATAATAGGGTTGTGTATAATAGATCTTGTGTATAGTACATCTAGAACATCTAATAGGGTTGTGTATAATATGACATGTGTTGTTGTGTATAATAGATGTAATGTTGTTGTGTATAATAGGGTTGTGTATAATAGATGTAATGTTGTTGTGTATAATAGGGTTGTGTATAACAGATCTTGTGTATAGTACATCTAGAACATCTAATAGGGTTGTGTATAATATGACATGTGTTGTTGTGTATAATAAATGTAACGTTGTTGTGAATAATAGGGTTGTGTATAATGTTGTTTTAAGGTGGAAAACTTGTTGTCTATAATAACACAATGGTGGATTTTATTTTGATTGTGCAGTAAAATGGATAAATCATGGATGGATAAGAGATACGATGATTTTCAACAATATAAGAGAGGAGTGATCGCGTTCTTGGATTGGGAATTTCAAATAGAAAGAGTTAATAAGAAATTTGGTGGTCTTAAGATTTATTGTCCATGTGTGAGATGCAGGAATATTAAATGTGATGTTAGAGAGGAAGTCTATAACCATCTTATACTCAAGGATTTTGGTTACATTACTCCATTTGGACTGAACATGGAGAGAGTATGGATGAGGATATGGGCGTAGATGCAGGAGTCACTACACAAACCTTGAATAATGTTGATCACGAGTTATTTGAACTAATGGACGACTTAAGAAGACCTGAGGCACAAGACATTGGTTTAGATGATAGGTTCTCGAGCAGTTTGCCAGATGCAGAAGATATATTGGCTCCTGTGGTGGAAATGACGCGTTTGCAGTTTTTATTAGAGCTGTTTAAGATGAAAGTAAAGAACGGATCAACTGTTGCAATGATGACAGATGTGCTGGTTTTAATACGGAACTTATTGAATAATCCTCAGAATTATCCTAAGGATTGGAAAGAGGCGAAGCAACGATTCCGATCGCTTGGTCTGAAATACGAGAAGATCGACGCTTGTGTTAATGATTGTAATGCTTTTTCGAGGAGAGAATTTGGATTTAGTTCTTTGTCCATATTGTAAGGCTTCCAGGTATAAAGAAGAAAAAATGATTTAAAGAGAAAGAAGAAGTCGGTGAAAATATTATGAAACTTCTCATTAATTCCAAGGCTAAAACGTCTCTTCATGTCAGAGAAAACTGCAAAGTGAATGACGTGACATTCTCGTTCAAATAAACGAGATGCTAATGGAGCTATGAGACATCCATCCGATGCAGAAGAATGGATAAAATTTGATCAGAGATATCCGCATTTCTCTAGTGATGAGAGAAATGTTCGTTTGAGATTAGCCTCAGATGGTTTCAATCCGTTTGGTAATATGAGTCTGAGTTACAGCATTTGGTCCGTGATTTTGATTGTTTACAATCTACCACCGTGGATGTCAATGAGTTCATCATTTATGATGATGACACTACTAATTCCTGGTCCTAAAGGTCATGGCAACACAATTGATGTGTACCTAGAACCGTTAATGGAATGAACTAAAAAGTCTTATGGACTACTGGAATACCTACATATGATGCATGTAGGAAAGAGATATTTAAATTACAAGCTGCATTGTTGTGGACTATAAATGACTTTCCCGCGTACGCAAATTTGTCTGGTTGGGAGTATTAAAGGAAAACTCGCCTGTCTTGTCTGTCTTGAAAAAACACATTCGACATGGCTGTCTGGAAGTATGAAGCATTGCTATTTGGGTCATCGTCGATTCCTTCCACCGAAGCATAGATGGCAAAGGACAGATAGTAATAAGAAATTTGACGGCTCACCTTATGGGCAACGACTTGACTTAGCTCGTGTGAATGGCAACATTATTTGGGAACATCAATTACTTGTACGAAGCAGTTGTTTAGGACGGACAATGAAGAAAAGTATAGCCGGTGGTTGGAAGAAACAAAGTATTTTTTTCAGAGAGTTACCATACTGGAAATACTTACAACTTCGTCATAATTTGGATATCATGCATATTGAGAAGAATGTTTGGAAAATATTTTGGGAATATTAGATCTTTCAGGTCAATCAAAAGATAATTTGAGGACGAGACGAGATTTAGTTCAACTTGGAATACGCGAGGAACTACATCCAATTGAATTAGACAATGGACGGATTACTATACCTGCAGCAATATATACATTATCCAACGCTGAGCGTGATAAAAATTTCAGCTTCCTTAAAAGTTTGAAGGTATCTGATGGGTTCTCATTACAGTTTTCGAAGTGTGTGAATGAAAGAGAACGTAAGATAACTGGATTAAAAAGGCATGACTGTCATGTTTACATGGAAGTGTTACTCCCATTTGCTATTCACGGGATTGTTGACGATGCTATCATACAATCATTAACAGAATTGAGTGGATTTTTTAAATTACTGTGTTCGAAGGTTTTAGATCCGTTGATCTTGAGAAGACTTGAAGAAGATATTGTTATCACATTATGCAAATTAGAGCAGATATTCCCACCAGCCTTCTTTGACGTAATGTTTCATTAATAGTTCATCTAGCAGGTGAAGAAAGGATCGGTGGGCCGGTTCAATATCGTTGGATGTATCCAATAGAAAGATACCTTTGAAAATTAAAAAATATGGTCTTTAATAAGGCACAACCCGAAGGATGCATTGCTGAAGGTTATCTTTGTGAAGAGTGTATTAACTTCTGTGAAATGTATATAGAAGGTGAAAGCGTGTGTTTCAACCGTTATGAACGAAATGATGAAGGCGAGTTCGTGGAGGAAGAGGACGAATCTAAATTATGGGTCTTTCATTCATGTGGCAGACATATATTCAGTGGATATCCGATGAGGATAGAGATCTCATACACTACTATGTCTTGATGCAGTTGTCAGAAATTGACGAATTTTTCGATGAGTACAATTCATTATTTAATGAGACACATAATAAATCTGAATTCCTCAAATGGTTCCGTTCACGTGTGAAACATTTAAGGGAAACGACAGATGATAGGTGGAACATTAACCTTGACATTCTTGGATGCATACCATATTCTCAAGTTATGTCTTACAAGGGTTATATTGTGAATGGATATAGATTTAGAACAAAGTCCAGCCGACGAGATGAAATCGACGCAAATGTCGGGTGTTATAGTAAAAACAGATTTACCTTCAGGTTTAGACGGCTATTATGGGGAAATACTTGACATAATAGAGATCAGTTTTACTCATGAATGTCGATGTGTTCTTTTTATGTGCAATTGATTTGATGTTGGTCGCGAGGGGATAGGATATCGAAGAGATAGAAATGTGATTATTTCATTGAAACAATTTGGGAAATTGCAAACAAATGAGCCTTTTACACTTGCCAGTCAGGTAAAACAAGTTTTCTATATTCCATACAACTTCAGCGATGGATGGATCATACTCGTGAGAATAATACCAAGAGATTTTTTTGATGTCAATGATGATGATGAGTTGCTAAATATAAACGAGGCACATCAAGCTGAAATACAAGAAATCCAACTGATATTGTAGATGCGGATTTTTAAAGTGTAAGTTTACCATCATTTATTTTCCAATTTTTTGATCTAATATGTGAATTATATCATTGTTGTTATATCTAATTTAAATGTTTCATAATATGCAGATATGCCTCCACGTCCTAGACGCATTCGGGATGCACCGCCGGCACCACAACGAGGGAGTGAGACCTCCGATCCTGACGGATCGAGTAGCTCAGGCAGACGTAGTGGTCCATCTCAGTGCCGAGTGTTGGACCGTCTTCGTCCTGGTGAGACACTCAGGGTGCGGATAGTTGGAGGCGATGCGGTAGGGGAGAACTCAGTTGTTTTCTAGAGTTACTTGGGACAAGTATGCAGAGGCAGGGTCCCTCTCCACATTACAGACTGGCGTTTAGTGGAGCGGTCAATA
Organism: Ottelia alismoides; assembly: GCA_037367405.1. Taxonomy (NCBI): domain Eukaryota; kingdom Viridiplantae; phylum Streptophyta; class Magnoliopsida; order Alismatales; family Hydrocharitaceae; genus Ottelia; species Ottelia alismoides. Next base: position 718,647 of record JAZKJV010006696.1, on the reverse strand, counting down.
AAAGATGCCATTCTTCATGATTTGGAGGTATTTATAATAATAACAAATCAAATTTTTTCTTCAGTATATATATATATAAACTTATTTCTGTTTGCTTCGATTTCTTTGCAGTCTAGTTTTTCCTGGGATCGTGATCCGGCCACTGATGCTCTGATTTTAGGTCATGGTGCGGAGTTGTTGCGTAAACATCGAGGTCGTCTGAAGGCCCGAGTGAGTACTTTTCTTTATATTTAAATATAAATTTATTTTTCATCATTTAAGTATATAAGTAATTTTTTTATATTTTAAAGTACTTCGACCCGGAGCTTCCATTGGAAACCAATTTGGCAAATTGTCCTCCGAATGTACCCGCTGAACAATGGAGGCCGATGGTTTATATTTGGATGGGAGAAGAACATACGGTATGTGACATATATATGTGCATTTTATACATACATCATTTGTAATTCTATTATTAAAATTATTATATTTGTATAGGGCATCTCAAGGAGAAATGCTGAAAATCGGAGGAAAGGTTTCAAGTCTACCCATAGAATGGGGAGAAGAAAAACAAACCAACTGAAGGATGACTTCGTAAGTAATCTACTTTATGATTAGTGTTTAAATTCTAACCATTATATATGTTTTAAAATGATATCGTAAGTTTAGTAATCTTTTCACTTTAGGAAGTGGAGAACGAGCGAGTGCCCAACCGAATGGAAGTCTTCGAGAGGTCTAAGAGTCGCGATGTGGGCGGGGAAGTTCATTGGGTGAATCCTGCCTATGGTCCAATTCATGTAAGCTATTCATAACATTTTTGCATCTCTTTTATAAATTAAATGAGTTTGAACTTACTTAAATAAATTTGTAGGAGGAGATGGTCAGGCTCACAACCACTGGCTCTGTAGACAACACTGGGACGAGTCATCCGCCTCTTACTCCTGATGCGACCTTCCTCCAGGCGACCGGTCCAGAGCATCAGGGACGCGTCCGTTGTGGTGGTCGTGGTGCCACCATACGGAATTGGTATGGAGTAGGGACCGGCTCGACCTCTCAGAAGACACAAAGGGAGAGGGAATTAGAGACTCAAGTGTCTAGCATGAATTTGGAGATTCAGGATTTACGCCAACAAATGGCTATTTTTCAATGCATTCATGCAGGCACATCAAGGTGCAGCGTCGACTAGCCACCCAAGAGATGATGATAATACCGCTGCGAGGCTAGGCGACGACGATGACGGCGAAGAAGAAGATGATGCCGATGACGATGAGGACGACGACGACGACGACGATGAGGACGATGACGAGTAGGATAGTTTGGTGACTTTGTAGGATATTGTAGTATATTGTATAACTATTTCGGACAATTACTTTGCAAAGTAGGTTATGTTGTTTGAATGCATATGTTGTAGGACGACGACTTTATGAATGTGGAATGCTTTTTTGTGTGGTGATCGTAATATTTATTATGAAGAAAAATTTATTGTAACAGGTACACATTATAGTGACATACAGGGTAAAATGAAGATCAAATAGGGGGCAATAGAAATTTTTTTTGTTAGCAGATGACCAAAGGGGACGGTCATTGCGATCGTCCCCTTTGATATTAGAGACGGTTATGAACGTCTCCAATTCCTCCCGTTTGGGACGGTCCTGACCGTCCCCCCTGAATGCTTAAGGGACGGTAGCCTTTAAGGGACGGTCATGCCCGTCCCCTATACCACAACTTTTAGGGACGGTCACGACCGTCCCCTATGTGTGAGTATAGGGGACGGTGTAGACTACCGCCGCTTATACCAAATGGGACGCCACCTTCGGAGACGGTCACATGACCGTCCCATTGAGCAGAGGGGACGGTCATTTTATCATCCGCGACGGATGTTGACCGTCGCCTGTTCTACTCTTTCTTGTAGTGTTGTCAGGGTCAGTTTTTTCTTGATAATGGACATGAGACCTAAGCCCGAAACATTACAATACTATTGCAAAATTTATCTCGATTCTTGATGAACATCCGAAGAAAGAAGATACTCAATAATGAATATAGTTGGCCCCTCTTTCTAATTACAAATCTCAAATTTTGATGGCTACATTGTACACGAAACAGGAGGCAGCAAGGGATCCTTGTTGGTGTTGTCGGTTGCCTTGTTAAGTAAGAAACTTTGGAGAAGACCGAAATCTCCCGAGTGGTGGTGGTGAGAGGTGATGGTGAAGAGGACATGCCAAGTGGAGTGTTGCTAGACATATGAGCCTTTCACAGTAATTCTTGTTGTAATAAAGTATCAAGAAAATTTATCAATCTTTTATATTAGACAATTCTATGGAGAAATGACAATTACACTATTACCAGAAATCTTATTCGGGTGACAAGTAGTCTACATAGATTGAATTCCATAGCCTTTTGAATAATAGTATACACAGATTTAATTCCAATATATTTGAAAAGCTGATCGGATCGCTAAATCAAGGAAATCATCAGGAATGAATGACAAATGTTACATGGAGGACTTACTAGAATAGGTTCTGTCTATTGGAATCAAAGATATCCTTATACACACCGTGACTATGTGTTATGTTTTTACTCCATATATCAACCAGAGTTTAGTTCTACAAAGCTCTCAAACAATCCCACGATCAAAAGCAGATTATGATGTATGGAATGTGAGGTTTGAACCTCGCCTGGATATATTATTATGGGAAATTCTATCCCGAATCATTTGAGAACTTGTGCATACGCACAATGGGATAGGCATAGCTAACAACATGCATGAGAGGTTGATGATGTGGGATCGGTGTTCATACAGCAGACACTGTCGTCGACAGGTACGGAAGAGGGCGGTCACGCCGAAGCTACAAAGGAACTTCACGCGAGTGGATCCTCGCATTCGGGTAAGACCGTATGGAGGTCGGGAGGTTAGAAGCAGGTCATCGGTCATGACCGGGGGATGTGCGGTGGTCTCCGACATGACCTCTCTCTTTGCCCCGGTGACACAGTCGAAGACGGTGATGGGAAGAGGTGAGCGATGTCCTTAATGGTGAGGAGTTTTATGGAGGCCAGTGAAGAAGATGCGGGGGAAGGTGGTCGAGATTGTCATACGACATATAGATGTTGATGCATCCTCCAACGCCGTCAGGCACCTTCGCCTGTACCTTCTCGCACATTCCGTCCACCTCCTTACTGCATAAGCCAGATGCAATCCAAGGAATGACTATATCAAACTAAATGATGGAGAAGTCACCGACAATATCCGTGTATGATACAACCAGACGAGCAGGATCGCTCGCTCGAAATGAAAGTGGAGAAATGGAGAGGAGGAGAAACGGAAGAGGGGGAGCATGACAGGATATTATTAAAATCAGGGTTTTGGCATTTGTTTGCACTCCAAGTGGCTATACCCGTGCTTCAGCGGGAGTATTTTTTAGGGTGAAGAATGAAATTAAAAGGTTAAATTAGAACAATGTACTTGTAACTTAGTTGGCAAATTATGGAGGAACATATTACGTACAATTGATCTATTTTTTGAAAATTTTGTACATCAGCTCATATTATTTAAAAGTTATTTTTTTATATTACAATTTATTTTTTAATTTGAAGTAATGACTCCACTGAAAAATATAAAATTACAAACAAATATGTATATATAAATATTAATATAATAAATATAAAAGAAAATAAGAGATTTATAATTTTTAATTTAACAAATATATTTATATCTTTAACATATTTAATAATATGATTTTCTTATAATATATTATATTTATAGAAATATAAATTATTACATAATATTTTTTACCCTATACAAATTACATTCATAGAAATACAAATTATTATATAATTTTTTTTAAAGACCATGCCGATTACTATTTCCAAACATTTGCTAGCATGACCGGTATCACCATGAAAACTATTTTTGAGATAGTCACAAAGATTTATAGCTTCTCCACTGCAACCATAATCCATCAAATACAAAATCAAAAGCATCAAATTGAAGCAACCATTCACATCAGAAGTACAATCAAACAAACATATGAGATTTTTTGCTGCTTTCCACCATTTCAACACCACAAATCTAGTCCATGGAGATAAACATAGAGTAACAGAGAGCTCCTCCACCACTTCCATTGGTGGAAATGAACTATATAATTTAAAATGTGTAAATTGCATGTAAAAGAACAATATTTTATAAGCTTACAAAATTGTTCATCTGAGTTGAAAAAAATCTCAGAATCCAAATTTACACATTCACCCACAAAGCCTTGGGACTGTAGATGTGGTAAGTCTGGCGGCGAAAGACCACCGCCCACACAGTGGGTTGAGCAAACTCCCACCTCCACGGTAGTGGTCAGCCGACAATAGAGGGATATCTAGCGAGGGAATAGCTCCGTCGATGAAGCTCGAAAAAGATGTGGCGGAGAGGCGGCGGAGGCATCCCCTCACACAATGGAGATGCATCGACAGAAGACAATAGATGTTCTCCTCGCAATCGAGCTCGATGAAGTGTAACCCTTCTCAAATGCAAAAAATCAATATAATCAACCTCCTCAATGTTGTACATCTTAAAAGACCAATTACTTCCATAACATTATATATCCAAAAAATAAACATACTTTGGGTAAGAGAAAAACAATCGCACTACCTTGCTTCCCCATTCATGCAATCCGACTAACTCTATGTACAAAGGCATCTGGATATTGAGGTGGATCATACTGCAAAGAACGGAGAACAACATTGTAGTAAAGCTTGCTCCTTGTATTGTTACAGAGGTAATGCCCATCTCTTTCATTTTCTTTAACATTTTGTTTAATGCCTTGATGTTGGCTATTTATGATGGTTGAGTTTTTGTTCTTTCCAATTTATTTTACGCCTTCACTTACGCTTTTAATTGAATGCACTTGTATAGTCTTGAAGTCATACTTCTATTTTAGACACATGTAGATGCGCGTTGTTATCATCTATTTATATTAATACATATATTGGAATGCTTGTTCTTCCTTCAATATTTTTTTGCACAATTTGATTCTAAGATGTATACTTTTTTCATAGTTTTGAGGAGAAATATCGTATAGATATCCATCTTACATTCTCCTAATGTAATCTTATTCTTTAATGATGGGAAATTTTTCAGGTGTATTATATTTTATTAAATCTTTGATTACATATTATGCCCTATACTCATGTACGCGGATTCTACTAAGATTTTCACTTTTAAATTATATTTTATCATCTTCAGTTTTCCTTTCCCACTTTTCTTTACCATGCAAGTTCGAAGAAGCCGAAAGCATCATTAATGACACTTTAAAGACATGTGTAGAGCTTGATACAATTGCTTATAACACATATATCAAGGCAATGCTTGAAGCAAGTTTGTTGCTCCACAGATCTCATCCGTATGGATACATCTAATAGCATCTCTGAAATGAATTGGCATGGTTGTGCAAATAAACCGCATTTAGCATCAAGAATATATGACCAAATGGTATGATCTGAAATTCCTCCATCTATCCAGACATACAATACAATGATTAGTTGATTCCAGAAATTCATGGCTTCGTGAATAGAAGTGGTTACAGAAATTCATGGGAATATCATCTGATGAAAAAGCATATACCAACGTGATTGGCTACTATGGAAAGACATGTAATGCACAGTTAATCTGTAGTTTGAGAATTTCTTATAACATTTCTTCTTCCAGGAAGTGCATCCAGTATTCAGTTTAGAAGGGACAATTAAGGGGAAGTGATAAAACAGAGTCAAACATGTGCATGTACGTTTAACTTTTGACTTTGAGTGCACATTCATCCGGCTAAGGGGCTACTTCGAGAAGGGAATTGCACATGGTGAGGAGGAGGACGACATCGAGGTCACGGGAAAAGTGCGAGAAGGAGGGGAGAAGAGGGGGCGGTGGGTGGAGGCGAGGAGGTAGAGGGGGCGGAGAAAGAGGCAGGCGAGGAGGGATGTCTTGGACGGGAGGGAACCGGTGCATCCCCCACGTTATCTGTGAGGTTGAGGAGGAGCTGGTGGCAGAGAGCCCTATGGAAGGGAAATGTTACTCGAGGGGAGAGAGAAAAGGGGGGAGAAGAGGTGCAAGGAGAAAGGGGGGAGAAGTCTCTCCATGTTGTTCCACTTGGCATTGCCATGGCTAAAGCTGGGAGAACCCAATTTTAATGTATTGTATAGATGTTCTTTTCCACACGCACCTAAGTTTTTTTGTAAAGTTTGTTCCTTTAAAAATCTTAAATCCAATCTTTAAAGCACCATGATCCATTGCACATAAAAAGATAAAAAATAATTGGAGGCTACATTTCACAACCGAATACACAATAAAAGAAATATGAGACAAAACATCCTACTACGAAGTTGACCTTAAGCAACGAATGATTTGAATAATCATTTACTTATATCTTACGATCAATGCTAAAGATATGACAATAAACATCATTTGTTGTTGAATTATTTTCTATTTTTATAATTATCAGCTAATGTCATATCCGTTGTTAAAGATCCATATGACTATGCTTTATTAGTTGACTTATTCATTAAAATTAATATTAATCATGGACAATGATAACTACCGATGAATATTCATTGATATATTCTTTATTGCTAATAATATAGTTAGCTACATATCATATTATTATTATGAATTTAAATAATTAAGCAATGAATAATATTCGTAGTTATATATTTAATTACTAAATTATATCAATATATAAAATTAATCGTTAACTTTTGTTTGTTGTGGTGCTAGATATTTTTACCACACATCTCTGACTCATCGATTAGCATTCCATAATAATATGTATGTTGTGGTGTAATAAGTTTTATGTTAATAGGTATATATATTTATATGAAATATTGTTTGTAATATAACTATATAAGGAGTTTAGAGGAAAATTTATATGAAAAATATACTCTAAATGATTTTAGTCGATGGAGGAATAATTTGTATTAAATAATCTATCAATATGTATGTATTTATTTTAAAAGCATTTTTATCAGTGGTATAATATTTCACATGTATTAATTAGAAATAGTCTAAGAGGATTCTAATCAGTGGCTTAATATTTTGCTCGTAACAATGGGTAATATTTTGCAGATAATAATAAAAGAGGGTGTTTGTAAAATAGACGAAACTGTGACCCAAAATACGGCTGGTGAGGAGCTGACGGATGGCAGATTGAGGGAGGGAAGTGAGAGATAACACAGCCATGGAGGGATAAAGGAGGGTCTTACCTGTGTTAATTTAAATTGAATCCCGAACAAAGATGGCATGAGTCACGAGTGAGGAGATGTAAGAGAACATCGGGAATGAACCACGTGTCAAAAGAAGATGAAGTTGGAATGCAGACCTCGCTTTAGTATAGACTAGATGGGAGCAGTTTTTCTATAAACTTTTCACTGGGGAAGGAAAATAGAGAGATGCTTTGGATGATCTAGCTAGTAGTGAAAGTTACTTGAATCGTGCAAGATATAGACGAATACAAAGAAAGGAGTAGATGAGGCTTAGATGAGGCTTTTAAGGTTATGAGACCTGAGAAAAGTGTATGGCCGGATGACATCCATGTAGAAGTATGGAGAGTTTTAGGTGAGCGTGGTTTGACTTGGCTTATGAATATATTCAATGTTATTTGACGAAGCAAGAAAATACCTGAATATTGGAGGAGGAGTATCGTAGTGGCTCTATATAAGAATAAAGGAAAATTGTTCAAATTACATAGATATTAAGCTGATGAGTCACAATATAAAGTTTTGGCAACGTGATCGAAAGAAGGTTGAGACAAGTTTCCAAAGTAAAAGAAAAACAATTCGGATTCATGCCATGTCGCTCGACTATTGAAGCCATCCATTTGTTGAGGAGAACAATGGAGATTTATATAACTAAAAGGATCAAGAACCTCTATATGATCTTTATTGATTTGGATAAGGCTCACGATTCTGTCCCCGCGAGAGATATTGTGGAGAGTTTTGACGGAGAGACAAGCACATGTCCTATACATCAACCTCACAAAGGATATGTATGATAGGGTTTTATCTTGTGTAAGGACCATGTATAGGAAGACTGACTATTTTAACTTCAACATTGGTTTACATCAAGGTTCATCTTTGAGTTCGTTTCTTTCTACTTTGACTATGGATGAGTTGTCAAGTCATATTTAGCATGACTCACCTTGGTGTATGTTATTTGCTAATGATATTGTGTTGTTTGACGCGACTAGAGATGTAGTAAATGAGAAGCTTAAGGTGACATGCTTTGGAGACTAAAGGATTTCGTATAAGTAAGGCTAAGATGGAATGCATGGAGTGCACCTTTGATGGAAGCAATGATGAAGGAATCAAAGTGAATATTGGTGACGATAACATTCGGAAGAGAGATTCTTTTAGATATCTGGGATCTATTTTGCAACATGATGAGAAATTGATGGAGATGTTACTAATATAATAAATGCATCTGATTAAATTGGAGAGGAGCCTCTGTTGTTCTATGTGATAAGAAATTTCATTTAAAAATTAAAGGAGAGCTTTACAAAGTAACCGTGAGACCTGCTATGCTCTATGGATCTGAATGTTGGCCTGTAAACCATAGACATGTGCAGAGAATGACCGTAGCAGAAATGAAAATTCTAAGGTGACTGTATGGACACACACACACACACACACGTAAAGATCGGATTCAGAATGATGCAATCAGAAAGAAAGTTGGTGTAGTTCCGATCGAGGATAAGATACGAGAAAACGGCTTAAGATGGTCTGGTCATTTGCAAAGAAGATCAGATAATGCACAAGTTAGGAGATGCGAGTACTGGGATATTAGCAGGCTAAGAGAAAGCGAGGACGACCAAAGACGTGTTGGAAAGAGACTCTACGAAGGGATATAAATTTTTTGAATATAAGTTCAAGATTGATCCAAGATACACTACAGGCGGGTGGGTCTAAGGGGACGGTCGTAGACCGTCCCATTTGTCTCTAGAACCGTCCCCTCTGATCAACGGGGACGGTTCCTAAACCGTCCCGTCAGCCACCGTCTCATTTGACTATATGGGATGCTTCTGACAACCGTCTCATGTAATCATCCTTTGGAGACGGTTGTAACCGTCCCTTATACGAAGGCTATTAGGGACGGTTGTGACCGTCCCTACAACCTATATTATTAGAGACGGTTACCAACGTCCCTAATGGTCTTTAACATTTTGAGACGGGTCCAGAAATCCTTTGGGGACGGTTACACCCGTCTCATGCGTTTCGCAGACGCGACGGTTGTAACCGTCCCCTGTACCTTAGCGTATAAAGCGACGCCAACATAAGTATATACGGGACGGTTGCAACCGTCGCGTCTGTCCAACAAGAGGGGACGGGTACAACCGTCCCTAATAGTCTTCTGTTGGCGTCGCAAAAAGACCTTCAGAGTAGAAGGGACGGTTACAACCATCGCATACATTTGCATTTAGGGACGGTTACAACCGTCCCATCTACACTTTACGTCTTTTGCGACGCCAACAGAAGCCTGGAAAAGCCTATAGCGACGTCAACAGAAGACTATTAGGGACGGTCGTACCCGTCCCCTCTAGTGTAGAATCAATAACGACGCCAACAGAAGACTATTAGGGACGGTTATAACCGTCCCAAGTGCTCTTCCCTAATGGGGACGGTTAGAACCGTCCCCAATAGACTTCGTGATTTGTTCTGGCTGGAGGGACGTTTCTGTAGCTCCAGAGGGGACGGTTACAACCGTCCCCAATAAACCATGACAGGAAAAAAAAATTACATATTCTGATATGTTCCTTACATCATTAAATATTACACCTGAAAACAATATGAACATAATAAAATATACAACACCAATCATTCTTCTCTTCAAAAGAACAAACCACAACATCCAACAACTAAGCATATCACAACATCCAACAACTAAGCATATCACAACATCCAACAACATAATTATAAAACAACAATAATAAACGATAACAAGTCTACATAATGTTAGATACTAATAAAAAATATTACAATTAAAGGATTAAAATTAACTAGGGTACTAACTCCATGCCACCTACTCTGATGCGTCACTCCCATCACTCTCATCGGTTTCCTCCTCCTCACTCTCCTCGTCGTCGCCGAGATGTGCAGGTTGTACAGGGGGCGTGGCTTGACTTTGAAGACGGCTTACCAAGGACCTGAAATTCGCCATGTCCATACGCATCTGTGCCATCTCCGCAGCTTGTGCATTCATCGTTGCCTTTACTTCGCGCAGCTCCCTCTCCATCTCTCTTTCTCTCTGGCTTCCCTGCGAGGAAGACTGCGACCCACCTGCACCACCCATTCCGTACCATGTACGGATCGTTTCGCCCCGTCCTCCGCAACGGATGCGTCCACTGTGTTCTGGACCAGTGGCTTGACGGAAGGCATCATCAGCCGTCAACGGGGGATTGCTCGTCCCCGTGCTATCCAGCGAGGAGGTGGTAGAGAGCCTAATCATTTCTTCCTGCATATGAGAAATAGAAAATAATTTCAGTATATTACCATAAGTAATCCTTTAAGTAAAAACTATATTTATACTTACATGTATTGGTGCGTAGGCTTCATCAACCTACTCCACCTCTCCTCCTAAGTCTCTGCTCTTTGACCCAGCAAACACCTCTATGCGGGTCATTTCTCGTTCATTTTCCCTCAACTATAAAAAGTTAAACAACTTCTTAAAATTGTTTAAGACTCAAAATTAATCGTTGTAAATATCTTTTAAATACTTACAAAGTCGTCCTTCAATTGGTTGGTGTTCTTCCTTCCCATCTTATGCGTCGACCTAAACCCTTTCGAACGATTCGCCGTATTCTTGGAAGAAATCGACTGAAATTTCACAATGTCAATATAAAAATAAAAGAAAAAACTAAGAAAACTATATACATACCGCAAAATCGTCACTGGACCAAAAATTAATCAGCTCCCTCCATTGCTCTGGTGTAACACCAGGAGGGATATTCTGCACAAGCTGCTCATATGGAATCTGTGTGTTGAAGTACTACAAATGGAGAAAAAAATATAATCAATATGTAAATATCTCGATATTAATAAAAAAATCTTACCTTAGCTTTTATGCGTCCCTTGTATCGACGCAACATCTCAGCAGCATGGGATAAAATCTGAGAATCGACATGGGTACTGCGTTTCCATGTAAATACAGCCTGATACAACAAATATATTAACGATTACGTCATAAAATGAAAAAACTGTTTTAAGATTTTAGGATACCTCCAGATCAGCAAGTATGACAGCCTTGACAGCATAAGGCAGCTGTCGGAAGTCGTGGGTGGTGATGGGGACGCGCGCACGGGCAACCTGCCCAAGGTAGCTCTGGAACTCCGTAGAGTTCTCTCCTACCGCATCTCCGCCAACAATACGTACAGGTAACGTCTGCCCTGGTGCAAGTCGGTCTAAGAATCTACACTGAGCCGGTCCACACCGTCTCGGTGTAGATCCACTACCTGCATCAGAAGAACCGCCCTGTGGCTGCTGGGGAGGTTCAGGGACCTCCCGAATACGTCTAGGTCTAGGAGCCATGTCTGCATTTTTAAATAAACATTTCAAATATATACATTTCGCTAGATGACAACAATTTCAATTAATAGAAATTGAAAATAAAAAAAATTACCTGAAATTGCTAGTTCCAAGTTCCATTGTCGTTGTCTAATACCTCATTCAAAAAATCATTGGAGTTATTTTGATATGCTACATCATTGTCTAGTGCATCTGCCTCTTCGTTTACGTCGAAGAAATCTCTCGGTGTTGTTTTAATTGGTATTATCCATCCACTAACTGAGTTATCTGAAACATAAAAGACCTGTTCGACCTGACTGGCAAGCGTATACGGTTCATTTGTTTGTAACCTACCTGTTTGCTTTAAAGAAAGAACCCCATTTCTATCCTTTTTGTAACCTACTCCAACTCGACCAACATCGAACCAGATGCAATGAAATAGAACACACCTTGCATCATGTGTAAAACTGATTTCAAGTATATCAATAATCTCGCCATAGTATCCGTCAACTTCAGCATTGAGTTCAGCCTTCACTATTACTCCTGAAAGTTGTGACGCTTTATTTTCATCAATTGACTTCTTTCGAAATCTAAACCCGTTAACGATATAGCCAGAATGTGATATTATCAATGACTATGGACTCCTGTGAATTATATCGAGATTTGCGCTCCACCGTTCATCTTTGGTAACTTTTAATATTTTAATTTTATCCCCGAACCATTTCAGGAAGTCTGATTTGCTAGTGGTTGTTGATTGAAACTCTTCGAAGAAAGAATCTACCTCGTCTACTTGCATCAAAATATAATAATGAATAAGATCTCTTTCAATATATGAAATACTACGATGGGTACTCTTTAGGATAGCTCGGCCATTCTGTTGAAATATCCAAAGTTTATTTGGATCTTCTGTCCACAACTCACCATCATTATTTCGTTCGAACCTATCGAATCTAATACTCTTTCCATCACCCATATACATGTCACAAAATGTGATACATTCTTCACATAAATATCCCTCGGCAATACAACCTTCAGGTGAAGCTTTGTTAAATACCATATTTTTTAATTTCCGTAGATATCTTTCAATTGGATACATCCATCGATACTGCACAGGACCACATATCCGGGCTTCGCTAGCAAGATGAATAATGAGATGAACCATTATATCAAAAAATGTAGGTGGAAAGAGCTGCTCTAGCTTACATAAAGTTATAACTATATCTGTCTCTAGTCTGAACAATACTTCCGGGTCTAAAGTCTTCGAACAAATAGCCTTAAAAAACTGACTGACTTCAATCAGTGGCTGCAAAACATCTGGATGTACAACTCCTCTGATTGACAATGGAAAATGTACTTGCATAAGTACGTGACAATCATGACTTTTTAATGACGATATCTTTCTTTCCGTCATATTTATGCATCTGCTAATTTGAGAGGAGAATCCATCAGATACTCTAATGGATTTAATAAAATCCAGTATCTTATCTTTGTCAGCATTGGATAAAGTATACACTGCTTCAGGAATTATTACTTTAGAATTGTCAGACTCAATCGGATGTAATTCGGGTCGGATACCTAATTGTATTAGATCACGTCTAGCTCGCAAACTGTCTTTGGCAGTACTAGAGATATTCAAAATCGAAAGAATATTTTCCATAACATTCTTCTCTATATGCATCACGTCCAAGTTATGACGGACCTGTAAAGTATGCCAGTAGGGCAGCTCCTGAAAGAATATACTTTGTTTTCGCCATCCACCTGTACTCTTCCTCTTTGTTAATCGGCCTAGAGAGAAGTTTCCCAAATTTTTTTGTTCCATCCACACTGTGCTTCCTGATCGGCGAGATAAACTTAAACGACGTCCAAACGGTTGTCCATCGAACTTGTAATTATTTTCACTTCTTAACCATCTATGACTGACCGGTAAGAAACGACGATGTCCCAAATAACAATGTTTCATACTCGCATTCAGCCATGTCGAATGTGTTTTATCCATACAAATCGGACATGCGAGTTTACCTTTCGTACTCCATCCTGATAAATTGGCATATGCTGGAAAATCATTAATTGTCCACAATAAAGAAGCACGCATTGTAAAGAATTCTTTCTTTACCGCATCATACGTACTAACTCCAGAATTCCACAGAATCTTTAGTTCGTCAATCAAAGGTTGCATATATGTATCTATCGCATTACCTGGCCCCTTAGGACCAGGTATAAATAACGACATTATCATAAAGGAAGATGCTATTGACATCCACGGTGGCAGATTATATGTAACAAGAATCACATGCCAAATAGAGTAACTCGTACTCATATTTCCGAATGGATTAAAGCCGTCAGAAGCAAGACCTAATCGTACGTTTCTTACTTCTTCTGAAAACGATGGATACATTTCATCAAACTTTCTCCACTCCTCTGTATCTGATGGATGTCGCATAACACCGGTTACATCTTTCCTTTTGATATTACTGTGCCATATCATCATTTTAGCTGTTCTTTCGTATGAATACAATCTCTGTAATCGGGGAATCAAAGGAAAGAACCTTAAAATCTTCTCTGGTTTTTTCCTCTTCGAATCAGTATCATTATTCTTATATCTGCTACTTTTGCAGTCAGGACATTTATCTAAATTTGAGTAATCCTTCCAATATAAAATACAGTCGTTCGGACATGCGTCAATTTTCTCGTAGTTCAGTCCAAGTGCACGAAATCTAGACTTAGCATCCTTCCAGTCCTTTGGAAAGTTTTCTGGATTATTTAATAATGTCCTAATCAACAGTAAGACATCTGTCATCGTAACCGCTGTACACCGATTCTTCACTTTTATCTTAAACATCTCCAGAAGAAAACGTAATCGAGTCATTTTGACTCCAGAGCATAACGGTTTCTCTGCATCTTCTAATTTTTCATGCAACGTATCCGGAAGCGAATCCATCATTTGATCGGTGTCATGTCCTCGAATATTATCTACCATCTCAAATATAGCATCACGGTCTTGTATTTCTGAGACATCTCTTTCATCATCAACGTGGACATTACTATCTTCTTCTAAATTAACTCCTTCACCATGATATGTCCAATTCGTATAATGTAGCCAAAATCCATTTAATATCAAATGCTCGTAAACTGTGGCTCGATTTTGGGTCAAAGTATTTTTACATCTTATGCAAGGACAATGTATCTTATCTCCTTCACCTCCTACAATATGATAGTGCGATTCATATCGAAAAGCCCAGTCTATGAATCCGATAACTCCTTTATTATACGTCCGATAGTCATCGAATCTTTTGTTCATCCAACTTTTATCCATTGCCTAAAGGTAAGATATAAAGTTAATTTCATAAATGTAGGATCGAAGGAAAATGAATCGGCTATACACAAATACTCTACTTAATGATCCAAATATTCTACATCATGCATTTACACCTTTTGGTGTTTGTATAACACCGCATACTATCATCACATTCACATCTATATACATCATTCACAACAATGCTTATCCATCATATACTATACATACTTATCCATCATACCAACAATACTTTTACATACTTATCCATCATCACAACAATACTTTCACATACTATACATACTTATCCATCATACTATTCACATTATAAGTAAGCATGATAAGATTATAAAAATAAACAATGCTTTTACAATAAACAATTCTTTAACAAATGTATATATACAAATTAAGATTATGAAATTAAAACAAGCACAATATATTAATAAATAACCAGAAAATTAAAAATAAAACTTACATCCAAATGAGGACGTGAAGGCCGGTGACGGTGGGCGAAGGCTGGAGTGCCGAGGAGGAGGCCGGACGGCGGAGGAGGAGGTGGAGGCTGGAGGACGGATGCCGGAGGGCAACGGACGAGATGGGGGACGTCGGAGGGTGGAGGCGGATGCCGGAGGACAAGGGGCGTGAGGATGGACGTCGGAGGGTGGAGGAGGAGGCAGGAGGGCGGTGTAGGTCGCCGGAGTAGGAGTGGGATGCAAAGGGCGGAATGAGGAAGAATGAGGAAGATGAGTTCGGCGGGGATGGGTATATTACCATCGGAGACGGTCGTTCGACCGTCCCTTTTACTAAGAATCGGCGACGGTTATAAGTGGACCGTCCCCTCCGATAATTTTTATTTAAAGGGACGGTTCCAACCGTCCCTTATAATCATAATCGGGGACGGTCGCAAGTTGACCGTCCCTATGGTTTCAAGACGCGCCATTTACAGAGGTTGTAGGGACGGTTATGCAACCGTCCCATAAAAAGAATCCATAAGGGACGGTTACAACCGTCCCCTTTACTTTCAATTATATGCGACGGCCACAGTGAAGTAACAGGGACGGTTATGACCGTCCCCTAAAGGCTTGTTACGGGGACGGTCTTATAACCGTCCCTAATTGTCACGTAAAAAGGGGCGGTCATAACCGACCGTCGCTAAACCTTTACATAGGGGACGGGCAAAACACAACCGTCCCCTAAAGTGGTATAGGGGACGGTCGTTGTTTGACCGTCCCCAATATCCGTCCCCAAAGGCTGTCCAGTTTGTAGTGATAGATCTGAATGGAAACGAAGAATCCATGTAGCCGACCCTACTTAATTGTGGGAAAAAACGTGTTGTTGTTGTTGTAGATTATCTCAATAGAATAGTTGAACCAAGGGAGGAAAATAACGAAGTTATGTGTAAATGGAAGTTGATATCCAAGGTTCATGAAAGTCACTCCGTGGAAAAATCTTAAATTCATAAAAGAGCATTTTTATTCGATAATTATTAAATAATTCACAATTAAATACATAAATACTAAAAGTTCGTAATTAAAAAAATCACATAAATAGTACCCAGATGTGAGTTCATACCAACATAAGATGCCGAACTAAAATGGTCTCGTAACAATTCGTCACTGCACACCATTCGGATAGTGCACCCTGAAATGGACGCCAAATCCATTATTGATGTATTGTAAAATATCCAGATCGTCGTCAATGCTCGAAGCTATCTAGTCTACGTCGTACCGGACCCACCACCACCACCGCGTCTCATCCACGTCGCCGAAAAGGCATGCTCACAAAGTGAGCACATCCCCATCCTCTCTGTCGGTCTCTTGCTATGGAAGACGGCAGGACCCTCCAGGCTGTTTCCCGATCGACGGCGGCGCTCAGCCGAGCCCCCCGCCCGGTCACCATTTCCTCCTCCTCCCCGGCGCCGCAGACCCGCACCCTCGCCGCCGGTTCTCAGCTGCCGAGTGCCGTTTACTTCCACGAGGAGGAGGAGATGGAGGGAGGTGCGTTGGTGTTCGGCCCCACGCCGTCGCAGGAAGAGGTGGCGGAGGCTGTCACCGCTATAAACCAGTGAGTAATTCCGGGGAAAACTGGACTATTGGGGATTAGGGTTCGCGAGAAGTGTTCGATCCATTAACGGAGGAAACATATTGCTTCGAAATGTGATGCGAAGTGTTATTATAGCATTCGTAATAAAATAATACGATCTGATGGGATTTCAGTCGTATTGTTTGACGGCGTTATTAATTAGACCGTGCCTAAATGTATTGCCTATTGTTGCAGTTTGTTTAGGTAGGAAATCACTTTATTGTTTGAGCATTTGCATTAGCCGTGCTGTTTATCATCGAGCAATTTCTAGCTGGACGTGTTGGGAGCCCTTTTTTTTTGAAAAGTCACAGGGTGATCGACCTTGTTTGAATTGCTGTATTGTAAAGTGATTCTATACCATCTTAATTCATTGGAAATGGTTTCTAATTTCCATTGATTTGAGTCCTCGATTTGATGCTGTAATGTTACATCTTTTTATTATATGTTTTACAAATTTGGTAATGAGATCATGCTTAAATATCTTGATCAGTATGCATGCATCTGTAATCATTGTCTTGCTTTGTCTAAATTTTGAATTTCAAAGTAGTTTAGTTTCATGAAAAAAGATTCCATGGAATCACGTTTCATTAGAGATTAATGATCATCCAGGAATAATGGCACTGAGTGTTGTTATACCTGCGGGATTTTTTCAAAACTTGGCTGCCAGTAGTTGGAGTGATTGCGATTTAAATGCAGTTATTCGGCCACTTTGCAACTAAAATATTAATAACACCTTGCACGTGCAAGATATTTGAAATAACATCAAATACAGTGATTAAACTACTTAAACCACCGCGCTTTAACCATATCAACAAACATGCCATTTATTACAGCGATCCAAATGGGGGCCAACTGGCGGGAGCACAGCTTGATGAATAAGCATGTGTATTTAGTGTAAATTCCAACTTCAGATCCTAAAATTCTAACTCCAGATATTGTGTAAAGATTTAGTTTGAGAAGACTGATTATTTCAAGTCACTTTTTTCTTTGATTACGAATGAGTTGATTAGTCACATTTAAGATGAGATACCTTGGTGTATGTTGTTTGTCGATGATACTGTGTTGGTTGATGAGATTACAAATGAAGTAAATGAGAAGGTTGACATTTAGAAACATGCCTTAGAGACTAAATGATTTCATATATTTAGGGCCAAGACTAAATATATAGAGTGCGCATTTAATGGAAATAAAAGCATCGAGGTGAAGATTGTAGAAGATAACATTCAAATGAAAGATTCTTTTGATATTCTGATTTTTCTTGCAACATGAAAGATGTTACTCATATAATAAATGCAGTTTGGCTAAAGTGGAGAGGAGCATCTACTATTCTATGTGATAAAAAATTCCCTTGAGAATCAAAGGAAAGTATTACAAAGTAGCTGTGAGATTTGCTATGCTTTATGGATCTGAATGTTGGCTCGTGAACCATAAACATTTACAGAAATGGACAACAGAAAAATAAAAATGCTACGATGGATTTGTGGTCATACACGGAAAAATCAGATTTGGATTGATGCGATTAGAAGGAAAGTTGGTGTAACTTTGATAGAGGATAAGATGAGTGAGAACCGTTTAAGAGGGTCTGATCAATTGCTGAGGAGGTCGGCTGATGCATTGGTTAGAAGATGCATGATTTGGGATGTTGAGCCGGCTAAGAGAGGATGAGGAAGGCCCAAGAAGTGTTGGAAAGGGACTATATGAAGAGATATTAGTTATTTGGATCTAATTCCGAAAGTGACCCAAATCAGATCCGAATGGAGGCAAAGAATCCATGTAGCTAATCCTACTTGATGTGGAAGAAGGCTTTGTTGTTGTTGTTGTGAGTAGTTGCATATCACTATTTTTCTATGTTTCTCACATTAAAAAGGATAAAGGCCATTGCATTTTACATGCCATAAATTTTAGCTAGTAACCTTCCTCTTTTTGCAGGATATTTTGTCCAGTAACACTTTCAAGAATTTTTGAGGATGGATCTCCTTCAGGTACGGATTTGGCAGTTAAATCACCTTCTGCAACCGGAAAAGTGCACAAGGTTTCTTCAATTACTTCACAAGCAGACAACACTGCATCTGAAATGAAGCTTTACAATACAAGGATGGTTGATACTGGGAATATTATTAATGTGTTTCGATCGTTGCAGATAAACCCATCTATTCAGGTTATATGTTCTATCATGTTGTTTTTCCTTATACTCGCTTGTTTTCGTCTATTATCTTAAAATATGTCTGGTTTGCCTACCGCCTTGAAAAACGGGATCCAAATGGCAGACAAGAACTTCAAGAATATGATATCTTTCTTATTTGAGTCAGTAACTGATTTAATTTCTACCAATTATCTCATTTATGCTTTCCTAGTAGTTTCCCGTTTTGTACTTGTCTTCTTGATGATTCACCTTTTCTTTTTTCATTTTAATTGTGGTTCTTATCCATCCACTCAGTAGTTCCATTCTTGGACAGTTACCAACTTTATATCAAATCAGAAAGTGGAAAACAAACCCTTTTAACGAAATTAGAGTTCATGGTAACCTTGATGTTGTTCCCAAGCAAAAAAATGTTTCCATACAATGCTAGACAAACGATGTACACCATTCCATACAAGTGCCTTCCTAGCCTTGTTGGTTGTGACTTAAAACTTGTACATTGATGACAAATGGATATAAAATTTTTGTTCCCTCGCGTCAGCACCACTACAAGGATTAGTTACCAACCCAGTAGTCGGTTATGCGGTGGCTGTCTTGTTTCTATTCCATC
Organism: Ottelia alismoides; assembly: GCA_037367405.1. Lineage (NCBI taxonomy): Eukaryota > Viridiplantae > Streptophyta > Magnoliopsida > Alismatales > Hydrocharitaceae > Ottelia > Ottelia alismoides. The sequence goes on along the minus strand of JAZKJV010006696.1, from coordinate 699,021 downwards.
ATCTTAGAACCTGAGGACTCGAACCCCGGTAATTCAAATGAGTTGCTGTCAGAACCTTTCCACCGGGTCTAATGCAGACCGATATGTCTGCAGACCTTTCCACCGTGATTGCCTCCTGTTATGCCCATCCCAAACATGTTTGATTGTTTCCCACAAATCTATTCTAAGCCATGCAAATTTTTCTCCAAGATTTTGGCTTATATATAAATTATATGGACTTCATAGTAACTTGGATTTGTCTCTTTCAGAGGATGGTTACTTCATTGTCATCTGATAAGGCTGTATGGAATGCTGTCATGAAAAATGCTGCCGTGAAGGAGCTAATAGAGCCGTTTCGTGAGGGTTAGTTACCAAACTGTTTGAATACATGTAAATTACATTCACATGTACTGTTGTATACAACTAATATGCATAACTTAAAGGTCACTAAATCTAATCAGTCCTCTGATAGCATCAGAATGCTAGATATATACAGCTTATCGTTGGCACATTGGGAATCCCCATGGCAAGCCAGAATGTTTGGTATTTGATAATTTAAAGCTGAAAATAGTTCTCCCGAGATTTTATTTATGTATATAGGGGCGTCTTTGAAATCCCTTGATCAGTGACTTCTGATTATGTTGTTAAATAGGATTAACGTCTTAGTCAACCTAGTTTACTTGCGAAATAGTCGACATTTCCTTCGATTTTCATGCATTGCAACCTACCAACATATATTTTAAAATATAAGATGGATTTTTTTCTTAAACAAAGACCAAAGAAATTTATTTGTTGGGAAAATAACTTATAATGATAATCACATGAAATACGGAAACAATATTGGATAGTAATGATTATGATTTTTCCTTTCATTTTTCTTGCTGATCAACAAATGCAAAATTACTGGGGCCAAACTTGGTGATATCTGGCTTCAAATGCTAGCCTCACTGCGATTTCAGCGGAATCATAGTTTCACCAGTAGATATAGTTTTGCCTGTTACCAAATGAAATCTAACGTTGGAAGCTTCCAGTTGAATTTGAAACCTTTAGCACCAATCAGGGTATGAAATATCGCAAAATATCAGCGATATATCATCTGTATTGACATAGGACCGATATCGATATCGATATGATGATATATACTTCTTTTCTGGTCCTTCACAAAAATGTGTCGATATGAGTGATATTTCGTTGATATATTGTCAAAATATCAACATCGACACCATATCGATATGGTGCCGATATCGACATTTCCTACCTTGTCACCAGCCCACAGCTATAAGATCATAAACACTTGAGATTGCTATTACATTTGTTGCTATCAGAGGAAGAACTTACAATATCAACATTCTGCTTTTAGTTGGAAGCCGAAGCACCAAGATGAAACACGTTGAAAGTGGCCCTGACATGATTGAGAGAATCCTTGATTGGATTCTACAAGCTGCGAAGGTAAAGATACTGGAAATCCTGTACAAAGCTTGGAAGATTGCGAGTGACATATTCCTTCACAAAGACATGGCAAAGGTTGGGATTTTTGAAGAAGCAGTGAGATCAGCTTTCATGCTATCTGTGGTGGTCTTCATGGTGGTTGTTGCATTTCGAGTCTTTAGAAGTCAATGATCAACTGGAGAGATTCAAAAATGATCTTATGCAATCTCCTGTCTAAGGTGATCTCATGTAATTTATTTTAATAATGCGGATAATGCAGTGTGGATCAAAACCTTCCTGAATGCGGTAAACAGAGGTATTCTGGAGTTTCTTGCTAAACATTTTTGTGATTTTTACTTTTATTTGGAAGTTTAGATTCCAGTACAATAAATGCAGTCATTGTTTTTTTTGGAGTTTCTTGCTAATCATTTTGTGATTTTTACTTTTATTTGGAAGTTTAGATTCTAGTACAATTCTAAATGCGGTCATTGTTTTTTTTTTTGAAGCGAAAGGGGGAAACACTCGCCAGGGAAATTCTCATCTTCTGCCACCTCCAATGCTGCTTATTTTTTTAGTATGCAACACAATTACGTAGGCCAAGTCCAATGAAGCAACTGTTGCATTGCACTAATCAGAAGCTGTCTTGTAAAGAACCGGGGAATCATCATAAACTAAACATTTAACCTGTCAGCATTTTAGAACATATATGTACAAGTTATAAATAACATGAACTGGAATGGAGTATGGACATTTCTATCCTTCCAAACTTTAGCGGTTAGCATGCACAATATGGTGCTTCTCTCCGCTTAGCCTTACACTACACACATCAGCACATGCCAGTATGTCGGGGATGTCAGTTCTCTTAGAAAGTGAATGATTTTGCTTTCATTGTCTAATGAGAAGGATAGAATTAAATTTAAAGAAATTCTTTTTTTGTCAATAAGTTTTCATGTCTTAGTTGGTTCAACATGAGTGTTGAGAGGGAAAAAGAAAGGATGTTATTCATCGAACCCTAGAGCCCTCATATATAGGAGAAAGGCTCTATGAGTAAGTTACATAAACAAGACAATAAAAATAAGAAATACGAACGACAAGATAACACGAGTATTGTAATACTCCCCCTCAAGCTGGAGCATATATATCTATCATGCTCAGCTTGGAGCAACAGTTATGGAAAGGACCTCTAGCCAGAGCCTTAGTAAACATGTCTGCAATTTGATCTCATGACGCAACATGAGATGCTGAAATAAGCCCGGCGGCTGTGGACCCGAAGGTGGGCTAGGCGGCGGAGGCTGTGAGCCCGAAGGAGGGGCTGGGCAGCGGCGGTTGTGAGCCCGAAGAAGGGGTTGGGCGGCGGCGGTGAGCCCGAGGGTTAGGGTTTTGGTGGGGCAAGGTTCTAGGGCAAAGGTTCCGGTCTAGGACCGTCGCTCTGATACCATGTTGAGAGGGAAAAAGAAAAGATGTTATTCATCGAACCCTAGAGCCCTCTTATATAGGAGAAAGACTATGGGTAAGTTACATAAACATGACAATAAAAATAAGGAATACGAACGACAAGATAACACGAGTATTGTAACAATGAGAAGTAGCAAAAAATAATTGGCATGTTTGTACTTCACAGATCAGAAGGAAACAAATATACCCGTTTTTTTTATAATTACAAGGAAATGAGGAAGAAGAGAAAACCAGAGAGAAATAAAAAAATCCATTCCCTTATATTTTACCCATTTTGGAGTGTATGAATATAGGAATGAAGATATGAGTTTCCTTCAATGTGGTGATAAGTGAAGGAAAGCTGATGGAAAATCTCACTGATCTCTGAATAATATTAATCCTTGTTGGGTCTGGCAGTACCATTTTCAAAACATAGAGATTTTCATTTTGATTTAAACACTAACAACTTTTTAAATGCAATAACACAACTTCTGGAAACATACATTAGAGTCTCCTACATTAGAAAGAGGAAATAATTATATTCTGCTGCTGAAAATATTCTTTTGTGGTTCATCACAAATGAACTTTCTGTTCCTTTTTTTCTTCGTGTTCTATATGGTCCTTTTTTAAATTTCAGCTAATCTTACTTTGATAGTTGTATTTTCCTTTTTGACGTTGCATTAAGTTTTGCACTGATAATTTATATTCTCCTTCTTTGCCAAAATCGAAGATATCACCTGTGACGTTCTCTGTCAATTTTTATAATTTAGGTAATGTCCATTTGTTATATGTAGTAGACGAAATCTATAAGTAACAACCGTTTTACATAGATGATTAGAATTATGATGTGTTATTCATATCAAATCATAGTTTCACATATGGGTAAAATGGGTCTCCCCCCTAGGGGGGAGCTAACTTGGCTCCCCCATACCATTTTCTCATTTTTTTAATTTTTTTACTTCCATGGATATGTACATGTACAAATTGGAACTGCCAGTTGTTGGTGATGTTGCTTCTGAATAAGACATGTACAAATTGGAATGCAAGCATTATATCGCTTAAATAAACTTTTTAGGAGAGAAAGAGAAGTACTCTGCTAGGGAACACCCTTCTTGTTTCATATTCAACACATCAAAATATGTTTGCTGGAATTCTTCTCCTATCCACATGTGGCTTGAATGGAAATCCACATATCATGAGCATTGTTTTAGTACATGAGCTCATCCACAATCATGTTGATGACACTAGGGCTGTCAGAAAATTCTCAGATTCGACGTTCGTTCAGATTCGGCTCGCTAAAAGTTTGATTCAGATTCGATTCGGAAATAAATGAACCGAACCTGAACATGAGTTTGGGCTCGATTAAATAAACAAACCGAACCTCAAAAACATAGGTTCGCTCTGGTTCGGCTCGTTAAAAGTTCAATTATATACACACATACATACATAAAAGTATATATACATACCTATTGTATATATAAGGAAAAAATACATTCTATATTAACATAAGGATTATTCACTTATTTTTCAAACCCATCCAGTCATCCACTCCATAAGTCTCTATTCCATATTCCCGAAACCCCGCAAAACCCTCCCCTGCGGTTGCGGTTTTTCCCTTTGATCAGAAACGTCTGCACATGTGTATTCTTAAACGAACCTTTAACGAGCTGAACCGAAACTTTACGAACCTTACCCGAGCCGAACCAAACCTGATTACAGTTTTCATTTTATCGAGGCGAACCGAACCCGAGCATGAAAGTATGCTAAACGAACCGAACCTCACCTAGGTTGGTTCGCTTAGGTTCGGCTCATTTACACCCCTAGATGACACTGACCATGATCCAAAAACTGACCATCCCGTCATCTTTCGCCCATGTGGTGCATTTTCCTGTCGTGTCAGCATGTTCTGAGTCCAATAAAATATGCTTCTTGTCACATACTTGTATGATCATGAGGAACATGTGGGACCACTTATGATAGTTGGTCTCGTCTAACTTGAGGATCGAACCAATTAAGGGTAGTTGTGTGCTCCCGCAATATCCCTGAGATCTGACTTTAGACTCGGACATCTCGAACTAAGGGGTCATGCTTGCAGTAGAAGAAAATATGAAACCTCCGATGACTTAGGTCATACCCAAACTCATGGGGGGTTCATGAATCGAGGATAAGCTAGATAGTGGTGGTGGGTGAACTATTTGGTGAACCATGCTCTACGACACGAAGTTGACAGCGGGGACCTCAAGCAGTATGGCTTGGTGACGTGGCGGCTTGAACAATACGACGACAGGGGCGGTGGAGTTATTGAGGACACACAGGAGGGGGTGCTGGGCCTTGACGCGGGAGGGGAATCAGCATGTGACATTTTTTGGGGGGCTTCGTGGGAGGGGCTCGCCAGCATGAATCTGCTGGGATTGATACCAAGTAGAAACTCAGACTGGAATCTGCATATTTGACAAGAGAACCCTTGAGCTCCTTATATAGTCGGAGACCTAGGATTAGGGTTACATTTGGAGTCGTCTCTCATATATGAGACAACCGGAATACTCCTAGAGTTTACGAAATAAGTTTTCAATAGAAATATGTGTTGTTTGGCTGGGATTTGGGTGCGTGATCATTGATTGCCTGTTGTTGATGGCGCAAATTGCTGAATTGGTTCAGTTTTGAGTGAGATTTAGGTGACGTCTCTTTTGGTTGGATTTTTTAATGTGTCTTTCGCTTGGTCTTCCTTGTGTTTTTGGTCACTTTTGTGCAAATTGCTGAATTGGTTTAGTTTTGATGGGAGTGTGATTGTTGCAAGTTTTCAGGTGGGAATCAGGGAATACTTTCTTGCTTGGGATTTTGATGGACCTTTACTCGATTTTTGGCCGTGATGCGGATAAGCTCGGCCTCTTTTTTTCTGATGGATTTTATGGTTTTATTCAGCTGTTGTTTGGGTCTGTTTTTTCGTCGGTTTTTCGCTGTGACTTGGCCAAGGTTTGAGCGCGAGGTTTCGCAAGTTTCTGGGTAGAATTAGAGGAACATTTTCTTGTTGGATATCTTGATGTGACCAGCTGTGTTTTTGGTAGTTTATTTTTGCGTGATTTTGGTTGGTTTTTGCAAGGTTTTCGGAGGGCTACTGGGAGCATATCTTGCACGGGAGTTTTTCTTCTAAATAAGCCTGACATTACTATCAGTGTATTACTCATCTGGAGCACTTGATTTTGGATGATATTGCCGTGTTTTTGGCCGTGACTTGGGCCGACTTTTTGCGAGGTTTTGGGTGCGATTCAGGGAACACGTTCTTGCATGGGTGTTGGTTTTTTTGCTTGTTTTTTGGATGTGATTTGGGTATATTTTGGGTCTTTAGCACCTTCAGTAGTTCCTATACCTATAATTTTCTTGGATTGCTTACAAGTGGTAATATATACTTGCAATTTTAGCAGGGGCTAATGTTGGTAAAAATCCATGGAAGGTCATCATTGAGTTTATATTTTTTGTGATTAGTCCTTTCTATCTTTTTCCAAACATTTTGGTTCAGATCTTTTGGCTGTGATTTGGGTTTCTTTTGCAGGTTTTTTGGGTGGGATTTAGGGAGCCATTTCATGCTTGCTATGTGGATGGTTCTTTTTCTTGTTTCTTGGATGTGATTTGTCTGTGTTTTTGATATTTTTTTCTGTGATCTGGGTTTTGATTTGCAAGGTTTGGAGTGGGATTCATTGAACATTTTCTTGGTTCATATTTCGACGGATCTTTTCTTGTTTTGTTTCTGTGATTTGGCCATGTTTTTGGCAGATTCTTGGCTGTGATTTGGGTTTGTTTCCATTTGGGTGATAGTGAGAATGATCCTCTAGATTGATGATTTTTTTGACCGGGATTTTGTTTATTTTACTTCTTTTTCTATTTTTTTTAACTTAGAAATTACATAGAGATTGATGGGAGACGGGAAACAAGCTGCACCACTAATCCCTTTTTGATGGCAAATCCAATTCTTCGAAATACAACATCTATAGATCTGGGAACCGTAACATTGCTATGCATAATTCTTTGGACCCTTTTGAGGAGCCCTACTGCTTCAGTTGCCAAGAATCCAAAGGTGTCAAAACCAAAAAGAATGAATACATTTTGATTGTCAATACAAGCCTTCTCATGCTTATCAACTTTAGCCGAGACAGCTTTTTGTGCAGCGTATCCCGCAATAAAATCACTCCCTATCGGACTCACCAATGGAGAAACTCTAGTCAAATCAACAAATGCATATGGTTTGGGCTGGTTTTTGTTGGAATTTGGTTCTATTCACGCGTATGGTTTACGGTGTGTTCTTTTACATTATATATATGCTGCATGCATATTTAATAAGATTTCCTGTGATGAGTTCACATTCTCATGCAAATCTTGATGGTTTTCTGCACTTCGATTTTAGATAATTACATCGAATTTATAAGCGAAATTCCTCTGTACGCTTTATTCATCATTAAGATGTGTACAGAATGTGCTAGAAATTTGCCATTGTTCTCCATTACGATACAATCCTCTTCTCAGCACTATTTAGGGCAATGACTTAGATTTCCTAAGCGGAAATAGTTCCGATCTACCAACTGGAATCTTAGGAAGTACAACGAGCGAACCCAAGAAGTAGTCGGGTGGTAGAGCAGTGTGCCTCCACTTTAAACGACCTGGATTCGAATCCCAGTGGGGACGCTCCGGACCTCCGAAATTACCGGGCCTACTATTTAAAAAAAAGTACAACGAGCTTCAAGAAGGGTTTGCCGAGGACGAGTTCATGAATAGGTTGTTCGCTAAGGTGGCATGGAAGACAAAGTTTTCAGGATTTTGGTTCTATCATGGGCATGTCGTAGACAAAGGACCCTATTCAGATTCACGGAACAATATAACGAGAGAGTAGTGTAAGTTGTAGTTGGAGAAAGAATTGGTATGCTAATGACCCGCGGTGCACATCAAACTTACTGTACATCAAGTTAGCTAGTGTATTTCCCGCACTCTGCGGCAGGTTGGAGGAAATTTTTAAAATATTTTCAAAGTTATGAAAGTTAATTGAGAAATTAAAGTATACTTTTTAATTGAATAAATAAGTGAATATAACATTTTTAGAACTAAGTAATGTTGAGAAGTATCATTTTACATAAACAGTCATTAATGCTAACAATTAATAACAATCATACATCACATGAACAATCGGTATTATATCACACATGTAACATTAGAAATGTTATATATTTTCTCTAAGAAAGGACTACCTAAAATGGAGCTTAAAGCATAAAGCGTGACATTGTTACCATTAAACTTACGAAAAAGTATTCAACATAATATAAAGATAATAATTGTTAAAATAATTACAGACATCATAAAACAATATCTTTCATACGACAATGTTGTCCATCTGTCTTTGCATCGAAAATCTTCACATGAAATTACGTTAAAATTGATGTAATTATAAACCTCGTGGTTTTGCTAATTTTTAAAGGTATTCATGTACATACGTAGATTTCATGATTTTTATATATTTTAAAAAATACATAGGAAACAAGTTTTATTAATTTTTACACATAATATATATGTATGTATGTCATATTGTTATTTGAGTGTTGTATTAGTTATTCTAATTTATTTTGGTCAAATGTAATCAAATGAGTATTTTGACATTTATTCTAATGGAAGCACAACTCATTATTACTTTCTACACTCTTTGGATTAAATTTCCATTTCCTCAAATATATGTATGTGAGTAATACATGACAATGGCGGTGAGTACACATGCATAATATTATAACAGGAGCATGTGCAATGCATAGGGAAAGGAAGCTTTACACCATAAAACATCTCTTGTGTAAATGTCCCAAAATAAAGTCAATAATGAGTTAAGTTGCAAAATCAATAGATAGTAAATCAAGAACTATCGCATCGAAGTTCAAACAAACACAAACATTATGATGGTACATCAATTATCAATAAATGATAAAGGAGGGGAACTGAATATTCAATTTTAAAGAAAATTGGCAAAGAAGATAGAAGATAGTATCCCAAGTTGAGTAAGATTGATGAGTTCTTATATTAAACAAACATGTAAATCTAACAACACTAATTAGTGGTGAATTATGTCATATTTTCGTGCTTTTTTCGGATCTTATTGATTACATATTGTCTTCATTGTATTAATGAATGAAGTTTTGAAAGTGAGCTACATGATACAATAGAGGGGAAGGCACTTTTTTATAAGAAAAGAGGAAAGAAATCATCTAAACAATCCTTCATACAAAAATACAAAACACAACAAAATGACGTTATAAGTAGACTGTAAAATAAGCGTACTTCGTGTAAGAATTCCGTTAAAATATTGATACAGAAGATTTTTTTCAAGTTGAATTTAATGTAATCATTCTGAGATATCTCATTTAAATTTATTATGTGCTAGAACAAATTTGATCGATAAATATTCTCCTTAATATGATATTTTCTAATAATTTATTAAGTAAAGCACTTTTCCCCATATATGATCTCAGGAAACCGCGCTTCGCAACGGTCAACATATATATATACTCGCAACGGTCAACATATATATATATATATATATATATGAGGAAAGGGAAGCTACATCATGATGTAGCTAGCCTTAGCTACATCAGGGGCAATTTCGTCCTCTTTGTTAATTTTTTTTCAAAATTTCGATGATGGATTTTCATAACTATATCTCTCTAATATGTCATTCAAATTTCGTCAGAAACAGAGACTCATACGGCCTCCATCAAGAACAGATAAAATACAGCAAATCTGTGACCGTTAAAAAATGATTGTCTGGATGAAGGCCGTAGGAGTCTCTGTTTCTGACGAAATTTGAATGACATATTAGAAGGATATAGTTATTAAAATCCATCATAGAAATTTCAAAAAAAAATAAAAAAGAGGACTAAATTGCCCCTGATGTAGCTAAGGTTAGCTACATCATGTTGTAGCTTCCCTTTCCTCTATTTATACATATAATACACACACACTACATTCAATAACCGATTGATCTACAAATATGTCCATAATATACCATATTACATATATTATAAATATTATATATTCTATAAAATTCCCAATTAGAGATCTATACTGAAATATAGAATATTCATGAATACATATTTCAAATTTTTAAAGAAGTATACGCGTGTCTCTATATATTTGTGTGTGCGGAAAAATGGGCTGCCTTCATACCTTTTTTCTGTGACTTTTTTTAAAAACATCACCATGTACATTTATCTATATATTCCTCCAATATGTCATTCAAATTTCTTCAAAAAAAGAGACCCCTTTGTCCTCCATCTAGAACAGGTAATATTAACGGTCTAAACATTGTTGTAATCGACTTGTTTTAGATGAAGGCTAGGAGTCTCCGTTTCTGATAAATTCAAATGGAATAATTGAGGGATATATAGATGAATATACATGTTGAAAATTTTAAAAAAAATAAAAAATTTGTGAAAAAATGGCGCGGAGGCAGGCCCATCAAACCCTATATACATAGAGAGAGAGAGAGGATGGGGAGCTTGCACCAAGGTGCATGTAAATTTTCATGCATCGGGCTTATATCTTCCACATTTTTTTTGAAAAATATCACCATGTATATTCATCTATATATCCCTCCAATATGTCATTCGAATTTCGTCAGAAACAGAGACTCTTATGACGTCCATCTAGAACAGGTCGATTATAACAATTCTAAGACCGTTAAAATTACACGTCCAGATGGAGGTCATAGGAGTCTCTGTTTCTGACGAAATTCGAATGGCATATTGGAAGGAGATATAGATGAATATACATAATGGTATTTTTCAAAAAAATAAGAAAATGTGGAAGATATAAGCTCTGGTGAATATAAAATTACATGCACCTTGGTGCAAGTTCCCCATCTTCATATATATATATATATATATATATATATATATAGGGGGCTTATCCAATGGGCCATGTGCCCATTTGAGATGAGATGAGCCCACTCATATTTTACCAATATTTTTCATCATTTTGAGTTCAATGCTTATTTATTTACAGTTGTTATATCATATTCTTACTATTAGTAACTATTTTCATATAAAGAAAATCTTAGATTCACAAGAAATGATCATTAGTAAAAATAAAAAGGAGACTAGTAATACAAATAATAATACAATTATTTTGTATGAATTTAAGGTTTTTTTTCCTGAAAATAGTTACTAGTAGTAAGAATATGATATAATACTAGTAAACAAATACCTATTAAGCTCAAAATGATAGGAAATAATGGTAAAAAATGAGTGTGCTCATCTCATCTCAAATGGGCACAGGGCTCATTGGATAATTTCCCATATATATATATATATATATAGGGAATTTATCCAGAGAGCACTGTGCCCATTTGAGTTCAAATGAGCCCTTGCTTTCATCCTTCAGATCATGATCTAATCATCCTATTTTATCTCATCCATTCCCTTTTTTTAGCGTCAATCCTTACCATAACAAACTCCCCCTGCATTCTCCTCGTGACTGATTTCCTTTTTTGATTCGCAATTAAGTCTCTCCGACGTTGCATTGTATTTATTTTCGAAATTTCCAAAATCATCTATGGATCCGTCTTCCTGCGAAATCTCAAGATCTCCAGCGATGAAAGAAGATCGTCTTCAAGTCCTCGATTTGTAAGTTTTTTCGTTGTTTATTAGACATTTATTTATTGTTCTTTTGTAGAATTTGATCGTTTGTTTTTTAGTTCTCATTTTCAGTTTCAAATGCGATGGATCATCTGTGAATGGAAACGGATCATGATTTCAAAGAAGCAATGATGAACGATGCTTCGTGGATGGATTTGAATCGTGAAAAGATCGTATCAAAAGGAGCGAAAATGGATGTCTTACAATTGGGTTTAGATAGCGAAATCATTATTTCAGAAAAATTATACCAAGTTACTGATGACATTTGCATATGTTACTGATAATATATCATGTATTACTTTTCTATTTTATCATTCTTACTGATTAAAATCCATTCATAGTTACTTATGTATCTTAATAAAATACAAGTTCTTTCTATCAAATACAAGTTAAGTAATTTATACGTAGCTATCAGTAACACTTGACGTATTGCAAGTAACTAAATAGACTTACATCAGTAATTTATACGTAGCTATCAGTAACACTTGACGTATTGCAAGTAACTAAATAGACTTACATCAGTAATTTATACGTAGCTATCAGTAACACTTGACGTTTTGCAAGTAACTAAATAGACTACATTAGTAATTTATATATACGTAGCTATCAGTAACACTTGACGTATTGTAAGTAACTAAATAGACTACATCAGTAATTTATACGTAGCTATCAGTAACACTTGACGTATTGCAAGTAACTAAATAGACTACATCAGTAATTTATATGTAGCTATCAGTAACACTTAACGTATTGCAAGTAACTAAATAGACTACATCAGTAATTTATACGTAGCTATCAGTAACACTTGACGTATTGCAAGTAACTAAATAGACTACATCAGTAATTTATACGTAGTTATCAGTAACACTTGACGTATTGCAAGTAACTAAATAGACTACATCAGTAATTTATACGTAGCTATCAGTAACACTTGACGTATTGCAAGTAACAAAATAGACTACATCAGTAATTTATACATAGCTATAGTAACACTTGACGTATTGCAAGTAACTAAATAGACTACATCAGTAAAGAAGGCGGGGATTGACATAAGTAACTATCAAAATGAGTACAGTAAAATGGATAATTGTAATAAGTACTTGTATGGACATTAGTAATTTACATACTTAATTATTGATCTCACAACAATAATTACTTGAGAACTGAATATGTATTACTTGAAGAACATGAATGAATTACTGATCTCAGTACAATGTAATATTAGAAATGTAAATTACTGACAACTGTTTCAATATTATTGATCTCGTAACACATAATTACTTACATACAATATATACATTACTGATCAAATGTACAATGACTATTTATTCGAAATGAAATTAAGGATTCAAATTTATCTTTCCAAAACCGTCTTCCTTTTTTTAAGGACTCGGTATAATTGGAAATAGAAAAGACTCAAATATATTAATATCCTTCCAAAACCGTATCCTTCGAAATAGGAATCAATTCAAATGAAAATACACGTGACGAACCCACGTTTGGTACTCAAAAAAACTCAAATGGGAACAATGCTCTCTGGATATGCCCTATATATATATCAAAAATCTCTTTTAAGGGTTATGATTCATTATTAAATATTTTAGTATTCATTTACAATCACACTCTTCAAAAACATATGCATGCAATATAGAATTTTTTAGGTTTGTAGAAGAAAATTTCAATATACAAAGAGTATATGTATTATTAAGTACATAATAATATCATTTTGAACAAAAAATACCAAAAAAAGTTATGTAGCAAGAGTACATTTTTTTATCGACCATACAAAAAAATCATAATTAGCATGATACGATTATGCGATCAAGTACACATCAAGAATGGATTTTTTAAATTATACATATAGAAATTCCACAATTAGTACTAAGTATTTATGAGTTCAACGATGCAGAATCTTGAAAGAAGTTATTTACAAATCTAGATTGATTAGTTAATGGTAGGACATGTTTAGTATTCTTAAATTTTTATATAAAAAAATACTTTGATTTTTGAAGGAAAGATTTGTGACCTGCATATTTCCTCATTTCCAGAATTTTCAGACTATTGTATTTATTTAAAAAGATTAAGGATGTACCTAATATTTTTAATATATGACACTCATGCCTTGATTATTTAGATATATATATCATTTATATGTGTTTTTATGAATAGACATAGATATTGATGAATAATAGGATATTTTATTTGAATATTTTTGTTGATTATTATTTTCATACCTTTATTGTAATCTACTTTTGAACTCATTTTACCTCTAGATCGATAACTATAATATAATTATTTTGACGAGATAATTATTATATATTGTATAAAAATTACTTTCATGAATTTTACAACTATCACTATTTTTTGCAATAGTTATATTTGTAATATTTTTTATTCTAGAGAGCATTAAAAATAAGATATTATATGGATTAATAAAGTCAAGAAGGATGAAAAAAGAAAATATGATATTGGTTAGAGTTACACATGTATATATGCTAAGATATAATATATATCTGGATAGAGTGGATAAAAGGAGGGGAGTTTCCGAATGGAGAGAGAGAAAAAAGGAGAGCGATGCGCCTTATAAAGAGATGCACAAAAGACAAATTGCAAGGATAAAATTGAAAGGATTTTCGTACAAACTCTGGAGAGAGAGAGGGGGGAAGAGATGTGCCTGCCTACAATTGGGTGTGAGGGAGGAGAGGTGAGACGCTGAGAGGGTGCACAAGTGGAGAGATTGGAGAGTTCCACATGTTCAGAGGAGAGAAAAAGATCGATCAGACCCAGCTTTAGTATATTTATAGATATAGATAATAACGAAAGGTCCCATTTCTGTTCTGTGTGGAGGATTTCACGTCCTTTTCTGTAATTTCAAAGATATAATATAGGGTTTAGGTGTTACGTCGCTACCATTTATCTTATATTAATAGAGTATATTATATATTTATTAGCTGTTCTATGTACTAAATATGCCAATAATATAGTGCGAAGTTCATCAAATAAAATCGTAGCCGTGTGAAAGTACCCACTAATGGGATTAAAGCTGAAATATTTGTTTGATTATCCCTTCTTCTAAATTTTTCCCGTAACACTTTTGCCTTAACTTTTGGGCAGTAACTAGGGATGAGCATTGGGTAGGGCCGGCCCGGCCCGCTAAAGCCCGACCCAGGTCCGAGCCCGAGCAATAATCGGGCGGGCTTGGGTCTAATTTTTGGCCCAAATTGAATTTTGGGCCGGGCTCGGGCAGCGATGGGCCCGAGCCCGAAGCCCGTGGGCCGGCCCGCATATAGATCCATCATAAGCCCGACCCGAGCCCGGCCCACATATAAGAGAATAAATGAGATGTGTATGTGTACATGTGTGTCATTTAACAACTGTAAGTATGCACAATGTATGCACGATGTAATTAGGATCTACGTCATTGCAAATGACTCGATAACAACAATAATACGTACACGTCTTCCTTTAGTTTAGGAAAACCCATCGACTTTTACGGGACTTGTCGTCAAATTGTTTCTTTTGTTTCGGGATTTCTTATGTTTTGTTCCAGCACTTTAGTCACGTCCGTACAGACTCCCCCGTTTACAGGGGCTATTTTGCTTGCTGACAAAAGTAGATGGACCGATATGCAAATTATAGTGGGCCGGCCCGAGCCCGGCCCGGCCCATTTACTTGCAGGCCGGGCTCGGGTTTGGGCCACATATCCAGAAATTTCGCGGGCTTAAGCCCGGCCCGTGGGCCCGAAAATTTGAATCGGGCTCGGGCTGGGCTGAGGTGGGCCCGGCCCGACCCGACCCGATGCTCATCCCTAGCAGTAACATTCATGACACTATCATTCTGTAAAATTTATAGTAATGCCCTTCAACTATCACACTTTTACCCTTATGTTACACTAACAGAAGGGTTTTGTTGTGAATTACATAAGTATATAAAGGGTATAAGTGCTGCTAGAAAAATAGTTGGGGGTATAAATAGTTTTTCAAAAAAGTTGGTGTGTAATTCATGATTATACATGATTATGATTGTTATTACGAAATTACTCATGGTTATGGGTGTAAAAATTCCTAAATAGTTTTAAAAAATTTGGGACGTGTAAATATCCTAAAAGTAACATAGAACAAATATTTCAACTACAATTCCATTATCGGGTACTTTCACGCGGCGCGGTATCATTGATGGGTAAAATGGGGCTGGTCTAAAGAGAGCTAACTTAGCTTCTATCGTCTCATTTTTCTTTATATTATTTTTTTTAAATACTTCCGTGGATTTCTATTATTATATTATGTCATTCAAATTTTGCGCAAAAGATAGATTCATATAGTCTCCATACAGAGGGGATCGATTTCAATAATTTTGCGACCGTTAAAAAGTGTCTGTCTAAATGGAAGTCGCAGGAGCATTTGTTTCTCGCGAAACTTGAATGATATAATATGGGGATATAGTGATGAATTCCTACGGATTTATTTAAAAAAAACAAAAAATATGAGCGGGGAAGTCAAGTTAGCTTTTCCAAGGAGGTAGCCCCATTTTCCCATTATTGACATATTTAGTACAACAAACTTCTAATCTATCTAGCCCCATTTTCCCATTATTGACATATTTAGTACAACAAACTTCTAATCTATCTAACCCTATCATATCGATGCAATTAGATAATTCATATCCATGGACGAAGCCAGAAAATTCATCTTGGGGGGCTAAATTATTTAGATATTATTTATGTAATATATCTTGTCATTTGTTAATATTTGGGGAGTGATTCTTCTGATGTAACGCGAGTTACAAAAGAGGTGTTGTAACTATTTTTTGTTCAATTTTGTTTATCAAAATTATTTGTTATTTTACATCAATGGCTAAAAGTTTATTTCTCTTTTAAACGAGACTTAAATTTCTTAAATATTGATTGAACTTTTAAATACTAAGATAAACTAAGAAATGATCTGATTCGAGTGAAATTTGAAGGATATATAGAACATTAATGGAAGTTTCCATCTATAAAGTTGGATTCTTGGAAATGAATTCAATCTATAAGCCAATAATTACTTAATTGATCGAAACTAATATTGAGAATAGATTTTTATAAAAGTACATACATAAACTTATAATCGGACATAAATAATCTCTATAAACATCGTATTGACAAAAAGATCCCTACAAAACTGTTCATATCACTAAAATATACATTTATAAATATAATATTAAGTAATGCCACTAGATTTAATATTTTCAAACAAGTAACACTATACAATACTTTTTACTTACATTGATGTAAACAAATATAGATATATGTACCAATTCTTTATCGTATTTGTTATATATATTTTGACACGTGTACGTTTATCTGTATATCTATTTTAAAATGGAAGCAGATACAAATAGGGTTGCAAACATGCGGATACAAATATGTATATACATCCATATATGTATAAACTAGAAAAATATGTAGCCCTATCCATTTTACGATCCTAAAAAAATGAAAGAGATTTCCAAATCCATATCCGTACATGCAAAGAAAATAAAATCATTATATATAATACATCATAAAAAATATATATCTATGACGGTTTTATAAACGTATATGATGATGGACATATAAAAATGTATCAGTGTCTGGTTATGCACATCATGTATTGTTAATATTTAATTATTATAATTAGATTATATATATGGGTGCAATGGGGTTGCCCCCGCTCTATTTTTCAGGTTTTTTTATTTTTTAAAAAATATTATCATGTATATTCATCTATGTATCCCGCCTATATGTCATTCGAATTTCATGAGAAACAGAGACTCCTATGCCCTCCATCTAGAACAGATCGATTACAACAATGTTTAGACAGTTAAAATTACCTGTTCTAGATGGAGGGCAAAAGAATCTCTATTTCTGACGAAATTTGAATGACATGTTGTAGGGATATATAGATGAATATAAATGGTGATATTTTTCAAAAAATAAAAAAAAATTACGGAAAAGTGTGGTGGGGGCAGACCCTTTATTCCCTACATATTGATTTTTTTTGTTGAGATATGGGCAGCTATTATATATAACGTGTAAATTTTAATTATTAGATAATGTATTTAGATTATATATAGTACTATATATTAAACATATATAGATTTTGGTCGAGAGCCGGGGGGCTAAGCACCCACCCGCCCCCCTCTCTCTGTCACTGTTCATATCCACTTGCTATCATATCCATTTTTAAGTCGATATAAATATGCATTTTTATCTCGATGTATGGATGCACATGATAAACTAGGTACTATTTTTATGGATATGGATGTGTGTGCATGTGTGTATGTATTTTAAGATATGTATATGGATATTGATTCGATGTTACTTCTATGATCCAAAATAGGATGCTCGCTTCGAAATTCGGCACTCGAGAGTTTTGGGTTTTCTCCCAAAATCGACAGCTCCTATGCCAGTACTTAAAATTTTAAATATATAATTTTCGTGTCTATTTAACTAAAAGAAAATTACTGATTATTTTTTTCCAAAAATTCCTATAACAATGCATATTACATGTTGCAGGATTGTATCTTCAAGCATGCAATCGATCCATCCTCGGCATCGATTTCTTTGAAGATTAATACCGCATACAAGACAATGGATAAAAGTAATTACACTGAGGTTAAATTAGATTTTCTGTCAATCTAAGAGCAAGGACATGACGCTTAGATTTCAAGTTATTTGTTGATTTCAGATTTACAGATGTTGATTTAGTATCAAATAGGTAAAGGCATCAGATAACCCTTTGTATCTAATTGGTTGCTAGGATGATATCAACCAATTCGATACCCATTACAGATATAAAAGAAGTGAGCAATGAATAATACTTATTATTATATCACTACAAGAAATTGATATAAAGCAATGAATAATTTAATATTCGTAGCCATATCTTCAGTAATTAAATATATAACAACTAATATTATTCGTTGCTTACTTCTTTAAATTCGCAACGAACAATCATATTCATTGTTATATTCCTCGCAACGAATCTTATAACAATGATTATTCGTTGTCATTTTCTTCTAATCGTTGCTAAATATGACAACAATTAGCATGAATTTTAACGAATAATTGAACGAAAAAACCGTCATTATATAGACCTTTAACAACGAATATGATATTTGTAATTAATTACAAGTACAAAAGATCATTTGACAATGAATAATATTCAATGTTGTATCTTTAACATCGGAAGATATAGCACAGAATATTCAAATTATTATTCATTGCGTTAATTCCAATTTCTTGTAAAATATAAACAATTATTATATTGATCGCTGTCATGAACGAACTTCGATGTCATGATAATAAATAATTGTTAATTTCATGGTTTTAGATGTAATCGGAAACATATTTTTCCGCACGTGCAACGTCATGGGTATGCACTAGTATATATTATAAGGGCACTGCTGTGAATTATGTAAGAATATAATTGCACAAGTACTATTATACGTTGATAAATCTCAAAAGGATACTAAGGTCCTATTCGTTCCAGGAGGGCTGCATCTCTCCTTATCCCGCAAAATTTTTATCCCCCTCAAAGATTAATGTTTGGACCACTTATTTAACAAACTAGTGATTTAACTCGCGCTTCGCTGCGAAGAGAGGAATTATATTAAAATATGATTAAATATATAATATATAGGTTGTTGGTAAAGAAATTATTCATGCACAACTGGTAGTATGTATATGTGATAATTTACGAAAAATACAAAATGAAAATAGTCAATTTTAACAAAACCTACACATGAATCTCCAATACTAATTGTTCAAAGTGTACACATTCTCATCACAAAAGTAATCCTTTGCTTTGCAATAGCGTATACTTTGATAAGATGAGGAAGAATCACGACATTGCTACAAAAAATTTGTTTAAATTCATATTAGATGAGGATTCAAAATCGAGTAGCAAAATATAAGTTGAATATGTACAATGCTTGTGGATAATGAATGTAAGGAATTCAATAAATACATAAAATTCAAAATAAAATATAATAAATGTAATACACACTGATACAAAGTCATGTCAAAGATAAAATAAGCAAAAAAAGTTATATTTTAATTTGAAACCTATCATATAAAAATGATCATTTATTTTGCTTACATATATATTAAAGATCATTCTAAAAAAGTTATATTGTTCATAATGTATTTTATGGTAAATGTAGAGAAAATGAAATGTAACGAAAGGTACTTTTTCTTTAACTATATATGAATGTATATGAATTTTACTTCTTAAAATAGCAATTAATCAGCCATTACAAGTGTGTGTGTGTGTGTGTGTGTGTGTGTGTGTGTGTGTGTGTGTGTGTGTGTGTGTGTGTGTGTGTGTGTGTGTGTGTGTGTGTGTGTGTGTGTGTGTGTGTGTGTGTGTGTGTGTGGTGTGGGTGGGTGTGGGTGGGTGTGTGGGTGTGGGTGTGGGTGTGGGTGTGGGTGTGGGTGTGTGTGTGTGTGTGTGTGTGTGTGTGTGTGTGTGTGTGTGTGTGTGTGTGTGTGTGTGTGTGTGTGTGTGTGTGTGTGTGTGTGTCGGGTGTGTGTGTGTGTGTGTGTGTGGGGGTGTGGGTGTGTGTGTGTGGGTGTGGGTGTGGGTGTGTGTGTGTGTGTGTGTGTGTGTGTGTGTGTGTGTGTGTGTGTGTGTGTGTGTGTGTGTGTGTGTGTGTGTGTGTGTGTGTGTGTGTGTGTGTGTGTGTGTGTGTGTGTGTGTGTGTGTGTGTGTGTGTGTGTGTGTGTGTGTGTGTGTGTGTGTGTGTGTGTGTGTGTGTGTGTGTGTGTGTGTGTGTGTGTGTGTGTGTGTGTGTGTGTGTGTGTGTGTGTGTGTGTGTGTGTGTGTGTGTGTGTGTGTGTGTGTGTGTGTGTGTGTGTGTGTGTGTGTGTGTGTGTGTGTGTGTGTGTGTGTGTGTGTGTGTGTGTGTGTGTGTGTGTGTGTGTGTGTGTGTGTGTGTGTGTGTGTGTGTGTGTGTGTGTGTGTGTGTGTGTGTGTGTGTGTGTGTGTGTGTGTGTGTGTGTGTGTGTGTGTGTGTGTGTGTGTGTGTGTGTGTGTGTGTGTGTGTGTGTGTGTGTGTGTGTGTGTGTGTGTGTGTGTGTGTGTGTGTGTGTGTGTGTGTGTGTGTGTGTGTGTGTGTGTGTGTGTGTGTGTGTGTGTGTGTGTGTGTGTGTGTGTGTGTGTGTGTGTGTGTGTGTGTGTGTGTGTGTGTGTGTGTGTGTGTGTGTGTGTGTGTGTGTGTGTGTGTGTGTGTGTGTGTGTGTGTGTGTGTGTGTGAATAGAAGATAAGGATGAATTTTTAAATTCTATATTAATTAATAATTAGTAAGAAATAATTTTCTTTACATTTTTTAAGGGTAAAATGGGGTTGTCCCCTTGAGGGGGAGCTAACTTGGCTTCCTCCGTCCTATTTCCCTCATTTTTTTATTTTTTTGGAAATTTCTTCCGTGAATATTCATCACTTTATCCCTGTATTATGTCATTCAAATTTCGTGTGAAACAAATACTCCTACGGCCTCCAACCAGACTGGGTCGTCTGTAGCAATTATGCTACCGTTAAAGGATGGAGGCCGTAGAAGCCTCTGTTTTGCATGAAATTTGAATAACATAATATAGGGATATAGCGATGAATATTCACAGAAGAAATTTCTACAAAAAATAAGAACTGGAGAAAATGAAGCAGGGGAGCCAAGTTAGCTCCCTCTTGAGGACAACACCATTAAACCCTTTTTTATTCTACATATGAATGAATATTTTCTGTTTTTCACTCAAAATAGAAAAACAAATGTATACCTACTAAATTTTATAACTAACATTAATATTTATATAAGAGACTTGATCTATAAAGTAGATTTTAAAATTCAATTAAAATATCAACGTTATATATTGAATTTTCCCACAATAGATAATAGTTATATGATGTTTTAATATCATACCCTTTTTTATATTTTTTTATGTCATGGATTATTATGCATGACTACCTATAATTACGTAGAAATAAGTAAATATTTAAATTATAATATTTGTTTTAAATGATAAGAGTTTGATCGATGAATTTGTATTTTAACATACAGACTTACAAATCAAGTATTAAATTCAAAATTATAATCTTTTGTAGATGTAAGAAATAAATACGTAATATACAATATTACATATAAGAAAATGTACTAAGCCTTCTCCCACTATAAGTATGGTTGGCTACATGGATTCTTGCTCAAATCCATGTTGAAAGATTCGACTATTTTTTACGCTGGCCATCAACTACCTAACGCAACCCCTACAAGATTGGTATTTGAACCATGTTCTTTTATGTGGTAAGTACATTGTACTACCACTAGATCATTAAGTGGTACAATATACAATATTACATAATCTATAAAAATACCGAGTTAAAGATATAGAAAGAGATAAATGTATTACATAGAAATAAGCAAATATTATATATCATAATATTTGTATTAAATTATAAGAGTTGGATGATTAAGGTTGTATTTTAACCTACAGACTTACAAATCAAATATTACAATCAAAATCACAACCTTTATAGATGTAAGAAATAAATATGTAATATACACTATTACATAGCCTATAAAAATACCAAATTAAAGATAATAGAAAAGAGATAAGTGTATTATAAATTAATATTTATTCTGTATAATGGAATTTATTATATATATAGTTTCAGAAACCCCTTGTGATGAAGATGATACAATAGTAAATATTTTCATTATCATTTATAAATGCACCCATAGAAGAAACATATATGCAATAACGAAATATTTCAGTCTGTATAAGAAAAATCATCGTGGAGGAATATATGTATTATTTATAATTTTAAAAAACTTACCAGCAATAAGAGTGGGATTTTTTTATCATATATAAAAATCCTACAATTAACAAAGACTAGGGTGCATACCCGCGCTTCGCGGCGGGACTAAACAAATCATCAGGAAATGAAACTGTAGAAACGTGCTTATATTAGAGTGCTTGCTACAAATGGAAATATGAAAATGAACGGTGAATAATAGGAAGATGAACCGAATAAAGTAAATGATATCCACATAGAATATGGAGGAACACTTGCTTATAGGTGATTTATAAATTACAATTTTAAGTTTTTGAACATATAAAATAAAGTCAAAGTTAATTTATTAAAAAATAAGTTATGTAAGAAATTGTAGAAGAATGTTGTGAATAGCCTCAAATCATAAGGCCTTGAGAAGGAAATTGATTTCTGACTGGTTAGGAGCTCACCAAGAACAACACTAAAGCGGCATAGATCACTCTTCTCGGTCAAATAGATCATTTATATGTACTCCAGATGCGAGTATAGCAGTGTCTGTTGCACCATTGTAGAAGAATGTTGTGAATAGCCTCAAATCATAAGGCCTTGAGAAGGAAATTGATTTCTGACTGGTTAGGAGCTCGCCAAGAACAACACTGAAGCGGCATAGATCACTCTTCTCGGTCAAATAGATCATTTATATGTACTCCAGATGCGAGTATAGCAGTGTCTGTTGCACCATTGTAGTCACCTTGGGAACATCTGTTGGTGCTAATCTTCATGCTCCGAAATCAGTTATCTTTACACTGAAGTTATAATCCAAGAGTATGTTTGTGGCCTTGATGTTGTGAAAAAGTTCAAATGTTGCAAGAAGAAGTTAAATGTATGTGTACATCTGCAATTTGATAATAAAACGTAAACAAATAACTTACCTATGAATTATTGGACTACTGAAGTTGGAGTGGAGGTACGCAATCGCCTCGACTGTCTCTACGACGATGAACAACCCCTTCTTCCATGACAACGGTGAGGCATGCTGGCTATGGAGGTGATCGTACAATGTTTGATTGGATATGTACTTGTAAACAAACAAAGGTACCTCAGTTTCAAGGTAGCAATCCAATATTTTCACCCCATTCATATGGATCACCTTACTGAGGATTATGATCTTATTCAGGAACTGATATTGGGAAGAAGATATGGAATAGAAACATGAAAAATTTTTAAAAACTTTGCAAGTTTATTTGTATTGTAAAGTGATTAATTGCTGCTTATAATCAGGATCACGTGTTAATTTAAGAAGTATAGAAATATAACTAAAGAATCAAAGATATATATGTTATAATTACATACATTTGTTGTATATCCTAACACTACTTGCACCTAGAAACACCTAAACGAAATAGGTAGAAATCTTAATTTATTATGTAAAATTGGAGGGTAACATATATAGTAAATATCGTCAAGTTGCAAGATGGTAGATGCTATTACATTTTATATCTTTGTAGTTACCAGAATGGATTGTGGTGGTGATTGAAGATGTCTTCTATGACCACCAAATTATGATGGAATATTTGTCTAACAAATGACCTTGAACTTCTATGGATTGTAGATTGTTATGGCAGTTCTTGGATGCTTATGATGGAAGATTATGGGGAAGGTGATATTATTGTGTCTCCAAAAAGTAGGATGAAGTTAAAATGGTCAACTTATATGTTGTTGCAACAACTATAGTAAAGAAAGGATATTGTTTTTTATTTCATTTATCAAGAGTATGATCATAGATTAAGTACCGGAAAACATGCAGTGAATTAAACATGCTATAGGTAAAAAATGTAGAATAAATTATTTTAGAAATACTGGATGAGTCAGAATCGCATGGATAAAGATGCAATAAAATTAAAAGTACACATGAAGATGAAGTGCTACACCATTAGTGTGTACAGATATCTGAAAATATAAAAAAACATAAAGGAGTCTTGGAATTCCTTTATTTGTTACTTGTTGTCTCCAGAATATTAAAAGGATGCAAGATGGATTCCATAAAAAATCCAAATTACCCCTCCATTTTCTATAAATGATAATTATAGAGTATTTCATGTAATAGATTATGACTTCACAACCTTTTTTATTTTGTAAAGTAGTGTAAAGATTGAGAAGCTACATAATGGATTAGAAAAATCCAAATGCCACGCATCTCAACATTAATGATAAACATTATTCTATATTACATGTAATAAATGTTGTCATCATTAACTCTGGTGAATAATAATATATGATAAACATTGCAAAAGAAACAAACAGTAATAAAATAACTAAAAAATATAAAATAACTAAAAAAATATAAAATAACTTATAACTTAAGAATTAACATAACTAAATCATATGTAAAAAAATACATAACATCTATTTCAAAGATATATAAATAAAAAGTTAGAAAGCAAGCAAACACAAAAAATGGAAAATTTCCAGAATAAGGAAATACAATATATAAAAAAATCTATTGGATAAATAGTTAAAGATCTAGTCGATGGAGACATTAAGAAATGTAATGTTTAGAAACATAATACAAATATTATGGAATCAATCTATATCATATGTTTACATATAAAATATTAGAGTTTACAGTAGCATTATTAAACAATATGAAAATGTTGCAAATCCATTATGGATCTGACTTCGATCAGTCTTTTGTACAAATATAAACACAATTTTTGCATTACTCTAGGGACTTCGTCTGCTTTCAAAAAAATGGATCTTGTGTTGCTAATACAAATATTATGGAATCAAACTAATTTGTTTACATTTTAAATATTAGATTATCCAACTGAATTATTGACCAATATAAAAATGTTGCAATTCCATCAAAATATAGAATTGTGGATCTGACCTCAATCGGTCAGCAAGTTTTAAAATACCTAAAATGAATGCAAACTTGATTCATTTAGTAAAATTAAGTCAATCAATTCATGAAAAGAAGAAAAACTCAATTGATTTACCAAACACGATATAAACAAAGAAGGTCATTGATGAGAAGGACCTTAGAAAATTAGGGATTCATATGAAAAGGAAAGAACCTAGAACCATACCTGATGGTCCTCTCGCAAAGACGAACAAATCATCTCTGGAGAGGTAGAGAGAGAAAGAGAGCATGTAGATAAAATCGAAGAAATAAATAAATAATATCCCAATATCACTTAACAAACAAATGAAGAGATCCCTCAATGTGGATTTACCAAACACGATAGAAACAAAGAAGATCGTGATAGAGAGAGGACTTAAAAAATTAGGGATTCGGATGAAAAGGAAATAGCAATACTTAAGGATCCTCTCGCAAAGACGAACCCAATTTCCCTTAAGTAGCAAGTTAAGAGATCGCTTGATGTCGAAGATGATCTCACGAAGCCTAAAATCATGCGACAACAGAATCACAATGGCATAGAAAGTAAAAGGGAGAAGAAAGGTGTGGAAACCAGAGGTCGTCGTGGATGGAATAGGGTTTCTAGATGGAAGCCATAGGAGTCTCCGTTTCTCACGAAATTTGAATGACATGTTGGAGGGATATATAAATGAACATACATAAAAAAATTCAAAAAAAAAAATAAAAGGGGGGGGGGACTGCCCCGTGGAGCAGCCAGCTTAGCTGCTCCATGGAGCAGCTTCCCCGTCCTCTATAAATAATATATATAATTACTATCTATAGCAATTATCTAAACTAAATATAAAACTCGTTATTTTGAAAAGAATATAATTTGCACATAAATCAAAATATATTAAGAAATTTGTAGAATTATGCTTGCGCGTTACATACCATTATAAAATAAACATGCATGTCTGCATGCACATATTTGTGGAAGTCATAGTAACTCTCCATTATTGAAAACGACATTAGTGGGGATAGATAGAATATTAAGAGCCATGGAAGTACATGTTGTGTAATAGAAAAAGAAAATTCTACAATATTTGATAGGTTTTTTTGTTAAGGAAAAAGGATGTCATGAAATAGAGAAAATAAACAAATGACAGGGATAAACTACGTTGTATATATTGTACAATGATTAATAATATTTTTATAAAATAAACAAACTCTAAATGGAAGAAAAAAAGTTCGGTACTCATCACACTTGAGAGTAATTACATACATATATTTTGTAGTTTTAATTATTAATGTGCCCAAATATCATGAACTCTAATAAAATCATATAATAATGTGCCCAGATCAAAATAATCATATAATAATATCGTGAAAGGAACTGCTCCAGATCTTTGCTCTGGTTTTGTTATAGTTCGGTATCTCAGTTCCTCGTCTTCGTAGGTAGTTACTTTGGATTTAAGAACCGCCTGTTGAGAACCGATCAAGACAAACAACATTCTTAGACAAATTCCTGAGTAAGATTGGTATATGAACCCAATTTTCTCAATAATTACTGGCAACATACTTTCGTTTGGTGTTATCTTCATATAATTATTTTCACCCTAACATCTATCTGATTTCACCAGTTCTACTACATACAGGGGTTCATGTTTCTGGTGTTCGCCATTCTAAATCATCACTTGGGCAGAGATTTCCATCGTGCTTTGTTATTTCTAGTTATATAGTGAAGGCTACATGTGGTAGAGGTCATACTTGACGTCAGGGTCTTCTGCTCGCTACCTCTTTCTCTATGCTGCCTTCTACATCTTTTACGAAACTTCAGATAACTAATCCAGTGTCTGGTATGATGTACTTTGGTTACAATGTTGATGGCCCTCTCGATGACGGGAACGACCGGATGGAACACCTCGCAGCAACAAATGACGGCAGCGATGACGCACAGTCTGAAGGTGAGCTCGGGAGACCTAGGGGGATCGTGGACCTAAGCGACGACACGGCGCTCGAAGAACCTAGAGTCGTGGACGGTGTTGTCAATGACCTTTGCGAGGCCCTCACCGGAGGCGATGGTGTAGCGGGCAAAGCTTGAAGAGGAAGAGGCCAAGCTCGGGATTATCGCGGGCGTGGAGTCCTCGAGCAGAGGTTTGTGCTGACATTCTTGTTGGAACGGGAGGAGGGGGACTTGCAGAACGGCTGGGATTTGGTGGGGTCGAACGCGAGGGTAGCAGATCTGGGAGTCGAAAGGCGGCAACAGGATCTGAGGGAAGGGGTGAACGACATTTGTAGGGAAGTCTTCTCTAGCTGTTAATAACCATCCACGTGCTGATAGGAATGGAAAGCGCGAGGGAGGGAGCCGAACGCAATAGGGAACGCAGTGAGGTTATTTTCGGGAGAGAAGGGAGTGTGGGGAGAGCATCACGTGTCGGATGAGGGAGGGAGTCGAAGGCAAGAGGAAACGCAGAGGGACTACCACGTGTCAGATACAGGACTAAAGCTGGAAGAAACTCGGCTTTAGTATAGTTATAGATTATTATGGGATCAAATTCACCACCTCACAAATAAAGACGAAGAATTTCATCCGCCGGAGATGCAAAAAAATCAGAACAACTGGCGTTGTGGGCTCACGGATGTGACCTGACAAAGTAGGACGGAGAATTCTATACGCCCAGAGATGGAAAGAACTTGGAAGATTTAAATAAATAAAAATAAAAAGAGAAGGAAAAACAGGGAGACGTTAGTCACGATACACCGCAGAGTAAACGGAGACGTGGGATTGTCACGCGTCGGCATAAGAAGAAGAACTCGGATGAGAGAAGATGGGAGAAGGGGGGAGAAGTTAAGGGAAAGGGAGACGCTCGGGCGCAGCACGACGTGTCGGCACACGAAGGAATCCTGGATTCAGATCTGAAATGGGAAAAGGGAAGGAAACGCACAATGGGAGATACAAAACACGGCTATGAAGCCACGTGTCAAGCAGTGGGCAAAAAACCCAACTTTAAAAAGGTATATAGATTTATCTAACATGATTAACTTTTAACATCTATCACCACGAAGATCAATGAAAGAGAGAAGAAGATAGGCAAGGAAAGAGATTTTACCGGATGAGATACATAAGAGAGTTGTAGAGAGATAGAGAGATAATGTAAATCTAAATTTGAGGAAGGAATCACACATTTTTAAGTTTATAAATACATGTAGTATAGGAAAATAACATTATAATTATAATATTATATCAATAATACAAAGGTGGTATCTTAAAATGTAGGGAGGGTATGTGCCCCTTCATGCTCCCCTCTAGATCCGTCCATGCTCGCGAGCACCTATAATATATGATAGATTTTCAGTCCAACCGTAAATTTCGACCATCAAATTAACAAGTATACAATTGAAGTAAGATAATAAACTGTTATATATAATCGAGGGTTTAAATATCGATTTTGGATATCGTAGACATTTCGCCCATATCGACCACCATTTGTGAAGAAATGATTGGAAAATGCACTCATATCACCATTTCGTTCGAGATTTCGGTTCCTTGTCGAAACCGAAATTTCGTCGAAATTTCGTGAAATCTGAAACGATGTATATAATGCGATAGGGGAGGAAGAATTAGAGACAAGGTTTTAAAAACCGGACCGGACATTGAACCGGTTAGTCTTCGGTTTGGTCCACCCGGGTCGGACCGTCGGTCCAAACCGGTCGGACCGATGATGATGTCAGCATGACGTCATTGTTTATATCGACTCTGAAAAAATCGGACCGGGCTTAATTTACTGGTCCGATCGGTCGAACCGGTTTTTTGAACCAATAAAAACGAATAGATATATGTAAATATGTATTCATATATCAATGAAATACTCATTTAAATGTCAAATCTTTCAACATAAAAACATGATTGTCTATTTCGAATAAAACTCTACAAAAGTCACATTTTCTAGCATTATATATGAATATAATATTGTAATAATTTATTTATAATTGATTTTAGAAAATTACCCCAAGAAAGTAGTGGCACGAGTTATATTCCAAAAAAGAGAGGGACGTAACTGAAATTGTAGAATTTAAGAAGAGTACAAGTGATAAAAACCCTATTATTTCATTATTTAAACCTTTATTTTTTAAAATATACTAAACCATCAAATTCGGGTCAACCCGGTCCAACCGCCCGGATCAACCCGGTCCGATCACCGGTCTGACCCATTTTTTTATTTTCTTTTTTTTAAAATTAATTACCTAAACCGACCGAACCGACCAGGTCGGGACCGATCCAACCGGTCAGACCGGCCGATCCGATCCGATTTTTTAAACCCTGATTAGAGACGAGAATAAGGGAGAATGTGATAGAGGAGAGAAGGCCATGAAAGCATGAGAGGGAATACACAAATCTCTGCTTAAGACGTGGAAATGGGCCCAAACTAAGTTTTTTCCATTCACACTCGTTAAGCTCTTGAGATAAGTAATTATATGTTTTATATCTGTCTACATTATTGGATTTATTTTACAGTTGTGTCCTTCTTAGACTCTTCAATATCAGTTTTGTTTTGTTTTTTTCAATATCAGTTGCTCTCATATATACTGAGGCAGTTAACAGTCATGTCCCATAGTTTAGTTTTGATATCAGTGAGATAAAGCAAATCATAATCTATACAAACCAAAGTCTGATTTTGTAAAATTTACTTACAACTGTGCCCTTACATTTTTTTTAAAAAAATCACATATATATCCTTCTTTTTTTCCAACTAATATATCTCTTTGAGAGGAGAATGGACAAAAACTAATATGAAGGGTATAATTGTTAATTATCTACGACTGTAGGAGCGCAAGTAGAAAAATGAGGTACATAACTGATATTGCATAATCTAAAGTCCCGTTCTTTGGAGAATAAGCATTGAAATAAGGAGGCAATTTCCTGCCGAATGTGGTTTCCAAGAGTATAGTTATTCATATCCACATCTCATTATTTCACCTTATTCCACATTTTCTATCTTTATTCTATATTATTTATCTTATTTCACCTTATTCTCCTTACTCGGTGGGCGTTGTGCTCATGAATAAGCATGAATAATGATGAGATATAAGAAGAACAAGGATCTATTCTCTGTTTGATAGGAAACCTTTATATTATTAATGCTTAAGGTGCGTTCGATTCGGGAATAAAAAGGAGTAACGATGTGGAATTAGGAGAATAATGATCTATTCTCCGTTTGACGGATGATAGGAGTAAGGAGAATAAATATAATAAATATAGATAATAAGAATTAATACTATCGAAAGGAGAATTAACCTCTTCTTCCAAAGCTAATTCACCAACCGAACACATCAGTGTAGGAAAAATATATATTATTTTTGAATCAGCCGAATGTAGGGAAATGAAATGAGATCAAATGGGGCAGCTCTGTACAGCCGTGAGACTAGGGGTGTAAACGGACCGAACCTGAGCGAACCTATACTTTTTAGGTTCGGTTCGTTTATTTAATCGAGCCTAAACTTGTGTTCAGGTTCGGTTCGTTTATTTTCGAACCGCATCTGAATCGAACCTCTTTTTAAACGAATCGAACCTAAACGAATATCGAACTTAAGAATTCTCTAATAAGAGGGAGTGAAAAGAAGAGAAATGGAAATATATGTGTGTATTTACAGTTAGAATAAATATTCATTTAGTTTTTTCTTTATCTAACTCATCTTCGTCTTTTGAAAAAATTAGATTAATAAGGATTCGTCTCTTTGAAAAAAGTATAATTATAATATATTTTATATCTATTCAGATGGGGATAAGGAATAAGAATAATGCGGAGATATTCAGTAAGTAATGTTTGTACTTGTTCTGTTGATTTGAAGATAAAGAATGGAAAAGTACTAGACCATAGATGATACATGTTGTAAACAAGATGTGACTATTATTTTTGGATAGTTTATACCAAGATAAAACCTACTTATCTTGTAAATATCTAGTTATCTCTAGACAAAATTCACTTACCTTGGGATAAAAACCACTCATCTCAAAATAAGTCTACTTCTACGGATAATGATTTGTAAATATGTATATGTGTATGTTTATCGAGCTTTTAACGAATCGAATCTGAGCGAACCTATGATTTTTAGGTTCGGTTCGTTTATTTAATCGAGCCTAAACTTGTGTTCAGGTTCGGTTCGTTTATTTCCGAACCGAATCCGAATCGAACTTTTAACGAGCCGAACCTGAACGAATATCGAACTTGAGAATTTTCTTACACCCCTTACGTGAGACGGAGTATGGCATGGACGTAGCGGGGCCCACCGAGCACGTCGCTCTGTCTTCTGTGGAGTGCAAGTTGAGAAAAGAACCCTGACAGCGGACCACGTGCGTCACACCTGATCGCCGTACCATACCATATGCATATTCTCTGATTATTTAATTGCCATATTTTATTATTGGATTAATTTGAAAGACCGTCTCAATCCAATTTTTTGACAAATTGGGGACTAGAATTTCAATAGGTGATAAATGATTAGTTGTATCTTGTCATTTATATCTTTAGTGATATCATCGAAGTCTATAATAAATGCCATATATATTAGAGGAGAGGGATCTTACTTGATGATGTAGATAACTTATGTACATCATATTTATTTTTTTTCTTATTTTTAATTTTTTTAAAAATACTTATGTAGATTTTCAAAATTATATCTATATAGTGTGTCATTTAAATTTTGTCAGAAGCGGGGTCTCCTGTGCCCTTATTCTAGACCAGGTAATTTACAACAAATCTAAGACCGTTAAAATTACATGTTATTGATGGATGGTAGGGATGCAAATGGTCGAATACGGATGCGGATATAGGTATTACCGTATCTTTATCTGTTTTGTAATACGAATATGGATGCGGATACGGATATTGACGGATATTAAAACTATCTTACAATATCCTTAAAAAACGGATACAGATGTAAAACGGATACTGATCGCATACGAGTGATGGTAGAAATACTCTATAGAATCGATTTAAATATATAAGAATTGGATGGAAAACACATGAAATTAATTTACTAAATGTGTTTGTATCATAAAAAATATATAAATATGGTAAATGGAGGTAGAGAATTATGTTATATAGGGTTAAAAATAAATCTATGACTATATTTATATACGAAAACGGATATACGGATACGAATACAGATGTTTGTGGATATCAAAACGATATCCATATCCATATCCATTTTAAAACTAGTACGGATACGGATGTCAAAATCTGTATAAAAGGATACGGTGACGGATCGGATACGGATATATCTGTAACCGTTTGCATCCCTAATAGAGGGTGTAAGATTCTTTGTTTCTGGTGAAATTTGAATGACATATTAAAGGAATATAGTTATAAAAATCAACGGAAATATTTTTCGAAAAAATAGGGAAAAAATAAGCATGATGTAGGTAAGTTGCCTACATCATAAAGTAAGTAAGATCTCTTTCCTCTTATTATTATTACAACACTATAAACAATACACAAAGACCCGTTATAAAAATCACATATTACATAAATCATACTTGTAATGTTAATTTTATCATTTCATCGAAATAATGTCTTATGCATTATAACAATAACAACGCTACCAAAGAAATAGTTAACCTGCTACGTCTATTGTATTAGTAAAATTAGGGTGCCATTCAAGATTTGTTTGGTAGTGTTCTTGTGATAATGCTTGTGGAGATTTAGACTGCTCAGTAACAATATACTTTCATTTAAATTTTATGTAGAACAAATATTTAAAATATCAATTTCAGTCGTCTGTCCCCCACTGATTCCCAGCATTATCTTTTTGGGATTTTTACCCCCACAGACTTTATAAATTTTACCAATTATCTTCACGATCTTTGAAATAATCTAATTCTTCTATCGACTTCGTAAACTTGCTTCGTCTTATCTCATGAATCATGTCGTTAAATTTAGCTTTACTTGAGTCAATGACTTGGATTAATCTAATTAGAGGAGCATTCAACGGTGGATCTTGATCATCTCCTTTCTCATTTTCTTTTTCTTCCATTCATCTTGTGCCTCCTCCTCTTTCCTCTTTATTTTCTCTCTCTTCACCTCATTTCCATCTTAGCAATTTCTTAGAGATGATCTCTTGAATTGATCAATAAAAATGTCTTCCGATTATGAAAACTTTACCTTCCCGCTATTCTTCTTCCCCACTCCGCCACCTTTCTCCTCTAATTCCATAGCAACACCATCCCATGGCGTCCGCCAAAGAGCCGCCTCATGCAAAGCCCCTTAAGTACCAGGTACCCATCAATCATCCGTCGCCTCCTCACCGTCACACCATTTGATTCTCTTCTCTTCCTGTGGGGAAAAACAAGACTTGGATCCTCAAGGTCTCCATCCACTTCGAGGGCTGCAAGCACAAAGCGAAGAAAATCCTCTAGATATCGACGGTACTCACTCTCCATTTGCTACTCCTTTTATGGGATTTCCCCATCTCACTGCCTTTCAGTTCAGGCGTTTACACCACCTCCATCGACCTGCAGCAATAGAAGGTGACCGTGACTGGCAACATCGACCCGAACGTCCTTATCAAGAAGTTGATCAAGTCCGGGAAGACACGGAGCCATTGTCGGAGAAGCCCATGCCCAAAGACAAGGACAAGGAAGAGAAGGGCAAGAACAAGGACAAGGAGAAGGAGAAAGAACCCAAGAACAACGATGGTGGTATCAACCACCCAATGGATAAAGAACCAAAGCCAAGCACCGCCGACGCTGCCGACAAGAGCGTAGAGAATCAGAAGAGGAAAGAACCCCCAGACAGTGGCGAGGGAGAGGAGAAGGGGTGGTAAGAAGAAAGACAAGAAGGGGAAGAAGGGGAACGACGACAATGATCATCCGTTAGAAGGCGACGGGGATCAAGGACAGTTGCCTGGGGGAATGCAGAGATTGACGTACTCCTTGCCGGTAGTGGCGTACACAGTGAGCTACTGCGTGGAGGAGTGATGCAGGAGTGCAGGAGGAGACCAATGGGTTTGAAATAGGGGGATGAGACAACGACTGAGGAGGAACAAGGTGAGGGAGGGGAAGCAAATGACCATGGAGAAGAAGGAGTCATCATCGAGGCTGGGGGTGGAGCAAGGTGAGGGGCAATGGCGGGGAATAAGGAGAGGGAGGAGGAAGAGGAGGGGAAAAGGGGGAAGGTGGAGGAGAATGCTATTTTTGTAAATTTATTGAATAAAGAGGGCAATTCGTAACTTCTTTCAACGGAATCTGATTAAATTTAACGGGTGAATTGATGGAAGTTAACCACATGGTTTGTTAGGTAAAGGTTAGTAAGTTTACGTGTCGATGAAGGAATTCGGTTGTTTTGAAAGGTGTGAACGTAATTGATAAAGCTTTAAGGATCCATGGGGGTAAAAATCCCTATCTTTTTTCCAGCATCATTGATTCCTAGCAAAATTAGGGCTTAAGATATCAATTTCCTTGTATTTAATTTTTGCAAACTACCCTCCAACCATTCAACTTCAGCCGCCCGCCCCCAGCTTCGATTCACATTCCCGATTCATATGGAAATTTTCCCAAATCTCAAGATCCCCAATTCGCATCTCAATCCAATATCTCGTCATCCCCTCCTCCTCCCAATCACAGACGCATTGGCACCACGCCATCGCCTCCATCGAAATCAACCTGTCAGTCTCGGGCATCAGCCATCCTTCGTCCTATTAGTGAGTCAAAACTTCAATTTCGTTGATTTTCTCTATGTGGTTTGCGTGTATACCGTGGAGGATGTTGTATGAATCATTATTCATGATGAACTTAATAATTTGATGATATGTTCGTCTGTGAAGAAAGCTCATGAAACTTTAGTGTTGGATAACTTTTATGTGAAGCACTCTAATTTTTTTAAAGTAGATTTATTTTATTTAAAATGTTCATCACGTTGAATCGTTGATACTGGTTTTTTGTGGATGCAATCAGATACGGATATATGTATTTGTCCATCATCTTATCCATTTCTAAGCAGATATTGATGCAGATTTTTTTTCACGGATGCAAATAAGGATATAATAATATCTATATCCATAAATTGATATGGATTTTTTATTTTCGCGGATATTATTATATTATTTATTATACATGCCATTAGAATTTGTATCATATTATATATTCTTTACATATTATTGTCTTTATAATTTAATAATTCCGATTTCATCAACAACTAATTTTATGTGTATCATGCTTATCGATAAGGACCAAATAAATAACTTATAACAAAATTTTTTTACAGAGATTGAAGATATTTCATCGTCTCAGGCTTGCAGCAACTCGACGCATCAATCGTTGACAGTCCATTCCATCGTCCTGCATCAATCATCGATTCATTGATACAAAAATTATATCATATAATCATATTCTATATTTTACACAAATGTCGTAATATATAGATCTTATTTTACACTTTACACATTTGTCTTATATAAAGAAAATGTTTTATTATTATCTACCATACATTTTGGAGATTAAATTATTTAAATTATAAATTAAATCCTAACTTGAAATTGATTTGAAGTTTTATTTTTTATGTATGCCATTTATACTTGTAAATATTTTTTCCTATTAAATTAAGTTTAGTTTTGCATATTAGTTATTTAAAGTCTGCCATGTGAATTAGGTTTGATAAGGCTAAAAGAACAATTGACTCATATTTCAAGAAATCAAGGGTTGATATTTATGATAAAGATGTATCACAAACTTCTGCAAATTATCCATATAATATGGTCTAAATGTCTCTATCGATCCATCTCCTCTTGATATACATGCTCAAAATTATCCACAAGAAATGAAAAATGAACATGTTGATGATTCTTCTATAGTTCGTAATCCAAGATTGCACTGTTAAATCTGGGATTATCGGTTAATGAGGGGGACATGATTCGACGTGCATATATTAAAAGTGGATCATATCAGCATTATCTTTTCGAATATCCAACATATGGTCGTGAAAAATCATCAATGTCGATTTCAAGCTTCTTGATTTCATAAATATCATTCATGGTTACAATATTCTCCAGTTAAGGATGCATCATTTGTCTGACATATTTTATTTTCAATAAAGCACCACTGGATTATTTGTATCAGATGTCTTTACGGTTGATGGATTTATCAATTGAAAAAAGCGGAGGAAAAGATTGTGCATTTTACAACATGTTGGAAGTGATCCATGCTACTCTCCATTTTCTGCTCCTTTTATGGAATCTACCCTTTCAATTGAGGCATTTACACCACCGCCATCGACCTACAGCAACTGAAGATGACCGTGACTGGCAACATCGACCCGAACGTCCTTATCAAGAAGCTAATCAAGTTCGGGAAGCACGCAAAGCCGTTGTCGGAGAAGCCCAAGCCCAAAGACAAGGACAAGGAAGAGAGGACAAGAACAAGGACAAGGAGAAGGAAAAAGAACCCAAGAACAACTACGGTGGGATCAACCACCCAAAGGACAGAGAACCAAATCCAAGCACCGCCGACGCTACTGACAAAAGTGCATAGAATCAGAAGAGAAAAGAACCCCCGTACAGTGGCGAGGGTGAGGAGAAGGGGGTGGGAAGAAGAAAGTCAAGAAGGGGCAGAAGGGGAACAATGACAACGAGCATCTGTCAGAAGGCAGCGAGGATCAAGGACAGTTGCCTGTTGGGATGCAGAGATTGTCGTACTCCTTGCAGGCAACGATGTACACAATGAGCTACTATATAGTAGAGTGATGTGAGAGTACATGAGGAGGCCGATGAGTTCGAAATAGGGGGATGAGGCAACGACTGGGGAGTGAGGGATATGAGAAGATCCTTAAGCGCATCACGGAAGCATGAGGATCGCATAGAATGCGATCGAGAGCGACTAGTCACACTAGTCGCTCCGAGCGATGGAATTTAAAAAAATAAAATGATGAAACAACGTGACCCAAGAATACTTCTTGGATCATTTCGTCTAAACCATAAATAGGTACTAGGGTTACCTCTCGAAGCATGGTTGCGATCAAGTCTCTAAACGAAAAGACCTCATGTTTCAAGTCCGATCCAACAGAGGAGACACATGCGAACACACTGATGAGACGTGTGCTCCTCGCAA
The DNA here is from genome assembly GCA_037367405.1 of Ottelia alismoides. Classification (NCBI taxonomy): domain Eukaryota; kingdom Viridiplantae; phylum Streptophyta; class Magnoliopsida; order Alismatales; family Hydrocharitaceae; genus Ottelia; species Ottelia alismoides. The sequence goes on along the minus strand of JAZKJV010006696.1, from coordinate 661,778 downwards.
TCCATGTTGATGATCCAAGCGATGGATCTCCTGATCTCGTCATACGAAATCCAACATCTTCTTCACGAACGAGGCACACCAATGGAGATGGAGCTCCATGAATAGATGATCCGACAACATAACGACGATGCTGCGGCAATGACGACTCTCTCTTGGGCTCCATGATGGACGGTCACAATGAGAGAGGGAGAGGACCTTTGGCATGTAGAGAGAGATTATGGATTGATCATGTTGTTGTAACTTGAAGAACAAGGGGTGCCTCTTTTTATATAGGAGTTTGGGATTCCATGGATCCCAATCCATGGACATCACACAATCAATGAGTGAGATTGATTTGTATTTTTCCAATGGCTATGATCTTGTTGTAAAAATACAACAACAATTAATTTAATTTAAATTAATATATATATAATCAATATAAGTTAATTTCAAATCAATTGTTTAGTTTTGGAGATAATGAGGAGACTAACCGCATCCCCTAAAAGTGCGGGAATACCGCCAATCTTCTCATGAGATCTCATTATCTCATGAGATCTCATTATCTAGTGATATCTTAAAATTTACAACAACAATTATTGTAAATTAATTCACAAAGATAATTATGATGAAATTTACGATCATGTTATTGGAAAAATGTGAATCACATTCGCATCCCAAAACAAAATGTAAATTATATTTTCAGTTAGTTATCCAATGTGAATCCAATTCACATCAATAATTAATAAACAAATATAAATCACAAATAGTTCTCTCTTATATATTATAAATCACATTTATAATATACATGATTAATATAGATAATGTTATTTACATTATTCATATTCATGATAATTAAATCACATTTAATCATACTGGATCTCTATTCTCACGTGCCCAAATAATATGAATCACATTCACATTTAATTATCTCAGATAAATCTTCTTATAATATAAATCAAATTCATAATATTCATGATAATTAAATCACATTTAATTATCAATTTTCTCAATGCTCGGATACACATATCAACAATGAAATTATCTTTGAACTCTTTCAAGGATAATGTGCTTTCTCTGCCGATACTTGGAGATAAGGACATTGCGATTGCATTGTTCCACATATAGTGACTTAAATATTGAGATCAAATCCCAAATCCAGCTATTGCGAACCTCCCATAGATGTTTTATTAAATCAAAGCTGTAGATCTAATCTTCTCATTGTATCTAAATCACATTCAGATCAATGTCCAACATTTCAACTAAGATTAGATCACTTCTCTATGAGAGGAGTCACTAAAATCCAAACATGTTTCATCATTCTCTCATAATGGAAGCGTCATGATTATATAATCGTTTATGATCACATCACCCTCAGGTATTCCTAATACTTGAACATCCCACATACTGGAAGACCCAGATTAAACCTGAAGTTTTAGAGCTCTTTTTAGATTGTCTCCTTCAGGGTTTTATCATTAAGTTTCTCATTTGATCATTGGGAGTTGGTATCGATCATACACTTTCCAAAAGCATATATCATACCCAGGTGTTGATCATATACTTTCTAAAAGTATATATCAAATCTAGAAATTCAGTCAAGCTTCCTAAGCAAGATGACCGTGTACGGAATTTGAATCTTCCTAATATCTCATGAGTGAGCTCATGTCTTCCATTTCAGTAATGAACCTGTATGATCTCTTTGAGAGATCGTATTACTCATATGCCCTTGCATTCACACCAGTGTGTCGGTGTATAGACCTTGGTTAGGTCATCAACCTATTGATCTTCCAGATGTACATACTCAGACATATAGTAATATATCTGTCTCCGATCCGAGGATGCCTGCCTATGTCGTGACACCATACGACATAGGTCTTCGGTTATCTCGATCTCGTTAAGTCAACTCTTTGACCTGACTTATCTAACACCTCCGAATCTCTATTCCTATGCAGAGGGCCTACATCAAGAGGTCAGTTATATATCAACCTTTATGAGAAAGGATTTCCATCTCCTACTCAGGCGGGAGATTATCTCTTAACAATCATTTGACGGTGCTTGATGAACCCTAAATCTAACTCATTAGATATTCATCCAAGCACCAGCCTCTATGGTTCGATAATTGAATCAACAGTTGTATGATCATTAAGATGGTCATGGTACATAATCCTAATTGTACTAAAGAACTTATTATGCAAATTAGTTATTCTTCATTTCAAATCAGGGAATGATATTCGCAATAACATTTATTGCATAATAGCTTGCCGTAGGTTTGTATGTCCAACAGGGAGGAACAAAGTGAGGGAGGGGAAGCTAACGACCATGGAGAAGAAGGAGTCGTCGTCGAGGCTGGGGGTGGAGCAAGGTGAGGGGGAAATGGCGGAGAATAAGGGGAGGGAGGAGGAAGAGGAGGGGAAAAAGGTGAAGGCGGAGGAGAATGCTAATTTTCTAAATTTATCGAATAAAGAGGTCAATTCGTAACTTTTTTCAACGGAATCCAGTTGAATTCAACGGTGTGAATTGATGGGAGTTAACTGCATGTTTCGTTGGGTAAATGTTAGTAAGTTTATGGGGTCAAGGGATGAGTTAGGTTGTTTTAAAAGTTGGGGAGGTAATTGATGAAGTTTTTAGGATCCGTGAGGTAAAAATCCCTATCTTTTTTCCGCCATCATTGATTCCTAGCAAAATTGGGGCTTAAGATATCAATTTCCTTATTTTTTTTCGCAAAACACCCTCCAACCATTCAACTTCAGCCGCCCGCCCCATTCTCGATTCACATTCCCGATTCATATGGAGAATTTCCCAAATCTCAAAATCCCCAATTCACATATCAATCCAAATTCTTGTCAGCCCCTCCTCCTCCCATCACAGACGAATTGGCACCATGCCATCGCCTCCATCGAAATCATCCTATCAGTCTCAGGCATCAACAATCCTCCATCCTTTAGCTATTGTCGCCTATCGATGAGTCAAAACTTCATTTTTTATTTTCTCTATGTGGTTTGCGTGTATACAATGGAGGATGTTCTATGAATCATGATTCATGATGAACTTAATATTTTGATGATATGTTCGTCCGTAAAGAAAGTTCACGAGACTTTAGTGTTAGATAACTTTTATGTGAAGCGCTCTAATTTTTTGAAAGTATATTTATTTTATTTAAAATTTTCATCATGTTGAATCATTGATACTACTTTTTTCCTGATGCAACCGGATACGGATATATGTATTCGTCCATCATCTTATCCATTTTTAAGCGGATATTGATATGGATTTTTATTTTCACGGATGCAGATAAGGGTATGGATATGAGTTTTTATTTTTTTGTAGATACATATATTATTATATTATTTATTACACAAGTTATTAGAATTAATATCACATTATATATTCTTGATATAATATTGTCTTTGTAATTTAATAATTTTGATTTCATCAACAACTAATTTTATGTGTATCATATTTGTAGGGAAGAAATGTTGACTTTGACCAACTTAATAACTTATGACAATGTTTTTTTACAGAGAGAAGATATTTCATCGTCTCAGGCTTGGCAGCAACTCGACGCATCTGTTGTTGACAATCCATTCCATCGTTCTACATCAATCATTGATTCATTGGTACAAAAATTATATATTATATAATCATATTCTATATGTTACAAAAATATCGTAATACATGGATCTCAATTTCACTTTATACATTGTCTTATATAAAGAAAGGGTGTTACTTGATTATCTACCATATATTTTGGATATTAAATTATTTAAATTATGAATTAAAATCCTAACTTAAAATTGGTTTAAAGTTTTATTTTTTTATTTATGCCATTTATACTTGTAAATATATATTTTCCTATTAAATTAAGTTTAGTCTTACATATTGGTTATTTACAGTCCGCCATGTGGATTAGGTTTGATATAGCTAAAAGAACAATTGACTCATATTTTAAGAAATCAAGGATTGATATTTTATGATAAAGATGTATCACAAACTTCTGCAAATTATCTATCTAATCTACATGATGGTCTAAATGTCTTTATCGATCCATCTCCTCTTGATATACATGCTCAAAATTATCCATAAGAAATGAAAAATGAACATATTGATGAATCTTATACAGTTCTCTATCCAGGATTGCATTGTCAAATCTGGGATTATCGATTAATGGGGGGGGGGACACGATTCGACATGCATCTATTAAAAGTGGACCATATCAACATTATCTTTTCGAATATCGAGCATCTGGTCATGAAAAATCATCAACGTCAATTTCAAACTTCTTGATTTCAGAAATATCCTTCATGGTTAGAACATTGTCCAATTAAGGATGCATAATTTTGTTTGTCATGTTTTATTTTAAATAAAGCACCCGCTGGATGATTTGGATAAGATGCCTTTACGGTTGATGGATTTAGCAATTGAAAAAAATGGAGGAAAAGATTGTGCATTTTTACAACATGTTGGAAGTGATCTATGCTCACCGTATAATATAGTTGAACAAGCTTACAAAGATTTGATAATTAAATTAAACCATGTTGATAATGTCACAAAGACATTAGAGGAGATTACGTGCAACTGACTATGATTGAAAATATCAATTGATTGCGTTAAATGACTAGCTTTTCAAGCATGCGCTTTTAGAGGACATGACGAATACGCAGATGCAAAGAATCATAGAAATTTTATTGAAATGATAAAAGTTATTGGCATCATATATTGAAGAAGTTGCAAAGTTGTTTTACGTTATGTTCTTAGAAATGCGAAATATACATCTCCTACGATTCAAAAGGAGATATTAGATATTATTTCCACTAAAGTACAAAAGTATATTCGTGATGAGATTGGAAATGTAAAATATTGTATTGTTGTTGATGAAGCTCGTGACGAATCTAAAAGAGAACATATGGCTATAATCATCCGCTTTGTTGATATTAATAGCTTTATTAGAGAAAGATTTTTAGATATTGTACATGTGAAGGATACTGGTGCAGGTAAATTAAAAATCTGATTTCATGTGTCCTTCTCACCATAATCTCAGTATTAAAGATATATATAGACAAGATTATGATGATGCGAGTAACTTGCGTGGAGAGTGTAAGGGGCTGCAAGCACTCTTTACTATGGATTGCAAGTATGCATATGTGCATTGTTTTACCACAGACTCTGATTAGACTTAGCTGCAACATTAAGAGAAGTTATTTATGTTCATCAAATTTTCTCTAAGTTAACATTTATCATTTATATTATTGGTTCTTCTAGCAAGAGGCATGATGAACTACAGGATGTTCAAGCATCTAAATTGGTCAAAAAATTACAACTATTGAAATTGAAATAGGAAGAGGTATTAACCAGATTGGGACACTGCAACGTGCAAGAGATATTAGACGGGGTTTTCATTTACATTCACTTTCAAGCTTGATAAGATTGCTTGATAACCATGCCTTGTACTAAGTCACATTGTGAAACATGGTTCTATATATTCTCAATGTGGGGATGTCGATGCCGCTTACAATTCCATAGCATCATTTCAATTTTAATTTATTTTACACTCGATGAAAGAGATTTTGGGATTTACAAATGTATTATATCGTGCATTGCAAAATATCGATCAAGATATTTTGAATGCGGTTACATTGGTTTCCACTACTAGATCTCTTATTCAAGACATGTGCCTATATGACTGGAATAGATTCTTTGACATTGTGTTATCATTTTCCTAAAGTAAAATATTGATGTTCCAAATATGAGTCTTTCTTATTCTAGCTGAGTGCATTCATGTCGTGAGAAAAGCAATATTACACTTGAACATCGTTATCGGGTGGATATTATTATGGCTACATTGGATTCACAACTTCAAGAGTTGCATCACAGGTTTAAGATACACTTATGAAGCTCTTACGTCTTAGTTTTGCATTAGATGCACAAGATGGCTATAAAAAATTGAATATAGATGATATTTGCTTTCTTGTAGCAAACTATTATCCACGTGATTTTTCTGATAATGTAAGAGAGTTACTACAATTTCAGTTGATGCAGTATTAACTTGATGTTCCTGATCATCCAAAGATGAAAATTTTGAGTAGCATATCTGAATTATGTCAAGCACTGGTAGAAAGTCACGAGTCTATTATTTAATCGACAGATTGATTCGACTTATCTTGACTCTTCTTGTCTCAACAAGTATAACTGAATGTGTATTTTCATTTATGAGCCTCATGAAAATAAGGCTTCAAAATAAGATAGACGATGGATTTCTGAGTACATGTATGATTATTTACATTGAAAAGAAGATAACATAAAGTGTAACCGTGGAAGAAGTCATTGATGATTTCTATGTAATGAAAAAACGGCGACCGCAACTTCAATAAATTTTGTAAGTTTATATATCACTTTTGAAATTTTGTAACACAATATTAGTAATTTCTATTATATATATTTGACTGAGTATCGACCCCACTTATGAATTTTTTCTGGCTCCACCCCTGTGTTCGTGGAGATGGAAGGGTTCAATTTCAACAATTCTGATATCGTTAAAATTTGATTGGTTTAATGAATGATATAGAAGTCTTGAGTCGGAAGTTAAATGAAAACATATTTTTATTAGGCAATCTAAGTCCCCCTCCCTATTTGTTACTGAAAATACCAAAAAAATGGAGGAAACCAACTTGGATCCCTCCATAGCAGGTCCATTTTACCTTATTATAATCTTGAACTATGCAAATCATTTCGTAAAGTTAATTTTATAATTTCAACAAAAATTACGATGTCATTGGAAAATAAATAGTATAGAAATTAATGTCCTAAAATGTCGATATATTATTGAAAGTATTATTATATTAACTACTAATCTGATATTTTACTTTATGAATTTATTTAATTATTTATAAATATTTTTTCATATGCCATGGTATATGGGTAAAACTCAATAAGTAAATTTTTTTCTATGTATCAGTTTAATATTCCACATTTCTCTGTGCAGTAAAAAAATATCACTCCACATCAGAAAACCTTACATAGTATGTTAAAAATCATACTCATCATAATATTATGTCCAATTCCTTGAAAATCACTAGAGACAATCTACTCCCTTACACTAGGTTAGGATCATAGGGGGATAGTTTTATCATAAAAAAATTAGTTCTTAAAATAATTTATAAAAGAGGTACTTGGTGTAATGACACTTTTGTTATCTAAACAAAGGCGTTATATTGAAATAAAGTTGTTGTTCATTGGGGTTGAACCTTCTTCCATTTAGATGAAAAATAAATCCAAAATACGGGAATTCTACATCGAAATAAACACATGAGATAACATAATCGTTGAAATTAAATTAAATTATGAGATGCCATTCTTATAAATTACAGATGATTGGGCTGAATTGATATTGATAAATGGAAGGGATCGTGTCAAGTCATATGATGTGTGTCCATCATGATCATATTGGTTTAATTCAATTAAAGTATATGGTTCATTGACATTACATAAAACCTATGAAAAGGCGTGCTTAAGGTTATTATCTCATAAATAAAGATTATATGGACCAAGTGGGAGAATGTTGGAATGCATCGCGTATGTGGTACATATAAAATATTTATGAGATGATAAATATTGGGTTTTACTAAGTCAATGGATAAAACGTAACCGCATTATCTTGATCCATGTTGATGGTTAATGGATTATCAAGAGTCGACCGCGACAGGATTTGTTATCCTTTTGAACCCTCCAACTTTACCTCGACGTGATGACTCATTATGCAACACATCGAATCAAGAGATTCTGAAAGTCATCATCAAAACTCTCCACCATCCAATAGAGTCTTAAAAGTTTGGTGTCAAGGGATGGAGAAAGGGAGGAAAAAAGATCAACGTCGGTTTCTTCATCATCTCCGCTACAAGTTCCTATCAGATTTGTGATGGAAGGAAGTAATTCATAATCATTGTTTTTATTGATTCCTTTATGTTGCGTCTAAAATTATCCTACAATTCTATATCGAAATAAGCACCTTTGAGATACAATGTTATATCATAGTCATAGTCACAAGATTCATCGATTTTATTTTATTTTATTCATCTCGCAAAATACATTAAATAATGATTGAATCTTTTTTTACAAAAATATTCAAAAATATAAGAACACGAAATTACCATCAAATACAAAATAAAAAGGAAATTAAAAGAATATAAGACGAAAAGGATGTATACATATACATAGGTATAGACTGACAAATACTTATATACATTAATAACCCTTATCCAGAAATCAAGTCAGGCTACTTCTGTCGAGAAAGAATTAATTAGGACAAATTGAGAAAATAGAAAAGTAGCCACAAATCACGAAGAGACTTATTTAGGATACATGTGTATACTATATAAATATATTAAAACTTTTCTGTAGAATTTAGCTCAACTCCTGCAAATCTCATTTTTTGAAAGCTGTTTACTCTAAATGTCTATGTGAATCGCTATATTGACACTGATAACTATTAAAATTTTAATATTTTGCAGTAACTTCCGTATTGTCATTAGAAACCGAATGCATCAATAATTTTCATATTGCCATCAGTAATAAATTATGTCAGTAATAGTGAGCGCATCAGTAACCCTTTATATCAGTAGCTTTGAATCAATTATACGTAAATGAAGTAATTTAGTCAGTAATATTGGTTCATACTTGTAACTTTATACAACTTACTAGAGATATGATAAGTAAACTTAGATATTTATTACCTACTGAAACTTGTATTTTTATTACTGAAAATGGAGCATGCTTATCCATCTCTAAAGTCAATGCCTTAAACGGGGCAATCTGATTTTCAAAATTCGGCCAATTTATCCGTACACAAATAATTCCAAATGTCCGGGGACATTCTAAAATTAACAGCTAATAGTATTTTTTTGTTTCGAATTAAAGAAGCAGAAAAGAAGCTGGTCACGTTGCTGGATAATTATCTGGTGGCGCGATACACCACAACAAGGATAGCCGACGACGAGTTTAATTAATCTGATCCAGCAACAGTTGAGGAACAAGGTGTCCGACGACCGCGTGCGGTAGGGTGGCTGTGCATCGCGACGAGCTGGTAAGAATGGCAGTCATGTGGTGGTTCGGTGCTCAGAAACTTGTTACGATTGCCATTGGTCCTTGAAGTGGTGATGAGATCGCCTGTCAGTATGAGGCAGCGGTACCTTCACACATGTTCTTTCTGGGAGGTTGTGCCTAAACATGGGATTCTTTGCTGTGGAAGGCGCTTCTCCGTAGTAGAGAGGCTTTTCGTGGCTCTATTTCCAGCAGCTCCAACCAGCATTCTTGGCTTCGATCGCCCAAGGGGTTCTCCTTTTCTCAAGCTATTGACGTGATCAGGCATAGGGGGGACGGGGTCCCTTGGGCGAGTGCTGTGTGGTCCAAGAACACCGCCCCTAAGCATTCTTGTGCGCTCTATCGTGCGGTCACCAACCGACTTCCTACGCTGGATCGGCTCCAAAGAATGGGAATTACTAATGACGGCCACTGTTATCTTTGTGGCACGGGTTGGGAATCACGCGATCATATCTTCTTTGATGGTACCTTTTCTGCGGCGGTGTGGACCCAAGCTCTTTCTGATCTGGGTCTTCCACATTCGCCCTCTATGTCACTCCCCGACATTCTTGCTTGGATTCTGGGCCTCTATGATAAAGATGTGCGTCGGCTTTGGTGCGTCGCTCTCTCGGTCACGGTCTGGGTAATTTGGAGGGAGAGGAATCTCAGATGGACATCCGCCGGCTCCTCTTCGCAGCATATACTTGTAGACTCAATCACCTCTGCGGTTAACATTACAATGGGATCCCCCCATGCTTGATTGGTGCAGTTTTTTGATCTTTAATGCTATTTTGTACGCGCTGCAGTGCGCTTCTTTTTGATATGGTTTCTGTCTTCACGTTAATACGTGAAGCCCACTCACTGTAAATCTACTGTTTAGTTACATGTAATACAGATATCTTACCCATCAAAAAAAGAGATCGCCTGTCAGTTCTTTTCAAAGAGGGTTATATTTAAGTCGGTGGAACGCAACGGACTTGATGTCATCAGATTTTGACTCATCGGGTCATCCGGATCGACGGGACCCATTCAAAAGGACACTGATTTTAACTGCTGGCTTATTTCAGTAGGTAGGGAGCTCACGGATACACGTAGTAAATCAGGTGCTTCTTTCGTAATTGGATTAGGTTGAGGTAGTCTCATTTGAATAATAGTGGAGGGTTTGAGCCATCCTGAATGATAAATATAATGTTATATTAATTATGTGTTATATTAAAACTTTTACAATCATGATATATTTTTTATGCTAATTTTTTATTTGAATATAGCTAAAAAATATCATAACAAAGAAATTGTACCAGTGATCATCAAAGTCGCTTAAGAATCTAACAATGAAGACACTCCTAAATTTTGAAAATGTTATGGGTATATATTTAATTATGTTAATGTTACGAGTATATGTATCAATTATGTCGATATTATGGACAAATGCATAATCATGCTAATGTTATGCCATATATGTAATTATGTTAATGTTATGGATATATGTGCAATTATGTTAATGCTAATGTTATGGACATATATGCAGATTATGTTAATTCTATGGGCATATACGCAATCATGTCAATGTTAAGGTATACATGCATGTGTTATGAAAAGTCATGTAAAAATGATTTAAAGAAAGAATAAACTATTATAAGTTATTGCAGGAAATGATTTAAGAAAAGTAAACCATTGCGAGTCATGCAAAGCCAACTTAAAAGGGGTTAACATGCAAAGTGATTTGCATGATAAAAGAACATGCACAAGCCATGAATCTTATGAAATACGCTACACAAGATGAAAGAAATGCATGTTATAAATATTTTTATGCATATTATATATGTATATCTATGGTTATGAAAGAGGCCAAAAATACATATGTTAGTGTACGAGCTTAGACATGCATGGGAATAATTAGGCATGTAATGATATTCCTTTTCATGAAAACTCTAGTACGTAAAATACCGTGGGTTAAAAGTATGTTAAAATTCCCATACATGGACTCCGGTGCATATTGGGTATTAGGTTCATAAAAAGTTATTTTTTTGTCAATTTTAAGTGAAGACACATGGTTGATTGAGTACTCAGTATCGTGCTACGGAGTCATGGGGATTTTCAACATGGTACGGATAATTATATGGTATGCGGTGGATATTTGTATGCCCACTGCAATTAAGAGTCATGCTGTGTAATTATTTGGTTTCTTTTGCAAAGATGCCATTGCTGGTGTTGTGATAATAGAACTCTCAGTTGAATGAATCTTATGGATCCTTGTGAGAATGTTTTATGATATGCTCATTGGTTACCGGGTAACATTTCGATTTTGCAATTTTATGCTGCACGCTTCCATCGATCAACGCGATCCGTTCCGTTACACTTATGTGTAGATAATTACATCTGTTTTATTTCTTGAGTTGATTTCTTTATTTATTATTTATGTGGATTTCCATTGTTTTTCTTTGGAATCTAAGACAAAATTTTAATATAAAGTAGATAAATCATGGATTCAACACTCTTATTTAATACCCTTAATTATGTACCTTCTTGCAATGCTTAAGATTGTAGTTAAAATTATCAAATATACAGATAAGATTAAAAGAAACTCCCTGTTGTGAGGTAATATAAGATCAAATTAACATCCCTTCGTGGCTTTGGATAAAAAATATCGCCTAAAAACAAAGAATGTGCGAGAATTATTAGTCCGAGAAACTTTTAACAACCATATGCTTTCTAGATCGATGCTACAAATCCTTAAAAATACATTACCTATGTTTTCATCACTATTCGAAGTTGTATTTTTTAGGGGGAGCTACTCTTCTAAAGCTCACATTAGTCATTTTGCTTTAACTCCTAGAAGTTGGTTAAAAGATTGATGACCTATGTCCGGTGTCTCATAGGAGATCATGGATGGAAATTACTCAATTTACTCGTATTTTATAATTGCATACCATACCTACTCAACAAAATCAGTGTTTTTACTCAAGCTTATGTTAGTCACTCAATGAGTTTTTTCTTTGATAGGACATTTCCATCATCCAAATGCCATGTCAGGACATCTGACCTCAGTATTTTCCTGTGAAGGTATCGATCGACAAATGGTTCACCGATCAATATTATTCCAATTTTTTTGAATTTTATATTATTCAAAATAATATATAAAAATATTTGCAAATAAGAATGGACAAACCAAATAATATTATATACTATTTTATGTATTGATCAACAAATAATTCGTCAACGAATCGTTCGTCCATCAATACCCCATCAGATAAATACCAAGTCAAATAACATGAAAGAATATTTGGATGATGGGATGCCATGTAAGTAGGGATGCAAGCGGATCCGTATCCGATCTATCACCGTATCCATTTTATATAGATTTTAATATCCGTATCCGTATCCGTATCCGTTTTAAAAGGGATACAGATATGGATATCGTTTTGATATCCTCAAACATCCGTATCCGTATATCCGTTTTCATATATAAATATAATCATAGATTTATTTTTAACCATATATAATATAATTCTCTACCTCCTTTTACCATATTTATATAATTTATATGATACAAACACATTTGGTAAATTAATATAATGTGTTTTCCATCCAATTCTTATATATTTAAGTCGATTCTTTAGAGTATTTCTAACATTACTCGTGCGCTATAAGTATCCGTTTTATATTCGTATTCATTTTTTAAGGATATGATAACATTACTTGTTTTTGTGTTTCCTGACTTTTGTCCAATTGGATTGGATCGTCGGTCCAAATCAGATGGATCGGTGATGTGTCGGCATGATATCATTATTTCTATCAATTTATGGTAAGATAGTTTTAATATTCGCCAATATCCGTATCCGCATCCATATTCGTATTAAAAAACAGATAAAAATATTGTAATACCTATATCCGTATCCGTACTCTCTTTGCATCCCTGCTTCTAATGGAAGAAATTCACTCAATAGTAACCGCAGTGTATGATTCTCTTGGTGATTGTTGGGTCGTATGGTGTGGGCCCACGCCACCGCTAAATCCATCCTCACCCGCCTTCCGAGCAAGTCAAAGAATCGAGAAAACTTTTACCCTCCCCCAACCAAAAACGACGAGATTCCCACTCTCGTGTGTGTGATTGTGTGCTTCTACTTCACCGTCCCCTTCTCCCAAAGTGCAAAAGCACCCGTCATTTCCCCAGACAGACTCCAACCAACCTACCGCCGGCCACCACCTCTTAGCTGTATCACAGATGTAGATAGATGTACCACCACTAATCTTCCCAAGTCAAGTGCCCACCATCACCATACGCCCAACAACCGCCTCCGCCTCCGGACCATAATGGCCATGGATCCGTCCTCCCTCCTCGACCACGCCCTCTTCCACCTCACCCCGACCCGCACCCGCTGCGACCTCTTCGCCGTCCCGCACCCCTCGGCCGGCGGCCCGCGCGAGAAGATCGCGTCGGGGCTCGTGGAGCCCTTCCTTGCGCACCTCCGCTCCACCCGCGAGCTCATCCCCAAGGGCGGCTACTCCTTCACCCTCCGCCCCTCCACCTTCCCTTCCCCGTGGTTCACCAAGGCCACCCTCGAGCGCTTCGTCCGCTTCGTCGCCACCCCGGATATCCTCGAGAGGGTTGTCATCATTGAGAATGAGATCGTCCAGATCGACGACTCCATCCGCAAGGAGGACCTCTCCGTCGGTGAGCTCTTAGAAAAATTTTGGATTGTGTTGGATCTGTCGTTGTGAATGTTGGATCTGTTGTCTTTTGCAGCTAATGGCGCTGCTAAGAAACCCGCCGCTGCTCCCTCCAAGGTGAGTTCGCATTTTGGGCTTTGCTGTGATTTTTCCGGGGAAACGACTCTGTGGAATCACTCTCCCTGTGAATGCTGTCCCAGGCGAGTGAAGATCTCGGGAAGGAAGACGAGGTGCAAGAGGAGAACTCCAAGTCAGTGATTTTTTTAAAATATTTTTTTGATGGTCGGTGCTTCTTTAAACTGAACGATTCGTTGTTGTGATTTTAATTTGAGTTTTTATTGGTGGGTGATTGGAACAGGGTTTGCCTTGTGAGGGTGCTGGAGAACAGGAAGATGATGCTTCTGAAGGAGCAGGGGATGGCGTATGCTCGAGCGTCTGTTGCGGGTTATGAGAAGGGGAATATTGACAATCTCATATCGTTCGCAGATGCTTTTGGAGCGGATAGATTGAGGTATATGATCCAAGCGGATTTACTATGCTTCTTTGGCTTTCTTTTCATATGGGCATCTTTAACACTTATATGGATTCGTGTCAATACATGGTTATTTCGGGAATTCTGAAATGTTTAATGGCAAGGGGTTTCCTTGTTTTGTAAGCGATGTTGTGCAATCGAGGGTGGTTGGGAATCATATGAGCCCAAGTTTGTTGACAAGAACAACTATATCCGCCCTTGATTTTTGGATATCACAAGGGGACAAAATGAAAGTACCACATGTTCCCAAAACTATCGATGTCTACCTATGATGCTTATGCCATTTCGCTTGGGCTGCTCTCTGGCCTCAATTTCTGCTTATTGCTAGACTTGGACTATGAATTGCTTATGGGTCTATATATGCATCCATCTACTCGATACCTTAGTACATTGGAAGCTGCCTACCTGTCTGATTCATGTTGTATATGTATGTATATGTATGTATATATGTGTGTGTGTGGGAGAGAAAGAGAGAGTAGGAACCGCTTTCTGTCGGAGTAATCTGTTCGACTCAGGGGAGGCCCGCGAGGAGGTGGGGCTTTGAGCAGGGGACGCGGCCTGGGAGGGGGGCTTCGAGCAGGGGGGGCTTGAGTGACAGGGGGGGGGGTTGCTGGGTACGGGGCTCCTCGGGGGCCGGGCTCGGGGGAGGGGGGTGCTTCCAGGAGGAGCACTGCTCGGGACGGCGCTGCGGGAGGAGGTATGGGTGTAAAAATCCCTGATATAAAAGAATGTAACGGAATCAGGTCAGTTTTAATGGATAAGTGGATGTGGGTTAACCACGAGGTCTGTGAGGTAAGGGTCAGCAAGTTTACGAGGTCGAGGGAGGAATTACGATATTTCAAAGGTCGTACAAGTAATTGACAAAGAATATAAGGTTTGTCGGGTAAAAATCCCTTGCTAATATATCTTTTATTCGTGAAGTCACTTATCTTCTAATCAAATTCCACTCATCCACTGTATTTTTACGTTTTGTTCTGACCAATTATGTGCTTGTAAATTCAGTACGAGGCTATCATCTAATGATTCCCTCGCCTTTGCTATAAGGACATTTTAGCATGCATTGACGAAACATTTTTTAACTGCTTCACATTCATTTTTGTATACATAACGGTTTTTTCTCAGCTGTACATAGCGGTTCTTGACGTGCTTTGTCTGTTGCATCATCATAATGATGCACACTTGTAATTGTATGCGGTGGATTAGAGAGAGGGAAAATGTAGCGCCTTTCGGGTTTATTATCGTGGATTCTTCAATTTGTTATGCGTGCAGGTTGTACAACTTTTAATTTTAATGTGATGATGGTTAAACTTGAAGGAAGATGGTGATGTTCTGAAACTTTTTAAGCAATGTGCTGATATTGAAGGTAAGTAGCATAGGAGGTTGGGAATATATAACGTCATGGGATTCACTTGGTTGTTGGAGACAGAGCAGTGGTGGCATCAGGGGTTAAACACTGGGGAAAGACTATGACTGTGTGGTTTGGTGCCGTAATTCCATGATATACTTGGTGGCAAGGCAGAGATGGTGCAGAGGTATACAAGCGTGATGTCGACTGTAAGGGTGAAGGAGATGAGAGACAATTCCTGAGAGGGGATGTGGGTTGAGGGCCATTTGGAGGGAGTTTGGGCGTATTTATAGTTAGTAGGTGGTTTGCCCTCCTTTGTTCTCGACTTTTTACCGATTCCCTGGCAAAATTTTTGAACGATTCTTCTTATATTGCGTCCCAAGCAACAGCAGCAGGGAAAGAGATCTTCACGTAACACATATACTACTGTGAGACCCATCGTGGGTCACTGGTCTAGGTGTTTTCTGTAAGAATGATGGATGGACTGCCTGCCATTTTTTTTACAATGGAAGGTTATTCAACCCAATTAACATAGGAAAATACTTAGAATGGTCAAAACCGAATCTTATTTACTTGATCACACCCATCAGCATTGTTTTAATTTATTGTTAATTATTTGGAAGTTACGGTCATAATATCATTGCAGCTTTTCTTTTGGTGACATCATTTTATTAAAGAGTCTGCTTATTAATTTGGAAAATTACCGAAAGATGGGATTGCAGTTACAGTTATTTTTTTATTAATATCTTTCCGTGATTAAATGTCATGCTGACATTGCAATGATGATAGCGTATCCTTATTACTTAATGTAAATCTTGTCTACCCTATCTTAAACCTCTTCAAGATATGGAGTCATATTCTTTTCCTATAACCAATTTCTCAATCTAATTCTTATTACAGTATGGGGTATCCAATTTGTGTAATCTGAAACGAAGAGAGACATTACATCAGAGATGACAGAGAGCCTTCAAAGTTCAAACAAGATACGAGGGGGAAACATAATCTATAAATGCATGCCATGGAATGCTGCTTGAACCGTGAAACTTACCATACTGTTTAGAGGCACTGTAATAGTTTGTATCTTGTTGAATGCATTATTAATAAATTGACGATAAATTAAAACTTTAGTAATCATCATTTGGTTTTTGAAAAACCCATAATATTTCGGTACTTTTACACTAATGTTCCTATAATATTTCAAAATTACATGATAACTTCAAAAATATTTGTAATAAGTATTTGTAATTACGTCTTGAACCCTTTATGTTTTACACCTTAAACCCGTACTATTATTGTCGGTCAATTAACGAATTTTGACATTAAGGGATAACAGTAATAGTAATTGTAAATTTGCAGGATAGAATTTTAAAAATTCATTTTTTCTTTGTCCATGCTTCCTTCTCCTTTACTTTATCCTTTTAAAAAGTTATTATTTTTTATCTCTTTATCCATTTTAAAAATAAGAGAATGACTAGCAGTCATGAAGAACCCTTGGCCTATCTTTTATAAACAACCTAGCAGGATGATAGCGTATCCTTATTACTTAATGTAAATCTTGTCCACCCTATCTTAAACCTCTTCAAGATATGGAGTCATATTCTTTTCCTATAACCAATTTCTCAATCTAATTCTTATTACAGTATGGGGTATCCAATTTGTGTAATCTGAAACGAAGAGAGACATTACATTAGAGATGACAGAGAGCCTTCAAAGTTCAAACAAGATACGAGGGGGAAACATAATCTATAAATGCATGCCATGGAATGCTGCTTGAACCGTGAAACTTACCATACTGTTTAGAGGCACTGTATTAGTTTGTATCTTGTTGAATGCATTATTAATGAATTGACGATAAATTAAAACTTTAGTAATCATCATTTGGTTTTTGAAAAACCCATAATATTTCGGTACTTTTACACTAATGTTCCTATAATATTTCAAAATTACATGATAACTTCAAAAATATTTGTAATAAGTATTTGTAATTACGTCTTGAACCCTTTATGTTTTACACCTTAAACCCCTACTATTATTGTCTGTCAATTAACGAATTTTGACATTAAGGGATAACGGTAATAGTAATTGTAAATTTGCAGGATAGGATTTTAAAAATTCATTTTTTCTTTGTCCATGCTTCCTTCTCCTTTACTTTATCCTTTTAAAAAGTTATTATTTTTTATCTCTTTATCCATTTTAAAAATAAGAGAATGACTAGCAGTCATGAAGAACCCTTGGCCTATCTTTTATAAACAACCTAGCAGGAAATTACAAGCATGCCCTTCTTAAGAATGAGAATATTAACAAGCAAAAATAAATCGAATCGAAATGGAGAAGTTTATCACCCCCAAACTTGAGCTTAGATGTCAAATAGGCTCAGCCTAGGACAACACTGCTTGAACTGGTACTTGGGGAAGAGCTTTGATGAAGAGATTCACCACTTGATATTTTGAACGAACAAGAGGTGTATCGTTCTAAATCAAATCTCACATATAATGATAATTGACTTCGACATGTTTCATCAGTTTATAGAGGACTACATTGTTATTTGTTGAGATATTTGTATCTCATTGTATTTATTTATAATTTCTATTTCTTTAATGTGTCTCTGATGCCATTTACCCAAGGTTTTTCTCCTATATAAGAGAGTCTTAGGATCTCTATAATGTTAAGCCATCCTATTTTCCCAACATGGTATCATAGCAACGGTCCTAGAACGGGGTTCCTGTTTCTCACCAAAACCCTAACCCTACCCGCCGTTGCTCCCCTCCCCTTCGTCGGCTACCGCCAGCTGCAATTGCTTCCGAGCATCCCCTTTGTTGCCAGCCGCAGGCCGCCGCCTGCTGCCATCTAGTTTGCCGTCTACCACCAGCCACCGTCCTTCCAGGTTGCGGGCTGTTGCCCCACCTTCGGCCGACTGCTGTCCCGTCTTCTGTGGGCTGCCTGACCACTCCATCGTGCTGTAGTCCGACCACTGCTGCGACCGGATACTGTATGATTTCGACTGGGAATCGTGGTTTCGGATACATAAATCACATTTTCCGACCCTAGACTACACCAAGGATTGAAGATGATGGTTATATGAGTCTACACACACTACTCCTCCTCCATATGATTGTGTAGACTCGTTCATAGTAGTCTAGTCCCCAATTTTGTTCCGGATTTGCGGCATTTTTGTATCATGGCAGAGAACAAGGTGACGTATTTTCGTCGTCCGGTGCCTTCAAGGGCCCAACTCTCATCGTAAATATGGATGTGACCAACTACGAGTTGTGGTCCATGCAGTTTCGCACCCTTATGCAGTGCCACAACAAGGAGTACATTTTGACTGATTCCGAGCCAACATACAAGATCGAAGCTAATGCTTCTTGGAAGTAAGATGATGCTTATTGATGCAACCTAAGTGCGCAATGACCTAAATGACGATCTAAGCAATATAACTAATGACACAAAATGATGAAAATGATAAATGATTAACGACAAGCCAAAATCAGCAGCAATAATGGACGTGGTAATCGAAATATAACACCGAATCTTCCACAAACGTCGACCAATCAAGTAGTTAAAGGACTAACGGAAACTAATAGCGATGTGCAGGTTTAGAATCTCAATTAATCACCAAGTTAAACAGCAATATAACAGCCCACACGTCTATCTTTATATCGTAGAAATATTATGCAGTAGAAACACTCATACCACAACCGGCAAGGGTCCGTGAAGTGCGCTTCAGATCTGATCGAGCAGGACAACGGCTGAGTCAGGGATGTTCCGAGCAACTTCTGGCCGTAGGCTGTGGCTGCTCACAAGGGGGGGTCGTGCAGGCTCCAGGCCTAGCAGGTCGGCGTCGGTTTTGTGGATACAGTGGCAGTGGTACGGCGGAGTCCGGCGGCGGATGTCGTGGAGCAGGGATGCGGTGCGAGTAGGATGGGCTGAGCGGGGTCGCGGCGTAAGGGGAGGTGGTGCAGGTGGAACCGCTGAGGGGGAGGGGCCGTGTTGGCGGTGGCTGGGGTTGTGATGGGAGAAGTAGGCGGCGGGAGGAGGGAGGTTGGGAGAGGGAGAGAGGCACCGAGGCGAGGCGGCGCAGGAAGGGAGAGGAGGCTGGCGCGGTGGCGGGCGAGTCGTGAGGCGGGAGGGGAGTTTCCGTGGGGGAAAGGCGGCGGGGTAGAGGGAGGAGGGAGGCGGCGGAGGGAGAGGGAAGACGAAGAGAGGTGGGCGGCGGCGGGGGAGAGTTGGGGTTACGGGAAGAGAAGGGGGAATCGGGGAGAGAGAGGGGAAGGCGGCGGCGTGAGGAGGTGGGTTAGGGTTGGGCGAAAGAGGGAGGGGAAGAAATCGGGGAAAGAGGGAGGGTGAGGGCGGCGCCCGAGAGAGAGAGAGGGAGAGAGAGAGAGAAAATAGGGATGGGGAAAAATTATTCTCAATTCAACTTAATTCCAAAACCTAATACAAAGGGAGCCCTTTATAGAGGATACTCCCCTCAAAAGAAGTAACAAATCCCTAAAATTAGGGAAAGAAGAAATCAAAGGAAAAATATAAAAAGAGGCCTTTTATAATGAGCCTTTTACATGGGAATGAAATAAAATCAAATAAATAAAACAAATGCTAAATAAAATAACTAACACATATGGCTATCATGCTGCATCAACTCCCCCTGCTGAAAAGAATCTCGCTCCGTTGAGATGGCATTGTGGAAATTCTGAAGTATATCGGGGCGAAGTTGGAGTTCATCCTCGTCAATCCAGGTGCAATCGGTAAAAGGTCGTCCCTTCCATTTGACTAGATATCGTCGGAAGAGACCACGTCTAGTCGTCATATCTCGGATGTCTGCAATATCTTCAATCTGATCAGCATCGGATGCGGCTGGCGGTTGGCGCATATCATCATTGGCAGGAACTGCTACTGGGGTGTTATCGGTCTGTTCATCTCCATGATATAAGAAGAGATCTGATACATTGAAGACCGGTGATGTCTGAACGTCGGGCGGCAGGTCGAGTAAATATGCATTGGGTCCAATCCTTTTGAGGACTCGAAATGGACCAATTTTCCGTTCACTCAATTTTTGGTGGACTCTCAAAGGAAACCTCTCTTTTTTAAGGTGGACCATCACTAATTCTCCAACTCTGAACTCGCTCTCTCTTCGGTGTAGGTTGGCTTGGGCTTGGTATTTCTGGGTCATGGATTGGAGTTTGGCTCGGATCTCAGTATGGATGTGGGTTAGATGTTCGACCAGATCCTCAGCAGCTGCACTACTTCTCCCTTGCATGGTTGTGGCTTTTAGGTCAAGAAATTGGGTAAGTGGAAAACCGTACACACTCTCAAAGGGCGATTTTCCGGTGGACCTATTAGTGGAACTGTTATATGCGAATTCAGCTTGGGGAAGAATTAGATCCCATTTGGACGGAGAGTCCCCTGCAAGACATCACAACAAATTTCCTAATGACCTGTTAACTACTTCAGTTTGCCCATCTGTTTGTGGATGATAAGCGGTGCTATATTGCAGACGAGTACCAAGACGAGACCAAAGCGTGCGCCAAAAGTGACTCAAAAACCGGGTATCACGGTCTGAAGTAAAAGAACGAGGGACACCATGCAAACGGACGACATCGCGAAAAAACAAATCAACGACATGAGATGCATCTGAGGTTTTCCTACATGCAATGAAATGTGCCATTTTAGAGAATCGATCCACAACCACAAAAATAGAGTCAACTTTTTGCACAGTGAGGGGTAACCCTAGCACAAAATCCATGGTGATGTCTTCCCAGTGTCGCAGAGGAATCGGCAGGGGTGTGTATAGTCCAGTGTTCTGCCGGTGGCCTTTGAATCTTTGACATGTTTGGCATTTCTATACGAATTTTGTTACATCCTTTCGCAACTGCGGCCAATAAAAACGTTCTTGGAGAAGGATCAAGGTTTTGTCTCGTCCAAAATGTCTAGCTAAACCTCCATTGTGTAGTTCCGAAATTAAGTTCTCTCGAAGGGACGTGGCCGGGATGCATAGTTGGTGGCCTTTGAATAGGAAACCCTCATGAAGAACAAAAGTGGCTGTTGGGTCCTGCCCAGTATCAACACAGTCGGCATGAATTTGACCGAAATCAGGATCAGTGGGGTATAGGTCCTTGAGAGTTTCAAATCCTGTCGTATTGACGGTCATCGTGGTTAGGGCATGTGTTCGCCGGCTCAACGCGTCGGCCACACGGTTCAGGGTTCCGGCTTTGTGTTTGAGATGGAAGGTGTATTCTTGGAGGAAATTAACCCATTTGGCATGACGCTTGTTAAGAGTTTTCTGGGAGTTCAAATATCTCAGGGCTTCATGATCAGAGTTAAGGATAAATTCACGCTGGATCAGGTAATGTCTCCAATGCTCGAGAGCTTGGACTACGGCATAAAATTCAACATCATAAGTGGAATACCGTGATCTGGCATCGTTCAATTTCTCGCTGTAGAAGGCGACGGGTCGTCCTTCTTGACTTAGGACAGCGCCAATCCCGACATGTGAGGCGTCGCAATCGACAACGAAAATCTTGGTGAAATCGGGGAGTGCCAAAACAGGAGCATGCGTCAATTGATGTTTTAGATTTTGAAAGCTCGTTTCTGCTTCAAGAGTCCAGGCGGGTGCGCCTTTCCGCGTACAATCTATCAACGGTGCTGCACAAGTGCTGAAGTTCCTAATGAAACGTCGGTAGAAAGAAGCTAACCCTAGAAAGATGCGAATTTCCGTGAGTGTTTTGGGTACGGGCCAGCTCTGAATGGCCTGGATTTTGGAGGGATCAACCTTAAGTCCATCAGCGGTGACAATGTATCCTAGGAAGAGGACCGTGTCAGACATGAAGGAGCATTTCTTGAGGTGGACGTACAGTTTTTGGTCTCTCAGGGTTTCCAGGACTTGTCGTAAGTGAGACAGATGGTCTTCTTTGGTCAAACTGTAGATCAGGATATCATCGAAGTACACGACCACAAACTTGCCAATAAAGGATCGCAAAACATGATTCATTGTCCGCATGAAGGTGCTTGGGGCATTAGACAAGCCGAAGGGCATGACCGTCCATTCATACAGACCCTCTTTGGTTTTAAAAGCTGTCTTCCATTCGTCTCCAGGTCGGAGGCGAATCTGATGGTAACCGCTGCGGAGATCCATTTTGGAGAACAGTTTGGCACCTGATAGCATATCAAGCATATCATCAAGGCGTGGAATGGGAAAACGATATTTAATCGTTATCTTGTTGATAGCTCGACTGTCCACGCACATTCTCCATGTGCCGTCTTTCTTTGGGGTAAGCAGAGCAGGAACCGCCATGTGGCTCATACTCTCTCGAACATACCCACGTCGCAGCAGATCAGTAACCTGCCGGTTCATCTCTTCATGCTCGCTTGGGCTCATCCGGTAATGGGGTAAGTGAGGGAGGCTGGCTCCAGGGACTAGATCAATGTGATGTTGAATGTCTCGTAACGGGGGTAGTCCTTCAGGCAACTCTTCAGGCATGATGTCCGCGAACTCTTTGATGATGGGCTTTATCTCAGGCGGGACTTCAAGTGGAGTTGCCTCTTGGTTGTCCACTTCACGTCCCACTAATGCATAGATGGTGGAGCTCTCTTGAATTTCACGTTGGAATGTTTGGGCTTCTATCAACAACACAGAGCCCGTGGTCGCAGTCTTTGCAGGTGGGGTTTTGTTACAAGTTTGGTTGGTCGCAGCTCGAAGTGTAGCCACTTGGCGAGGGCTAAGGGCTTCACGTTGCGGTCTGAGGGTTACACCAAGGCCTTAAATGTCGGTTTCGGTCACCATTTCGGTATCGATCAAAACAGAATTTCGATGGAATTTCGGTGGAATTTCGACCGAAATTTCGGTCATTTCGGTCATTTTTTGTATTAGGACCCCCATATTTCGGTCGTTTCGGTCATTTCGGTCGAATTTCGATTTCGACTGAATATCGATATTCGACAGAAATTCGACCGAATTTCGCTGAAATTTGAGGCCATGGGTTACACGAACCTTGTCTATGAGAAAGGTGTACGTGTTCGGTTTTCCTCGGTGTTCGGTGTCTCGATCGAATTGCCACGATCTCCCTAGAAGTATGTGACAGACATCCATAGGGGCTACATGGCACCACACCTCGTCCTTATATGTGGGACCAATGGAGAAGCTAACGAGGCTTTGACGGTGGATCGGGATTTGGGTACCACCTCGAAATCATGCCACGCTGTACGGTTTCTCGAGTGGTTGCGTTGGTAGACCCAGCTTATCTACCATTTCTTGGGAAACAAAGTTCTCAACGCTTCCTCCGTCAATGATCAATGAACAACGTCGTCCTCCGGAGGTGCAGGTGGTTCGGAAGATGCTGCGTCGCAGCCAGCTATCAGCATCGTGGGCAGCGGGGGTGAGCAGGATGTTCGTGGGTGCGCTGTCGGGAGCGATAAAGTTTTCGTGTTCAATTACCAGGAACGGACCGGAGTCGTCTCCATTCACTCCTAGAGGTTCATAGTCATCGGCTCCCATGGTGTCAGTGGTCAACGCAGTCGGATTCTCTTCAGGGGATTCTTGCTGGTCAGGGTCGGGGTATTCAGGGTCGTCGGTGGTGCATAGATGGACGGGTCTAGCCCTAGGGTTTGGGCATTCTGCGGCACGATGGCCCTTTTGATAGCATCGGAAGCAAGTATCGGGTCCTACAATAGGCCGGCTTCCCAAGATGCCTTGGCCGGAGTTTCCAGTGGGTGGTCGGGCGACGGCAGGAGTTGTTGGTTTGGCTTGGGTTTTACCCACAACGATTGATGAGGGACCCATCGGTTTGGAATAGGACGTCGTGGCACTGGTACGAGGAGCAGAGTTCACAGAAAAAGGCATCTTCCTCGTCTGGGCTTTAGCAAGTTTGATCTCAGCTCGTTCAGCCTGCTTGTAGGCTTCGTCGACATCGCGGCAATTGTAGAGGTAGAGTTCATCCTGGATGACTGGGCGGAGGCCTTGCATGTAGCGGGTGACTTCCTGAATAGGAATCTCCTGCAAGCGGTTGCGATGGACTAGGGATTGGAACCCTTCGGTGTATTCCCTCACACTCATGGTACCTTGCCTCCATGATTGCAGTCGCGCGTACAGATCGCGTCTGTAATCTTCCGGCACGAATTTCGTCTTCAATTTAGTTTTCATTTTGCTCCAGCTGCGGATTTTACTTTTTCCCTTTCGTTTGCGTTCAGACTGCAAACGGTCCCACCATAATAGCGCACGTCCCTTTAATTTTATCGTGACGAATTGGACTTTACGTTCGCTAGGCATGGACTTCCACACAAAGAAGTGTTCGACGGCTTGGAGCCAGTCTAAAAAGACGTCAGGGTCTCGTCCTCCGTCAAATTCTGGGACATCGAGACGGATACCTCGATCCCATCCATCGTCGGACTTGGGTCCATTTCGTGGTGGAAATTGACGTTCACCATTGGTTTGCGGAGTATAGCCAAAGGTGTATGGGTCTGGAGTCTTGGGGAGGAAAGGGGTGTATTCTTTGGGTTCTTCTTGTTCACTCTCCTGTGAATGATAATCACTAACATGTCCGTCAGAAGTAGAAGAGCTAGAGTCTCGGGAAGTGCTTTTCCGGGAGTGTGATTTCCGGTTAGTGCATCGACCTTTATTGGAAGTTTCATCAGTAAGGTCGTTGCCTATCATACGACTATTCAGGGTAGCAATTTGCCCACTCATCTGTTCAACCACTCTTTGCATGTGTTGTATTTGAGCAGCTAGGGATTCTAGCGATAGTTCAGGGTGTGTGGTGTAGGGGGGTTTAGAGCCACTAGGTTTGTCGGCCATGGATATCCTAGGGTTTTGCTTTGTGATTTTTTTTGTTTTTTGTTTTGTGGTTTTGTGTTGTGGTCTTTTTTTGTTTTATATGCAACGAATAAAAGGGATGCAGACGAAATGCAGAATCGTGAGGCTCTGATACCAAATTGATGCAACCTAAGTGCGCAATGACCTAAATGACGATCTAAGCAATATAACTAATGACACAAAATGATGAAAATGATAAATGATTAACGACAAGCCAAAATCAGCAGCAATAATGGACGTGGTAATCGAAATATAACACCGAATCTTCCACAAACGTCGGCCAATCAAGTAGTTAAAGGACTAACGGAAACTAATAGCGATGTGCAGGTTTAGAATCTCAATTAATCACCAAGTTAAACAGCAATATAACAGCCCACACGTCTATCTTTATATCGTGGAAATATTATGCAGTAGAAACACTCATACCACAACCGGCAAGGGTCCGTGAAGTGCGCTTCAGATCTGATCGAGCAGGACAACGGCTGAGTCAGGGATGTTCCGAGCAACTTCTGGCCGTAGGCTGTGGCTGCTCACAAGGGGGGGTCGTGCAGGCTCCAGGCCTAGCAGGTCGGCGTCGGTTTTGTGGATACAGTGGCAGTGGTACGGCAGAGTCCGGCGGCAGATGTCGTGGAGCAGGGATGCGGCGCGAGTAGGATGGGCTGAGCGGGGTCGCGGCGTAAGGGGAGGTGGTGCGGGTGGAACCGCTGAGGGGGAGGGGCCGTGTTGGCGGTGGCTGTGGCTGTGATGGGAGAAGTAGGCGGCGGGAGGAGGGAGGTTGGGAGAGGGAGAGAGGCGCCGAGGCGAGGCGGCGCAGGAAGGGAGAGGAGGCTGGCGCGGTGGCGGGCGAGTCGTGAGGCGGGAGGGGAGTTTCCGTGGGGGAAAGGCGGCGGGGTAGAGGGAGGAGGGAGGCGGCGGAGGGAGAGGGAAGACGAAGAGAGGTGGGCGGCGGCGGGGGAGAGTTGGGGTTACGGGAAGAGAAGGGGGAATCGGGGAGAGAGAGGGGAAGGCGGCGGCGTGAGGAGGTGGGTTAGGGTTGGACGAAAGAGGGAGGGGAAGAAATCGGGGAAAGAGGGAGGGTGAGGGCGGCGCCCGAGAGAGAGAGGGAGAGAGAGAGAGAAAATAGGGATGGGGAAAAATTATTCTCAATTCAACTTAATTCCAAAACCTAATACAAAGGGAGCCCTTTATAGAGGCTACTCCCCTCAAAAGAAGCAACAAATCCCTAAAATTAGGGAAAGAAGAAATCAAAGGAAAAATATAAAAAGAGGCCTTTTATAATGAGCCTTTTACATGGGAATGAAATAAAATCAAATAAATAAAACAAATGCTAAATAGAATAACTAACACATATGGCTATCATGCTGCATCACTTATGCACGGTTTGACTCTCCATGATGCTTCCCATGGAGATTGCTAATGACATCGTCATCCAACCCACAACCAAGATTATGTGGGATATCTT
This sequence comes from Ottelia alismoides, assembly GCA_037367405.1. Classification (NCBI taxonomy): domain Eukaryota; kingdom Viridiplantae; phylum Streptophyta; class Magnoliopsida; order Alismatales; family Hydrocharitaceae; genus Ottelia; species Ottelia alismoides. Next base: position 634,915 of record JAZKJV010006696.1, on the reverse strand, counting down.
AGCTGTCACATATGGGCAAGCTAAGAGCAAGATCCTTTAGTTGCAGTATGACATATTTTCGACCAACCAGAATGGTCGACCTCTTCATGCCCATTTCTTGCATCTTCGAGCCATATTTGAGTGATTCCATAACTTTATGCCCATTACGACCAGCATTGAGCAGCATGCCAGCAACATGCATATAGGAATGCAACTATGGCCCAAACTCCCTCTGTAATGGCAATTTCTCGCGATAGAGTCACATTTTCGCGGGTGAGGATCCCGTAATCAAGGAGGAGGACGTCAACGTGGCCCATGCTCATACTGCCACCATCCAGGTCATTCGGAGGAGACATGCTATCTGAAGCATGGGTATCCATCTGCCAGTGGAGCTAAGCAGACAAAGTCTACTCCGGCTCCTTCTCATACTGCGAGGCTTGATGGTATTGTCTCTAGATTGAGAGAGATGATGACTACATCGACCACCCCAGCTGCAGGATCTTCAGACATCACAACTGTTGCAAGAGCTTATACGAGTTTGTCAGGTATTGCTTATGCACTTACCAGTTGTAGCAGTTCAGATTTGACTGATTAGATCATGAACTTCGGAGCATCTCATCATATGTGTGGAGATTGGGCTCAGTTTGTTCTTACAGATCTATCCCTCCTGGTAGATCAGTGGTGATTGCAACTGAGGTTCATCTACCCATTGTTGGCCAAGGAGAGATTGTCCTAGCCCCTTTGATATGCCTGCATAATGTCTTACATGCTCCAGCATTTCAGATGAATCTTTTATTTATTAGTCAGATTACAAAAGATTTACATTGTTGTGCCACATTTAACCCATCTTCTCTTGTTTTTCAGGACATATTCACGGGTAGGGTGACTGGATGTGGCCATGAGTAGAGAGGACTTTACAAATTGGTTCAACCTTCATTTGCTAGTCCTGTTACCATTCCTTCTGGATCAGTTTCTCCTTTCATATGTCATCTTCGCTTTGAACACTTTCCTCTACAGAAGTTGTGTCATGTTCTCCCTCAGATCTCTACTCATACCACCTTGGAGTGTGAGGCATGTCGGCTTGGGAAGCACCATCATTCTTCTTTTTCGATTTGCTAGAGTCGTCATAGTAGTTAGTCGTTAGAGTTGTTTCATTTCGACATATGGGGTCCTAGTCGTGTTCCTGATCATCAGGGACATCGGTTTTATATGGTTGCTATGGATGATTTTTCTTGATTGTCTTGGGTTTTATTGTTAAAGAATAAGTTTGAAGTTGGTCATGTCATTAAATTATTTCTTATTGAAATTAAGAACATTTTTTCTACTAATGTGAAGTTTATTCACATTGACAATGCCTTGGAATTTTCCACATCATAACTGTCTGACTTTCTCAGATCTCTTGGTATTGCTCATTAGACTTCTTGTGTTTACACTTCGCAGTAGAATGGTGTTGATGAACACAAACACCATCATCCTCTTGATGTCATGAGGACTCTTTTGATTCAGAGTCAAGTTCTTCATTCTTTCTGGGGTGATGTGGTTCTTGCTCATGTTACTTAGTGAACCACATGCTTTCCACGGTACTTGGAGAAAAGATTCTTTTCTGGATTGCGTTTCTCGAGAAGGACCTATTCTCCTTGACTCCAAGGGTCTTTGGGTCTGTGGCTTTTGTCCACAATTTTACTCTTGGTCGTGACGAGCTCTCACCAAGAACTGTCAAATGTGTGTTCGTTGGCTACTCTCGTACCCAGAAAGGGTATATATGTTTTGATCATGTAGGGAGAGTATTATGCAAGAGCTGATGTCACATTTTTTGAGTATATTATGTACTTTTCTCCTACAAGTGACATGTTGTCTAATTCCAACTCTGAATTGGATATTTTTGTTCCACCACCTCCGTTATCTCCACCAACACCATTGATAAATCTCTGATTTATCATTACTATACTCTCTTATTATCCTCGGAGCATAATCACCTTCATCTAAATCTTCATTAATCCGCATCATTAACTATAAACCTTTCTCCTGTAAATAACCCTAATTTTTATCTATAAATTAATCCTTTTATTTTCCTTAATTTTTCTTGTTTTATTCCCTATTAAAAAATCACTAAAAATTAGATTAATTATCGTATATCTTTATTTTGGTGTTAAAAAGAAATAAAAAATACAAAAATACAAAGCAATTAAAATCAAGTGTTTTTATTTATTAAAAATATTTCCAAAAATATTTCTTTGTGTTTTTGATCTCTTTTAATTTCTTGTCCAACATGAAACTTGTAGATCTCCTTGAGATCAACAACTTTTATGTTTCAATTTTTTGTTAATTGTGCCTCCTATTTCTTTTCTAATTTTCTTTATTTTTCCAATTTCTGATTAATCTGATTGGGCTATGTAGCACCCTCTAGACCGCCCACATGGCCCTTCTCCTTGCGCCACCTAGCCTACTCTTCGACGCTTGGATCTCCTTCCCCTGCCTTAGTCTCAGCCGTCATCCTCCGTTGCTCTCGCAACCCTTGGATGCGTACATCCCTAACGCAATCCAATCGTCTCTTCCCGCCTCTTCCTCAGCCACTGGATGACACTTCATCCAATGGCTCTGCTCTCTCCATGTCACCTCGTCTCTTCTTACCATAGGATTGACCCCCTTTTTCCATCGCAATCGTTTCTTCGCGCTTCTCCCACAACCCTTGGATCAGATCCCCTGATATGATCCAAGCCATCGCTTTGCACTTCCATCCTAACCATTGGATCACAAGATCCAACGGTTAATACTTATCTTCTACCTCCCTCATCCCTCTCGCCCACACGAAAATCACGTTGACCACCTTGTTCCTTCCATTTTTGGCACCATTACTCCGCCACCTCGTCACCTAAACCCTCGCCTCGCCCATGTAACCCTAACTCCCCTCATTCTCGTCCAACCATTACTTTCTCCAGATCTGATCTTCACGGCCAATGCCAGCCGTCGCATTCACCCCCCTCACCTACTAAAAACAGTCGCGCTCCCCTTTAAAATCCTCGCCCCGCCTCCATTTCCGACCGTCTACCAATCCACGGGCGAAACCCTAGCTCCTTCGCTCTCTCCCATGACATGGGATGAGAGATGGAGGATGCAATCATGGCCAGTAGCCCCAGTGTCGACCCACGACGTTGACCGTCATGTTACGGCTGCCTTAGGCACCGTTGAGCATTGAGGTCGGCTGCCCTCGGTGTGCGATGACCAGAGGCTCCTAAGGAGCATTAGTCCAAGTCTCCTCCGCCAATTCCCTCTCCGATCAGGTAACTTTCTATCTCTTCTTTTTCTTTGATTTCTTGTATTTTCCTCCACGCATTCATGTACCCTCTCCGATCACCAACCATCCCATAAGCTTCGCCGCAATCACCCGATCTTCGCCAACCACCACAATCATTACCCTCCTTCCTCCCAACCCCGTTGACTCCATGCGAGATCTCATCTCGGGCACCCGCTTCTCCGTCTTGACACCCTCCATTTCATCCCCCCACGTTTCATCTATCTTCGATTAACATTTTGCAGTTACCCTCTTCAAATGCCGGTCTTCGGGTGGAGCACTCCGCCTTCGGCGAGACTTCTTCGACGACCGTCTCCAGCACCCCCTTGTACCTGCTCCATGCTCAGGACTTCATCGCCAGCTTCTCCTCTCGTTACCCGGACCTTCAGCGACCGTTGGGCAGCACGAAGGAGCTTCAGGAGTCTCGTCGGAGCTCTGTTTGCGCCATCACTCTCCCGGCGGAGGACGAACATCAGATACTACATGCGCCGTTGGATGGTGCCCCTCTGGCGTCCGTCCGTCGACTGGGAAGCCACTACGTTGCTTCTGCTGAAGGACGAGGTTCGGTGGGATGGAGCCTCTACCTGAAGTACCTCGGGCCACCACGTGGATCAAGGCACCTGAGACGACACCCGAACTGCAAGTCAATCCTCGCCCACCTCCCTAGTCTGGCTCGTGCATGTGCGGCACACATGCATGCGGGTTTATTTGCAGTCCACCTGACATATTCTTCAATTTGCGAATAAGTCCCGCCCATGCGCGTATGTCTCACTTGCCGTGCCTGGGCAAATTACATTGGGGCCTGTCGGCTCTTGGATATTACAATTATCTTCTTGCGAAGGATCTATTTGCACATTTTATCCATTTTATTATCATATTTTCTTTGCATTTATGCCCTTGCACTCTTTATTAAATATATCTCGAACATCCTAATTCCGTTTTAGTTGATTTCAATTTCATTATGTTTCTTATTTTATTATCTATCCAATGACATAGTTTATTTCCTAATTTGACACTTAATTTATAAGGCTAAATTCTAAAGCACATAGTGTCTCATGCTCTTTTGTTTAAAATGCCATTTGTTTAATATTGGTTTATTTTAATGTATAAGGATCTCTGAAATTAATGCTCTTTTCATTGCTCAATGATTGAAATGTTTGTAGGGCTTATGCGTATGTGCATCATTCTATCATTTTGCATCATTTTATTTTGCTAAAAATCAAACAAAACTTGCATATTGTTCATCATTTCTTGCATCACCATTTGCATTTTATTTACATATCCTTTGCATATTGTTTGTGTATTTTGTTGCATGCATTGTGTCTGCATATGAAGACCTATATCTATGAATTTAGCTCTTAGTTAATCGATAATCTCTGATCAGTCGACGATGAGGCTCGTGTACCTGTATTCGACCTTGGTAGACTTGTCAAGTTAAATTCTCCACAACATTCAAAGATTGCGGATTTTGCTGAATTGAATTCTGTCCCCTATACTACAATTATTGATTATTAAAGAGACAAATTTGTGGTTCATCAACCACCCCCATGTTGTGTCATACTCATCGCCACCACCACCTCCTCCACCACCTCCACTGCCGTATATCTTGACACAGTTCCTATCGTGGTTTTACGTTCACAGGTCCTTTACTCACCCCTCAGCTCATGCGACTTCCCCACCATCCAGCATGCCTCAGATATGTACTGAACACATTGTTTCTACCGATGGCATTGGTGATATGCTTGTACCACAGGATACAGTACAAGAGGAGTTGATAACATAGAACAGAGAAGTCGATGATCTTGATGTACTTATTGCCTTGAGGAAGCCACATCGTAACTGTGCCACTTATTCTCTAACTGCTCATGTTTCCTTGGATCATTTTTCAGAGGAGTACATGAGGTTTGTCGTGGGACTCTCACCTGTCACTATAGTACGAACATGCCAGGAGATTGTACAAGACAGTAGCTGACGGCTTGCCATGGAGGAGGAATGGTTGCTTTACGGTCTTGTGGTACATGGATTGTTGTTTCTGCTCCTCCAGGTGCCTCTGTTGTAGGGCACAAATGGATCTTTACGGTGAAGCATCGTACATATGGCAATGTGGATCGCTACAAGCCAAGGCTTGTAGCACATGGGTTCACCTAGACTTATGGGGCTGATTATCAGGATACCTTCTCACTTGTGGCAAGACATTCGACATTGCGCATTCTTCTATCGGTTGCTGTATCTCAAGGCTGGTCTCTTTACCAACTTGATGTGGAGAATGTGTTTCTATATGGAGATTATAGGAAGAGGTATATATGTGGCAACCATCAGGGTTTGCTGCTGAGGAGGAGTCTCAGAAGATGTGTGGGCTCCACAAGGTGCTTTACGGCCTGAAGCAGAGTCCGAGAGCTTGGTAGCAGAAGATATCAGAGTTGATAGAAAACCAAGTTTTACACAATCCACTGCAGATCATTCTGTTCATAGGACACAGAGAGGTAAATTGTTGTTCTGGTTTATATTGATGATATTATTGTCACGGATGATGATGAGCAGGGCATTTGGGCTACCAAGGAATTCCTGGTCAACAATTTGTGTCTAAGGATCTTGGTATTTGGTAGTCTTCGTTATTTCCTTGGATTAGAGTTCGTTGGGAACTAGCGTGGTCTTGTGATGGCCCAAATGAAGTTTGTGACTAATCTTCTACTTGAGACATAGATGACACGGTGCAAGCTTGCTACTACTCCTATGGATCTGAGCATGAAATTATATATTGATGATACTGAGGAGGTAGACAAGAGGAGATACATGGAGCTTGTTGGGAAGATCCTCTATGCCACTATCACCAGGCCAGTCACATCTTTTGCTGTAAGTAAGGTGAGCCAATTCATGGAGTAACCTAGGAAGGTTCATATGGATGCCATCTATATGATTCTGAGATATTTGAAGTCTTCACTAGGTACTGGTCTTATATTCAGTAGAGGTACATCTCTTAAGGTGACAACTTGTGCAGATGCAGATTATGCAGGATGCTCTAGAGACAGGAAGTCTACTTTTGGCTTTGCTATTTTTGTTGGGAGCTTACATGTGTCATGGAAAAATAAGAAGCAGAAAGTGGTTGCTAGATCCAGTGCAGAGTCTGAGTACAGAGCCATGGCTCAGGGGAGCAAAGACAGTGGGTTGGATCGATTTTGACTGATCTTGCAATTGAGGTACCTCTTCCCTGTTGGGCACGGAAGCAATACCAATTCTCCTCTGATACCAGTTGATGGGAACACGACCTACCAGTATCGTCTCCTCTCGAATACTGGTACCCTCGGATATGGAAGCATATGTAGATACACAATCGACCACCATAAAAGCACGTAAAGAAAGAACAAGCAGATATATCGGTGGTCGGTCACCTCTCGCGACTGCCAGAGAAGAAAGATATGGTGGTCGGTCACATCTCGCGACCACCGGAGAAGAAAGATCACTATATAGAACGAGTACAACTCTCTTTGTTCCCTCGCTCTTTCATCTCTTTCTTCTCTCTCTCCCCTCTCTAGGGACCTGTTTGGTTGCCAGGGTACCCCAGGGTACCCTGGCATACCCCTAGCTTCAACCCTATATTTCCGGGTTGGGATTACTTAAATTGACCATACAATTTCTTTGGTATAATAGTTTTTAACATTGTTCAAATACACTTATTAACATAAACAACATATTATAATAACTAAAAAAGTTAATTTAACACATAATCAATGTCACATTGCATCACAATTATCATTCCAAACATCCCAACCCTTCAAACAACTACTATTCACAGGAGGATACCCCAACCCACCCCAACCCAGTCCAACCCAGTAACCAAACATGCCCTAGGGGTTACGTTGCTCTTGTTGTGGTGGTGTAGAGGCAATGCCTCCACTCCTCTCTTTATATAGCCCAAATACAACCCCATAATCCCATTCCCAATAGGACTATAATAGGATACAACTCAACTAGTATTAGGATTAGTAGTCCAATCCCCTTAGGATTCCTAATCATAATTTGACTTTAATCCTAACATTCCCATGCAGCTTGTATGCGACAATCAAGCAGCTCTTTTTATTGCCAATAATCCTGCATTCAATGAACGGACCAAATATATGGAGGTGGATTGCTACTATACCAAAGACATGATCCCGAAGAGTCTCATATCCACCTCCCATATTTCTACTAAAGATAAGACAACTAATATAATCACCAAATCTCTTGCAGAAGAGGTCCATTTCAGAGATGTTCCAAGCTGAGCATGATAGACATATATACTCCAGCCCGAGGGGGAGTGTTGAGATATTTATATCTCATTGTATTTATTTCTTATTTCTATTTCTTTCATGTGTCTCTGATGTAATTTACCCAATGCTTTTCTCCTATATAAGAGGGCCCTAAGGTTTCTATAATGTTAAGCCATTCTATTTTCCCAACATTATCTTCTCTTATATAAGAAAGCCCTCTAATCTCTATAATGTTAAGCCATTCTATTTTCCCAACATTATCTAAGTACATGGTAGCTTTTTTTTATCACATCTCATCTCTTTTTGTACATCAACACGATGGTGGAGGTCAGTCATGATTAAACATTTCTACACAATTAAGTGATACTCCATGCTATATTCCTGTACTTTTGATTTTGCACTTGACCATGCCAATACAATCTACCTCATATCCCTCCAGGTAACAGGATATCTACCTAAGTACAAAATATGTAATGGATTTTCTATATACTGTATGTCGTACATAATCAACATGTGTACATGTCATGAACGATAGCCCCGTCATCTGAGATGCATTTGATAGGCGAGGAAGTAACTTATCTCGACCTAAGTTGGCTAGATGACCAAAAGAAACACATTTAAAAATCGTAGGAGGGGCTACTCATAATTCCCGATCAAGAAACAAAAGCAGACACACCTGTTCATTCAACATTGAAGATGTCATACAATTTATGAAGCATCACATTGTGCAAACTAAATTGCCTCTACAACTCAAGAAGACAACATGATGGACAAGAAAAGTTTCTATCACATCAATAATATGTCGATGCTTCTTCCCAACAACCCCGTTATCCTTTGAAGTAGGGGTGGGTATTTGACTGGTTTGAGTGGATCTGAGTTACTCAGTTTGGGTTGAATTCGATTTGGATTGCAAAAATGACACCTATCACCCAATCAAATTAGGTTAGGTTGAGATGTTTGGGTGATCGGTTTGGGCCGATTGGGTTGGGTGAAAATCAAATTACCCATATGAAAAATCTTATTAATTGGCGGTCAAGTAATGATGATACCATTGATGCATGAATAAGATGTCAAAGTAAGCATGTATTAAGCTTAACAGAGAAGAAGGTTGGAGGAATATGTTCAACATGGATGAAGAAGGTTGGTATATGTTCAAGTTGATATGGAGTTGTTCAGTTAAGATTTTATGAGATTTTCAAGAATAATTTATGTCATTTGAAGTGGATAGGGATTGGAGCATAGTTGTGTGGTAATAAGGCGGGCTCTCAGTTGTTTATAGTATGTAATGATCATAGTAAGGATGATAGAGAAAAAAATAATGAGTACAACAACAACTAAATTAATATTTAGTAAGACAAGGTTGCTAACAAGTTGATGGCTTGGATTGGAGAATACAAGTTGTACATTAGTAATATATAGGAGTTTAGAATTCTTGATATTGTACATTAAGTATATACTGGTTGGATTGGGTGGGATTAAACATTTTATTATCCAAAGAAATAGTTTGGGTGGATTGGAGAACATAAGTTGTACATTAGAAATATATAGGAGTTTAGAATTCTTGATATTGTACATTAAGTATATATTGGTTGGATTGGGTGGGATTAAACATTTTATTATCCAAAGAAATAGTTAGGGTTATTTGAGTGGGTTGGGTAGAAGATATTAGATCCACCAACCGACCCAATATCCATTGAAGGAATATGGTTTGAGTCCAACCCGATCCAATACCCATTGAAGGAATATGGTTTGGGTCCAACCCGATCCAAAATCCTAATGACCCAAATCATTTTGATCCATTTTCAACGATTTGGTTGGATTATATGGGTGTACCCATATATGCCCACCCCTACTTTGAAGTGTGAGCATACATTGTCTGGTGGATGATTTCTTGTGAAAAAAGAGAACATATGCAAGAATTGTGAATTTTAAGCCCTTATAAGTTCAAATGATTTTTACAAAAGCAGGAAGTTAATTTTGTTTTTTAAAACTAAATTTTGGATAACATTAAGGATTTCATACTTATCTTTCAATAAGATAATCCAAAACAGAGGGCAATGATTATGAACAACAAGATGTGACATGTGCCCTTAACGATTTTGTGCATGATCAGGATCATAAATATTTAAATGCTATAAGTGAAATAAGGAACTAAAATAGGCTCATGATTGGACATAATTAAACATCAAAGGCGGTTCCTCAATTGATGAGATTAAATCCAGCCTGATGATGGCAAAGATTTGCGGGATTTGACACAGTGAAACTTATAGAGAGGTTAGATGTCCAAAGCTAAGGTCCATAGCAAGCAAAAGTACTTCTGGTGGATAAAGTGGTTGATTCAACATAGAGAGGTTGCGACAATATGTACACATGGCGCTTCTCAAAACCTGATCAAATCACCCACCTTGTTAAAATATTCTGAAACACAAGTGAAACCTGATAAAAAAATAGCTACGAAATTTAGTTCCTTTGCAACCTTGCTGAGAGAAATGACACTTCTCAATGGGATGTTTAAATAAAGAAGAATATCAACAAGTCATGTTGGGAATAAGTTGTACTTTCTCTGCACCAGTGACGGGTGAGTGTCAACCATCAACAACGGAGCACTCATCATACAATGAGAAAATGATGTTACGATGAAGATGATGCGAAAAGCTTAACCACATGTTTGTTTTAAACGAAGAAATCGGTCAGTTACATGCATGTAGGTAGTAAAGATTAATGGAAATATACATAAATGCACTATTAAAATTTGATCTCATGGGCTATTATATGGGACATCTTATTGGGCCTTCTCAGCTCACGTCAGTGGGCTCATGAGTTTGGACCAAGGTCAGTCCAATCTTGGTCCATTTACTTAACGAGTCAAATTTTTGGCCCGATCCAGTCTCGATATAAATTGGACCGGGTTTTGGGTCGGGTTCATGGGTCAGGGTGACACAATCTAATGCTCATTCCTACTTGCTGGATAGTCAACTGGACAGACAACCATGTATATGTTGTGGGGCACTGAAATTCACAAGCCAATTTGTGTCATCTCAAGAGATACATACAATCGAAGATGAATAAGGTATGTCCAATGGATAAACTTATGTGATTGTCTCAGAGGACCCACCGGATGATGATGCAGAGGTGGGCTAGCCAAGATGCGTATTAACTCTGTTGGCATCTTAAAGGTTGTCATAGTCAGAATGAGGGACAATGATACTGGAATAAATAGTCTTAGCAATAGCCTCCTTCTGATACATGCCTAACATACTTGATCCATCGCATCTTCTCAATGTGATCATGATATCTACCGAAGGAATGCCAAGAGTGACCTCTTCATGTGGTCTTCTGCCTTGACCATGTTACATGTATCGACAACACCACACACCTGTGATGCTGAGGGATAGATTAAACTAATCCATGATATGAACTTGTTTTGATAGAAAGAATGACCGAGAGATGACTCTTATTTAGTATCAAGAACATTATGGAATGGCTACCCACATGCCACTATGTGGAACAAGGGGAAATTAGAGCATAGCAGTTTAGTTGCTTGAACACAGCCTTCTAAGTGCCAATGGTCTACCATCCTAACATAGATGAGCAATGATGTGATGAATCCAAAGTACTTCTCTCACATTCTTCTCCTGTGAATAATGTCTCTCAAAGTATCCCTCATTTCCTTTACACCAGGAAAATACATAATCTTTCCATGATCTTTTGGTAATGCATACAATAATGTATGAATGCACTATAACATTGTCCTTCCATGTCATCCATTTGTCAAGATGGTCTTTCGCCTTTGATATATGTAATGCGAGAGTATGCTCTTCGTGACATCCCCAGGTTCCATATACTTGGCAAACTAGTCCACATACATAGGTTCCACATTTGAAATACAACAACACAAGAAAAAATAAAAGAAAGAGAAGTAAATGTTTCCATTCACATAAATATCCATACAAAAATTCATGCTCACAAACATATATATATATATATATATATACGTGCATTCCCAAAATACTATACGCTTATACATGTCTCTCAAAGGGGTACAGACGAGTTAGCAAGAAAGTAAATAGAAATTGTACAAGTTCTACAAAAAGTACATATACCCTGGCTGATACAGCTACCACAAGATTGTGTCCAACCCATGCCGCTCACTGTCGCACGTGTTCTTGAGTACATGTTGGATACACACAAATGGGTACGTTATGAGTATTGCTCAGTAAGTACAGAATAATAGCAGAAAGTAAAGGTAAATTGAAAAGTGTGCAAAAGAGCTATGGAGGGGTAAACCAATTCACAACGACACTACCACAACCACAACTTCACAGTGGACTACCCTCGACTCACCATGAGCTATACACAACTGAAACCACTGAATTCCACTAGCAATTAGTAAGAATCCTTAATGACGTAGGGCATGAGTCAAAGTACTTAGAAGATTTGGCAATGCCACTTGCCAAAGCCCACCTCACACCGACTCAAACTCAATAGCTGTGAGAACCGACATTTCTCTTCACTAACCACTGTACATAACTCCCCTCACAGATATGAGCTCTAGATAGCTGAAGATGCAACCAACATCCGCAGCTATATATAAACATCAAACTTGTGTGACAAGGTAGAATTTATACTATCAACCATAACTAGTTGGTTGCCACAAAGTACACTGCAAAAGAGTATCCTCGAGGGAACCATAAAAACCACCACAGTGAGTGAAATCGCTAAAAGCGTACCAACTGACATCGTAAAGTAAACCACCGCAGTGCATCAAGTGACATGCCCCTCAGTTCACACTCTTATGGGGTTGCGTCCATCTAAGTTTCTACCGGAGTCCCAAAGATGCATGCCCCTCTATTGGCGACGTCTACTCTAGCTATACACATATAACTATAGGAAAACCGCCACGACATGTAAAGACTCACCATGAGAAAACTCATCCAGTGAACTCGAGTACTCAAGATACATGTAATCAGATATGTAATCTCATATCGTATGTAAAGGACTCTCTCTCTCTCTCTCTCTCTCTCTCTCTCTCTTTCTCTCAGGAGGTTCATCGCGTAAGATTTGAATTTATGAAATTATGGTTGCCATTTCTTGGCTTCAAAAAAATGGTTGCCATTTCTTTTCCTTTAACAATTAATTATGTCAAATTATAATATTTATCCATATCATAAAGCCATAGGTGAGTCTATCAATTTCATGCTCTAAAACATTTAGTTTTAGGTTCAGTTGTCCAAATGGGTCCACAATCTCAAAAGATCGATTGAGTTCCCTGAAAAACTTAATCAAATACTAATCAACCCATCTTCATTCAATGATCATCATTTTGGTGACCTTGATTAATCAGCTTATTTAGCATGATCAAGGTTTAAAAAAGCGCGAGGCGGTTCGAGGCGTTTTCTCTAAAATTGAGGCGAGGCGTAAGTCTCGAGGCGGTCGAGGCGTAAGCATCAATTTTTGGAAAAAAAATTAAAATTAAAGCAAAATACATTGAAAAAATTATATAATATCACTAAGCTTTGCCAAAAGCACATTCAAGAATAATTTAAAACTATTAAAAGATACAATACATAAGCGATGAAGGCATTGAAGTTCAAAAAAACTAATAGCAAGCCAATATTATACGAAATATCAAGTTTTAACTCCAACTTCAATGATTTTTATATAAGTATTGAACTAAGGTTTATACTTAATACTAAAGTACAATAGAAACCATTTTTTTAGTGTTTAAAGTAAACACAAAAATAATACGCCTTGAATCCCAAATATTTGTCTTGCTGGACGTAGTTGGGGAACCATCATATGCATCCCCTCCTGCCATATAATACCCCAACAAGACAAGGGTCTCGTTGCCGGGTCATCGAGCCTGTGTGTGTGTGGGGGGGGGGGTCCAGGGGAGAACAGGTGCGCTCCCCCTGCGGGGGTGTGGGGGCAGCGCCCCCGGCGATTTTTTACTAACGATTCCAATTCTATTTTGTTATTCACAATAAAATGTAATAATCGTTTTACTTCATGTTTTATTTTTCAACATTGCTTCTTCATATATGTGATAACTATTCTAAGATTTACAACTCATACAACCAAATAACAACATTAAGTTGCAAACTTGAACTAATATAAAATATTTATTACAATTCAAACTCAAATCTATGTGCAATAGAACTAGTATGTGTAGATGTATGATAAATTGAACATTATGTATACAAGATCATGATCTTCTTTCGTTTCAGATGATTTTTTCTTTTTTTCATGGATCTATATATAGAAATATGAAACTATGCAATGTTTAACATGAAAACATAGGCACAAATATTAAAAAAATAATGCTTAGGTAAAAATAGGGTCGAACGCAAAGCAAATAATCAAAAAGTAAAAAAAAGCCTCCAGCTCGAGGCTTACGCCTCTGCCTAGCCTCGACAGCCTCACGCCTCGAACGCCTCAAGCTAGATCAAGGCGTACGTCCCGACCCGTGGACCTGAGGCGTGCGCCTCGGGGTGATTTTGGCGCGCCTCTCCTCGAGGCGTACGCCTTTGCGCCTCGAGGCACCGTTTTTTAAAACTATGAGCATGATCGGTCAATACTGATCTATCAATCTGGTCTGATCGATCAAACTTGTAGTCGGCGGGCAAGTTGACGTGCGAAACCATCTATATTTTTTATTCGAGCATTTGCATGTAATCACCATTCCAATGTCGTCACGAGGATATAATTTTTATTTTAATACAATACTCTCAGATTTTACCTAAATGCGCTGTGATACAAAGTAGAAAGTCGCCTAAACACCTCGTGCGAAATTTTCCATATCTTTGATCTGAGCATATGAATGTAATCATCATTCCAACCTCATCACGGAATAGTTTTTATTTTGATACGATACCCATATCTCCCTTATTTACATGAAACACATCACGATATAAAAAGGTTATCTGACAAAACACGATCCGATTGCGACGAAGGAACAATCAAATAATGCCATGCAATCTCCCGAATCATAGGTGCGAAAATGACATGAATCTTATAGTAAGATTGTGGTGAAAATCATACGTTTTGGTGAAATGGGTTCCGATGCGATACATGCAAAATACATGCCTCAAACGATCCCCTCATTGAGCTGTTCGCAACATCGGTCTCGGATCGTTGATCAAACAACTTTCGACGATAGCGGTGGAGCTATGATGTTTTTTTCGGCAAAGAGGAGGAGCTCCGACAAGCCTCTACTAATTGGTTCAGCTGCCATCCCTTAGGTGGCTTGAGCCTTAATCAATGTTCACTAAATCGGTCGCACGGGCCGCATATGCGGCCGCATATGCCCGTGCGGCGTGCAGACCGCACCGATTACTTGAATCAGTGCATTATGTGCCCTCCCCGCATATGCGGCCCGCATATGCCCCACATATGCCCCGCATACTGCTCCAGTAGCTCCAACTTTTCAATCTTCTCATTCAGGTCCTGAATTCTATAACTCTGCCTCTTCATTCTATTGTTAGAATATGACATGCATTTTTTACAATTACAATGAATTATACCATTATGTATATGCAATGTTTTATGTTTTTCTCATCTAGTATTTTCACGAGTTTATGCATTGTATCGTCGAATATTTTTTATATATGCCGATTGAGGTTTTGCTCACGTAGTGCATGTATGTGTATTGAAGTTTTGTTATTACGAATCATATAATGTGAAGTTTTTATGGTAAATGTTTTTTTGTGATTAAATATGAGGCAATTAAAAGTATATATGCATACCCATCTAACATGAACCGTTTTTCTTAGATCTTCTTTAACTCCACTTAGATACATAACTTTAGTGGTAATGTTATTCATAAATATTTTTTATTTTTAAATTAAAAATTAGAAAACCGCTTAGAACCGCATATACCCCGCATATGCCCCCCGCATACCGCTTAATCAGTATTCGGTGACCAGTTCGAACGCATACGCACACCGCTTTCCTGAACCTTGGCCTTAATGGATCTGGATGCGGATCCGGTTCGGATCCAAATCTATTAGCTGATACATGATCTTACAATTCATCTATTTCTTTCGTACGGACTTGGATTTTGATGTTCTTGGACTTGTTGGAAAGGTCTCGACAAGTACTATACAATAGAATACTCATTTTTTTGATTTGGATATTGGATCAAGTTAGAAATTAGGAAGAATGTAGTCTGATACATAGGGGTCTTATATTCTTTATTTTCCCTTTCACCACACAGAATAATAGTTGAGATCAACAAGATCTAACTTCATCACCTTGAAGAATGGGTGCGATTTAATTTGTAGATGACTCGCACCATGTGTAGAATGAACTTGGATTGAAGGAAGCTCATGGAAAAACTAATTGCACCCAACCAAAGAAGATCAAAGAGACAATCGGTCTGGAGGAAAACGATGGGGGCCTGAGCATTCTTACCATATAGGCTATTAAGAAGAAACTTCTTGTCAACTTTGTTTCTCAGATTTGGGCTGTGATTCAGACCTTTTTTGTTCTTTACTGAGGAAGATCTATGCTATTTCGGTTGGCATCTCCTTGCAACCTAGGTTGTTGCACACCCCTTCAGAATTATGAAAGGGTGTGTACTCTATTCTTCCTGAGATACCCCATAGCCGAGGATGGTGGTGCCTTTCGCTTTTGGCTGGATCAGTGGACTGGCCAAGGGAATTTATATGGTTGGTTCCTCCGTCTGTTTGCTATGGCTATGAATCATTTGATAACATTTGGTGCGGCTCGAGATAACGGGGCACGGTAGCCCCACCTTTGTTCTGAACTTTCAGACCAACATGTGGAGGCGTTTATGCACTGTTGCAATATTTGATCGAGTGTACAAAATATTTAGCCGAATATTCTTATTCGGGGAGGGGGGCCGAATAAAGTATAATTACTATTCGGTCAATGTTTGATCCAGCTCGAATATTTCTGAATATTGGTTGACTATTGTGACAAATTGTTGATTTTTTTATTTTTTAAAGATTCCCATTGATCCCGGCATTATTACAAACGTTAAAAATCCATATATGTAACTTGTTAATTAGTACTTTTATCTTGGACTCTTATTGAATGATAACCATATATGTATAAATATATAAGAATATATATATATATTGGACTTAATTTTTTATTTAAAATATTTTAAAAAAACTATAACCGAGTAATTCCAAAAATTCTCTAAATAACGAATGTTCTTTATCCAGCGACCCATCCGATTGAATATCGACTACCGTCTTGGCGTCTTCTGCAACACTGAGTTTATAGCATTGATTGGGTTACTCTCCCTCCCAGAGGGTCCCTCTACTGGACATGATCATTGGACATGAAAGGATGTCCCTTTCACAATGAGGAGGCCAAGGTATTTTATGCATCTATTGTTTTTGACCATGGGATTGCTACATCTGTGTTCAGGAAAAGTTGGAGTTGGAGAGGGTCCCTTGACATGTTAAGGTCTTTCTATGGTTGACAGGGAGGGAGCAGGTGATGATGGATTCCCAGAGGGCCTGGTTGTTCTTGGGGTATGACGGCTCCTACCTACATTGTGTCGATGGGTGGACAACATCGATTACCTATTCTTCTCATGTTCTGCATCAAGAGACACCTGGGCAGAGTTTGATCTTGTGAGGGCCCCAGTCTTCTGGGAATCTATTGGGCCGACTGGGGATGTCTTGGTGTCGAGCCACTTTTTGGGCGATCTGGCTTTCAAGGAATAGTGTGATTTTTTGGGTGAGAGATTCTACATGGAGAATATACTGGAACATGCCATGATCCTATGAGATTCTTGATCTTGTAATTTTGATACTTGTGAATTTAAAGTTTTTGTGTGCTTGTTTTTACGGCACCTTTTTCTTTTAAAAAAATCTTAACAAGTAACAATAATCTTAATCAGGTGGTTTTACATGCATCTCAACCTTGTATTGATTAAAATACTTTCGTGGTGACGTCTATTACAAACACCGTTAATACTCTGAAACAACTCTTTATTTCAGAGCTTCTGATTTTTCTCAACATGCAGGGAGGCCTGCATAAACTTTAAGGAACTATGCAAGGAAAAAGAGCAAGATAAACTTTGGATGGATGAACTTGCTGCACTTGAAGCATCACGTGCAGCACAACTATCTTATCTTGGAGTTTCAGGAGTTACGCTTACAAGTGAGGTGAATTCTGAGAGTCAACAACAGCAAAATGGCGCTGATGATTCTGTGAGGGCTCAGACGGTCAATGGTAATAGAGGTTTATAATGCATCATATCATGAAAATATCTGCAAATTGTAAAATGGATTCCGAGTAAATAACGTATATTGTGTTGAACCCATCTAACTTTTGTTACAAAAAATTAGGCTACCTGCACATCTATAATTCTTAGCAAAAATCTTAGAATTGGCTAATTTTTTTTGTTCGGATTAACTCTTGCTACATGATAAGATTTTAATATGGTTCCATTTGGTTCAGTCTTTCAGGTGGATTCCTTGTTTCATTTGCAATTTGCTGGCATGGAACCCTCACCGCTTTCTCTGTATTTTGATATAATATTTTTGTAATTTTCTAATGTTATAAGCTTTAGAAAATCCCTCCTTGTGAGGGTAGTGCAGTACCGACTTCAATGGTCTGGTGGTAATGCAGTGTACCTACTACCCAAAAGACCAGAGTTCAAATCCCTCATTGTGGGGGGTGCGTTAGGTAGCCGACGACCAGCGTAAAAAATAGTCGGATCTTTCAACATGAATTTGAGCAAGAATCCATGTAGCCGACCCTACTTAAAGTGAGAGAAGACTTCATTTTTTTCTAATGTTATAAACTTTCCTTTTCAGGTGCTGGACCTATACCTTGGAACTCTGGACCATATATGTATAATTTTCAAAATCCCGGTCTTCCAGGATCGGCTCCATTTCCAGGCTATGCATTCCCTTATCCTGGCATCCAGATGATCCCTCCATATCCTGGTTATGCTGAAAATTATCATTGGTCTCATCATGGTGATGAAAAAGATGTAGATGGAAACCGGTCCCGTGGCATGCCAGAAAAATTACACAGAAGTGCAGAAACTACTCGCAGCTCCAGGGATGCCTTTAGTGACAATTATAGTTCTAACTCCGAAAGTGAATCAGATGAACACCATGTTTTAACTGATGCAGACTCTTCCAGGAAAAGTCATCGACAAAAAAAATCCAAGAAAAGCTCTTCAAAAACCGTGGTGATCCGCAACATCAACTACATCTCGAAAGGGCGACATGGCGAAGATGATGACTCTAATAAATCTTCTGGCGATGATGATTTAATTGATGGGGATTCTTTGAGGCGACAGGTAGAAGATATAGTTGGTTCTTTTGGAAAACATCAGAGGTCAAGTCGGCATCATGGCAAGAACAAAGGCGATAAAAGAAAGTCTGGTGGTGCAAATGTATGGACAGAAAATGATGATAAAGTCAAGGAAGATGACACTTCTCCTGAAAATTCCAAAGAGAAGACTGGTGGAGGCTGGGATGCTTTTCAAAATATTTTAATGAGAGACGAGTCACATTCTGATGAGTTAGATAAGGGAATCAAAGATGCCCATGTAGAAGGTAATAATCTGCAACAGGTAGACATTGCCGGTGAGTATTGTACAATAAAGAATGGTGAGATTATGCCATCATCCACAGCTAGATACCAACTTCACAATGAACTTGAGAAAGGAACTAAACCAAAGATATTGATAACTGATCCTCTTGTAGAGACTGCAATGGGTTCCAATTCTGCTGGCCATGGCAGCTTAGAAAATTTTGAACCCACCGAAAGTAATGGCCGCATCATCAAGAAAACCCATGGTGCTGGTGAGGACTTTTTGGTCTCTGAAAGAACGAAGTCAGAGATGAACACCCATGAAGTGTTCTCAAACATTGGTGATGAATCGTCCACGTACCGAGGTCGAAGAGATGGTGACTGGTTCATTGTCCCTGGATCTGAAGGCCAGTTTGCAAGAGAAGGAAGTAGAGGGCATATGATTTTTGATGGTGAGAAGTTTGTGAGAACTGAAAATAACAACGTGCACAAAGAAAGAACAAGATCAGATATTGCAGTTGATGATTCCTTCATTGCCCCAGTTAGAGATGTGGTAGTAGAAGAACAATCATCATCATTGTGGGAAACGGATATTAATATTATTTCAGGAGCTGCTGCTAGTGGGCCTACCAATAAAGCTTCTGACAAACCCAAGGAAACTAGAAAACCAGAATTCTACGAGCCCGAAGAACTTCAGCTGGTGTTTGAACGTCATACTGAGGTTGAAGACATGCATGCCTCCTGGAACCCCGAAATAGAATTTAAAGCTGATGTCACACATGCTATCATCGAGGAAAAGAAACCTGTCATAGAAGCTGAAGCTACCCATCCTTCAGAGGAGAAGACCCCGCCTACCACCAAATCTACAAAAGCCAAGAGCCAGATTCCTCCTAAGACTAGCATATTAAGCCGATCTGCCGCAAAGAATAAGCTGGAGGCTTTATCAAGGCCCAAAACAATATCGACTGTAAACAGGAAAGGGACCAATATGAGCAAGTCAGCAAAGGTAAGAGTCCAATTCCTTTTTATTTTAATCTCGATTAGGTATGCCTTCATGATGCTTATTTCGGAGGTTCGGCAACTGCATTCGAAAAGGAAAACCTGAATCTTTATGCAAATGCCAATTAAAATGGAAGACTTGTGGGTCCATGAATTGGCTAGGCCTATTCAACAAACTTTAATATCTCTCGATTTGCAGGAGGAAGCAGAGCGTAAGAGGATTGAGGAATTACGGATTGAAAGAGAAAAGCGAATTGCTCAGAGAAGTGCGAGCATGGGAAGCAGCGCCGCATCCAAACTTAGTACAGAAAGGAGAACCTCTCTAGGGAAATCACCATCCACTCAACCAGCCAAGCAGCATGGATTTGGCTATGCAGCTAAGTTTTCCGCGGAGAAAGTTACTGCCAAGTAGAGTGGATTTTATATCCCATTGTGCCATACATGTATTTACTACTTCCATGGTTAGGTTTCATATCTGAATAAACCAATGATAGCAGCTGCAAACGAGCATTCGTGAAAGGGAATTCGGAACACTTTAGGGCAAACGTTTGGAGGTTTATTATTTATTTTTTTGGAATGGAACCTAATAAGTTGTGTATAAAGTCTGGTTTGTATTCTCAAAACTATATGTGTGTATTTATTACCGCCGTTTCAGATTGTACTCAATTCTTCCCTCTGGAGGTATTAAGAGTAATATATTGCAGATGATTGGGTGATAGATTCTGACTCATGTTTCCATGAATGAGTGTTCACGCGTGAATCTGCCAGCAATGTTATATTCATGGTTGCGTTAAAATGACATCTCGAGGGTCATCTGTTTTCTTAAGTTTCAGTTCTGTTATTAAGCTCAGTAGCCCGTTCTCAGACCTGGAAACTATTAGCTTGCAGGTATCAAAGTGTCTCAAGATCGAGGCTGCAACAATCCTGTTGTCAGTATCAGCAATAGAGATCGATCAACACCGTTCAAGTGATGAATCGAACTCAGGATGGAGATTGCACTAGGGAACACCAAAAGCTCCAAGTGATCGATCATGTCATGCTGATATCGTATGGGATAACAAGGATGAAGATCTTAGTCACGAATGATCGATCCATCCCTCTTGAGTTTTGATTAATAAGACTGATTGATAAGATGACACGGATGAAGATCGAGGATGATGCTCCATGATGATATGGGGTGAATTGCTCCTCCACGAGAGGATTGCATCGCATTCCTGCATGAAATCATGGACTGACCTTGTGTGAGACCTTGATGCAAGTGTTGAAGCTGCCAATGGCATACCAATATATGAGTGGACTCCTTCGATGACTACCAAATATTCGCACCCACCCCTTGATTGCATTGGCTTTGGAACCTGGCGGAAAGTACATACATATGATCAATACATATGATCATGCATATAAACCATGTGATTTACCTAGAAATCCTCTTCTACACAAATGAGAATGGTGACCTCCCAAAGGGAGGCTAGCTTTTTTTTCCTTTTTTTGGTCCAACAACCATGCCATTAGATATCGTATAGAAGAACATCGAAATTTAGCACATACCAAATAGTTTTCAACCTATACAGAACATGCCAAATAACAAAAAGGGAACCCAACTATGCGCTAGTTCCCAATTAGAGCACTCATTTTTCAAATATAATATATAAAGGCATGATCTTATTTTTTTGTCTAACTAATCAATCCAATAATTGATTAATAAACTATCAAAGCCAAAATGCTTATAATGACCAAGTGGAATGTTTACTACTTAAAAGCATGATGTAAATTGTTTAATGTGACAAATTGCATGACCAAGATACATAAATGCTTAGTGTAAATATACATTGTGTCGCTCATCCGGGGATCGGGTTATCCCTTTATACATTACTCGCAGTACAATATTCGATATGGATCGCATTAGGTTAAAGAAATTGAGAGAATTTTTTGCGATTCGAAATGACATTCATGATTACGATAAAAAACCACATCGCTAACAAGTGTCACCCATTCACATTGCATTAATTTCTATATACAATTACATGCAACGGAAGAAACTGCATCATGTACATGCACCCCAAAATATAGAAGAGAAAGAACATCATTTACATTATCTTGTACAAAGCTATAACACGTGTACCGTAACAGAAGCTGTGGAAGCTCAGCGTCTAACTGTCAATCTACTGCGATGCAGGTACCTTACCAGCCATATATGTTAGGAACAAGAGAAATGTCAACAAACATTGATATGATCAACATTAATTAAAAATAAAACATGCATTTCAATGGTCTCAAAAGAAAGCAAGTAGATAAGTGTTGTTATTTAAATTTAACAAGCTATTTGCGTGGAAATTTATTTTCAAGTTGTTTTGTATGTGAATGCCCCGATCACCCATCACCCCATAATTTTCCATATAAAACATTTTCGTTTATTAACGAATGATTCATATGTGGGTTATTATATTTTTATCACTTATAGATCATGTTGATGGATCTTGGTATTAAGGATGACGAGTCTCTGATCTGATCTTTATTTCTGTCAAATTTCTTAAGCTTAGTGGATAGTCTGTGGTCTTGATCTGAATGTGACCTCACAATATGACTATAAGACTTGAAAAATACCTTAGGGTTGGGGTGCCTTCATAGGCATGTGGTGGAGTACAATGCATCCTAATTAAGTTCCCAACACATCCACTCGCTTCTCCTAACACTCGTAATAGAAAATTTAATTTCTGATTTAATGTCGTTGCCTTGATGATTTTTGTCTCACGATCATTTCTTTACCAGACCTACTAGCAGAACAGTAAACAATTTCGAGAACACTATCAAATCAACCGTAATTAAACTCAAATGTAGCTAACTCTAAATAGTAATCAAGCTCAACTCTAGCTAACCAGTACCTTTTCCTCGCTAAGATCTATTGACAGAACAGTAACCAAAACTCAAGCACTGAGGAAGCCTCATAAGTGACTCTTCCGTCTCACCCTCCCAATGGAAGTGCGGTCCAGGAAAGGGCTAGACATACTCCCAAATTACATCTCTGAGATGGGTAGGAGAGACTTTCTAGACCAAGTCACTCCAGAAAATTGGAATGATCGATACGAGCAAAATGAGCACTAAAACCAAAACTAAGTGTCCTCCTGCCTAGGCTGTCACACCCCGTCCCGCTAGCCGGAACGAGTGCGACATTTAAACTATCTGATCATCTTAATCATAATTTAGTATTTCTATAAAAATCCGACAGCAATTCCTCTAGTTTATGGACTCCCAAACGCTACCATGTACCTGAAATAATTCATATAAAACTTTTGCATAAAATTCTCCTTTCGATTCACCATCACAACCACCCAAGTCATAATCCGCATTCACATCACCAAACACATTTACATTGTTCCTTATGTACAATCATCATCTACTGTCAAAGTTCATAAACAACTCTATCCACTTCAAAAAAAAACAAACAAACATCCATTCTTCCTAGATGCTAACTACTTACCCGAGGTACCAAAATTTGTCGCACTATCACCAAAAATGAAGTGAAGAAACCAACTATCAACAAAAACTTAATTCCTTTTTTCCGCATCCTTTACAGCTCCTCAGGTGTATCTGTAAATAATTTTTAATAACAGAGGGTTGAGTCTAAACTCAAAATGAGCTTAGACCCAGCGAGTGGGTCTCAAGCATTTTAGTAAGAAATATATAGGCTATTTTGAACATAATTTTGCTTGCTATGTGAAAGAAATGTATTGCCACAATATAGCATTTGCTGAAATAATATAAATTGCAGCTTTGCACAGAGATTGAAATATAGAACACACCAAATGAAAGCTAATTCGGTAAATGGCAATAAAAAAAATGAAATTTCTATTTTCCAGCTATTTTATCCGCACCACTGTGGCTAGCGTACTATATCCATGAACACTGAAATAAACTGAGTCATACTCGTAGACAACCCCAAAGGCCAAAAAACACCCTGCATATGACCCAAAGCCTATGTGCATACAGAATGCGAACCCAAAGTCCTCCTAACTATATTTGATAGTTCAGTCATATCTGATGACAAGTTTCAGGGTCATATCTGATGACATCACCGTATCTGATGGCCAGTTCATGACTATGTCTGAGAGCTACTGTGGTGGTCATTGTTTCTAACATATTTCTTATCCATAGAAATATAACTGTAAGCTGGGAAATTTTGATATCTGAATCATATCATTGTACTGCACTTGTTTGTATTTATCTGAAAACTTTTATAGTATTAAAAAATATAATTAAATATTGAAACACAAAACTAAGTTTTTCTGCCATATATTAAGCTTGCATGCAATATCAATTTTACTAAACGATCATCATCTTAGATGAAACTAAAACTTATCCAATTATCAAGATAGGTACATTCATAACCGTGCCATCAAAAAGCATCAAAACTACCATATTGTAATGTACTTGTGAAAATATGATTATATCTTAAAATAGGCTTGAGACCACTCACCTTGGATTTGTATGTGAATATTTAAGCGTTATGTTTAAGTTGGCCATCACCCTATCTCTAGTATCTCATCATCGAACATTCAGCCTTTTCCGTGCATCATTCTGCCTAACATTATAATTCCATGGTCAAAATACCAGATTGGCATCCAAAACTCATGCAAAGGCAGAACCTTCCTAGAACTATATGTATTATTTTATAGCATATATACCGAATATGCATAACAGTAGCTGTGCGTGACTATTTCCTCCCCATCCACCGATTTCTTTTGGAGAAGTTTCAATTATATCATATACTCAAGACTACAATCACAATAATTACCAATACAAGCAACTGGACATGAACTTCTCAATACAATTGCATATTAATTTGGACAATCATTCTCCCCTCTTTTTTTTCGAAGGCAACTAAATGTTCATGATTCACCAGATTTACCAATAAGGAATATGTCTTCTCCCTCTATAATCACTTCAGATTTACCTTAAAAAAATATTTTTCCACCCAACATGATTGTGGAGTTATTTGTTTCACAGTAATCCCAACTTTTTTTCTTAAACCTATACATGCATGACCAAGCAGAACTATTAACCGATACTCATTGTGACATACAAAACCGTAAAGTATTTTTTTCATCATGGCAAAAATTTAGACCTAAGCTAATAAGGTTCAAATGAATTTCCTAAAATAGTTGACTAGATCTGTCAATTCCTAGTGAGGTATATTATAAACTTAGTATGGGAGCTTTTCTGTCCAGGTAAGAAAAAAAATATATATTTCTTCGGTAGCCATGTATTCAGTAGTTTACCTTTGTTAAAGAAATGCCTCTGCAACTTGTTCCCCGACCCTCCGTTGTAGAGAGATACCCGATTCGTGCTGTGACTATAACAACTCTTGGAATTACTATATATTCCTCCTTTGTACTTGGTTTGGATTCTCAAACCTTCTAATTCACACGTGGCAGGAGAGAGCCACATGTTCCATTGATCATTTACTTCGAGTGAAAATATATGCATGCACCCTACTTTATTATGCACATTTACATGTTGATCCAAAGGATACCATTCCATTGGAACAAATCCGTTGACTACATTTTATAGTATATACGTATATTCTAATGATAATAAAATAACTTAATTAATCATCACCGTATATTATTACTATCATTTATGCCCATAACAAAGATGTATATAGATTCCTATGACATGATGGTTATCAGCTATCGGAACTTAGTTTAAAAAAATTCCCAAAATGGTTGATTTTTACCAGACTCACTGAACTGCACATTAGCATTTCTACTCAATCTACATACTATTAAAAATTATTGATCAACGTGGATGTCACAACACTCCCTTACCTAAAATAAATTTCGTCCTCGAAATTTACATACCTCAGTCAACATGAGAACAACTGTGGGTATTGAGATCGCATTTCCTCTTCTCTTTCCCATGTGGCTTCTTCTATTGTGTTGCTTCATAGAATTTTTACCAAAGGTATCCTCTTTGTTCGAAGTTCTTGAACTTTATAATCTAAAATTTGTACTGAAATCTCTTTCTAAGAAAGTTCCTCCTTCAATTGAATTTCTTGTGGTTGTATAATATGTGATGGGTCTGGAATATATTTCCGAAGAGTAGAAACATGAAAAACATCATGTATCCTTGCTAGCTCAGACGGGAGTCAAAGACGATACGCTACATTACCAACTCTTTCTGTAACTTCATATGGACCAATGTATCGTGGGCTTAGTTTTCCCTTATTTCCAAATCTGATTATACCTTTCCAAAGAGATATTCATAAAAATACCTGATCACCCACTTGAAATTCTAGATCTCTTCTTCTCTTATCTGCATAACTTTTCTGTCTATCTTGTGGAAGCTTCAAAATTTTCTTGATTTCTTCAATTTTCTCCACTGTATTTTGTACTAATTCCGGTTGGACCAATTTACGCTCTCCTATTTCGGTCCAACAAACAGGAGTTCTGCATGCTCGACCATAAAGGGCTTCATATGGCACGATCCCAATACTCGCCTGATAGCTATTGTTGTAAGCAAATTCGATAAGAGATAGATGTTCATCCCAACTATCTTTAAAACTCAATGCACAAGCTCTCAACATATCTTCCAAAGTTTGAATAGTCCGCTCAGATTGTCCATCAATTTGTGGATGAAAAGCAGTACTAAATGCTAATTTTGTACCCATCATTTTGTGTAAACTAGGCCAAAATCTACAGGTAAAGCAAGGATGTCTATCAGACACAATTGACACAAGCGCTCCATGCAACCTTACTATTTCATCCACGAAAATCTTACCCAGGCAATTGACGAGTCGCTAAATACGTGTTTTAATTTGGGCTTGTTGTAGTACGTGTACTTAGCGTTTCAGTCAGAACCGAGAGAAGATCTCCGTGAAGAGTGTATCGGCTTAATTTATATCCCGGACAAGACCGGGGTCGAACACAGGGAGGCAAAGGAACAACTTGGGTTTAATTTGAAAACTTAGGTCTAGATTTTCAAGCGGTAATTTTTTTAGAATTTTTTAATGTAAAAACAAATGCAAATGCAAAATGCGGCTGAATTAATACACTAAGAAAGCATACAACTTAGTCAAATAATCTTAATGTCAGATCATCAATTCAATCAAATTATATTTTTCCTAGAATCATAATCCAGTGATGAATGCATGACATCTTTTTTTGGAATTTTTGGGTTACAATGCAACAATGAAAAATGCACACTTTTTATGAGTTTTTTCACAATTTTTCACACAAACAGTAAGCAAAAATTATGAAAAAATTACTGGAATGAAAACATGATGCAACGAAGCTGCAGTAATATTTTTGGACTTTTTTTGACAATGCATGATTTTTTATGTAATTTTTAGTGAAAACAGAGTGACTGTGAGTAATTAATTCCTAATAAATCCATATTATCAAATTAGCTAGAGAACGAATTATCTCAAATAGATATTTTCATATAGCATACAGGAGACTTGAAATTTCTCAAAAATGACGTACGTGGATTTAATTAAAAATCAAATACTAAAATCACTCCACAATTTATTTCAAGCACAATACAACTCCACTTTGGATGAAATTTGGACAGTATCTCAATCAGTTATCAAGGTATCACGTCTATTTTTGTGAAATTTTTAGAGCAACTATGTGTCAGATATAAATTTAATAGCACAAAATGGGTAAAATATGCAGAATTCCAGTAAGATAATTTTAATTAATTACCCAAATATCACAAAAATATAAATAAATATTCAGATGATAGAGACTTCTCAACACAATGATATTTTTTAGAATAAAATGACACAAAGTTGATGTCCAAATTAACATGCTAACATAGGGTTATCGGTGCAAATACATAATTAAAATTACAAAGCAACTTATGTATAGGGACTGTTATGCAATATTATAAACATGTAATACAAAATATGCAATTTTTACATTTTTAAAAAATAAGGAAAAAGTGCACCTTCTTCTTCCTTGGGCACGATGGTTGGAACCCAACGGGGGAGGCGGCGGTGGCAGCCCTGCGCGCGGCCGCGAGGACGGCGAGGTGGGCGGAGGGACGCGTGGCTAGTCGGCAGAGGCTGGCGGCGAGGGCTGTCGGCGGAGGGCGACACGGGGAAGGCCACGAAGGTCGGTGAAGACGGCGGTACGACGAGGACCGCCGTGATGGCGGTGCACCTGGGCGTTGGGAGTGGCGGCACGGGCCGCTGTGGGCGGGAGGCGTCGGCCGCGACGGGCTGTGCGGGTGGCGCGGGCCCGGCTGGGCGGCGATGGAGGAAAGGGGGTGGGGCGACGACGCTGCTCCACACTCCTTTGTATTTTTTATTATTTTTTTATTTTTTTCTTTTGTTGTTGATGTGATTTTTTTGTTTTTAGATTTTTAATTTTTTTAATTTTGATTAAACAGGGAAGGAAATGAATGTGGAAAAAGAGAAAAAATGTGATGATGATGGTCTATGGTAAAGATAAATAAATGGAGGATGGGTGGTGATATGATGTGCTAAAAAAATACAAAACTAACAAGATGATAAAATGAGACGAAAAATTACCTACGATGGAGACTGTCGCATATGATGTGCTCACGAGAGCACGATCTTCGCTCAAATCGCCAGCGTGCGATGAGCTCGAGCAACGCACGGATGTGGCTGCGATGTTGGCCGAAAAGCCAACGGATCTCACCGGAGAGAGGGCTGTCGTCGCTCGACCGCGGTTGTGTCGCTGTCACCGATTCAACTCTGGGAACTAGGCCCTCCTCACATAAAGATGGATCAAGTACAAATTGAGGAGGATGTGATGTATATAAAGAGAATTGAATGAGAGGTTATTAAAGTGGTGGGAGGTTATATTATTAATGGAGTTGAATGGGAGGTTTAAAAAATGGTGGGGGTTGAATGGAGGTTGGTGGTAGAATAGAGTTGAATGGTGGTTATTGTAGAGAACGTAAAATAAATAATAAAATAAATAATGATATAAAGAAGGCTACTTTAAATACAACAAAAATATAATGAAGGAAAAATAGTGGTGAATTTAAAAATGAATATATACAACATGTACATTTTGGTTTGCTTTTCTAATATGTATTTTTTGTCCTTTTAATAAGAGATATTTACAACAGAAAAAATACAATAAAATATTATAATCAAAATACAACATAATCGTATTTTTTTGATATTTTTAGTAATTAGAAAAGATAAAATAAAAATGAAGAATGAATATATACATAATATACAATGTACATCTAGGTCTCAAAATCCAACTTTTGCAAATGAGCTTCGATTTTAATGAAACACTTCCGTTGGATAGATAATTTTCTAACTTGAACTTTAAAAGTGAGTTTGGTGAATTTGGAGTTCATACAGAGCGAGAATTTAGCTTGGAAGTTGGTCTTTACGGCTTTTCTCTTTGGGATCTAGAGCATTTATTTGAGTTAAATTTTGTTTTGTATTTTTGTATTTTTATATACATTGTTACGGACAAGTTGGAGAAAGAATTAGCCAAAAAAGAGTTGAAATGAAATTATTAAAAATACATGATGTTTTGGACTATTTACATGTGAGAAACTCATTTGATTTTGCGATTTTTTTGTTAATTTATTTTGTACAATCTAATATACATAAATTAGTGTGTTTTATTTACAAGATTCATTTTGTTAATTTATTGATTTTATGGACATTATTCTGGGATTTTACTCGGGGATTTTGCTAAGATCAAGATATTGAGATGATGAATCGTGAATTCATCAGCGATCCAATATATACGTCATATTAATTGCTAAGAAATGAGAGGATTTGATCAATCTATTGACAACTACCCATATCGCATCATGACCTCGATGGGTCCTAGGCAATCCAGTAACAAAATCCATGGTAATATTCCCACTTCCACTCTGGTATCGGGAGAGGTTGCAATGCACCAGCTGGTGACAAATCAAACATCTAGATACGTATTCTACAATATCTCTTTTCATTCCTGACCACCAATAGTATGGTTTAAATGTTCTATACATCTTTGTGCTTCCTGAGTGCATTGCGTAGATAGAGTTATGTGCTTCCTCAAGAATTTCTGTTCTAAGTTCTGCAAGTTGTGGGACACACAGTCTTTGCTTGAAAAATAGTACTCCATGCTTATTTATTGCGAACTCAGGCATTTCTCCCTTCTCTACTTTCCCTCGTATTCTTGTAATTTCTTGACCAGATCCTTGAGCCTCTCGTATTTTATCATATAATATAGGTCTAACCTTGAGGGTAGATAACAAAACCCCAGAATCATGTACTGACGGGTTTGCTTGTAGTCCCCTTAATTGGGCCAATAATGGGTGCTGTTCAGCCTTTACATATGCTAGTTCACCATTAGATTTTCGACTAAGGACATCTGCCACTACGTTTGCTTTCCCTGGATGATATTCAATGGTACAATCATAATCTTTTATCAATTCTAACCATCTTCTTTGTCTAAGATTCAATTCTTTCTGAGAGAATATATATTTTAAACTCTTACGATCGGTACAAATCTGACATGTCTCCCCATATAAATAGTGCCTCCAAATTTTCAAAGCACACACTACTGCAGCTAATTCCAAGTCATGTTTGGGATATTTCAGCTCATGCGTCTTAAGCTATCGGGAGGCATATGCAATCACCTTCCCACTCTGCATTAGAACACATCCCAAACCTTGTCATGATGCATCGCTATAAATTACTAATCCACCATTTCCAGATGGAAGACTAAGAATGGGAGCTGAGGTCAGACGATTCTTAAGTTCCTGAAAACTCTTTTCACACTTATCATCCCAAACAAATTTCACATCCTTTCTAGTCAATCTTGTTAATGGTGATGCAATTCTCGAAAAATTCTCCACAAATCTTCTATAGTATCCTGCTAAGCTAAGAAAACTTTTAATCTCGGATATGCTTGCTGGTTGTCTCCAGTTCAAAACTGCCTCTATTTTACTTGGATCAACATATATACCTTCTCTTGAGATAACAATGCAACCTTCTTCAACCAAAACTCACATTTATCAAAATTTGCAAATAACTGATGGTCCTTTAGGGTTTGTAATACAATTCTCAAATGATCTTTATGCTCTCCCTCTGACTTCGAGTATACCAAAATGTTGTCAATAAACACGATCACAAATTTATCCGAGAAAGGACGGAATACTCGATTCATCGAATACATAGAGGCAGCATGGGCGTTCGTCAATCCAAAAGGCATTACTAAGAATTCATAATGTCCATAACGAGTCTGAAAAGTATTTTAGGGACATCTTCGATTTTAATCTTCTATTGATGATAGCCTAATCTCAAATCTATCTTAGAGAATACAGAAGCCGCTTGCAATTGATCAAACAAATCATCTATTCGAGGAAGATGATAATTATTATGCACTGTCACTTGATTCAACCTTCGACAATCAATACAAAGTCTCAAAGAACCATCTTTCTTCTTGATAAAAAGAATAGGAGCCCCCATGGAGAAATACTAGATTGGATAAAGTTATCTGTTAATTCTTGCAATTGGATCTTCAATTCCCTATGTTCAGATGGAGCCATTCGATAAGGAGTTAATACAATTGGAGTAGTATCGGGTACTAAGTCAATGTTAAATTCAATTTCTCTATCTGGCGGAAGTCCTACTAGTTCATCAGATTCAGAAAATTCTTTCACTGTTGGGATATTTTCTAAGCATATGGTTTCTACTTTTGTATTGTATACTAGGGCAACAAAAAATGAATATCTTTTCTGAGTAATTTATGTGCCACTATGTTAGAAATGACACAGATAAGATATACACTTCTTTCTCCATAGAATGCAAACTCCATCTCGTCTGGCATTTGAAAAATAACTTTCTTCTGAAAGCAATCTAGTAAAGCATGGTATGATGTCAAACAATCCACCCCTATAATGGCATCAAATTGTTTAATTTCCATAGGGATAAGATTCACAATAATCCGACCTCCTCCTATCTTTATCAAACAGTTTTTAAAGAGATTCCAAACAATCTCAGGCTCTCCTTTAGGTAATGAGATTGATAATGCGTGATCAAATATACCCATTTCTTTATCCACAAATACGGAGAATCTTCGAGAAATAAATGAATGATTGGCACTAGAATCAATAAGAGTATGGGCATTTTTGCCCAAAATAACAGTGGTACCTGACATCATTTCCTCAGCAGAGATGGCTTCTTGAAGTGTCATTGCAAAGACTTTCCCCTGATTTTGTGCATTTTTATTACCTTTCCTTGGGATATCATTTCTCTTTTCTTCTTTCTTTGGATGGGGTTCTTGAGTTAGAGCACTAGCATTGATATTCTATTGAGCCGGTCTCCTTGCATTTCCTCAGTTTGATATAAGATTTAGGAAATTTCGACGTAGATGACCTGTCTATCCACAATTATAGCAACCTGATGATCCACTGCGACATTCTCTCGGATGACGCTTCCCACATATGGGACATTGCGGATAAGAAAATCCTGCATTTTTAGAATTTTCTGGAGCAAATCCACCCATTTGATTTCCCTTATATCTTTGAGAAGATAAGTTGTATTGCCTTGAATTTTAAAATTTCTTCTAACTTTGTTCTCCGGTCCTCTCCATGGTAATCTATCCACAAATCTTTTCCGGCTATGATCATTACATCTTCGCTTTTCTTGCAGAACACACTCGGTCCTTCGGTCAGCTTCCACTATTTTACCATACTCAGTATATCCGTTGGCTGAGATCATTGACTTAATATTTACATGGAGTCCATCTTCGAAACGTCGACATTTATCTTCTTCAATTTTCACTAAAGATACTGCAAACTTTAATAATTCTGTAAAGTGCTGCTCATATTCATCAACAAAAAAACTCCCCTGAGTAAGAAATAATAATTCTTTGCATCGATCTTCTTGATATACTCTCGGATAATATTTTTCATTGAATTCTTTTTTCAAATATCTGCCAAGTAATTTCGGATGGATCAGAGTATTTCATCTTCACCGATTTCCACCAATCATCAGCATTTTCCTTTAACAAGAATATTGCATATCTCAACTTTTGTACTTCAGTAAACTCCGTCAATGCAAATATCTTCTCCATGTGTTCAAACCAGTCTCTTGCCACCTTCAGATCCGTCGTGCCTATAATATCTTCTACACCTAACTTCCGAGCATGCTCAATTGGAAATTGATTTTCAAATTCAGGCGGTCTCATCGATCGAGCAGCCATGCTTCCCAAGGTGTGAGGTATTAATGCCAAAGTCTCTTGCATATTGTTATTATTACTCCCATCATGTCTACCACTTGGTCCTTGTGAGGTCTGAGAAGGTTGCTCAGCTGCCATTGTGCCCTATATAAATAAAATTTCTTAATTAGCTCTTCCAAAATTATAAATCCTCAAATCTCACAGCAAAATGTAGATAAATCCCCAATAACAATAATATCATTATTCCAATATCATTTCCATTTCATATCAAAGTCCAATACATAAATCATAACCACCAAAGATTCATATATCAACCTTGAATATCAATTTTGATCAAATGTCATAAACCATTGCTCTGATACCACCAGAATGTCACGTCCCACCCTTCTAGCCGGAACGAGTGCGTCATTTAAACTATCCGATCATCTTAACCATAATTTAGCATTTCTATAAAAATCCGATAGCAATTCCTCTAGTTTATGGACTCCCAAACGCTACCCTATACCTGAAACAATTCATATAAAACTTTTGCTTAAAATTCTCCTTTCAATTCACCATCACAAGCACCCAAGTCATAATCCACATTCACATCACCATACACATTTACATTGTTCCTTATGTATAACCATCATCTACTGTCAAAGTTCATAAACAACTCTATCCACTTCAAAAAAAAAAAACAAACATCCATTCTTCCTAGATGCAAACTACTTATGTAACATCCCAGGCTTAGGTCCCTGGTCCGTTATTGAGGAAAACTGGCCCTGATAACTTGTTGAGTTCGGACCCAATTGGACCCGTTGACAACCACCCAAAATGCTTAAGCCCAAGTTGTCAAGTAGTAATCTCCACAACTTTTAAGCCACACCCACACTTTGTGAGTTTTCCATGTGTACTACAAATCCAATATGAACATTTAAAGGTTATATTCCAGATGTGATTCCGTCTTCAAATATATTGATACATACATTTATAGATCGCAATCCGGATTTAATCATTGTTCGTGCGTGTAAACCTAATCCGATACATACGTTTAGAAATCGAAATCCTAAAGTCGATATATACCTTGATCCAAAGCTTATCTCTACCCGTCGGGATCGTCGCATCTCCTTTTGGTCACGTATCTGTGTTCTCCTCGTCTTCGGATTCGACGTCGCCTTCTCCTACGACGAAGAGGGATGTTTGGTAAGATAACCCTTCCTCTCTCTCTCTCTCTAACTCTATCTAAAATTGCAAGATGAGGTGACGTGGGGAGGACAGCCCTTGGGGTTTTAAAGTTGATCATGAGAGGATTTAATGTATTAATTAAATCGATTAAATCCAAGATAATGGATTTATTTTTTTTTAAAATCCCAGGCCATTACAATCTACCACCCTTAAAAAAATTTCGTCCTTGAAATTTCTTAGTAGATGAACATACCGAAAAGTTGTGGGTAATTCTCCTGCATTTCACTTTCTAGCTCCCAAGTATGGTATCAGAGCCATGTTCCCTCTGATAGTGGAAAGGGCTACCCGAGAGGTTGAGCTGTCCCTACAAAGTGGTTGGAAGAAAAGGCTACCCAGAGTGTGCAACCGTCACTATCACTGGGAATAAGTGATGTGCCATGTCGCAACGAGGACGTTGCGAATATAAGTGGGGGATGTTGTAACACCCCAACCCTAACATAGTACCACATGGAAAACTCACAAAGTGTGGGTGTGGTTTATAAGTGGTGGGGACTACTACTTGACAACTTGGGCTTAAGTATTTTGGGTGGTTGTCAATGGGTCCATTTGGGCCCGAACCCAATAAGTTGTCGGGGCCAGTTTTCCTCAATAACGGACCGGAGACCTAAGCCCAGGACGTTACAACTTACCCGAGGTACCAAAATTTGTCGTACTATCACCAAAAATGATGTGAAGAAACCAACTATCAACAAAAACTTAATTCCTTTTTCCCGCGTGCTTTACAGCTTCTCAGGTATATATGTAAATAATTTTTTTATAACAGAGGGTTGAGTCTAAACTCAAAATGAGCTTAGACCCAGCCAGTGGGTCTCAAGCATTTTAGTAAGAAAACATATAGGCTATTTTGAACATAATTTTGCTTGCTACGTGAAAGAAATGTATTGCTACCATATAACATTTATTGAAATAATATAAATTGCACCTTTGCACAGAGATTGAAATATAAAACACACCAAATGAAAGCTAATTTGGTAAATGGCAATTAAAAAAAATGAAATTTCTATTTTCCAACTAATTTATCCGTACCACTGTGGCTAACGTACTATATCCATGAACATTGAAACAAACTGAGTCATACGCGTAGACATCCCCAAAGGCCAAAGAACACCCTGCATACGATCCAAAGCCTATGTGCATACAAAATGTGAACCCAAAGTCCTCCTAACCATATTTGATGGTTCAGTCATATCTGATGACAAGTTTCAAGGTCATATCTGATGACATCACCATATCTGATGGCCAGTTCATGACTATGTCTGAGAGCTACTGTGGTGGTCATTGTTTCTAACATATTTCTTATCTATAGAAATATAATTGTAAGCTGGGAAATTTTGATATCTGAATCATATCATTGTATTGTACTTGTTTGTATTTATCTGAAAACTTTTATAGTATTAAAACAATATAATTAAATATTGAAACACAAAACTAAGCTTTTCTGCCATGTATTCAGTAGTTCACCTTTGTTAAAGAAATGCCGCTGCAACTTGTTCCCCGACCCTCCGTTGTAGAGAGAGACCCAATTCGTGCTGTGACTATAACAACTCTTGGAATTACTATATATATTCCTCCTTTGTACTCGGTTTGGATTCTTAAACCTTCTAATTCACACGTGGCTGGAGAGAGCCACATGTTCCATTGATCATTTACTTCAAGTGAAAATATATGCATGCACCCTACTTTATTATGCACATTTACATGTTGATCCAAAGGATATCATTCCATTGGAACAAATCCGTTCACTACATTTTCTAGTATATACGTATATTCTAATGATAATAAAACAACTTAATTAATCATCACCTTATATTATTACTAACATTTATGCCCATAACAACGATGCATATAGATTCCTATGACGTGATGGTTATCAGCTATGGGAACTTAGTTTAAAAAAAATCCAAAATGGTTGATTTTTACCAGACTCACTGAACTGCACATTAGCATTTCTACTCAATCTACGTACTATTGAAAATTATTGATCAACGTGGATGTCACATAGGAACCCTACTTAAAAAGGGTCAATGAAACTAGTCAAAATCCTGGATCCCAACGAAGAATAAAAACATTGCGAGCTCGCGTAAAAATCATACAAAGGACTCGGATCCTAGACCCCCGCACGAGGAGACTGCTACCCTAACTGGATTTCCTATCTCCCACCCCGCCGAGGATCTTTGCACCGTCACACGGTCAGGTGTAAGGATCACCATAACCGGCACTCTGAATTATTAGTCATCACTGATTCTCACCTTCCTATTATGAACATAGATGAGAGAGAGAACAAGTTAACTCTTCAAGTGCCTTTAAATGTTATTGAGAAGGAAGAGAAAGGACCCAATATAATAGGTTGCATCTTTTTAAACCTTCTACGACGACCACGATTCTTTCTCTCCAAATGGAACTAATTTATGCTACGATGGTGCTTTACTCTAGTCATATATTTATACTAGCGGTGAACCCGTGCGATGCACGGGTATACAAAATTGTGTAGGCAGAGTTTTTCTGAAAATTTTAAAAATAAATAAAAGAAAAAGGCATACTTGCAAAATACGGCGTGTTAAGTTAGTTCTAAATTAATTTTTTATTGCTATCAATCAAATATGATTGTCCCTTTCTATAGAAGTTATTGCTGAAATATCATAAGGTTAAGTGAAGAGAAATTTTTTTTCATGAGATGGGAAACAAAAAGTATAACCTTATAAAAGGTTATGAATGACATCGAGTAAAGAATTCACTGACAGCATACATTTTTATGGAAAAATATTAAATTATGAACATGTTACATATATTACCATATAGATTTGATAGAAAGATAATTATTTAAATCTACTTTGCAAGGCACATTAAGTATTATGGTTATTATTTTTTATGCAAAGACTGATATGTGGACTCGTTTTATGATTCAATCATTATAGATTAACAAATATAATTACATAAAAAATAGTGGTCGACGAACTGGATTATACTTATGCTTGCAACCATCGAAACAATTGTAGAATATAATGATAAGAGTGCACGATATCACAAGAAATCAAAATGAATTAATTTACTATTGGAACTGTGTAAATGCCAAGTCTAATATTAGCTTATATACATTTTTGTTGTGGGAGTGCTACAGGTACTCATATGATGAATAACTATATGTCGTAATTTTGTAGGTAGAGGTGAACTTTGTAAGTCTCTACGCATTTAATTATCTATACGTGTCGTGATGTAGTCAAATCAAAGTATACCTACCTTTCTCGAAACTATTATGAAAGGATTAGAAAAATCAAACACATAGACTTTCTCAATCTTTTTACGTAGTTCAACTATAGTCATTTGAAGAACTTTTTCTGTGGCATTGCGAAGGTCATGATACATGACAAGTATTGTGGTCCATTACTTCAGTGGTAACTTTCATGTTATTTTTTAATGGTAGGGGTTAATTAGTATTTCGAAGAAAGCTATCTGTAAATAGGGATGCAAAATTTAGGAAATACATTATCAAGCCTAACATTGTGGCTTTTGTGCTTTATCATTGACACAATTTCCATCTTCATCTAATTTGTAGGTGTTGAAGCACAAGCTACAACATTCATACAATTTCGTGTTCGTGAAGATTGTTTGAATAGTCACTTTTGTTGGATAAATCATTTTCTTAATATTAATGAAATGTAGAGTAATAAGTAAAATAAGAAAAGGATTGATATGAAATGACCTACTGGTATTAGGGAAAGAACTGTAAAGTTCAATGATACCTTCGATGGTGAGGTTTTCCGTAGACATAGACAGAGTAATTGTTGCTTCATTTTTTACTATTTGAACACAATCTTCATGCACCTAAATACTTTGCTTTAAGCTTGCAAGACCTAAAAGCAACCATCGATTATATGGAATGCTAATATTATGACTTCCTTTTTACCTGGGTGGCAAACAATGTCGAATACTTGGCCAATCATTGCTTGGTCCTCATGTTGGAGATCTGACTTAAAGTAGATAAGAGAGCAAGCAAAAAGTTCGCAGGATGCAATCAACTGGAGTGTAAGATATTGTACATATTATCGGTTAAGAATCTAAGAATCATCGATCGATTGTGCAGGGAACCCCTCTTCATATTTTTTCCCCTAATCTACATTCATCACAATGGTTCTCATATCTATGCCAGACAAAGATAGTAAATATACCCTCGAGGCTATTGCATGGGCTCGAATGAAGGGCGAGGTCTGGAATCAGAGTATTGGAGTTGTCCATAACGATACAAAGTGCTATGTTGATGTTCTCGAATAGGAGTGTTGACGTGGTTGGAGAGGAGCTCCTATTCTCATAGCAGCACTGCAATGGTAACATGAAAGTAGGTGTCGAACCGAGTGATCGACGGAAGGGTGCAAGACACAACAACAACAACAAAGCCTTTTCCCACAAATAAGTAGGATCGGCTACATGGATTCTTCGCCTCCATTCAGATTAACAAAAGAATGCAAGACAAGAATGTAAATATTCCTAAAGTTTTCGTGACATCTTCGGTGACCTAAGGTTGTCGTGCTCGAAGTCATTGGTGATTAGAGAGGAGCTGCTATTCGGGACTCGTGGAAGTTGGTGTTCGAAGGTTTTCCCCAGGAACAATTGAATGGATTTGTTGGATGGCGGAAGCAACAATGAGATTATGTTATCATTATAGGAACCCCTACACGCCATCGAGGGGAGGTAAACAACAAGATTACGTAAGAACGAAGTACGTACCTCTACGTCATCGAGGTCGTCATGGACTAAACCAAATACAACACGTCATAGGCATGCATGGCAGGACATCAGCGAATATGAAATATTGAGATATGTTATAATGGTAATCTTGAATAGGCTGCAAGGTTACAATGGGAATTTGAAAAATATATAAAGTCATATGTGGAATGTAATTGGTAATTGGCGTGGCAACTAATGGTGGCGGGGATTTCTCCCCGCTTAATATATGTAATAGATAGATAGATAGATTGGAATGATGGAATGTGAACATGATGTAACTTACTGGTCTCACCCGTTAATGGAATACAAAGTCGTGGTATCTAACTGTTCTCATTTTTCAATTAGGTATTGCTGGTTCCCCGTGAAATTTACCCATGTTTAGATCCCACTGAATCTATTAGACTCCATTTTAGTTGAAGCCAATGATTAACACAATTAATTTTCTAGAATGCAGAAAGTTTAGCCATTTTGTGACAATCTTAATGACAAGCCTTCAACTTTTGCATCATCGAGCTTCATGATTTCTCCGGGCGTCATGTCTCAATATCTAATACTAATAGCATACCTTCAAACTCTGACTCATTCTTGGTTTTCTGTTAAGGGACAAGAGCCCCTTCCTTGGTGAATGATATTTTTTTGATAAAACTTCATAAAAACCGGAAATCAATATAAAAAAGAATCATCTATTATATACTTCAATAAATATACATAAGAAGCCTTGAGATAATAATTAGCATGGTCTCTGTACACCTCTCCGTCTATACATAAAACCTATTCGTACTATTTCAATCATGAGTGGGCATACCAATGCTTAAAACTTTGGTGTACCCCAAGTTTCAAACAATTCAAAAATATTTTCTCCAATTTCCACTTTTTTTTGCGAACTATTCACAAGCAAACGACCAGATGCTTGCACTAAAGGCACCCCGTGAATCACAGTACATGGATACTGAAAAAACGATATTCATTCTATTTTCGAACAAAAAACTTATGATCACATAAAGCCAGTGATAAGGATATGTTATATAGACAATGCAGCATGTTCACCACATGGGCTGCACAAAGTGGAATAATGGGCACCATTGATTGGGGTAAGTGATGAATCTCCGTTTCATCTTCTTTATTCTATCATTTTGGCCTTAAAAACTCCAGTAAATGCGTGTAAATAGACTTAATTTAGGCATTTTAGCATTCATGCATTATTGTGTAAAAAGTATATAAAACAAGGTTTTTAATATCAAAATTATAATAATGAAAAGAATAAAATATTGAAAATATTTTACGACCCTAAACCCTGAGACCTAGGTATCTCGATGAGTAGGTCGACAAGGAATAAAGTAGGGGGAGACAAGGAGTCAAAATACAATAAAAACACCTTTTATTTATTTATTTATTTATTTATTTATTTATTTATTTATTTATCATTCCTTTATTTTTGGGAACTATTTTTCGTTCCAGTTTTTATACTTCAAATAAAGAAACTTTGAATATGAAAGTTATAGATAATAAAATATAAAAAATAAAAAATTGATTTCATACAAAAATAACATATTGTGTGCAAAATACAGACTAAATAAGATTCCAAAATCCCAACTTCGTAGACTCATATCTCTCATATAAAAACTTAAAATATATCAAAATCACCCTTAATTATATATAACTTTTAGTAATCTATAATGAAGGTGGTTCCATATTTTTGGAGTTACGGTGTGTAAGTTAAATTTTGGACCCCTATTGTATAATTATACGATTAAAATATTTATTTTATTTATTATTCATTATTTTTGTAATTTTATATTTTTAAAATTTTGTAAATATTATTTATAATATATGTGTATATTAAAACAGGAACAAAAACATGAATAAATCATTAAAATAAAATATGTAAAGAAAATACATAGATGAATTACCAATAAGTATAACTATATAAATAATATTTTTAATTATATATATCGTATCAGAAAATAAAATAAAAATATATTCCTGTATCTAAAGATAAGTTATGAATATATAAAATAATAAGCTAAATTAATAAAATAAAAAAAAATACAAAATAAAAATATAAGATATAAAAACATAGACGGACATACCTGTAATAGAACCCTAAATACTAACTTGCAATTCTAAAGCCCTCAAAAATAAGTAAAAATCATAATTAAATACTCTAAGAAATAAAAAACATTTCTTATTTTATAACTTAAAATTAATAAAATTTCCATGAGGTTTTTCCTAGTTGGTCTACGTGGACCAACGAGGTGGCTAGGACAGCAGGAGCCTCCTCCGCTCGAGCACGTGAATATTGGCATCGAATTTGAGGCTGGTCCATTGCTCCACCGTCGTGCTCTACTGTAGTTCCTCTCCTGATGCATACGACCGGTGAGCTTCTATTCTTCCTGCACATTTCGATTTTGTAGCGTTTTTGTAGACCATATATCTTCTTTCTTAGATTTCAATCTCGATTGAACCGTATATAATCACTTTTCTCCCTCGCCGGAGTTTGCTGCTCCACCTCAACCTTGCATCTATACCTGACTGTCCAATCGACCTGCTATCTTCTCCTCTCCAATCACTTTCGCCCTCTCGTCACTCCAGGCCCCTCCATTCATACAGAACCTCACGGATCTGGTCACACGATCTCCACTCTCCGCTGCACGTCGGAGATCGCCATCTACTCCACACTTTCACTCATTCTCACTTCTATCACCCATGCAAGCTTCAACCCTTTTTTACGAACTAACCCTGCAGGAGAGAGAGAGAGAGAGAATGGAGACCCATTGTGCTTCATCAAGGTGTAGTCGTACCCCTTTGGTCGAGGTGCTTCGTCAGACCAACTCAGCCTCTCCCGTGCCATTTTGAGACCATCCTCCGATGCAGGAGGTCATCCGTACTCTGTTGAATCTTTCATTGATCGGAAAGGAGCCGACCATAGCAAGATTTTGAAGAATAAAGCTTACCCTGCCCCTGTTCTTCATGTGTTCTTCCAAGTGAACCCAAAACCGTTCGATCTCCCTTGTTCGTCCAGTATGCACAATTGCATTGGATCAAGAGAGCCAGAGCCATCCGATCATCATCTGTGATTTAATCGCCACCATTCTGACGAAGGGGTATGGCGAGCCCCTGTGGCGACGCGTGTCACGAGAGACCAGATCTAGTCGTTGGCCTACGTGCATTAGTGGGTAATTTACACTTCTTACTCAAGTAGTTTTTTGTATTTAAAAATTAAGAATTAACCTTTAGTCTATTATTTAGAAGTTTTATAATATTTGCATAAACCTCCTCTACTTTGTTGTAATTGCATCCAAGTCCTTGGCCACGTCACCTCACATGCCTAGCGCGTGTGAGGAGGGGCATTTTGTAGCGGGATCCCCGGGCGTGTGTTTATTTCTCTTTAGCCTGTAAATTCTTTTGTAATATTTTGGGAAAATTGCAAAAGTGCCCATGATGTTTTTGGTAATTACAAAAGGTCCCTATGAGCGTAGCTTACGTGCTTGTGCACGTGGGCTTGGCCTTTTTTCAGAGAGGTCCTCATGGGTCTCGGATTTTGTAATTGGTCCAGAAATTTGAATATTCAGTTATAACTTTTTGGTGAAATTGCACTTTAGCCCCTAATCTTTATATTATTTACATTTATACCCTTTCTAGTAGTGTATTTACTCTTTGTTATCTCTATTTATTTCATATAGCAACATAACTAAAAAATACAAAAAATTGGTGTTTTTTCCTGATTACACACATATTTTTATTTGCCATTTTGAAGCCTTTTCTTATTTATTAAAAATAAAAAACATAGTTTTTTATCCCTGTTTGTAATAGAAAATACATAAAAATTATAAACCTTTTTGAAAAATTCCAAAAAATACATTTTTTATTTATATAAGTATTTTTAACTTCCAAACTAAAAATCACAAAAAAATATAAAAGAAAACTCAAAAATAGAAAAACTCTAAAAATCTTTAAAAAGTATATAAAATCATAAAAATTTAAAAAGTACTTTTTGTTTATGAATTTTCTTTACATTATTATTATTACTTTAAAATTAATTTGAAGCTATTTTGATAATGTTTGATATTTTCCCCCTCCATCTTAATTTCAATTTTTTATTTTATAATTATTTTTGGGTATTTTTGACTTTAAAAATAAAAAATTAGCAAAATTCTTAAAAAACACAAAAATAGTAAAAAAATAATTAAAACCAAAAATAATTTATTTTCTTTATTTTGACCATTTTACTTACATTTATATATATTATAGTATATATTATATATATACACTCTATATCTACCTTTATATCTAAATTAAAAGTAAAAGAATTAAAAATATATAAATATAAAAAAATATAAAAATAGAGAATTAAATATCAAAATACGAAATTATAAAAAATTTTAAAAATAATATAAAATTAAAAGCCTGCAAAAATTGCAACTTGGCTTAGTGTTTTAGAGATAAACTGTGTCATGATTTCTTATCTTGTCTGCTCTATTCCTTTGATACCTGTGTTAGACCCCTACTTGCTTTCCATTATGCATTCGTAGTAGGGTATAATAAATTTTAACTCTTAATTACTTAATTACTTGTGTGGGTTAATTGTTGAATAACGAGAGGATTCGAGTAATTCCTCAGCGACAGTGAGCCTGATTTATCAGGCCATTATTTAGCGACTCCCATCTAATTGTTTTTCAGTAAGACAAATATTGAGTTTCACAACTTGATCCATTATGGATTCTAAAATTGAAATTAACAATAGATGCTGCTTCGGTTGCATCTAATTTCAAAAAATTGCCAAAGATAATGCCAACTACCTTCAAAGAATATGATGATCTCACTATGTGTGATAGTCCATGACTACACCATTAACAAGTCCCCAACACATCTCATAAGAAAAGGCATCAAACATAGGCTCAAAATGTGTATAAAATCTATTCATGATAATACGGGGGGGGGGGGGGGAGGTGGGTATTGATTGTACCTTGGATCCTCCAAGATGGGAGGATCAATTTGCATTCAACATCAGGGGGCTTCCAGGATTCATTCATTCCTTATTCATTTATTCTTTAGACTTTTATATACTCACTAGGAGTTACATCTTCTCTTTTTCTCTCTGATCTATGGGGAAATAGCCTAAGCTACGTAGAGGGGGGGTCGTATATACTCCGTATATACTTTAGCCAAAACTCATACTTTCATCTTTTTATTAATAATTATTGTTATAAAACCACTATTAAATTCAAAATCACTTAATAA
Source organism: Ottelia alismoides (assembly GCA_037367405.1). Lineage (NCBI taxonomy): Eukaryota > Viridiplantae > Streptophyta > Magnoliopsida > Alismatales > Hydrocharitaceae > Ottelia > Ottelia alismoides. The sequence goes on along the minus strand of JAZKJV010006696.1, from coordinate 590,510 downwards.
AATGATGCATATTATTCCTCAAATTATTTTTGTATTTACTTATTAAGAAATCAGGAAAAAATATTTTTTGTAAATTGAAAATCTTTTTGAAAAATCTTTTCAAAACTATTTGGAAAACATTTAGTTAAATATTTTTATCCTTTATAAAAAAATATTTTGTGTGCAGAAATTTATTTTCTTTGTGTGAAATAAAAAAATTTGAAAAATTATTTGCAAATGTTTGGAAAATGGTTGCAAAAATATTTTGAAAATCTATATATGGTTTAAAAAACCTTTGTAAAATGATTTTTAAATGTATGTAAATGTTTGTAAAAATTGTTTGTAAAAATTATTTTGGACTATAGTATTCAAAATTGTCTAAGAAATCTTTTCCAAATAAGTTTGAGGAATATGTACATCACCCTATAATTCTTTATTCTTTATATATATATATAAATATAAAATTGAGCACTTATCCCTTGTAAATTCTTAAAAACCCTAATTCTTGTACATATAAGATGCATTCACTTGTAAATATTTGTACCTAGTTTTTAGTCAAAATTTTTTAATGCAAAACTAAAAATACCAAAAAATCACAAAACCTTTTTGAAAAATACAAAATTGCATATGCATCATCTTTTCAAAAACCATAAAAAGTTCAAAAATATTTGGAAAATTGCATCACAAAAATATTTTATGCGTAGCATTTGCATTTATTTGGATTAAGTTTGATAATTGAAATAGTCTAAGTAAAATCCTGAGATTGAAGCTTGGTTGGACATATTGGACGTGCGAGCCCACGACGAGCCTTTACGCAATAAATGTTATTGCAAATATCATTCCCTGATCTGAACTGAAGAATAACTAATTTGCATAATAGCCCACTAGTACAACTAGGGTTATGTATCATGGCCATCTTAATGATCATACAACTGTTGATTCAATTATTGAATCATAGAGGTTGGTGCTTGGATGAATATCGAAAGAGTTAGATTGAGGACTTGTCAATCATCGTTAAATGATTATTAAGATATGATCTCCAACCTGAGAAGGAGATGTCAATCCTTTCTCTGAAGACTGATATCTAACCGACCTCTTAATGCATGCCCTCTGCATAGGAATAGAGATTCGGAGGTGTTAGATAAGTTAAATCAAAGAGTTGACTTAACGAGATTGAGATAATCAAAGTCCTATATTGTATGCTGTCACGATATAGGCATGCATCCTCTGTCCAGAGACAGATGTGCTACTAATGTTTAAGTATGTATATTTGGCAGACCAATAGGTTGAAGACCTAATCAAGGTTTATACATCGACGCGCTGGTGTGCTTACAAGGGCATATAAGTAAAATGATCTCTCAAAGGGATCATACATGTTCAGTTATTGAACCGGAAGACATGAGCTCACTCACGAGATGTTGGGAAGAATCAAATTCTACGTACAGTCGTCTCGCTTTGGAAGCTTGACTGAATTTGTAGATTTGATATATACTTTTGGAAAGTACATGATCAAGACCTAGGTATGATACCGATTCCCAATGATCAAATGAGAAACTTAATAATAAAACCATGAAGCAGATAGTGTAAAATTGATCTAATACTTCTGTTTTATTTTGGGTCTTCCACTGTGCAGGATGTACATGTCTTGGGAATACCTGAGGGTGATGTGATCATAAATGATTGTATAACCATGATGCTTCCATTCCTAGGGAGTGATAAAACAGGTCTGGATTTTAGTGACTCCTCTTAGTAGATAAGTAATATGATCTTGGTCCAAATATTGGACATTGATGTGAATGTGAATCATATGCGATAAGAAGATTAGATTTGCGATCTTGATTTAATCAAGGATCTATGAGAGGTCCATGAGATCTGGATTTAAGACGTGATCTCAATATCCAAGTTACTATACGTGGAAAAATACAATCGCCCTATCCTTATCTCCAAGTATCCGTGGAGAAAGCGTATTATCCTTGAAGGAGTTCAGGATAATTTCATTATTGATATTATGTATCCAAGCATTAAGAAAATTTATAATTAAATGTGATCTAATTATCATGAATAATATGAAATTGATTCATATTATAAAGAGAGTTATCATAGATAATTAAATGTGATTTAATTTTCAAATATGTAAATAATGTTAATGTGATTCATATTATTTGGGCACATGAGAATAGAGATCCAAGATGATTAAATGTGATTTAATTATCATGGATAAGAATAATGTGGATAGCACTATCCGTATTAATCATAAATGACGTAAATGCGATTTATAATATAAGAGAGAGCTATGTGTAATTTATATTTGTTAATTAAATTTTGATGTGAATTGGATCCACATTGGACAATTAATTAAAAATGTAATTCATATTTTATTTTTGGTTGTGAATGTGATTCACAAATTTCCAATGGTATGATTGCAATGTTCACAAAATAAATTGGATTTATTTTTTGTGAAATAATTTGCAACAAAAGTTGTTGCAAATATTGGAGAAATTCATGGAACAATGGAATCTCATGGAATAAGAGGAGAAAACCACCTTCCTTGTAGAGAGGATAGACGACCACAATTCCTACATGGAATGTGGTGGCTGTCCACTACTCTTATGGAAGGAGGCTCGACTCCGTCCTATTTCTCCAATGAATATTGATTTAATATAAATCAAATTATATTCAATATATATTTGATTTAATTAAATTGATTAATTTGTATTTTTAATAACAAGATTATGGCCATTGAAAGAAACACAAATCAATGTGAGCCATTGGATTTGCGTTGTCCATGGATTGAGATGTATAGATCCCAAAATATTATAAAATGAGAGGCACCCACTTTGATATTCTTTACACACATAACACAAGTTAGAAACAACAACTTTCTCTCTCTCTCTCTCTCTCTCCTGTGGCTGTCCACCATGGATCTCTAAAGAGAGTCGCCTTTGCCGCAGCGTCGCCATTATGTTACCGTATTGTCTGCTCGTGTATCTCCATCTCCTTCGGTGTGCCTCGCTCATAAGTAGACGTCAGATCTCATGTAACGAGATCAGGAGATTCATCGGTTGAGTCATCAACATGGATTGGCGCAACGCGTTTCATCAATGCGCTTGCAAGCGTCTCCTTTGTCGGATCATACTTGATACAGAAGGTCTCTTCGTTTAGAGACTCAATTGCAACCATGCTTCAAGAGGTAGTCCTAATACTTATTTGTGGTTTAGATGAAATTATCCAAGAAGTGTTATTGGATCATGTGGTTTCATCGCATGAAATTTTCTAATTTTCGTTGCCTCGAGCAACTAGTGCGACTAGTCGCTCCCGATTGTATACGATGCGATCCTCATGCTTCCGTGATTCTCTTAAGGATCTCACCATATCCTTCAATTTCTATCAGAACCTTAGATTGGAGGTTTTGGATACGATCCATAAACCTAGGAGGACTTGGGTTCATTAGGGTTTACGAAAGTTTTATCGCATTTTATTTTAGTATCTCTATTTTGTGAATATTTTAGGTCTTGTTTAGAATGTTTAAACACAAAATTATCACTTGAATTATGTTCCCCATTAAATAAGTAAATCGCAGGATCCGAGTTTACGTTTGCGTGATTTCGAATCCGTTTACTCAAGTTTTGATCATTTTAGTGAACATGTATCTACTATTTCGGTGACTACAAATCTTAACGTAATTAAAAAGTTAATTGTGGTTTTGAAACTCCTATAAATGTATGCAAATCACTAAGGTTATGTTGTAAATCAAATTAGCAAACTTTGAGAACTTATTTTGCTTAATTTAGATTTAAATTGACTTAGATATACTAATTTTAGTAAGTGAGGGTCACTGCTGGAAATTACTTTCCTAATCAAGAACTTTGTGATTATCATTTAAACAATTAGTGAAATTAAATGTTTTGATTTCCTGAAATAATTATGGATAAATATTTGTGAAATATTTTATGATAATTATTTCCTTAAATAGCATTTCCTTAACCAATAAATGATTGGATATGATCTAGATCACATCTTGATTACATGATCTACATTCCAACAGACATAGTTGCTTGAATAGGATTGGGGATTTGTCTAGAAATTTTCCTTATAATGTTAATAAAACATGTTTTGATTATTATTTTATGTTATAATTTCGGTTGAAAAATCAATTACTATCTGAAGTACACAATGATAATTTTGGCATTATCCTTTCCCGAGGTGGATATGGTGTCTAGTCGGGGAGCTTTGGGGTAGCAGATTGCATCGTGTGCGGTCTGTCCCACTCCCGTCGGTAATAACGAGTAAGGACTCGATAATGCAGGAGAGATCACGATATATTTTTCTAATTATTAAAATTCGAAATAATACATATTTGAGATAATACCATATTTCAAGTAACAATAAGGAATGTTTGTTGGATATTAATTGGATCATTAATTTTTTTAATAGTAGGCCCAGTAATTTCGGGGGTTCGGAGCGTCCCCACTGGGATTCGAACCCGGGTCCTTTAAAGTGGAGGCACACTGCTCTATCACCATACCACTCCTTGGGTTCAATTGGATCATTAATTTAATATGATTAGATTAATTGGAATCCAATTAAAATTAAATACTATATTTTTAATAAAGATATTATTTTCCTTTGAAGAATTAATTATGTGAATATGATTCATAATAATTAATTAGAATTTGAACGTGATATGGAGGATCACATAACTGACATCCATGGTCTCCTTTCAGGGCGAAGGTTTTCACCAGGGATTGTATGTAGGAGACGCCTGTCCGAAGTGACAGCTCCTGTATGCAAGCGCATCTGAATCGGGCTCTTCGCTTCTCGAAAGAGTAAGGACGTATGCGTAGTGACTCCAATATCTGATCCTCATATTATTGGGGTGATATTGGATTGTGCATAGCGAGTTGTATTCCTGTTGACTGTTGGTTCAACTAATGACGGGACATCATCACCTTAGGGGTGGTAGGCCCGGGTGTTAAAGACCGAATTGGGAGTGCAAGTTGGACTTGCAAGGTGGAATGTGTTCTTGCTTCTTTTTATCCGAGTTACCGTTTCTCATATTATTGGGATGTGACAAAGATAAGGAAGGAGATCCTAGTTCTTGCTTGAGATATAATGGTAAGTATATGTATTACATTGAAAGTGATTAAGGGAATGGATTTTCAGTTTTGACAAGCCAAGACAACTTTGATATAAAAATTCCTAAATCAAAGTAAAACATATATTTATATATATTTATGCAAATTTCTTATTTTAGATAATCCTTCATTAAACCCACTCAATGTTATAGTCAATAATAACTGGTAAAATATCGTGGATTGGATCGATGATCAAGATATTGTAGTTGTAGTTGAACACATAATGTTTGTGGTTGCAATGTGCAAGTTTCCTCATATGAATGGGGAATGAAAATTAAATAGATAATATTACTACAATCCTAAGGTTCGTATGTCTCTGTAGTCTTGATCTCTCATCGGATGTACTTTGGAAGTGACATGTCGATGATGATCGTAATTGTCAAATAATCCTTATAAAATCTAAGATGTTCTAGTATACATATGTGCTCTCGACATTTAATAATCATGAATAACATGGTTCACTGCATCATGCAGAATGGAGGCTCTATAAGAGATGACGTATTAAAAATGTTTGAATACCTACCTGAACCTAAGTCTTTAAGAGTCAAGATGTATGCAGATACGATGAGTGTCATCTTTCTACTATCTGTACTCTAGTCATTCACGAATCTCCATAATATTCATATTGTATGAATTTAACGAAGCATGTATAAATGTTGAAATACTCCTATCTTGAAATCTCTTGAATTCAACATAAGAGATCCTTTATCTTAAGCAATGATTGTTTATAGATAAAGAGAGCGCAGTGGAAGCATGGGTCAGACCCAAGTTGAGAAGAAAAGTCAAGAAGTTGACTGTACTTCTATGACTTCCATATGACATCCAAAGAGTTGGATGAATGCCAATACTGAAATAAGCTGATGTGTTGATAGTGTATGACTATCAAGTCTATCTAGAATCCTTAGAGAAGGACTTAGATAGTGCATCAAAATAATTTATATTTACAAATAATCATTGAAATTGACTTTATTATTTGATAAGATCGAAGTCTATTAATTTTATCTCATTTTTCTAATGATACTTGCAATTGGTTGCATATGTATTAGAAGTCTGGAATTTGATCTTCAGGTTTAATGGTCAACTACATGGATATTGATGCAATTGTTGAAAAAATATCTATTGGATAGATGGACTTCGTATTTTCAGTGGGAGAGTCCGTAGTCTTAGAAAATGTCTCTATGACCTGGATATTAGAATACACTCATAGTTTATATCTAAATGTTGGAAATAAACATGAATTCTGGAATAAACCTATCATAGAGAGTTATGATGGATATATTTCAGATAGTAATATGACATCTAGTGGGCTCTACTAAATTAGAAAATTAATGAATGGTTCATTAATATTTCTAATACAGAAAAATAAAACCTTTAAAAGATCAATAGGAGGATGAAAAATCATTTGATAATGATTTGGCATCAAGTCTTGGACATTTGTCTGTTGATTTGATCAATAAACTAGTAAGATATGAAGCTTTAGTATGTCTAAAATTTCAAATCTTACGTATTTGTGAATATTGTATTCAAAGTAGAAAAAGTCCAATGCACCCTTCTTGGGAAATGGTGTAAAATGACAAGGTATCCAAGATCTCATACATATTGATGCATGTAGATCATATGTATCATACTAAAAATTGATGATATGTGATATCATTCAATGATTATTTGTGATAAGATATTTCTTCCATTCACCTTAGAAGATTTGAAATGTTCAAAGATTTCACAATTTTAGTTTAGAACCAAAGTTTAAAGGAAGATGAAAATGAATTTGATCTAATCTAGGTAGTTAGTACCTATTCGATGAATTCATAAAATACCTTATGGAGAAAGGAATATCATTCTAGTCTCACTCCTCCTAATGCATCTTAATTCAATAGAGTTGTAGGGAGATACAATTGGATCATGTGTGACATGATTTGATCAACGATTAATATTAGCATAATTATCTCTTAGTTTCCATGTATATATGTAGTAAAGACTACAATATATATATCCTTAATTAGGTTCCATGCAAATAAGATAGAATCTATCATTGGAGAGTGCTACTTCATTAGGATAATAAAGGATGGTATTGCATACATACTTTATGACCTTGAGATTCTTAAACGATCTCATTTCTGAGAATGTGATTCTTAGAGGATGACTCTCTTGAGAATTACTACGATGAAAATGAAGTAAAGGAACTCATTTAATCTTGAGAAGAAATGAGGCTCCTGAAATCAGAAACTAAGAGAACAATTAAATATGAAACACTAATACCTCTTTAAATGAGTTTGAAGATATATTCCATGTGTCAGTCAAATCTGACAATGATCTAACTTCATGTGATGAAGCATACGAGGATCATGTCATGGAAAGATGAATGTTAGCAATAAAGTCTAATATAGACTTTATATACAAGTGTTGTGTATGGACCCTCGAGGATCCACCTATATGGGTAAGAACTGTTAATGTGTAAATGATTTTCAAGAGAAAGAGGAAACCTGATGAGAAGATAGATATATTCAAAGCACGGATCGTAGCCATGAGCTACACACCGAAGAGAAGATATCGCTTGCGATGAGGCTTGCTCTCCAGTGATCATTCTTAAACCCATCAGAATATTGCTAACTATAGCTACACAACTTAACTTCGACATCTTCAAAATAGAAGTCAAGTTTGCATTCCTATATGAATATCTCTTTGAGAATATTCACACGAAGTAGCTCCAGGGCTTCATGGTTGAGGAAAGTAAGGTGTGCAAACTAAGGAAATCCATCTATGGACTTAAATAAGCTTATTGAAGTTGGAACATTAGATTTGATAAAATTATAAATATTTTGATTTCAGATAGAATCTAGATGAACCATGTGAAGCTTAGTGGGAGTGGCATTGTATTCATCGAGCTAAATGTAGATGATATCTTAATCATTTGGAATGATATAAGGATAATAATAAGTGTTTTATAATATGGTTGTTTCATATCTTGAGATATGATCTCAAGGACACCTCTTAGATCTTAGTTCTAAAGGTATTCAGAGCAAAGAAAAAAGGGTATTGGGACCGTAACATTTGTAGTACACCTTGGACATGTTCCATTTTCTGGAAAATTTCAAGAAAGGCTTCCTTCACTTAAGATATGGTACTGACATCTGGGATAGCACCTCAAAGAGTTGAGGAAGTAAATGCTAGAACTACTTGCCATTGTGCATCAGTTAGGAGAAGTCGAGTGTATGCTAGATGTGTACAAAAGCCAGATGTCTGCCATGCAGTGGGAGCAGTAAATTGTTACTAATCCTACTATGGAGATAAAACACTTGATTACAGTAATAACAATATCTTCAAAGACGAAAAGACTTTAAAGATAGTGATATTCTTATCTTCAAGAACTTAAGACTTTATAGATAGTGATCTAAAATGTCTTAATTGCAGACACCTTAGGAGATAGAGATCTCCAGGAATAAGGGTATTATGATAAGGATTATGGAAATACTGGTTATAATAATTATTAAGTTGTAGTGTCAAGGACACTATAACTAACAAAAAATAATATTGGTTGCATAAGATGCAACATTTGCATTGAATGTGAGCACTGTTATTGGGGGATATGAAAGTGCTGTAAAAGGACTTGGTGTAGTCTCTTGGAAACAGAGTGAATGATCAACTTACCTAGTTATTTATCTAAATAACATATGATTGTCACATGAGTGCAGGTTTAAAGATTAACCCATTAATGGCTCTTTGGGCTAGTGGGAGATTGTTGGACATGCAAGCCCACGAAGAGCCATTACACAATAAATGTTACTGTAAACGTCATTACCTGATCTGAAATAAAGAATAACTATTTTCTATAATAGGTCCCTTAGTACAATTAGGGTTATGTACCATGGCCATCTTAATGATCATACAACTGTTTATTCAATGATTGAATCATAGAGGCTGGTGCTTGGATGAATTTCTAAAGAGTTAGATTGATGACTCATCAAGCACCGTCAAATGATTATTAAGGTATAATCTCCAGCCTGAGAAGGAAATGTCAATCCTTTCTCTGAAGGTTGATATCCAACCGACCTCTTGATGCATCTCCTCTGCATAGGAATAGAGATTTGGAGGTGTTAGATAAGTCAGGTCAAAGAGTTGACTTAACGAGATCGAGATAACCAAAGTCCTATATCGCATGCTATCACGATATAGGCATGCATCCTCCAACTGGAGACAGATGTGTTACTATATGTATAAGTATGTACATTTGACATAACAATAGGTTGATGACCTAATCAAGGTCTATATAATGACGTGCTGGTGTGCATACAAGGGCATATGAATAATACGATCTCTCAAAGGGATCATACAGGTTCAGTTATTGAACCGGAAGATATGACTCACTCACGAGATACTGGGAAGAATCAAATTCTGTGCATGGTCGTCTCGCTTTGGAAGCTTGACTAAATTTGTAGGTTTGATATATACTTTTGGAAAGTATATGATTAAGACATAGGTATGATACATGCTTTTGGAAAGTATATGATCGATATCGATTCCCAATGATCAAATGAGAAACTTAATGATAAAACCATGAAGTAGACAATGTAAAATTGATCTAATACTTCGGGTTTTTCTGGGTCTTCCAGTATGTAGGATGTACATGTATTAGGAATACCTGAGGGTGATGTGATCATAAACGATTGTATAACCATGACGCTTCAATTCCTAAGGAGTGATGAAACATGTCTGGATTTTAGTGACTCCTCTCATTAGAGACGTAGTATGATCTTGGTCCAAATGTTGGACATTGATCTGAATGTGATTCAGACACGATAAAAATATTAGATTTGTGGTCTTGATTTGATCAAGCATCTATGAGAGGTTCGCAAGATCTGGATTTGATATGTGATCTCAATATCCAAGTCACTATACATGGAACAATACAATCACCGTGTCCTTATCTCTAAGTGTCCGTGGAGAAAGCATATTATCCTTGAAAGAGTTCATCATAATTTCATTGTTGATATTATTTATCAAAGCATTGAGAAAATTGATAATTAAATGTGATTTAATTATCATGAATAATATGAATTTGATTCATATTATAAAGAGAGCTATCATAGATAATTAAATATGATTTAATTTTCAAAGTTGTAAATAATGTGAATGTGATTCATATTATTTGGCACATGAGAATAGAGATCTAACATGATTAAATGTGATTTAATTATTATGGATAAGAATAATATATATAGCACTATCTATATTAATCATATATATTGTAAATATGATTTATAATTTGTTAATTAAATGTTGATGTGAATTGGATTCACATTGGACAATTAATTGAAAATGTAATTCACATTTTATTTTGGATTGTGAATGTGATTCACAAATTTTCAATGACATGATTACAATGTTCACAAAATAAATTGGATTTATTTTTTGTGAAATAATTTGCAATAAAAGTTGTTGCAAATATTGGAGAAATTAATGGGATAATGGAATCTCATGGAATAAGAGGAGAAAGCCATCTTCATTGTAGAGAGGGTGGACGGCCACAATTCCCACATGGAATTTGGTGGCTGTCCACTCCTCTTATGGAAGAAGGATTAACTTCTTCCTATTTCTCTAATGAAGATTGATTTAATATAAATCAAATTATATTCAATATATATTTGATTTAATTAAATTAATTATTGTTGTATTTTAACAACAAGATCATGGCCATTGAAAGAAACACAAATCAATGTAAGCCATTGGATTTGTGTTGTCCATGGATTGAGATCCATGGATCTCAAAATATTATAAAAGGAGAGGCACCGCCTTTGCTCTTCTTTACACACATAACACAAGTTGGAGACAACAACTCTCTCTCTCTCTCTCTTGTGGCCGTCCACCATGGAGCCCTAGAAAGAGTCGCCTTCACCGCAGCGTCGCTGTTATGTTGCTGGATTGTTTGCTTGTCGATCTCTGTCTCCTTCGGTACACCTCGCTCGTGAAGTAGATGTCGTATCTCGTGTGACGAGATCTGGAGATTCACTGCTTGGATCATCAACATGGATTGCGAGAAGCACACATTTCATGATACTTTCAAAAATAAAAATTTTTTATTTTATAATATAAAATTGATAAATTCATTTATTATTTTTTGAATTTTTAAATAATTACCAAGGATTTTTCCTGGTCAGTCCACATGGACCAACCAGGTGACGCGGAGAGTAGACTCGGGTCAACTCTCTGACCCGCCTCCTGTAGCTGTCAGACCTCATGCCAAAGACCTTTTCTCGATTTTTAGTAGGTCTCTCCTTGTTTCTTTTTGGAAAGAGACCTTCATGATTTTATTCCTCGCATACCGATGATTCACACCTGGTGTTTGTCTCGGGCGTCGGATTGCTGAGTCATCTACATTGCATCGATCTTCTTGTCACTTCGCCCACCTTGTACATAAGCCTTACACTTCTTTACTATGGTTTTTTAACTTCCTTTTTACTAAGCTAGACCTCCTCTATGTGCTCAGGATAGAGGGTAGTGACGTGGCTCAACCACTTCGATCCGAGTCCGACGACGTCTAGGGACGTCTCTACCATCTCCGACGATCACCTCCACCACGAGGTTCATCTCCTCAGCCCTGACCGAGTCGAGCTTACTTATATCGCTTTGTAACTTAGTTTTAATCCATGTATATGATTTATAAACTTAGATTTCGGTTCCACCGCTCGCATTAGCCATATATCCACCGCTCGTAGTTCGTCGAAGATCTGCTCCGGCGAACCTCACTCATCATCTTTCGCCCTTCTCCGACGCGCCCAACCACCTCATCTCTTTTCCCTTTCACTTCTCCATGCCTCAGACCATTCCACTCCTCTTAGCTCATTCTGGAGCGAGACCTGGATGTCCTCCTCCGCCACCTCATCAGGACACCACCCCCTGCCTCGCCACGCCTCCATATCACCCCCTAACAGGTCGAGGCACTTTGCTCCTGACCTCTTAATCTTTATTGCAGGTCCAGGACTCTCGGTTGCAGGTGGAGCTTGTTTTGAAGATGGTGGAGGTACTTGGAGCTTCATTTCTTTGCCGTGCTCATGCACATCCTTTGTCTGACGTCGGAGATTTTTGGAGCTGCCAGCACATAGTGGACCCCCGCAGGACCATTTTGGCCTTTTTTAGCCTCAAGGAGCATCCAAGGAGGGAGATTCGGGCTGGTGAAACTCATCTCGTCGGAGACGCTTCCCTGTTCTTCCTCTGCCCTCCTCTGTCGTCGATACGTGCTAGTTCTTCCAGATGCACAACATGCGTTGCATCTTCGTGAGCCTCAGCCGTCGATTTCCCCTGGGTGATCTAATCCAAGCCATTGATCACTGAACAAGTATCAGGCACCCTCATCACGACGCGTGGCAAGTGATAACATATCTGCCGTCCATCCATGCCTATGCTTTGGGTATTTTGCAATCTCACCCAAAGAAATTTTTGTATTTATAAAGTAGTATAGAAACTTTCCTTTACAGTTTTATAATTTTTGTAATAATTGCTTGTAGGCTCTCTACTTTTCTATATTTGCTATTAGGTCCATGACACGTCACCTCATGTGATCCCCCACGTAAGGGGGTGATTTTTCAAGCGTGCCCTTGTAACTTTGTATATTTTTTTCAAGTCTAGGAACTTTTTGATTGCATTATAAATTTTTGGAAAATTTTCAAGTTGTCCCGTGTACTTTAGTTTAATTATAAAAAACCCTGGCTAGTTATGTAGTTTCTCTTTATTTCTTGTATTTATTTCATATAGCTACATTACTCTAAAAAATCCAAAATATAGACTTAAGCTCTTGATTGCATCTAGTTTCATGCTTTATTTTTAGTTCACAATTTTACAACCTTTTGTTATTTATTAAAAATAAAAACTATCTATTTTCTCCGTGTCTACAATATAACTTCCATATAAAACATAAAAACTTCTTGAAAAATTGCCAAAAAATATATTTTTGTTTGTATTCATGTATTTTTAACCTTAAGACTAAAAACCACTAAAAATTATAAAAGCAAGCTCAAAAAATAGAAAAACCCTAAAAAACTTAATAAAAAATTATAAAATCCCAAAAAATTCTTAAAATTATATTTCATATTTTTAAATTTTCTATATATTATTATACTAAAATTAATTTAGAGAAATTTTGACTTTGTTTGGTATTTTTAATCTCCATTTTAATTTTGGGTACTTAATTAAACCTTGTTTTAGGGTATTTATACTTTAAAAATATATAAAATTTAGCAAAAAATCTCGAAAAATCATAAAAATAGTAAAAAATATTTAAAATCCAAAAATATTGTATTTGCTTTATTTTGACCCTTTTTATTAATATTTATCTCTATCCTAGCCTACTTTGAATATGACTTTAATGGGGCTGCCCCAGCACCGTTTTCGGCATTTGTTTTTATTTTTTTTTGAAAAATATCAGCATGTATATTCATCCCTATATCCCTCCTATATGCCATTCGAATTTCGTCAGAAATAGGGACTCATACGGCCTCCATCAAGACAGTCATTTTTAACGGTAACATGATTTTTGAAATCGACACCATCTCGATGGAGGCCGTAGGAGACTCTGTTTCTGACGAAATTCGGATGGCATATAGGAGGGATATAGGGATGAATATACATGGCGATATTTTTCAAAAAATAAAAATGCTGAAAACGGCACGGGGCAACCATTGTTGGGGCAACCCCATTAAACTCTTTGTATATATCCCTTATATATAGTATTATATTTATAAATTAACATAAAAAAGAAATACAAAAATATAAAATATAAAAAGAAAATATAAAAACATAAAATTAAAAATCAAAATACAAAAATATAAAATAAAAAATTATTAAAAAAATAAAAACCCATAAAATAGGACATATAGATAATTACGTTACAATCACATTTCATATATAATTACCCAATTTATCCTACTTGCTTCTTGTGTTCGACACTCTACACATACTTGCATGCTATACTCATTTTTGTTGTAGAGTTCAATAAAATAAATTTTAACTGCACACCTTTATTTCATTTATTGATTATTTTTTGTGGGTTAATTGTTGTCTGAAGTTGGGTTTCGTGAGCCGTCAGTGCATCAACTGGAATTCTTGCCTTGTGAGATTTCTATACCCTCATAAAATCCTCTTCAACAGGTAGCAAACTAGATAACTTGGGCAAAGGAATGCAAAATGAGATTGTGAGCTCTTTGTCTATATGTTATTTTTGTGGCTTTTAAATTTTTATATAATATAATATAATTTGATTTTATATTTTTGTATTTTGATTTTTAATTTTTGTTTTTATATTTTCTTCTTATATTTTTATGTTTTTACATTTCCCTTTCTTTTAAAAGATATTTAATATAGCTATATATAGAGTATATATACAATATAGACTAATATTGGTATAAATACTACTAAAAATAGTCAAAAAAAAAGAGAATATATTTTTTGATTTTAGTTATTTTTTTACTATTTTGTGATTTTTAGGAAGTTTTGCAAATTTTTATATTTTTTAATAAAAAATATCATAGATCAGGGTTTAATAAATAGGTCGAATTAAAATGGAGATAAAAAATTAACAAACTGAATCAAAATTTCACTAAATTAATTACAATATATGAATAATAATATAGATAAAAATATAGAAAGCACATTTTTTTTAATTTTGGGAATTTTGTAGATTTTTGTAAGGGTTTTCGGGTTTCTCTATTTTTAGAGTTTTCTTTTGTAATTTTATGGATTTTTGATCTGGAGTTGTAAAAAACTAAATTAATATAATATATATTTTAGAAGTTTTCAAAAGTTTTTTATATTTTAATGTATTTTAAAGTGTATATAGGAATTAAAATGGCACTTTTGAATTTTTAACAAATAATAAAAAGTCCTAAAATTGCAAAACACATATGTAGCATGAAAGTACGTAAAATCCAGAACCTTAGTCTATTTTTGTGGATTTTTTTGGAGAGAAATAGCTAATTTTAATAAATAGAGAAAACACAAAGAAACTACAATCAAGATAGGGCACAAATGTAATTTAAATAAAGGATCGGTGAAAAAAATGTAATTTCTATTAAATTGTATAACGTGCATAAAAAGTTCATGTATTAAAACAAAATACATAAAAGTTTATGGGCACGCCTGCAAAATGCGTACCTCACATTGGCGGCCATCGACCACGTGAGGTGAGCTGGTGTGGACCAACTGGTAATTACTAAAACTGGGGGGGGGGGCAGTTGGCAATTATTACAAAACTTAAATAACTACATATGAAGGTATATAGAGTAATTAATAAATTACAACAATGCGCGGGTAAAAGTTGCGAAATACCCATGGCTGGGCGCTGTAGCGGACGACAGCGATGAAGTCACTTAGACACATGTCAAGCTCCCGTTGTGCGATGACATTTTGAAATGCAGGGTCGAGATTAGATCTTCCCAGGATATCTAAAGCTGATGACTTGCTCCATCGGACGACTGTTACTCTTGGAAGAACGGAGATGATCAGATTACTAGAATGGGGCGTAGAAGAACCCTACCTCTTCCGAGCTTCGATATGATGCAGCACAGGCCTTCGGCCACCAAGGAGGCTCGTAGAGGGTCCAAAATGGAGCCTCATATCCTCCTCTTCTGATGATACCTTCAGGAGGTATGTCGAAGCTCAGATGATAACGAGCACGCTCAGAAAAGATGGGAGCTCCAGGTACCTGCAATCTCTACATATTCGACTCCAAGAGGAGTCCGTTGGCCTCCAGAACCTGCAAAAGCTAAACACAACACAAGAAAAAGGGTTCTGGGAGCTCATTTGGTGGGGGTGAAGCGGAAGTGGGTCGTAAGGGCACCTCCAGCGAGGCGATGGAGGTGTTGATCCCCAGATCCATAAAGTACCTGGGTGGATGGGCTGGTGCAGAGTGAAGGTAAATGATAAGGGAGTGAAATGGAGGAGGTTGCATAGTCGAGGAACTCGCGGAGCACGGTGGAGAGGTTTGACGGAGGCTAGCTCCGACGAACTACGAAAGTGGAGCTTAAAATGAAAACATATAATAAAAACTTATAAACAGTCCAGAAGGTAAAACTAGGAACTATAAATCAATAAAAATGGTCATCAAACAGTGCTAGCCACAAGATAGGATCTCACGATAATGGTGGTCTTCGGAGATATGTAGAGATCAACTAAGGGCACGCCTAAGCTCACTGGCAAAAAGCTGGAGAGATGCCCGTCACTCACCTAGATTCGGAGATCAAGATATGAGGTCAAGCATGGCCAAATGAGATTCAAAAATAAAAAGGATCTCGAAGAGGGGTTTTGTACAAGCTAGTGGAGGAGTGACGAAGATCGAGGAATCACGAGCGAACCGATGGTGTTCTTCCTGAGGACACAATTCGGCGTGGATCTCAGATGTATAAGGGATTTCATGAAGGGTTTACATCCCCTCGATTGGTGTATTGGCGGGGGGAGGGAATTGAGAAAAGTGGTTAAAAGCAATCTATCAGAGGCTATAGGCAATAGGTCAAGCAGTTGACCTGCGATCAACATGCTAGAAGCTTTAGTTGGTCCACATGGACTAACAAAAAACCAAGCTTGAAAATAATTGAAAATTCAATGAAAATAATAAATGATTTTATTATTTTTTGATTATAAAATGAGTAATGTTTATTATTTTCTAAGTTATTTTATTATGATTTTTATTTATTTTTTAGAGATATATTGCAATAAGTTAGTTTTTAGGGTTAATATATAGGTATATTTATCTATGTTTTAAATTATTTTATTTTTATTTTGTATTTCTGATTTTATTATTTTATTTATGATTTTATAAAATTATAACTTATTTATATATATAAAATATATTTTTATTTAATTTTTCTAATGTAATATATACACTTAAATAAAGAGGTCTGTTGATTATATATGTATAAGTATGGGTATTTCATCTATATGTTTTATATACATATTTTATTTAACTTTTTTATTAATGTTTTATTATAGTTTTAATATGTACACATGTTATAAATAATGTTTTCAAGATTATAAAAATATAAAAATATAAAATAATGAATAAAATGAATATTTGAATCAGGTATACTATATAATAGGGGTCCAAAACTTAACTTTCACACCTTAACTCAAAAAATATGAAACCAACTTCATTAAATAGATTATTAAAAGTTATATAGAACTAAATGTGATTTTGATATATTTTGAATTTTTATTTGAGAGATATGTGTCTGGCAAGTTTGGATTTTGGAATCTTATTATGACTATAAAAAGTACATTGTATATTCTTTTGGTTTGAAATTAATTTTTTATTTTTCTAGATTTTATGATCTACAACTTTCATGGAAAAGTTTCTTTGTTTGAAATATAAAAAGAAGAAAATAAAATAGCTCCAAAAAATGAATAATAAATGAGTAAATAAAAGGGATTTTTATTGTATTGATGACCCTTATCTCCCCCTATTTTGTTCCTTGGCGACCTAGTCATCAAGATGCCTAGGTCTCGAGATTAAAGGTCATAAAATATATTTGATATTTTATTATTTTTCTTTTCTTTTCTTCTTTCTATAATTTTAGAATTTAAAAATTACTTTATACAATATTTGTACAATAATGCATGAATGTTAATTTATGCAATTTAAGGGTATTCACTTGCATTTATTAGGATTTTAAAGCCAAAATAATAGAATAAAGGTGATAAAATGGAGACTCATCACCTCCTATACTTGCATTTACTATTCCCTAGAAAACACTTATGCAATAAGTGCAGGAAAAGAAAAACAAAGAAAAGAAAAAGAAAGAAATTGGATTAAGTTTAATTGTCAAACTTATCCTCATAAAATCAAAGTTTGGAGCTTATGTCGGACCTTTAGAATTTTAGTGCGGCGGAACCTTATTGAGAATTGGATTTGAAATCTGGCAGTCTTCGAGAATCCCAAAACTCTGTTCAAGGGCCCTCAATAGTCAGGTTAGAATATTTCAACTCATACGCAAACCCTTATGACTATGAATCTGACTCGCATAGTGTATGTAATAGTGGCTCCCCCTAACTGAAATGATAAAGTGTCTGACTTCTCTAGCATGACAACCTAGTGATTCCCCAATCGAACAACTCCTTCCTCGAGGAGTGGGGTATTCCCTTCTAAGTTCAAGTGACAACCATCTCAAAAGGAGGGGGAGAAGAGAAGAATGTACGAAAACCAGTGTTGCTACCAATCCTTGGATGCTTACCCAGTGTAGCTAAGTCATTCTGCTGTAGGATCACACATCATGACTTTGAAGCACAAGCTTGCTCATTGACTAAACAATTATATACACTCCGGTAGGTATTTTATTTTCTATCAGGCATGTCCATTTTTTTGGAGTTTTATTATTATTATTATTATTATTTTTGAAATACTATTTACAATAATATTTACATAAGGAGATTTTCCTCTTGATCCAATAGACTATCCCTCTTTTGAAGCATTATTGCAACCTACACTCTCCCGTCTTTAGATATCTACACCGCTGAACTGGTTGGGGTGCACTTCCCTCCCTAGACGAGGACAAATGTTTCCACTTGTATGCATCTCATATCGGTAAATCTAATCCCCTCACCACTCCAATTGAGTTGAGCCAAGTGAAAAGTGCAGGTGTCCAAGTTAGGTCACTATCGATATGAGCCATGCGCGTGCTCCGAAATACTCTACTTTGGCAATCAAGAATCCACCGAACCAAGTCTCGTGATTCTCAAAGAATTAAGTCAACTAGACCTGAAGTACCTCAATTCCAATTCCTATAAGGTTCCTATTAATTAGGTAGATTTAAGGTCCAACCAAGCTCCAATCTTCGGATCTTACTAAGACTTGTCCAGTTACCAAACTCAATCCAAAAAAATATGAATGCTATGCACAATGCAGAAAATATTTTTGTGATGTAAATTTTCGAAGTTTTGAACTTTTTATGGATTTTTGAAAAGATGATGCACATCTAGTTTTTTGGTATTTTTCAAGAAGATTTTTGCGAATGCTTTTGGACTTTAGTTTTGCAAATTTTTTTTTGATTTTTTCGAAAACAAAAAATTTTGGATAAAAATAGGTACAAATTTTTACACAAGGATGCATCTAATATATACAAGAGTTAGGTTTATAAGACTTTACAAGGGATATGTGCTCATTTTTATAAAAATATTTATAAATTTCATAATGAATTTAGTGTGATGTATATAAACCTCAAACTTATTTGAAAATCATCTTACAAATAGTTTTCAAAACTATAGTCCAAAATACATTTTGCAAATAATTTTTACAAACATTTACACCCATTTGAAAATAATGTTGCAAAGGTTTTTCAAACAGTATAAATAGATTTTTCAAAACATTTTTGCAACCATTTTTTAAACATTTGCAAATGATTTTTAAGCATTTTCATTTCACACAAAGAAAATAAATTTTGCAAATAAAATATTTTTACAAAGTTTGAAAATATTTAACAAAATATTTTCAAATAAATTTCAAAAGATTTTTCAAAACGATTTTCAAACTACTTTTCAGACATTTTCACAAAAATATTTTACCTGATTTATTAATCAGTAAATAAAAATAATTTGAGGAATAATCACCATCTTTTTATTAAGTGAATTTAATGAATTTTATAGTATTTTAGCCAAATTAATTTTTAAAAATATGAAGGTATGAAAATGGCTAATATATATACGCAGTATATACGACTCCCCTATACTTAGGTTGAGCTATGTACACATAGATCAGGGAGAAAAAGAGAAGACACAACTCGTATTGAGTATAGAAAAATCTAAAGAATAAACAAATGAAGAAATGAATGAATGAATAAAAAGTCAACCATACCCCTTTACTTAGGATCAAATAATCCTATGTATAACAGAGGGTACACATGGCAAGGAGGGTCAAGGGTAGGAATGAACGTATCGTACTTAGACTGTCTCCCACTATACCTAGGGTAAGATATCCCTAAGTATAGATAAGAAGAGGAAATAGTGGATAGGATCATAGAATGAAAGAATTCAGGGTGCACATCTTCTAATGTTTTAAAATGTGGTCTTCAATCCTTAACAATTTAATTTTGCTTCATTCTGATGTTTTAAAATGTAAATTAATGATTACATTTTTTACAATTACAATTGAGATCATGTTATTGCTTCATTTAGTTGGAGGGATCTCATGAAAATAAGATGTTATTAGATACAATGTATGACTTTGTATTTTTCTTATATGTAGGAAGTCATGGAGTAAGTTTGGAGTAACATGCATTAGATGTTGAACGTCTTAGGCCTGAAGGTAATAGTACTCTAGACTTTTTTCTTATTATTTTACTCTTTACCGGTTCTTCACTCAATAATATCTATTTTTTATGGTACTCTATAGAAATTGTTGATGTTGCATGCATATAATACTAAATAATATCTATTAGGTCTTCAATATGAAAAATATCTTTCTATGATGTAATATGAAAAATGTCTCTAATAAGCTACCATTATATATAGTATATTCTTCTTTTTCCTTATTTATAGGAAGCCAGACATTGGTTGTTTGGAAAAAAAGAATCACATTCTGAGGGTATCGCTGTCAAAGGTGCCCTCATTCGACATTTATTTTTTAGGAATATTGTTAACTGTTCTATTTTTTCATTGCTATTTTAACCTCGATATATTACTTAATTTATTTTTAACACTTTATTATTGTTTCTTTGATGGGTAGTTGACTACTTTCCTAATCTAAATATCATTATAAAATCCAACATATTAGACACAATATATGTTAATTTTCCGTAGGAAAGTTTCAGTAGTGATGGAACTTTGATCTCCATGCTTCACGCTGGATAGGAATAATGTGGATAGCAATATCCCATTATTCACAATATATTATAAATGTGATTTATAATGTATTAAAGAGAGCTTATTATGATTTATATTTGTTAATTAATTATTGGGTAAATTGGATTCACATTGTATAATTAATTGAAAATATAAATTATCTTTTGTTGTTGGGTTGTGAATGTGATTCACAAATTCCCAATGGTAAGATTGCAATATTCTCAAAATTAATTATGAATTATTTTTTTATAATAATCTACAACAAAAGTTGTTGGAACAATAATGGAGATTTTCATGGAGATATGCAATCTCATGAGATTTCATGAGATTGCCTCCACCATGAAAATAGGTGGACGACCACCGAGTCCTATATGGAATTGGTGGTCGTCCCGCCTATTTTATGGTGAGACATTATCTCCATGATAATTATCTCCTTATTTTTTGATATGATTTAGGATTGAATTGTATTCAATTTATCAAATATATTTGTTCTAAATTGAATTATTAATTGTTGGTTTCTTACCATCAACAATCTCGATCATTGGATTAAACACAAATCAGTCTCATCCATTGATTTTTTTGTCCCATGGATTGTGATCCATGGATCCCAAAACCCTATAAAAAGAGAGGCACTCCATGATCTTTAGGGTGACAACAAGAACAAGCATCTTAAGCTCTCTCATCTTTTCTCATTCCATACGCCGTCTCCTCTCTCCCCTCTATTGGTGTCCGTCCACCAAATCCGAGAGGAGGAACGTCATCTTCACTTCACCATCGCGCTGTCGCCTCGACGTTTCTATAGAAAAATAAAAATGAAAAGGGGTGACACCTTTTCGGTAGAAAAATAAAAATGAATAGGAAACGAAGAAAAGAAGAAAAGAGAGATGAAGATGGAAGAAAAGATAGAAGATGATATACACATCACTCCCACTATATTTAGGGTAAAAGATGCCCTAAGTATAGGCAACAACCGGAGTGATGAAATGGAACGATGAAAGAACACTCAGCTCGTCCACCCCCTATACTTAAGAGAAAGTATGTCCTAAGCAAGGCATACACAAAAATGGTGTGGGTGAGAGAAACAAAAGATGAACGGAGGAAAACGAATGCGAATATACAACAGAATGGATATGCATAGGATCAAGAGGGTAGAAAGTGAACCTTCTTGCGGGATCGCTGAGGAATGGATCTGACGTGGTGGAGGTCGATATCGAGGTCTACAGTGGACGGAAGACGACCAAGATCGACCTGGTAAAGATCCTCAGTGGTCGTGGAGTGTGAAGGTACAGACGGGTTAGTGGAAGTAGTGTGTCTAGGTCCAGCCTTATGTGTCTCACAAATTTCTAAGCAAAAAGGGATGAACCCATCATCGGAAGAAGTAAGGTCAAGGTCGTCCTGCGAGGTTTCTCCTAGGTCAAAATCAAAACAAACGAACTCATCTGTGGAAGTAGTTGAATCATGTTCATCATCTACAGTCTTAGCTGGATCATCATTCTCACCAACGGGCTCGAATTTCGGGATGAAAGTAACCATATCAAATTTGACCTTATCACTCTCATCAATATCTGCCATCCCCTCACAGGTGTCAATTGTGTAATCATGGGGATGTCATCAACACATCTCCAAGTACCAGAAGAAGGAACAGCAAGGTCTATGCTTTTTGAGTCTTCCTCTTTGGAGAGGAATTCTCGGGTTTCAGTGGAATCCAATATACAACAAAAGTCTCCGATCGTTTCATCAAGGTCATAGTCCTCGGGGTCAGCCAAGATAGGTATGGTCACATCATGTGCAGGTCTCTAGTCGTCAATGGGTGTAGTGATGATCACATTGCTCCCGTCAATAGGACAGAAGTGAATATCTTATGATCCATAATCAATAATGACTCTCGTAGAGGCGAGAAAGGGTCGTCCTAAAATGATTGGAGAGTGCTCCCCACTGGAGGTCTCCATGGGCAATACGACAAAATCAACATTGTAGCTCATTCCCTGAATCCGTATGACAATGTTCTATAGAATACCCTTCGACCTCTTAATTGATCCATCAGCAGATTGAACTATCGTCCTAGTTTTCTTTAGATGCCCTAAGTGAAGAGAATGTACCAGCAAGAAGGGTGTGATGCTAATCGAAGCACCATCGTCAATGAGAGTGTGATCGCAAGTACGATCAGAGATAATGCAACTAATGAATGGGGTGGTTGTCTTCATTTTCCTAGAAGATGGATGGTGGGAGATGGCATGGGCAGTGGTCATGGTCAAAATATGATGCTCAGATCTACTCCTCCGCTTTCTATTCTTGGGTTGAGGAGCAGATAAATGGTCATGTCCTGTTGAGGTAGGGCTTTAATGATCTCATGAATGGTGGCCACTACTTCAGGTTTAGTCAACATTTTTTGAATTTTTGGATCTCCTCCATATAAGGGAGGAGATCAAAATCAACATCTACACGAGGATAGCCAAGAGCAGTATGTATAGTGGCATCCTCAGGGAAAGGGATATATAAAAGTCTCATATTTTGTATGTCTATTTTATTTCCCTATTTTCTTATTTGTTAAAAATTCAAAAAATTAAATTAATGTGTAATAATTGTCTTGTATTTTATCATATTTTTTCTAGATTTTTTATCCCCTTATAAAATCACTGAAAATTTACAAAATGCTAAAAAAATCAATTTTCTATACATTTGGCAACCACCAAAAATACCACTTTGCACAGTTGACTTCTTTTGCTCCTAAGTCCTTTATAAAAGTTGTAGATCTTGTTGAGACGAACAACTTTTGTGTAAGAAAAATTTCGATCTGAGGTTTTCTTCTATTTCTTTTCTATTTTCATCCTCTTTTAATTTTGAATTTTTTCGGGATGACACGTGGCCGCCCCTGGGCAGGCCACATGGCACCCTCTCTCTTTACCCCTCTTCCTTCTCTCTCCAGCCCCGGGTCATGTGCCTAGCATGTGACCATCTTTTATCTCCCCTAAAATTGCAGCCGCCCAACCGTTCTCCTCCGCCTCCATGTAACGATCATCGCACCCACTCCCTTTTTCCGATCGTTACGAGGCCGGCCTCTCGCCCGCATAACTGTCGTTCCCAACCTCATACTATAAATATCCACCTCCTGCCTCCACTGAGCCCATCCGCCATCTCAAATCTTCGAGCAATATCGACAAAGAAAGGGAGGGAGAGCTTGGGTGAAAAGCTAGTGACAATAGCTTCTCCTCTTGAGCTACAACCCCTCTGAATGGCGAGATCCAAGGAGGTATCCCTCCTTGTCATTGCTCCCCACGAGTAGTACCACTATGTCGTGCTCTACCCATGACGATGTGAAGACCAAGAGTGAGTCAGTCCTCCTCCTACGCACGCAATTTCTCGCTCTACACCTTATTCTCCACCTTTGCTTTTGTTATGCATTTCCCAGGTGCACAGCCGCATCTACCATCAAGCCGACCCTCGAGCTTCGCCTCCACTTCTTCTATGCCCAAGATGCCATTGCCATCCAGCACCTCACCCCTCGCTCCGCCTCACTCGCCCTCTACTTCCGCCTTTGTGGCCATAGTTGCACAGCAGCCTGCAGCCGTCCTTCACCGCACATATCGTCGCCCTTTTCTTTTCTCTTTTGCATGATACGCCACCACCACCTGCCTCTGGACCAGTTTTCGCCATCGCATATCACCCTCGCCACCGAGCTCCTTCGATCATGTGTCGCCGCCTTGTACCACCACACGCTCCTCCTCCGCTCCTCGTTGATCACTACCTTCTATTGTATCAGGGGATCCAATGTATGTAATGTAGCCACATACCCTCCCAAAATTTTGGTTCCAAACCTCAAGGCTTGGAGCGCCTCAACCGCCTCCTGGGAGTCGTGTGTGTCCAAACCTCTACTCGGGTGTCCGAGCTTTGGCCTTGGCCCGTACCACGAGGCTCGGACCCTCCGAATCAACTGTTGTCTGCTACGTGGAGCCTCGGGGTTCCGAACCTCCAGCCTTACCCCCGAGCCTCAGGTGCACGTGCCTCACATGTGTATCTCAAGCAATTTTCGCCTGACCCCCGGAGTTCCATTAAATCCCTAAAAAAACCATGTATTCATGAGGCACATGAATAGTACGCGACTATTGGAGAAACTTTCTCCTACCCCCTCCAGAATCTAGAAATAACAAGAAGACCCAAACTAGCACGTGCCATGCATATGGTGCTTTGGGTAAATTGCATCTGAGCCCATGAGGATTTTGAAATATGCATATAAGTCCCTCCAGGGACCAAATTAAGAATAAAACTTTATCTTTTATTACATTTCAATCCCTACATCTTTATTTAAGCATATCTTTCTCATACGAACTCTGTTTCGAGCATATAATATGTCATTTTGAAGCTATCTTCTTAATCTGTTGCACAATTTGTGAATAGATCTGAACCTATTTTATGATGATTATTATTTGAGGATCTCTGATAATCTATACAAGCTTTGTTTGACATAATTTTGTGCTCAATTTTTTAGAGAAGTTTAATCTAATTGCAGGGGCATCATAGGGGAGGATTGATTAATTACCTCTATAATATTCAATGATTATTTTTTGGAGTAATAGTGCATGGAATATGGAGATATATTTTTCAAATAAATATTTGGATATTAATTGTAATTAATCACAGGATTTGATTCTTGATCTTCTAGCATGCAGTCTTGATTTAATTGATAAATATTTCTCCAACTTACCTTTTTGATCTGTGACTCTTTTTGAAGATAGTGATTGATTTATTTGGATTAAAAATTTTATTCACGGATCCTGTGCTTAATATATCACCCGCTCTATATATTTTTCATTACATTTTTCATCATCATATTTTCCCTTTATTTTTTGATATAGAAAATATTTTAGCAATTAATTAATTAATTTAAAACCACATAACTAAAAATCAGTGTTCCTTGTGTTTAACCTTAGTAGACTTGTCAAGTTAAAAATACTCCACAACATTCAAAGATTGTGATTTTTGCTGAATCAAAATCGTCTCCTATACTGCAATTCCTTATTATTAAAGAGGTGATTTTCGAGTTCATCGGAGAGCTACATAAGGGTGGAGGTCTCGAGGTGGAAGAATATGAGTAGGAAGTGTAAGAAATTAGAGACGTTGGGGAGGTTGGCGCTTTTGACTAGGAAGGGTGCCAATGGCCTAGAGTCAACTAACCTTGAATCCTTATTGGTCCACGTAGACCAAGTCAAGACAAAATAAGAATTAAAATCTCTACTACTTCAATAATAAATAGTATATGATTATATTATTTAAAACATACACATGAACAATATTTGCAATTTTATAAATTATTTTTCTATAATTTTATTTATTTTTACAAGATTATTTGTGAGGTATTAATATTTACATGTATATATATGTATATATACTTGTATTATATATATATTTGATTTTTATTTTGTGTTTTTATACTTATTCTCATATTTATATAATTTATATATTTTAAAATTATTTAATACATACTTAAATATTTTTATTGCATTTTAATAATTTTATTTATGTGCATAAATAAATACATGTATATTTATTATAGGTATAGTATGACTACTTATTTAATGTGGTATTTATTTTAATGCATTTTTACTTTTTTTATTTATGTTTACATTTTAAATATATTGTATATAACATATACAATTATTTAAAAATAAAAGAAGAGTAAAAATGTAAAGAATAAAATATCTTAACTTTATATAAAGATAGAAAGTGCAATAATACCCTAGAAAGCCGATTTTTGTATCTTAACTCTATTTTTAATGAAGCTACCTTCATTATAGAGATAATTTAATTTGAAATACAATGGAGGTAAGTTTCATTAAAATTGAGTTTATATGGAGAGGATATTGATTTGTGATGTTTTGTTTGTGGCCTTTTCATATGTGTCTACAAGTTACATTGTGTACTATTTTTATTAGCTATTATTTTTATAATTTCTATATATTAATATGTACAAGTTTTGTTGACTTATTTTCATCTAATCTCTTGGAGTTTTTGATTTTGCATTTTTTGTTACTATATGCAATGGTATTCACATATAAAGTTTTTATTCTTGAGCCAGTAGATTATCCCTCTTTTAAAAATTTATTGCAACCCACAAAGACCATCACATTATCCTCAATTTGTGCAAATCCAATGACAACTGCTCTTCCAGTCATCCTCCTTCTCGTGTAGGTTGTGATGGCGAGGATTGGTCTCTAGCGAGAGCTCTCCTCCTTCTATGTGGTCCTGTGAAATATCTGAGGGTTGGCGAAGGATAATGGTGCACTGGTGAAGGTCATCAACAATAGGAGAAGGTGAGGGAGTGTGTGGAGAAGTTTGTTGATGGCTGCTCATTGGAGGTGGAGCTCCAGATCGGATCCTGCTCCGAATTCTAGTCACTAAAAATCCTTGATATACCATTGTTAACCAAACAAATAACTGAAGCAACAAAGTGTGTGGGTGTATGTATGCATTTGGTGAGGCAAAATGGGGGCCATGAGGTAAAGAAGGTAGTCGGACCAGGTGATTGCTCTGTCTCGACTAGAGGAATAATGAGCGAGATGATTAGAGGCATGGAACATGAAGGAGGGTGCTCGACTCCTTCTATGCGAACCATAGATCTATTATGAAGGTTGGGAACATATTAGATGTGGGTGAAGTGCTATGTATATGGAAAATAAAATAAGAGAAAATAAGATCAAAACAAACCTAAATTACTTAAAAATTTAAGAGGAATGTTGGTGGTCGAAGGTGGCTTGGGCGGCCAAGGCATGGCGGTTAAAAGGGTCATCACCTGAACTGGAGTCATCATCACATCACCAAATCTGTCCCTCTACTGTCACCGTAGGGGAGAGGGAAGCTAGGCTTAACCTCGTTTATTGATGGATGAGAGCATATGGAGGCGGAGCGTGGGTTTTGAAGGAGGAGATGGGAGGTTACGGGAAAGTTTTGTAATGTAGGTAATGAAGACTTAGAGTGAAGACTTGAGACGTTGATGGTTACGTAAAGGTTAGGGGTCCTAGGACTACGTGGCAGTGGTGAGAAGAGATGGAGAAGAGGTTAGAGGTGGCCTCTATAAAAGGAAGGGGGTGGAACGTTAGAGAGGTGTAACGGTTGGTTGGAGGGGGAAGATGAACGGGGACCATTCGATATCGCTGTCTAATAACTAGGGTGGAGGCGCAAGGCGAGGGCTTGGATTAGATCAAGGGATCTGATCCAACGATGGGAAGTAGAGCGCAAGTGTGTGGTTGGGATGAAAGTGGGGTCTACATCCTACAACTCAAAGAGGAGACGTGACGTGGTGTGTGCGGAGCCATTGGATGGGTAGTGATCTTGTGGTCAGGATGAGGGCAGAAGGGAGCAGTTAATATGTCATATGGAGATGGGATCTGACGGCTGGAAGAGAATCGGAGAAGAAAGGCCAGGATGGGGGTGGGGAACGGTGGACAAGTGAATACTTTTTGGTAATATTTTTAATAGATAAAAACATTGCATTTTAGTAGTTTTGATATTTTTGTATTTTTAATATATTTTTAAGACTAAAATAAATATCTATGATATTTGATATATTTTTTAGGATTTTTATTAAAAGAGAAAATAAAGAAAATGTTAGTGATAAATATACAATAACTGGGTTTAGTAATTAGGGCTAATTACAAGGCAGATGATTATTGCTAAAGATGCTGAATTAATGAAGATTTGGAATGAAGATCTTATTCTTTAAGGACAAAAGTAGAGAATAGCGATGATTCACCAGAGATTTATCAGAAGGCAATCGATAGGTGGCTATTTGAAGAAGTGAGGAGTGGTTCAATGATGGTTGTCGTCTAGGGTTCAACTGCTCCATTGTTAGATGTGGAGTGAATATGGAAGTAACGGCCATGGCATGGAAGGGGGTGGTTAGTGTCACGACCACAATTCCGGGCCGTCGGATCCTCCCATATCCAGATCTAGTTACTCAACAATAATTTATTCAGCAATCACACTAACATTCAGAAACAGACTGCGAATAAAAATACTCAGAAGAAAGTATTTTAACACTTTTCCATTCACAAAATAAAGTTCACATAATACATTGTCCCACTATAACCATTTACATGTACATCAGCTTGAAAGGAAAATACACAAAAGATTACTAACTACCTTACAGAGAAAAGCTACTGTGGCCGGTTGGATGACCATGTTAACTGGCTGGGTTATTAATGTCCTTACGATGTCTCACCGACACCTTTTGGGTTTTCCATAAATCATAGGATGACAACTAGCAAATGCTAAATAACGAAGAAGAGAAAATCAAACGAAAATGGCGTAATTTTACAAAACTTGTTGTCATGAAAAGTTACATTCCTTCTCATTAATTTAAGTCAAATTCTTTGTATTCTACCTCAAGGATTATTCCAGGGGAACCCCACCATTCTTGGACTCCAAAGCTGTGGATACTTCAAGATTGGAGATTGTGTTGATCTGATGAGTTTATGCTGCCGCACGTCGCCTCAACCAATCCTCCAATACTACCCTGACAATTTTCTTTTTCTTTTATTAATCAGGGTCTCAAACCCTCAGCCTGGAAAAACAACAGAGTAAACTGTCCTCGAGGACCCGGTTGCCTAAAACCTCAGGCTAAATACATAACCTAGCGGCTTTAAATACATGTTATCGTGACCCAACGCTATTGAACCACCCGTGCCTCCACATGGCACGACCACATCTTTTGGCGTTCAACCCAAATATAATGGCTCTCGGTATCATGCATTGCAAATCATTCATTTCGTGGTCACTTATCATAACGGGGTAAACGTGTACCACCTAGGAAGGGAAACACCAATACGGGTTCCTTATGACAAACCTACAGGTTGCATGCCCGACCTGTAGTTCTACTCCCAGGCATCCTTAACGTGACACACGATCCCTTTCAGGATCCAACTCAAAACACATCAATTCCCATGATATAATTCTTTCGATAACTCTTCGATTTTCATAATAATCAATACTTAGTATAGACTCACATATATTATTCATATGCATATATACTCGTATTTATGCTTATTTTAACTCTCAAACCCTAACTTTCCAAGCCACTGCATCGATTCGATGCTTAAACCTTATTTTAGTGGGAATCACAAAGCAACTTTTCACACTTTCTCAAAAATAGACAAAATTAGGGTTCTTTATATCAAAGAATATAAAATCAGAAATTTCAACAATCTCATATGAAAACCCAACAACAGAAGGAAGGATTTCGTTACCTAATCGAGCTCTCTTGCACGTATACAGTCTTTGTCATGATTCTTTTTCAAAAAGAAAGAGTTATAGCTCCTGAAATGATCGAAGTTTATTTTCGTACCAAAAACACTAAGAACGTGACAATAACACAAAGAATGAACGAAGAACACACGAAGAACACAAAGAATATATTTTCTCTTAAAACTTTGGTAGAATTTCCCCTTATATAGGGTGGTATTTCTAGGAAAATTTCAGCAGAGTTTTCCCTTGTATCGTGACATATTTTAAAAGAAAATAGAAAGAGTTTCCTCTATAAAATCATCGAGAGGAAAACAATAATGAAAATGAAAGAATATACTCAAACAACAAGAGATGAAGAATCAGTAGACACCGCACATCTTAGGCGAGTGAATGTGTGACTAATCACATGGTTTACTGACGTGCATAGCCGCCCGTACCTAAGTAGGGTATTACACGGATTTCTCCATCAAAATAACTATAAAAGAAGAATTGAAAGAATAGAAACATAAGCGATGGAGAATCGGTAGACACCATGCGTATAAGGTGAGTGAATGTTCGACGAATCACAGGGTTCACTGAGTGCATAGCCACCCACACCTAAGTAGGGTATTACACATGTTTCTCCATCAAAATAACTATAAAAGTAGAATTGAAAGAATAGAAACACAAACGATGGAGAATCGATAGACACCACACGTCTTAGGTGAGTGAATGTGTGACGAATCACAGGGTTCACTGACGTGCATAATCGTCCGCACCTAAGTAGGGTGTTACACAGATTTCTCCTCGAACCACAATAGGAAATGAGTCGGAAAGAAAGATGAATCGAAAACAAAGCTTGGAAGAAAAGAGGATGGATTGAAAGCCTAGCTTACGAAGCAATCTAAGAGATGATCATACCTTCCTCCTCCTCGTTCTCCCGACAACGCTTCGTTAGCGCTCTTTCCCAACCTCCCACTTCTCCTCCCAACCTCTCAACCCTAGCCCTTGGGGTGGTGGTGGTAGTGGAAATCGTAGAGAATGAATGGGTGGGGGGGGGGTATTTATAGGCTTCAGAAAACCGCTAACCATGGTTAGTAAATCATGGTTTAGCCCTCAATCGCGGTTAGCGGCCCATGGTTTTGGCCAAAACTTATCCAAAACTTAGGGATTAAGTTAGAACATTCCAGAGGATTCTAGATTCGCTAATGACACTTAATTAATGCTAATCATGATTAACTTTCAGTAATCACGATTTAACTTTCGCGGTTTATGCTTATCTTTTGCTAACTATTGATTAGTATTCGCTAATGGTTATTAGTAGTTTTCAATCCATCATTAGTTTCTTTAATCATATTTAATTAGTCTTAATGACAGTCATCAGGGTTAATGACATCTTAAAACCTCTTTACTTCTCTTTCTTCTGAAAATCATAAAAATTCAAAATGAAGTCCGATTCACACGAAACAAATTCCGTTGGTTTCTTCTTGACGAGACAGATCATATGATATAGGATCAGAGAGGGACCAAGTTCAAGGCTTTACATTTAGAGATTTGATGAGAGGTTGAAATTGAGTGAGAGGAAGTTATGATATGGTCGTGACAATTAGGAGAAGAATGGTGGTTGTCGAAGGTCGTCATTGCTCATAGGAGTGGTTGAGAAGAGGGAGATGATGCCTTAACCGTTGGATGAGGTGCATTCAACGATTGAGAAGGAGGGCTCTAATGAGATTAGATGATCCGATGAGATGGCTGAAAGGTGGAGCAGGAATGAACTGCTCTGATCAACTAATCAGAGCAGCTCCAATAGTGGAAGAAGGATGCGAGTTGTAAAGAAGGGCCTGACCTTGTGGGTGGATGTGGAGGCACCACGCGACCCGATAGAGAAATAGAAATAAAGAAAATAAAGGAAACAAAATAAAATGTGTACATGTGTCAAATCAAAAGGTGTTGAACATAAAAGTTTTAATTATACATATTTTTGAGAACTACAAGTTTTTTGTAGAATATAAAGTCAAAATACAATATTTGTGCATAGATATATTTTTTGTAAGTATTTTTAAATAAATTAAAAATATTTGTTTTTATTTTCTTTTGTGATTTTTTGTATTTTTTATTTATGAATAATGTTAAATAAATATATACAATATTAATATAAATTTTATAGGATTTTTAATATTAATAAAAAGTAGAAAATAAAGGCACAATAATATATTTGTTTATATACAATTAATTATGGTTGCAATATATGTGTTGATTTCAGTTAATTATCAATGGACCTTATTGATTTTTTTAAGTTAGAGGTATAATAAATAATATTTATGATGATAAATCATGGATTTATAAACTAGGAATAGAAACATATGCTTCAAGAAAGTCACAACCCCCCTACGAATTGTTAAGACCTAGTTGGTTATTAGGACTATAACTATTAGGCTTCTCCCTAGGGATATTGAGTGCTTTCTTCATTTCTACTCAACGGAGCGAGCCTTTATCCCTATGACCCCCTCCATTATATATATAGGGCCCTTCCAACGAGGTGCACTTTTCCTGGGTGTATGGAAAGCCCATCACGAGATCCGTTAGATCTCGATCTAGCGGTTCTTCATCCAAAAGGGTATTTTAGTCCATACATTTTCGTTTTAAATTTGAATTTAATTTCAAATTTGAAATTTATTTCGTCTTTATATTTTTCCATTTTTAGCGTGTCTGATTTGGTATTTTTTGTTGCCTTTTAGTTACTGAATTTTCGCCAACATGGTAGCATTTTCGCGCAATGTAGAATAGCAGATTTTTTTTTGTAAAATTCCCCTTGATATTGTAAAACTGCATCCTGCATTGTAAAATAAAATCACAATTAGTAATATTTATATTATAATAATTGTAATTTTGATAACACTATTGTAAAAGATCATGAACGTTTTGTAAAATCTGTATGAAGATTGTAAATCCATCAGATCCTATTATGTGCGTTTTTCACAAATGCCAAGTATCTTCGTAAAATTCAAATCCCTGTTGTAATTTGGCATCCTGCATTGTATAATAAGATCACAGTTAGTAATACATTCAAAACGTTTTTGCCATATCACATAATTTAAATAAATGTAAAAAACAGTCTGAAATTTGTAAAAAATGATATGCAACTGTAAAATACGATCTGGGATTGTTAAAAAAAACTCAAGATTGCAAAACAGTCTGAGATTGCAAAATAGGTCATTTATATTGTAAAATATGATCTGGGATTGTAAAAAAACACTCGAGATTGCAAAATAGGTCATTATATTGTAAAAACCTGGGCATGCCCTCCATCTCCAGCATCCTCTCTACCCGCACCTCCTCCGCCCTTCTCCTCCACGACCCACCTCCTCCATGCACGTCCTCGTCCGCCCACACACCTCCATTCATGCACTCCTTCAAACCGTCTACTCCATGATCCACCTCCTCCGCGCGTATAAATATAAAAAAACAGTCTGAAATTTGTAAAAAGATGATATTCTATTGTAAAATACGATCTGGGATTGTAAAAAAAAGTCGAGATTGCAAAATAGGTCATTATATTGTAAAAACCTGGGCACGCCCTCCATCTCCAGCATCCTCTCTACCCGCACCTCCTCTGCCCTTCTCCTCCACGACCCACCTCCTCCATGCACGTCCTCCTCTGCCCACACACCTCCCTTCATGCACTCCTTCAACCTTCTCCTCCCCTCCCAGCTTACCTTCACATCCACCGGCACGATCTCCGACGTCTGAACCTGTGGAATCGACCAGCCTCCTCCCACATGCCGTCATCGATGATCTTCGCGATGTAGGTGAATGTGATCTGTTGGGGAGGCGATGGAGGACGTCGGAGCAGCCTGTCGTCGAGAGAGAGAGGGAGAGAGAGAGAGAGGAGAGAGAGAGAGGGAGAGAGATGTGAGATAATTTAGGAGATATTTTGTTGCATTCTAAATATAGAATATATCAAAATGACCATAATGGCTTTTTCAACATTTAAAAAATATGGATAACGAGCCATTAATGGTAACCATCATATTGACTATGGATGGTTAGGATGGCGGGCTTTCCATGCACCCAGGAAAGGTGCACCTCATTGGAAATATTTCCTATATATATAGGAGTGATCGTATGAGAGCCAAAACCTGTGAGACATGAGCACATGCATTCTGGACCACATGATCCAACCAGGAGAGAGAAGATCAGGAGAGAGAAAACAGAATCATGTGGTCCAGAATGCATGCTCTCATGCTCTCACATTTTTTTGCTCTCATAGGATCACTTATATATATATATATATAGGGAGCCGAGAGCCTGCACCCGGTGGTGTAGGTAACTCCCGGCACCCGACCTTTTTTCTCATTATTTTTTATTTTTTTCGAAAAAAATGTTTGGGGGATTTACTTACTATATTAAGGGGAATATGTGTTTCAATTTTCATGCAAAACAAACAATCCTAACATGTTCATCTAGAATGTGTCATTTTCAGCAATTCCAGACCGTTAAAATTTGATGATCTTGATGGAGATGATAGAAGTCTCAAATTCTCTTGAAATTGAAATGACACCATGATGATATATAGTGATCTAATTACCCTAAGTTTTCATTTCAAAAAAAACAAAAAAATCATGAAAAAATAGCCCGGGTGTAGGTAGTTACCTACACCCCCGGGTGTAGGATCCCTTTTCTCATATATATATATATATATATATATATATATATTAATGGAGGTCCCCCACTCCCATCTCGTGGAGCATATGATAATTTTTGAAACAAATGTTGGCCTCAAAACCTTTGTTGAGACAGGTAAGAGAGTGGAATTTTGTATGTCGGGGTAAAATCCTTAGATCCACGAAGGAGGGCAAAAAGCAAATGCAGCTTTCTTGGTCCCTAATGACGATGAGGTGCAAAAGAGGGAGCGATTCTTTTGGGCATGAAGCAAGCCAGGTCCTGCGTGCGAGCATCTCTTGCAATGCAAACAACATTGTTCTTCACCACTTGAGGAGCAAAAAACTTCCGACACTCCTACTAGAATACATCAGGGCATCCCTTTTTCATCTTGAAAGATCATCCATCTAAGCCAACTCCCCTATGTTTACTACTTCTTAGAACTAGACTTAGCAGAAACCAATGCAATATGAACAAAAAAACTAGAAGCCAAGAACTATATAGTTTGAATATCAAGTAGTAGTATAAACTTTATGAACTAGCGCACTTTCTGAGCCACAAACGAATACACAATTTTCTCATTCAATAAAGCTGGGGCCGAATCATAAATCCCTGATTTATCATCACTAATCACATTTATTATCTCTCTTGCTTTAGTACAATAACAAGATTTATAGACAATTATCACTTATTCTTATTTTGTGTGTTGTATATAATTGACACTAATTACACTATACAACATAAACTTATTATTGTGCTAATATTTCACGTATTTATTTATTATTAAAAATCAAATAAAAATTATAATAATTTTGTAAAAAATAAGTTAATAATAAATAAAATAAAACCCATAAAATTAACAAAAGAAAAAGGAAATAAATTCATTTTATATTATTTAATTATGTATTTAATTTTATTTATATACAACTTTCATGTTTATCACATTTTCTAATTCATCTTATATCTAATTCTTCCTAATTATTCCTTATTTTATCCAATTTCTTTAATTCTGATTGGGCCACGTGGAACCTTCAGATTGCACCACATGGTCTGTTCATCAGCCGCCACCCGCCTTGCTGCTAACCGTCAGATCCCCTTTTGATCAGTCGATCTTAAACGTTCCTCAATTCTATCTCTGCAACCCTTCGATCCATCTGATCAGAAGATCATAGCTCTCCATCCATGCCTAGATTTGGACCATCTGATCGCGTGATCAAACGGTCAAGTTCTGTCGTCAACTCCCACCCTCCACCCTCCAAGTGTTTCAGTATCACCAACTTCTTATCTTCTCCTAATTATTCCCACCACCACCAATTGCTTTCTGACCAACTTCCACCATCAATTCCTTCTTCTAATTTACCTAACTCTCGCCAACCTCCGCTTTCATCCTAATCTTAACTACTCCATCATTGGTGATGGTTGAAACTACCTCCCTCGATCGACAACCTCCAAACCACCACCTTCTCAAAACCTCGCTTCTGACCTTCTGCAATGGTATCTGCCACTCCAGGCCAAGACTCTAAGCCTTGTCCAACTCCCAAAGACAATGGGAACCCAGATTTATGCATGACGTTGGAGTAATTTTTGCCGACGAGATCCACGTCTTCTATGATGTGTTTTAGTCACACCTACTATTGATTGAGCTCTCTACTCCAGCCTAGTAGATCGGGCGATGAACAGAGGTTCTTGAAACCTCATCTCAAGGCCAAAAACCATCTTCAAATCCCTCGATTCACCATTCCCCCTTCCAAGTAATTCTTTGAATTTTATGTCAAATGTTACCAATGTGCTCCGATTTTTCTAGGTCTAGAGTCTCAGTTATTTTCTTATCTGATTGATTGGACACCTTCACATTCGATCAATCATCCATGCATGTACCTCCAGTTCATCTGATCGCTTCTCCATTTTCGTATCCATGTCGATCCATGTTCTTATTCTGCCCGAGCAAGAAACCATCTGAGAATGAATCTTCACGACCGAAAAGCTCTTCATTTCACCCCACATTCACTCTAGTTGAACAATTTATGTATAGTCTATGTGCTATACTAACTTTTCAGGGATGAAGAATTCAATCGGAGATCGAAGCAGAGCTCCGACCACCATTATATCCCTCTGCAATGCTTCATCTACAGGATGATAAGAGGACTTCATTGTCATCCTCTACTCATACTCGATTTCGTGAAGCCTTCACAAAGAACATTTGACCTTCAGTGGTAGAATAGGAGCACGGAGGAGCAAGAGCGACCAGACCAGAACCCAGCCCAAGCGTCGCCATTTGCGGCAGAATTGAATAATAGGCAAAGAGTAGTTGCCGTTGGATTCCCTAAATTGGGTGCAATCCAATGGTTGTTATAAAGCCATTTCATCGCCCTGAGGCAGTGGTTCAACCATATGACTCAGTATCTGAAGCTGTGTCCAAGTCTTGCGCGAAGCAGTAGAGAAAGACACGTCTTCTGAGCTAGCATATCCGAGCCTATACAGGTCACGTGCAGTGTACACATGACTAGGTAATTTTCAGCACTGTCCCCCAACTTTTTGATGATTATAGATAAGTCCTCCTGCCTTTGTGTATTTTGCAAACTAGCCCCTACAAGATATTTTATTTGCATTTCAGTCCATTTCTATTCTGTTTTGTAATAAAACTTGCAGTCTTTCTTGCAAAAATGCCCCTGGATTGAATATTGAATATCATTTTATCAATATATCCAAATGAATTGATTTTTGTATCATTTGAAATCTAATTTGATGATCTATCTCTTGGCATGATTATTGTTAATTTTGATGTAAAAACTACGCATGAATTATTTCCTCTTATAAGTGCTTATTTAGACCTTTAAATCAAATTGAAAATGCACTTTTGGTGAGCAATTGAACATGTTAGTCACATTGATTCTTAATGACTAATTATTAGTTATTTTTTTAATAATTATCATTAAGTTTTAAATCATTTAATTGTGTGCTAAAACTGTTAATCATCAAAGAGAAGTTAAAAATTAAAATAGTGTTGAATTATTTTTGAGACTGATTTTACTTAAAGTCATCATTTGACTAGTTTTCATGCCTTAATTGATATCAAATAAACTAGCATTTTTGTGATTAACCCAAGTTGCTTATTGTGTGTCTCATTATTATGTTTGAACTTATCACATTGATTGTGTATTATTTTTTCATCTTAAGTGCATAAAAATTTGTTAAAATTATGCATTATTGTGAATTGTGAATCCGCTCAATATAATCATCTTATAAATTACTAATTAAAATAGTTGACACTTAAAAATCATTCATCGAATTTCTTATGTCCTTGTGTTCGGTCCTAGACTTTTCAGGTTATAAACTTAAGATGAATCCTCCCCACGAATATCTCTCATTTAGTTCTGCATGATACGCTAAGTGCTCGTGCTATAATGGATACATATTAATATATGCATTTAGCGGTTCATCAGCGAGCAATAACAAGCACTCTCTCTTCTGTCTAAATAGCAACCTTCCTTCCCTTATTCATGTTCTTTGTTTCTTCATCTCAGTGTTCCACGTAATTCCCAGTGTTCTTCATGTTTTTTATTTGTTTATCTCTAAGCACACTTCTACATTCTAGTTTTCTGTGAATCATATCTAGATAAATCCAAATAGATATGAATCATATTATATTGATATTAATTATTATTGATCCATATCAATATTAAAATACAAATTATGTGAATCATGTTCAACATATTCTCATATTAATTATGAATGATAATAATTATTACTATCTTGGTAGTCAATTTTCAATGTATGATTCTTAATCCCATTAAGACAAGCAACATTCACAAATACTTCGATATAATATCAGGGAGATCATATGGATCGTGTATAATGATTTGATATTTAGATTTACATCTACTATCATGAACTAGATCACTTTGAGTTACCTTATTTAATCAGATGTTGATCATTCATGAATCTTTAAATAGTTTTGCTATATATGGTTTGGGGATGAATAACCTTCATCCACCTAGACACAAAATCCATAACCACCAAGATGAACTTATTTTCCTCAGAGACTAATAGACCTATAAAATCCATACCTAATGCATTAGAACTCTCATAAATGAGTTTGTTATAGGGGCACCATGTCTGGGTGGGTTAGCTTGCTAATTGTTTGGCAGTCATAACATGATTCAACAAGCTGTTTGGCATCTTGAAAAATGAAAGGCCAAAAGGTTTCCATATTATAGTACTTAATATATAGCGTTAGATTTAGTATTTTCGCACTTCAATCTTATCATAATCGTTTAAGACACTTGAAGTTTCTTTCCTAAGGGATGAATCTTTCTCAGATGCCATCTTCTTCTTCCCTAAATGTAGCACCCCAAAAATAGTACCACATCTAGTAATCACAAAGTGAGGTAGTAGTCTATAAGTAATGGGAGTTACTACTAGTAAATCAGGTCTTAAGTGATTTGGGCCATGCACATGGGTTCCAGTTGGACCCAAGCCAAACAGGTTGTCTGGGCCTGTAATCCTCGATAATAGACCGAGTCTAGGGTCATAGATATTAAAGGTAAGTAGTTTCTACATAATATTGAAAAGGACTATCCAAGAAGTGGACCCGCCCCTACAATAGAGTTAGGATGAAATGGTTGCCATGGTGGTGCAACTGCCACTGTTATTGGGAATATATCATGGGCCATTGCACATCGAGGCATTGCAAATATAAGCGGAAGTGATTGTAGTACTCCAAACGTAATACCACATTTATTTTATCTTTACTTTGATACAATAGATAAAAAATTACGTATTTTCCCATGCCCCTAAATTTATTTATATTAATTAGATACTAATTTCAATATTAAGTTATGATATACTAAAAATGAAAGCCCTTTCTCGCATTTGTCCTCTAGTGCATTGACTGAACAACAATATTGGATTCTCTTCCAAATCATATGGCTTTTTAGATGTATATGATAATATCTAGACAGATAGATCTTATATGTAGTACCATAGTGGATATATAGGAATCCAAATCTGTCGAAGGATTAATCATAAGTGGTACTCATGCTCTTATTTTTGCAACTTTAGATGCTGCTTATATAGGTGAATCCACGGAGGTTCATCATTGATTAGCTTTCGAAATCTCTGGTAATCGCAAAGTGTGGTCGTATCTTTTAAGTAGTGAGGGCTACTACTAGTAAACC
This sequence comes from Ottelia alismoides, assembly GCA_037367405.1. NCBI lineage: Eukaryota > Viridiplantae > Streptophyta > Magnoliopsida > Alismatales > Hydrocharitaceae > Ottelia > Ottelia alismoides. The sequence goes on along the minus strand of JAZKJV010006696.1, from coordinate 550,525 downwards.
TAAGCTTAAGCATTTTGGATCGTGCACAAGGGTTCCAGTTGTGCTCGAGCCCAACAGGTTGCCCGAGCCAGTAATCCCCAATAACAGATATGATCTAGGGCCATGGATGACATAGTTCACATAGTATACATACCATGGGGTAGAGGATATGACAAGGATATCTTTATGTGGAAAGATGATGAACCCACATTTCATCTGGATCTAGTACATGAAAATTGAGCTAAATAGCTTAAGAAACATCAGCATGCATGCATTAGCATGAAACTCTTATAAATTCATGCTTGATACTATGAACCATTGATTAACACAAAGATACCACTAAAATTTTAAGTATAGAAAATCCATAAAAAGAAGGATATTCTTGTATTGAGACAATAAATTGACATGCCAATCAAATTCATTAATCTAAATTTATAAAAGGAGAGATGGGAATGAATAAATCTACAATGACCTATATTACATAAGCTTCTTACGTCTTATCTACCAATATTACGATTAGTCATGTGAGACCGAGGCGAACCATTCCTACAATAAATGTTATTGTAATATTTGATTTATCAATAAAAAATATTGATTTATTCACTCCATATCTGAGATTAAATGAATGAATACACTAAAAGGTCCCTCTGTACAGTTAGGGTTATGTACCATGACCATCTTAGTAATTATGCAGTTGTTGATTCAATAATTGAATCATAGAGGTTGGTGCATGGATGAATATCTAAGGAGTTATATTGAGGACTCATCAGATACCATTAAATGATTATTAAGAGATGATCTTTAGCCTGATTAGGAGATTGCAATCCTTATCATTAGGCTGATATCTGACCAACCTCTAGATGCAGGTCCTCTATATGAGAATAGAGATTCGAAGGTGTCAGATTAGTTAGGTCAAAGGATTGACTTAACGAGATCGAGATAACCGAAGTCCAATGTCATATACTATTAAGATATAGGCACACATCCTTTGACCAGAGACAGATGTGTTGCTATATGTTTGAGTGTGTACATTGGCAGAATAATATGTTGATGACCTAATCAAGGTCTATATATCAACGAGCTTGTGTGCATATGCGGGCAATGAGTAATACAATCTCTCAAGGAGGCCATACATGTTCACTTGTGAACCGAAAGACATAAGCTCACTCAAGAGGTATTGGGACCGATCAAATTTCATACATGGTCATCGTGCTTTGGAAGCATGACAACTATTTGTAGGTATGATAGATGCTTTGAGAAAATATATATTTGATACCAAATCCCAATGACCAAGATTGAGAAACTTGATAATGAAACCATATAGATGATAGTTTAAATTTGATCTACATCTTTGGGTAAAATTTATCTATATCTTCGGGTTTATCATAGGTCTTCCAGTATGCATGATGTACAGGTATTAGAAATACCTAAGGGTGATGTGATCATAAACGATTGTATAACCTTGAAGCTTTCATTCAGAGGGAGTGATGAAACATGTCTGTATTTTAGTGACTCCTCTCAGTAGAAAAGTAATCCGATATTGGTCCAAGTGTTGGACAATGATCTGAATGAAATTTAGATGCAATAAGAAGATTATATTTACGGCCTTGATTTGATCAAGCATCTATGAGAGGTCCATCGGATCTGGATTTAAGATGTAATCTCAATATCCAAGTCACTGTATGTGGAACGTACAATCGCCATGTCCTTATCTCCAAGTATCTACGGAGAAAGTGTATTATTCTTTAAATAGTTCAAGAATAATTCCATTGTTGAAATTATATCCAAGCATTGATAAATGGATAATTAAATATGATTTAATTATCATGAATAATGTGAATTTGATTCATATTATTTGGATGCATGAGAATGATAATCCAACATAATTAAATATGATTTAATTATTATGGACATGAATAATGTGGATAGTACTATCCAATTATTCATATATATTATAAATGTCATTTATGATAAATAAAAGAGAGACTAATTGTGATTTATATTTGTTGACTAATTATTGATGTGAATTAGATTCACATTGGATGACTAATTGAAAATATGATTACATTTTATTTTGGGTTGTGATGTGATCCACATAATTCCAATGGCATGATTGCAATCTTCACAAGATAATTGTGAATTATCCTTATGAGATAATCTTGAAAATTACATGATATAATGCAATCACATGTTTATCTCTAAGCACACTTCTACATTCTAGTTTTCTGCGAATCATATCTAGATAAATCCAAATAGATATGAATCATATTATATTGATATTAATTATTATTGATCCATATCAATATTAAAATACCAATTATGTGAATCATGTTCAAAATAATCTCATATTAATTATGAATGGTAATAATTATGACTATCTTGGTAGTCAATTTTTCAATGTATGATTCTTAATCCCATTAAGACAAGCAACATTCACAAATACTTCGATATAATATCAGGGAGATCATATGGATAGCGTATAATGATTTGATCTTTAGATTTACATCTACTATCATGAAATAGATCACTTTGAGTTACCTCATTTAATCATATATTGATCATTCATGAATCTTTAAATAGTTTTGCTATATATGGTTTGGGTATGAATAACCTTCATCCACCTAGACACAAAATCCATAACCACCAAGATGAACTTATTTTCCTCAGAGACTAATAGATCCATAAAATCCATACCTAATGCATTAGAACTCTCATAAATGAGTTTGTTATAGGGGCACCATGTCTGGGTGGTTCAGCTTGCTAATTGTTTGGCAGTCATAACATGATTCAACAAGCTGTTTGGCATCTTGAAAAATGAAAGGCCAAAAGGTTTCCATATTATAGTACTTAATATATAGCGTTAGATTTAGTATCTTCACACTTCAATCTTATCATAATCGTTTAAGACACTTGAAGTTTCTTTCCTAAGGGATGCATCTTTCTCAGATGCCATCTTCTTCTGCCCTAAATGTAGCACCCCAAAAATAGTACCACATCTAGTAATCACAAAGTGAGGTAGTAGTCTATAAGTAATGGGAGTTACTACTAGTAAATCAGGTCTTAAGTGATTTGGGCCATGCACATGGGTTCCAGTTGGACCCAAGCCAAACAGGTTGTCTGGGCCTGTAATCCTCGATAATAGACCGGGTCTAGGGTCATAGATATTAAAGGTAAGTAGTTTCTACATAATATTGAAAAGGACTATCCAAGAGGTGGACCCGCCCCTACAATAGAGTTAGGATAAAATGGTTGCCATGGTGGTGCAACTGCCACTGTTATTGGGAATATATCATGGGCCATTGCACATCGAGGCATTGCAAATATAAGCGGAAGTGATTGTAGTACTCCAAACGTAATACCACATTTATTTTATCTTTACTTTGATACAATAGATAAAAAATTACGTATTTTTCCCATGCCCCTAAATTTATTTATATTAATTACGTACTAATTTCAATATTAAATTATGATATACTAAAAATGAACCCCCTTTCTCGCATTTGTCCTCTAGTGCATTGACTGAACAACAATATTAGATTCTCTTCCAAATCATATGGCTTTTTAGATGTATATGATAATATCTAGACAGATAGATCTTATATGTAGTACCATAGTGGATATATAGGAATCCAAATCTGTCGAAGGATTAATCATAAGTGGTACTCATGCTCTTATTTTTGCAACTTTAGATGCTGCTTATATAGGTGAATCCACGGAGGTTCATCATTGATTAGCTTTCGAAATCTCTGGTAATCGCAAAGTGTGGTAGTATCTTATAAGTAGTGAGGGCTACTACTAGTAAACCTAAGCTTAAGCATTTTGGATCGTGCACAAGGGTTCCAGTTGTGCTCGAGCCCAACACGTTGCCCGAGCCAGTAATCCCCAATAACAGATATGATCTAGGGCCATGGATGACATAGTTCACATAGTAGACATACCATGGGGTAGAGGATATGACAAGGATATCTTTATGTGGAAAGATGATGAACCCACATTTCATCTGGATCTAGTACATGAAAATTGAGCTAAATAGCTTAAGAAACATCAACATGCATGCATTAGCATGAAACTCTTATAAATTTATGCTTGATACTATGAACCATTGATTAACACAAAGATACCACTAAAATATTAAGTATAGAAAATCCATAAAAGAAGGACCGTCTTGTATTGAGACAATAAATTGACATGCCAATCAAATTCATTAATCTAAATTGATAAAAGGAGAGATGGGAATGAATAAATCTACAATGACCTATATTACATGAGCTTCTTACGTCTTATCTACCAATATTACGATTAGTCATGTGAGCCCGAGGTGAACCATTCCTACAATAAATGTTATTGATATTTGATTTATCAATAAAAAATATTGATTTATTCACTCCATATCTGAGATTAAATGAATGAATACACTATAAGTTCCCTCTGTACAGTTAGGGTTATGTACCATGGCCATCTTAGTAATCATGCAGTTGTTGATTCAATAATTGAATCATAGAGGTTGGTGCATGGATGAATATCTAAGGAGTTATATTGAGGACTCATCAGACACCATCAAATGATTATTAAGAGATGATCTTTAGCCTGATTAGGAGATTGCAATCCTTATCATTAGGATGATATCTGACCAACCTCTAGATGCAGGTCCTCTATATGAGAATAGAGATTCGAAGGTGTCAAATTAGTTAGGTCAAAGGATTGACTTAACGAGATCGAGATAACCGAAGTTCAATGTCGTATACTATTATGATATAGGCACACATCCTCTGACCAGAGACAGATGTGTTGCTATATGTCTGAGTGTGTACATTGGCAGAATAATATGTTGATGACCTAATCAAGGTCTATATATCAATGAGCTTGTGTGCATATGCGAGCAATGAGTAATATGATCTCTCAAGGAGGCCATACATGTTCACTTATGAACCGAAAGACATAAGCTCACTCATGAGGTATTGGGACCGATCAAATTTCATACATGGTCATCGTGTTTTGGAAGCATGACAACTATTTGTAGGTATGATATATGCTTTGAGAAAATATATATTTGATAGCAAATCCCAATGACCAAGATTGAGAAACTTGATAATGAAACCATATAGATGATAGTTTAAAATTGATCTATATCTTTGGGTAAAATTGATCTATATCTTCAGGTTTATCATAGGTCTTCCAGTATGCATGATGTACAGGTATTAGAAATACCTAAGGGTGATGTGATCATAAACGATTGTATAACCTTGAAGCTTTCATTCAGAGGGAGTGATGAAACATGTCTGTATTTTAGTGACTCCTCTCAGTAGAAAAGTAATCTGATATTGGTCCAAGTGTTGGACAATGATCTGAATGAAATTCAGATGCAATAAGAAGATTATATTTACGGCCTTGATTTGATCAAGCATCTATGAGAGGTCCATCGGATCTGGATTTAAGATGTGATCTCAATATCCAAGTCACTGTATGTGGAACGTACAATCACCATGTCCTTATCTCCAAGTATCTACGGAGAAAGTGTATTATTCTTTAAATAGTTCAAGAATAATTCCATTGTTGAAATTATATCCAAGCATTGATAAATAGATAATTAAATATGATTTAATTATCATGAATAATGTGAATTTGATTCATATTATTTGGATGCATGAGAATGATAATCCAATATAATTAAATATGATTTAATTATTATGAACATGAATAATGTGGATAGTACTGTCCAATTATTCATATATATTATAAATGTCATTTATGATAAATAAAAGAGAGACTAATTGTGATTTATATTTGTTGACTAATTATTGATGTGAATTAGATTCACATTGGATGACTAATTGAAAATATGATTACATTTTATTTTGGGTTGTGATGTGATCCACATAATTCCAATGGCATGATTGCAATCTTCACAAGATAATTGTGAATTATCCTTATGAGATAATCTTGAAAATTACATGATATAATGCAATCACATGTTTATCTCTAAGCACACTTCTACATTCTAGTTTTCTGCGAATCATATCTAGATAAATCCAAATAGATATGAATCATATTATATTGATATTAATTATTATTGATCCATATCAATATTAAAATACCAATTATGTGAATCATGTTCAAAATATTCTCATATTAATTATGAATGGTAATAATTATGACTATCTTGGTAGTCAATTTTTCAATGTATGATTCTTAATCCCATTAAGACAAGCAACATTCACAAATACTTCGATATAATATCAGGGAGATCATATGGATAGCGTATAATGATTTGATCTTTAGATTTACATCTACTATCATGAAATAGATCACTTTGAGTTACCTCATTTAATCATATATTGATCATTCATGAATCTTTAAATAGTTTTGCTATATATGGTTTGGGTATGAATAACCTTCATCCACCTAGACACAAAATCCATAACCACCAAGATGAACTTATTTTCCTCAGAGACTAATAGATCCATAAAATCCATACCTAATGCATTAGAACTCTCATAAATGAGTTTGTTATAGGGGCACCATGTCTGGGTGGTTCAGCTTGCTAATTGTTTGGCAGTCATAACATGATTCAACAAGCTGTTTGGCATCTTGAAAAATGAAAGGCCAAAAGGTTTCCATATTATAGTACTTAATATATAGCGTTAGATTTAGTATCTTCACACTTCAATCTTATCATAATCGTTTAAGACACTTGAAGTTTCTTTCCTAAGGGATGCATCTTTCTCAGATGCCATCTTCTTCTGCCCTAAATGTAGCACCCCAAAAATAGTACCACATCTAGTAATCACAAAGTGAGGTAGTAGTCTATAAGCAATGGGAGTTACTACTAGTAAATCAGGTCTTAAGTGATTTGGGCCATGCACATGGGTTCCAGTTGGACCCAAGCCAAACAGGTTGTCTGGGCCTGTAATCCTCGATAATAGACCGGGTCTAGGGTCATAGATATTAAAGGTAAGTAGTTTCTACATAATATTGAAAAGGACTATCCAAGAGGTGGACCCGCCCCTACAATAGAGTTAGGATAAAATGGTTGCCATGGTGGTGCAACTGCCACTGTTATTGGGAATATATCATGGGCCATTGCACATCGAGGCATTGCAAATATAAGCGGAAGTGATTGTAGTACTCCAAACGTAATACCACATTTATTTTATCTTTACTTTGATACAGTAGATAAAAAATTACGTATTTTTCCCATGCCCCTAAATTTATTTATATTAATTAGATACTAATTTCAATATTAAATTATGATATACTAAAAATGAACCCCCTTTCTCGCATTTGTCCTCTAGTGCATTGACTGAACAACAATATTAGATTCTCTTCCAAATCATATGGCTTTTTAGATGTATATGATAATATCTAGACAGATAGATCTTATATGTAGTACCATAGTGGATATATAGGAATCCAAATCTGTCGAAGGATTAATCATAAGTGGTACTCATGCTCTTATTTTTGCAACTTTAGATGCTGCTTATATAGGTGAATCCACGGAGGTTCATCATTGATTAGCTTTCGAAATCTCTGGTAATCGCAAAGTGTGGTAGTATCTTATAAGTAGTGAGGGCTACTACTAGTAAACCTAAGCTTAAGCATTTTGGATCGTGCACAAGGGTTCCAGTTGTGCTCGAGCCCAACACGTTGCCCGAGCCAGTAATCCCCAATAACAGATATGATCTAGGGCCATGGATGACATAGTTCACATAGTAGACATACCATGGGGTAGAGGATATGACAAGGATATCTTTATGTGGAAAGATGATGAACCCACATTTCATCTGGATCTAGTACATGAAAATTGAGCTAAATAGCTTAAGAAACATCAACATGCATGCATTAGCATGAAACTCTTATAAATTTATGCTTGATACTATGAACCATTGATTAACACAAAGATACCACTAAAATATTAAGTATAGAAAATCCATAAAAGAAGGATCGTCTTGTATTGAGACAATAAATTGACATGCCAATCAAATTCATTAATCTAAATTGATAAAAGGAGAGATGGGGATGAATAAATCTACAATGACCTATATTACATGAGCTTCTTACGTCTTATCTACCAATATTACGATTAGTCATGTGAGCCCGAGGTGAACCATTCCTACAATAAATGTTATTGATATTTGATTTATCAATAAAAAATATTGATTTATTCACTCCATATCTGAGATTAAATGAATGAATACACTATAAGTTCCCTCTGTACAGTTAGGGTTATGTACCATGGCCATCTTAGTAATCATGCAGTTGTTGATTCAATAATTGAATCATAGAGGTTGGTGCATGGATGAATATCTAAGGAGTTATATTGAGGACTCATCAGACACCATCAAATGATTATTAAGAGATGATCTTTAGCCTGATTAGGAGATTGCAATCCTTATCATTAGGATGATATCTGACCAACCTCTAGATGCAGGTCCTCTATATGAGAATAGAGATTCGAAGGTGTCAGATTAGTTAGGTCAAAGGATTGACTTAACGAGATCGAGATAACCGAAGTTCAATGTCGTATACTATTATTATATAGGCACACATCCTCTGACCAGAGACAGATGTGTTGCTATATGTCTGAGTGTGTACATTGGCAGAATAATATGTTGATGACCTAATCAAGGTCTATATATCAACGAGCTTGTGTGCATATGCGGGCAATGAGTAATACGATCTCTCAAGGAGGCCATACATGTTCACTTGTGAACCGAAAGACATAAGCTCACTCATGAGGTATTGGGACCGATCAAATTTCATACATGGTCATCGTGTTTTGGAAGCATGACAACTATTTGTAGGTATGATATATGCTTTGAGAAAATATATATTTGATACCAAATCCCAATGACCAAGATTGAGAAACTTGATAATGAAACCATATAGATGATAGTTTAAAATTGATCTATATCTTTGGGTAAAATTGATCTATATCTTCGGGTTTATCATAGGTCTTCCAGTATGCATGATGTACAGGTATTAGAAATACCTAAGGGTGATGTGATCATAAACGATTGTATAACCTTGAAGCTTTCATTCAGAGGGAGTGATGAAACATGTCTGTATTTTAGTGACTCCTCTCAGTAGAAAAGTAATCTGATATTGGTCCAAGTGTTGGACAATGATCTGAATGAAATTCAGATGCAATAAGAAGATTATATTTACGGCCTTGATTTGATCAAGCATCTATGAGAGGTCCATCGGATCTGGATTTAAGATGTGATCTCAATATCCAAGTCACTGTATGTGGAACGTACAATCACCATGTCCTTATCTCCAAGTATCTACGGAGAAAGTGTATTATTCTTTAAATAGTTCAAGAATAATTCCATTGTTGAAATTATATCCAAGCATTGATAAATGGATAATTAAATATGATTTAATTATCATGAATAATGTGAATTTGATTCATATTATTTGGATGCATGAGAATGATAATCCAATATAATTAAATATGATTTAATTATTATGGACATGAATAATGTGGATAGTACTGTCCAATTATTCATATATATTATAAATGTCATTTATGATAAATAAAAGAGAGACTAATTGTGATTTATATTTGTTGACTAATTATTGATGTGAATTAGATTCACATTGGATGACTAATTGAAAATATGATTACATTTTATTTTGGGTTGTGATGTGATCCACATAATTCCAATGGCATGATTGCAATCTTCACAAGATATTTGTGAATTATCCTTATGAGATAATCTTGAAAATTACATGATATAGTGCAATCACATGTTTATCTCTAAGCACACTTCTACATTCTAGTTTTCTGCGAATCATATCTAGATAAATCCAAATAGATATGAATCATATTATATTGATATTAATTATTATTGATCCATATCAATATTAAAATACCAATTATGTGAATCATGTTCAAAATATTCTCATATTAATTATGAATGGTAATAATTATTACTATCTTGGTAGTCAATTTTTCAATGTATGATTCTTAATCCCATTAAGACAAGCAACATTCACAAATACTTCGATATAATATCAGGGAGATCATATGGATAGCGTATAATGATTTGATCTTTAGATTTACATCTACTATCATGAAATAGATCACTTTGAGTTACCTCATTTAATCATATATTGATCATTCATGAATCTTTAAATAGTTTTGCTATATATGGTTTGGGTATGAATAACCTTCATCCACCTAGACACAAAATCCATAACCACCAAGATGAACTTATTTTCCTCAGAGACTAATTTGCTAATCTTACTTGATAATCTTCCATATCCTTCAATTACTTATTTTTCTAATCTCAGAGACACAAGCACATTGACCACATCAAAAAAAATAAAAAGAAGATCTAACAAATAGGGTGTAAATCTTACTTATTTCACCTACAAATATACAATACAAATTCTCTAATTACTAATAAATTCATATCAATTCCAATTGACGTGGAATAAACTCCATATTGTAAATAATTATCACCTTAACCTACATAAAATTTCTTTTGTATGATATCATAGTATTATGTTCTTTTTCATCATCAATATTAGTTTCAAGTTTGAAAAAAACTTATTCAACCCCTCGAGCCTCACAAGACATCTCCTTGCGAAAAGTCAATCTTGTATTTGACGTTATAAATTAATGGAATGAGAAGCAAGTCATTTAATTTGGGAAAAGAACTTTGAGTTCCTCAAGTTGAGGAACTCTAACTAGTATATAAAATATTGTTCCATCATTTAAGTTAATTCATCAATCATCCCTCCTCTTTCTGACAATTCTTATGAATGCCTAGAAGGAGAGTCCGAGATATGAGGGGAACCTTAATGCTTGTTGTGCTTTCTCTCTTCACTTCTACTTAGAATATGGTTGTTGAGGCCTCGGAATGGAACCTTTCTTTTAGTTCTCTAATATTTGATTTTTTTAATATAGCTTCGAGCCTTTCTTGAAATCAATATAGTACACAACATAGGGTCGTTGCTTTCCTTTTTTGCTAAAAGGAGAATCTCATGGAATGAACTGCTCCTCTTCTGATATCGAATGTTAGACAAATAGGGCGATTGAGAGATCATAATATCTTATTGTTCTTCCCCACTATATTTTTGTATACATATATACATATATACATACACACACATAGGTACGATTAGATTGTTGTCTAATTCTTGGTACGATGGCACACATTTAGTGACTAGGTCTAAACCTAAGAGATCTTTTTGAGCTTGTTAGATTGGAACTTCTTCTTTTCGCTCTTGTCCGATTGGAACTATAGAGGGAAGGGGAAGTATGGGTGGGGGTTGGATGGGGATATTTTGCCCTTTTCCATAGGTACGACCACTCTCAATGCATCAAGATTGTACTTGATATATACGCCCACTTGAACCTATTGGTCATAACATAAAGAAACAACAACATGGGATGAAAGCCAACCTGCGCAACCACTGCAAACAAAATTTCAAGTGGACTGATTTTTCGAAGGTGGTGGAAGGGAGTTGGGAGAATATGGTCTAGTATTTAAAAAAAGATATCCTTTATTAGTTTATTTAAAAACTATTAATTCATTATAAATTCTAAATGACATGTGAGTTCTCGAGAAAAAAGTCTTATTGTTCCACTAAAAATACTAGCATGTATATATTATAAAAATCAAATATTTCACCTATACAATTACGTATGAAACTCTACCCACCTTTAAATTATTATGCTCTTTATTATCTTCAAAAATAAGATCACTTTCAAGGTAATGGGAGTTCATATGTGAAACTTAGATTTTTGAGCTATTATGCATATTTTGTATAATAGACCATTCAAAGATGTGTTATTGCATGTACATATTTCACTCCATTTACTTTAATCATGTTGTTGTGTTGATCTTCATTGTGAATTTGGGAAAGAACATGAAGAATAACAAAATCTTTTCCTAAATGTGCATATCTCATGTTACCTCAATCATAGTCAACACAGTTGTAGACTCGGTAAATGTCCACTCAGAACCATCCACTTATTCAACTGAGTGTCGTATCATCGTCCCTTGGTACATTTGCAACTCACACTCTCCAACTTTTCCAAATTGCAATGGAATACCTCGCTAAATGATAAAGTGAATGAAAGTAATATGTTTTGTTGTTTATATGCCCCTGGCACTTTAACACTGATTTTTCATCACTTTTATTGTTATTTATGAAAAAATTGGGGGTACATATTAAGTGACCCTAGTATCTTGACATATTTTTCTAATAATTTTGGGACTATGATTTCTTTCTTTAATTGGTTAGTTACTAGGTTTAGTTCTTTAATTCTTTAATAATCATGTAGTTAATCATTTATCTTACAAAAAGAAAAATATGGATTCTTTGTTTTTCATAAATAAATCATGAAAATACCTAAATTTTCAAAATCACCAAAATAAATAAAAAATTGAAATTTAAAAATAATTAAAAATACATTATAGTATATAATATAAGTACAAAATTTGAATTTTATAATGATTATATGCCCAATTTTAAAATTTAAAAAACCAATAAAAGAATATTTGTTAATATAAATGAATCAAACGAATATATATATAGGGCCCTTCCAATGAGGTGCACCTTTCCTTGGTGCTTGGAAAGCCACTCATAATGACCATAAGATGGGGATCTAATGGATGGGATTAAAACCACCAAGGAAAAGGTAAGAGTGGTATTCGAACTAACTAATTAGCTAAGATTAAGGAGGACAATGAACGTTTAACATAAAATTGAATATTTTGAAATATTTTGAAATCGAAACAGTTCTACAATTAATTCGAATTTCTAATATAAAACATACCTAAAATAAATTATAACCTTACCAAAAACGTACGACCTGTATACATAATCGCATCTGTTATTGTCGTTCTGTGTACATTAAATTTCTAAGATTTACAAATTAGTAACACACAATACAAAACACTGCAAAATAATACAACAAAAATCCAGGACTTTTGTGAATTGTTGCCAGTTCTAACGAAATTGTAAACAAATATATGATATAAAACACTTCCAATTACAATATAACAATCCACAACACATTTTCTGCATTTACAATTTCAACTCTTACTACCATAACCGATTGAAAAATTCCTAAAATATAGCTTCACACTATAAGTAAAACTTACCTTAAACCTACGACTTGTAATCTGATAAGCTCAATTTGTTACTTTAAATTACTAATAATTACAATAATATGTACTACAATACAAAACAATGCAAAGGAATACAAAATAAATATTCCCATATATGCAATACTTGTCATTTAATTAACATTTTTTATCAAACTAATGCGATATGTCTCCGGAAAATACTATATGAGAACGCATAACACAATATGTGCATACAGGAGCTCTACCTTTGTAAACAATTTTGAAAGAGAAATATTTCTATAAAAAACTTAACAGTATTAATCGAACTTGAGTAAAATTTTGAATTCACAAGTGATAATAGCGTTGCTTTTGCTTTAATTTACATAGATTTACAAATTATAACAATACAATACATTAGAGTTCATTAAAATACAAACTATTACAAAACGAACCAGTAAATTATATCCCGTACATTACTATTTATAACTTTGAAATACAAAGTTGCCCGACCAAATACATTTTATAACGTAAAAAATACAATATCAAAATAAATTTTAAAGTTATTAATCTTAAAATAATTAGAGGATGAAATTTACTATATAATAAATCATGAACTTGATAAATAAATGAATTACTTTAAAAATATTAATTATTTTTTATAAAAAATACATTATCTAATAGAAAATAAAACGATCCCTTAACATGGGTTCGATTTAATAGATAACATCTTCTGATATATAAGAAATTTTGAAAAACATTTTATTAGCATGGTATAAGACAAATTGATCTTACGAAAATTAACTAATAAATCTATTTTTGAATGAACCAATGAATACTATGTACTAACAACGATGCAAAAAAAAATCTTCTAAATTTTTATAAAGAATAGCATTGAAAAATTGGAAGAAGGATGAAAGAATTCATACCTGGAAACGTGAAGAAGCTAAAGACGTTGTGGAATGAACATTGACGGCAAAAATTTTGAAATTTGAGAGTATATGATTATTTGAGAATAATAAGTTTCTATTTTTAGCTAATACAATCATCTATTAAATATTGATTATACAGCTACATAATTAATTTGACTTAAATAACTTGAAGTAATATATATGAAGACTTTATCACCGTGATTTCCACCTTCAGTTACAAGGTGACAGTAACAGAGTTGGCTCCCTCACCGAACGACTTTGGCGACTCAAGAACCCTAGGGGTTTTGTCACATTCGATCCACGACGGAAAAGGCACGAAGAGGATGAAACTAAGAAGAAGACAACCAGGTCAAAAATATCTCTAAAATGCTATTTTGATTATACTTTAACCATCTGATTATCTTTAAATTGCATAGGATGGATTTTTAAATCATCATATTATTCATATCTCGTTACAATGATCTTTGCAAAGTTACGACAGAAAAAAACATGTAAACAATAACACTTAGTTGAACTGCTGCGCTAAAGCAAAAGAAAAAATGATACCAACAACATTCATGTCTGCTGTGTAATATTAAAATTACAGTTGCATATTTTATACGTTTAGTCATGGTGTTTTAACATATATGAAATTATAATGTAAATATTGTTGAGATGAGCTGCAGTGAATCTGATTTTGATGAAATAATGGGACCAAGAAAAATGAAAGAAAAATTATGCGGAAATTCTTTTGATGAGGACAATGTGAAGGAAGCTGCTGAATCAAACCGCACAATTTCATTGGTGATGAAAGGTACATGAAATTAATTAAAAACTAAATCATTATGTGTCTTCTAAAAATATTATGTATTTGTTATCTGTGAATTACAGGGAAGGGTAAAGTCATGAGTAAAAATCCTGACATAGAAGATGCAGCTATTGAAGAATGCATGACTGAAAAATATGGCAGTAATATACAAATTACATATCCCTATAGATAATTTTCTAAATTCTTATTGTTTAATCTGTTTTATGTGTTTTATACACAATTACTATAAGAATGTATTTACTTCTTTAAAGGTAAGGGATATATACAACACAAATGCTTTGTGGAGCATTTTGTTCAATTTATAGATGCTCATAGACCAACAACAAAGCAACAATGTCTGATTAATAAGACTGCATTCTCGAAATTAATAAACATTGGGAAGGTTGATATCCAAAGGAGGATTCTGCAATGGATTGTTGAACAATATCAAGGAGGACGCCAATTTAAATTTGGGAACTGGGTTCTTAACTTCACGGACGAAGATATAGGAGCAATATTAGGCATTCCAAGCACAGGCTTTGCAGTGACTGTGAAGGGCAGACACCTACAGTGGAAGAGCTTTATTTCAGAGGAGATATTTGATTCTGGAATGATTTTCAACAGGAAGAAATTAGTCAATATTTTGATAGATTTCTACGATAGAGATGATGATGACTCGGTGGCTGTTTACGTTACTTGCTTGATATTGTTCATGTTTTCCACGTTCTTGTTCCCAGATTGTGGATACTCTTTCCCAAGAGACTTACTCCATTACGTAGAATTTTTGGAAGATACCCGATTTTTTAACTGGTCAGACGCTGTAGCAAAAATGATTTTGTTCAACATGGAAGATGTATTGCATAGAATACATCAGAGGAGGCAAGGATCGTCCAGAACAACACTTGGATATCTTACGGGTTGTGTAGCATGCCTATACGTAAGTAAACATGTTATTGTAAAATATTTTATAAAATCATAACTAATTAGATATTTTTGAAAATTATAATAGGTATGGATGTTAGAATACTGTTGCAAAGATCTTGTCGTCAACAGAGATCTACGTCCAAGGATACGGAAATGGGCAGGCTCAATAAAAGGTTTGTCAAGGAGAATCGCTTCACTCACCAATGAACAGGTATGAAATAGTATATGCACATAAATAATACTATATATGACTGAATGTTGTAATTGATAGTAATTTAAAGTTGACATACCTTTTTTTATAAACTACAAATGTATCAGATTGTAGGAGGTTTGCATCCACAAAAAAATGAAATATTTAAAATAGGAGCAGATGAATATGTTTTCCCGTATGAAAGATTCATTCAATACGGGTTCTCATTGAGAAGGCCACAGATAAACCTCCAATCCCGAATAAAAGTGCCTGAGGATGGACCTGCAAGGAGAGGGAGATACAAGAGGGCAGAATTTCAAATTGTAAAAAGTATAAATCAAGAAACTAACATTCGTGCTGGAAAAGGGACTGACAAGCAATGCATGTGTGATGAATTTTCAAAAGAAATAGACAGGTTGCAGAAGCTAATAGAAGAGCTGAATGATAAAAATCATGATAAGGATGCCAAAATCAAAGCTTATGAAATTCAGTTAAGATTGTTGGAAATGGATAATGAAGAACTGAGAGGGAAACTGGAAAAGGCAACTCCAGCTGAAGTGAACAAGGAAATCAATGAGAAATTGATGATGGAAGGAGAGAACAAACTGACTGAGGTTGATGATCAGAAAAATACACTTGTGGTGGAAAGAAATTCTGAAATTGTCACCAAGATGGATACAGAACAAGAAGGAGAAATTAATTTATCCAAAAAAGAGTGTATTCCATGTTTTGATCTTGGAATTGTAGAGCACAAGTCCGTCGTCACAGATAAAAATAAGATGGCACAAAGGAAGAGAAGAAAGGAGAGATCAGAAGTGCATCCTAGCTCGTTGACAAAGAGAGTCAAAGAGAGGAATGCAGCAAAAAGAGATGCAAGGGAAACAAGAGAAAATATTACAAGTGAAACAGAACACGAGGTGTGTATTTGAACTAGATTATTAATCATACAATGATTTATAGTTCTTCCAGATAATATATATGACATATTTACATTTTTAATGATTAATCTTCTAAAAATGATATATATATATATATATATATAAACATTACAATATCTCTGTAATCCTACAACTGACTTTATCGGATATGCTAACATAACCGATGAACAAAGGAGATTGATTCAGGATTTCCTAAGAGACCCGGCGGACAAGTAAGTTGTGATTCAGGACAAGAACTTATGTTTAATAGAAATTTGTAATTACAATTTAATGATATTCTGCTCAAAACTGCAGGTTCAACGCCACGTACTTCACACCTCTTGGAATTTTTTACAAGGGAAAAGAGATACATCATTTCTTATATGAGAAAATGATTGAAGATAGCGTAATCGCATAATTTTAATTCATATTTCTATATAAACCATAAAATACTCTGATGATTTATTTACTTGTACTGCAGATTTTGGAAATGTTCATGGATGTTCTGCGACATAGATATTGTACCGGTGACACGATCCCTTTCCTATTCACGCCTATTTACAAGATGGTTAGTCACTTCATTCACATATAAATCTCCAAATAAATCATAATACTTTCAACTTCTACATGCAGCAATATTTTGTAAATACAGTTGATAGAGCTACAAAGGAAGAGATCAATAATCTGGACATCCTTCATGTATTGGAAGATGAAAGGCTGATTGGATTGTGTAAGGTTTTCACAGTTATTCATACCAAGAATTACTGGCATCTATTGGTCACAGACTTCACAGCGATGAAATTCTATGCATATAACTCGATGAGAGGGTCAAAATTTCACAAAAAAAGATGCTCAAAAATGATATGTTTATTTACAATATGTTCTTTATTGAAAACATCTTATGTTTACAATGGAAATTAACAAGTTATTTTGTTTACCATGGCTGGATGTGCGAATGCTTTGGCATGAACCTGGTGGACGAAACTATGAATGACTGGGAGATAATATATGTGGTTGACAGCCCGCAACAACCTCCTTACAGCTTGGATTGCGGTGTCTACGTAATGAAGACAATAGAGTACTTGTGTGAAGGGAGGGCTCTGGACTTCAGCTATGAAGACATTCCAAGATTCAGGACAGAAATAGCATGTACTCTTTTGGCATGCGGACACGTTGATAATGAAGCTGGAAATTAATTGACCGAGGATGGTGCATGGAGTTTTCATGAAAACACCCAAAAAATATTTCATAGATGTTGAACAGTGTTGACATTTAGCTTTCTGAAACAATATTTAGAAGTTTGTGTTTAAAAGTATTTCCTGGAAAGATAACTTTGGTTTGAATTTAGAAGTATTTGCTGGAATGTTGAAGAATGTTGGTTTATTTATTTTGTTTACCTTACATAATTCAGCCATGTTACGTCTTTTATACAGTCTATTATGAATGAATTGTATTGTTTGATGATCTCAAATTTTTGTAATATGCAGATAACTTTAAATTCATATGTAAAAACATTATAATTTAACTGTATAAAATGTTAAGCATAATACATTTAAGATTATATAAATGATGTCATGAATTGAGAAGGTACCGTTAACTATAAGAAGATAATGCGATAAATAAACCAATCGACATATATGTTAACATTACAAAACAAAATGTATTTTCACCTCATAGTTTATTTATTCAATTGTTACATTATAATGTTTAAATTTACTGTATTGGTCTTACATTTTCCATTGCAATAATTAAAATAATATGATATATTTTAATATGTGTTACTATATTTTACAATAACTGCAACATAGTTGCAATACTGAAATTGATTGTTTTACACATCAATGAAATACATTAATAATCCATATTTTTCCATTATATCTAAATCTTTTGATTCATCATAAAAAGTATGATTATGTACCTATAATTATTTAATAGTACGTTTGATATTCACTATTGTAATAACATCATACAAAGATCATTATATATTAAATGGATTTGAGTACATTGTCCGATATAATGATGAAATTCTAAAATCGAATCTAATGGATATATAGGACTAGTATGTAAAATTAACTTAATTATGATGTGGACAATCTGAAGATAGCGTCATATAAGTCGTTTCAGAAATTAATATATTCCTGAAAATTTAAAAACTACTGCAATTGATCAGTTAGCTTTAACAATCTGAAGATAACTTGAAACATAAATCAGTTGTCATATATTTTATATTATAATACAATAAGAATGTGGATATATAATATGCTGTATAATATTGTACAATATATTCCTTTATTTTACAATATTACACTGCTATTATATTACGATATTTTGTTATATTTTACTATATCTGTATGACAAATACAAAACTGAAAAGGATTCTTAAACATTACCAACCATAAAATCTACGAATGCTATTTATTTAGTTAATCTTGTTTGCACAAATTCAAATGATTGAATAACATCAACATTTGTTTGAGTAACATCAGATCATAACATTATAAAAAATATAACACTAAATCAATAATGAACATCTATTGTTTGAGAAACATCAGATCATACAACCAATATAAATCAAGCAACACCATGATTTATGAAAAAATACATATAAATATAATCTTAAAACATCAGTCTGTATTTTCTAATGGCTGCAACTATGTACTCTTCCATCTTGATCAAAAAGATCCTGCAAATAAAAGGGACACTACATCAGTAAGCTTGATTGAATATAATAAATCGAAAAAATATACAATTTTAATGTGTAACTTACCATGCTGATTTTAAATAATTGTGTATGTGATATCTGAAATATGTTCTCCTGAGTAAACTCTGTAGGAAAAGGGATATCTAATTATATGAAAAAAATATAATAACGAAATAAAGTGTAAAAAATTATACCATCTAGCATGCAAGAAATTTGCAATATATTTGTTATCATTCTGACTGAACTGAAGCATCACTGAATGTAAAAATTGTCAGATTTTAAAAACAATAGAAATATATAAAAAAATATATACTGTTTAACCATTCATACCAGTCTGAAGTTGATTGAATCTTGTTTGAAGGGCAATTCCTAGAATCATGACCAACATTGTACTTCATGCACGCTTTGCACTGCCTGCCTCTATTTCTTTTTAATTCTTGTTGAGATATTCGACGACTTCCTGAACCTTTTGGTCGTCCTCCCCTTCCACTACCTTTAGTTTTTGCAGTAACAGGAACAAGAACATGATTATTATTATCATGAGATTCCAATTGAGCTTGATCCTGTGATACATTTGATAATCTTTTTTTTGCATTTAAGCTGTGAACTTCTTCGAGCAATTTCACAAGCTTTGCTTTGACGAGAAAAAAAATGTCATCATATTCTACGCTACTTTCAGCCACAATCTGAGAGCAAATATTATTTAACTGTCCAGACCTTTCATGTTGTGGATTTTGGTTGTAGATTGGATAATTACCAGAACTCTTAATATTCCTCGTCCATCTGGGCAGGATAAAAGAACTAGAAAGAAATGATTCTCCTCTGAACTTGATAACAGCAAGTAAGTGCCTGCATGGTATTCCTTGAAATTTCATATTTTTGCATTCACAAGATAGATAATCAGAGTGATGCATTTCAGAAACTATTCTATCTTTTACAGACTTATCAATTGAAGAAACATTGTAAAATGACAATCCGTCTTTGATTTCAGCAACACGAACATTTAACATCATTAACTCCTTCAACTCTTTCTGAAATTTGTAAAAAATCTTTTTCGAATAAACATCAACCATTTGTTCTTCCAAAGTCCATTTGGTAATTAACTTAGGCCTTCTAGTCTTTGAATCATGATCCATGTCATTCTCACGTTCTCTTAACCTCTGGATGGCTGTCTGGAATCTGGAAACAAACTCTAAAAGAGTGTTCTGTTTAGTAATAGAATTTTGTAAAAATGAGTTCATACTTTCACTCCTTTGAGTGCTATGCATCCCAGTGAAGAATGTGTCATTTGTATATACATCTATCCATTTGTGTCTTATGTCATACTTCTCTGCTAAGCATTTATTCTCAAGCAATCCAAACTCTGATATGGCTGCTGACCAACCATCTTCAAATTGATCAATAGACTCACTCCTCCAAACAAGTCTGCTGAATGTTTTAAGAGCCTTGACAATTTCCTTCATTCTACCCAGTTTAAGTTTCAGCTTTGACATAATGTGCCATGTACAAAACTTGTGAACAGTGTTAGGAAAAGAAAGACGGATTGCAGCACATATTGCTGGATCTTCATCAGTAATTATAGAAATGGGGTGTTTTCTAGCAGCTTCAAGAAATTGATTAAATAACCATGTAAAACTTTCAGTTGTTTCTCTATTTATAAATGCATTACCAAAAAAATTGAGCAACCATGGTGGTTAACTCCACAGAAAGAGGCAAATATTAATTTGTATTCGTTGGTTCTATATGTAGTATCAAAAGAAATTGTATCGCTAAAAACCATATAATCTTCAATCGATACACTGTCAGCCCAGAATAAATGTGTGAGCCTATTATCCTCATCTGTTCGATAAGAGTAAAAAAATTCAGGCGTCAACTTTTTGCAATTATCAAAGAGATCTAACACAAGTTTTGCGTCCAAACTATCGTGACGTCTTCTCTCATCCCTATTAAGGTTGTATATATCACGTACAATGCCACCAACTTTGTTGTTTGTAATGAAGCCTTTATCCAAAAATGCCGATTGTTTTGAGGCAGGAATATTAACATCAGTCATGGACTTGATAAGCATTTTAGCAGCTTTAGAAAACTTTCTATTGGCACGAAGATACAACCGTTTGCTGGGGGATACTAGGTTATGATTGTGTTCTTCATTGAAAGAAAACACTATCCAATCATGATCATCAAACCTATATTTAACCGACATCATGGCCTTACACCCAGTTCGAACAACACCAACAGCTATCTCTGATCTTTCAAACATACTTTCATCGCTGCAATCACTTTCAACTGAGTATGCAACTCTTGATGATGAAGAAGCTCTTGATTTTCCTTCTTTCCAACAAACAAAACTCTTAAACACAAGTGTCTTATTTTTAGTTAATCTATCAACTCTATGTCTTGTGCTACTTTTGCGTACATTGAATCCCTCTTTTGTAGCATAAGCTTCATAAAAATTATACGCATGTTCAACTAAACCAAAAACCATACCAACAGTGGGTATATGCTGATAATTAAGACAATTTGCAGTAGGGGAACTTGGATCAACTGCATTAATTTAAATATAATCGAAAACACATTAATGTTATTAACTGAGGATATGTTGTTTGCATCATTAATAGTTTTTCACAATAATATTATTACCTGAAAAGGATCCATCAGTTTCTATGCACTCTGAGTACAAAATGTTTGCAGCAGAATCCTAATATAAAAATTGCAGAGACATAAATTCTCAAAAGACAAAATTAATAATAGATAATTATTTGGTGTCTCATTACCTCAATATATGGAAGACGTTCTTCAGTAATATCTTTGGAATAAAGAGCTCCAGAAATTTATCCTAGAAAAAAAATAAAGTGAAATTCTGTATACTGTAGTAGGAAATAGTATTCAAGAGCAATAGAAAGTAAAATAAATACAAATAAGTTGCACTGGATATTGAAACTACATATATTATACGAAACTAATATATTGAAAAATATTAAGATATATAGTAAAATATAAATATGTATCATTTTATAAAAAACATGGTTATGTAACATATTGTGAAATATAGTAAAATAGAAAGTAAAATTGTGAATCCAATAAGGAAATGATGAAATGAATACATAAAAATCATATTATTTATATTAAAATGAAGATTTACAATAGAAAGAACAACACCTGTATGGAGAGAATCGATATCAGAATTGTCGTGACCTGTATCTATGGTGCTATTATCCTGTTTTAAACATGATAATGTAGATCAAAACGAAATAATTCCAACAAAAAATAAATATAATGTATGAACCTGGTAGATTTCTTCAAAAAAGTTTGACATAAACTCGGATGCAGAATCATCATCTGATGAAGAGGACGGATCTTCCATGACGAAGAACGACTGAGAATACCAAAAAATTAAACGAAAAAAAAAGAAATACAACTAATCTACACAAAACCACATACCGTAAAATTTGGTAAAATTAGGTAGAGTAAATGACGCATTCTCGAATCTAAAAATAGGAAGTAGAATATTTAATGACGCCTTTGCGATTTTGATATATTTGATTCCGTCTTTAATTAATTAGTTTACCAAAAATAGAATACCGGGAGTGGTTTTTACAGTGGTTTCGAAGGGCTGAAAACATACCTATCAAAGCCGTCGATACAGATCAGACGGTCAAGATTGGTGGCTTTCCTTATAGCAAGGAAAGGTGCACCTTATCTGAAATTTTCCCTATATATATATTATATCAATTCAATGCGGCTAATTTCAAATGCAAGCTCAAAGTTAGAGTCAAGTAAAGACGTTCGGATCTCGAATAGGTCATACTGACCAAAATCAATCCTTAATGGATATTATCTATGAATAAGGTGAATTAAAGGATAAGTGACATTTATCTTTGTGCTTACTCAAGATTTGAGTGATAATTAAAGGCGAAATACTATAGAAAAAGAAACATAACAAATGATGTAATAATGATGTAATCACTTTCCTCCAGATAACTTATTTCAAGGTAAAATTGCTTTATCGCAAAATAAGTAGATGCTATAGGAAAATCTTCCACAAAGTTCAAAGAACAAAGTTGAATTCATGAAAATGTTGACTAGATTAAGAAAGCACTACAGTTGTTACAAAGACAGTCACAACGACTTATCTTGTAAAACCAAAAGTCCCACTTACTTCCCCCGGATTGAGAGGTAACATAACTTGGAACGACGGCCAGATATAGCCTCTGTCGTGTCCAAGGGAAACTCCAGTACCCACTCCTTAGCAAACCCGTGGGCATTTAACTTTCCTTCCAAGCCCAAAAAAATCAAAGTCCCTTTTTTTTTAAAAAAAATCTAGAGGTCAAACAAATCTGTGCAGCCATACAACACACCCAATCCCTTCTCAGAGGTTATCTCCACGTCTCTCTCGGACCTCCACGTTTCCCCTCCATCCCCACACTGCCCATGCCGTCCGACCCACAACAAAAAAAGCTGCAGCGGTGACTCGTAGCAATCCGTCCCTTATTGGTCCACGTGTCCATCTATTCCACCTTTATCAACTCCCACCTCGCATACGCTTCGCCTCCCCATTGGCTGCCTGTGGCCCCCACCCATCATGCTCCCTACCATTCCCTCGTCCGCACCAATCACGTGGCTCCGCCACCGCCGTCCCGTCACGTGGCATCTCCTCCGCAGACTCTGGATGCCCCGGATGGCGACACGCGCGAGCTCCCACACGCGTCCCTCGCACGTACGGCTTCCCCACGTATATATCGACGGTGGTCCTTCTGGGATGGCCTCATGTTGAGAGAGCGATGGAAGGGAGAGGCGGGTACTGCATCACCCGGTTGTGCGGCGGCGACTCCGACGTGGCTTCCCAGGTTGGTCGGATCATGCTCCGGTTCCGGCCGATCGCGCCGAAGCCCGCGGCGCCGGGCCCCGTCAAGCTCGAAGATGGGTCCGATAACGGCGCTGCGGGGAGAAACAGAAGGAGGAAGAGGAAGAACGGCAGCATCAATAACAACAACAATAGTAGCGGTCCCGGAAAAGACACCAAAAGCGGCAGGAGGAGGAGGAGGATCACAGCTGCAGATATCGTCACGCCATCGTCCTCGGGAGAGGAGGCGGCATCCGTAATCCTGGATCCGATAACGCTCCCTCTGACGCTTGTGACGCCGGAGAGGAAGGACGATGCGGTGGTGGCGCCGACGCCGAGGAGGCCCGTGGGGTCAGTGGTGGCGGTGGAGAGCGTGGGAGAGGCGTGGGGGGACTGGCGGTGGATGTGTGGATGCGGCGTGGCCGAGGCGAAGGGGAGGTTGGAGGACGACACGTGGCCCGCGTTTGTGACGAACGTCGAAGGAGGGGTTACGTGGACGAACGCGGCGTACCGGGGGCTGGTGGGAGGAGGGGAGGAGGTGACGGTTGTGGTGGTGGCGAGGGCGGAGGTGAGCGTGCCGCCGGCGACAGGGGAGGAGGCGTTCACGTGCAGGGTGAGGTTGAGGTACGCCGGGGAGAGGTCGATGACGGCGTACTGCGACGTGTGGAGGCTGGCCGACGGGGGGCTCCTCTGGAGGGTCGACACCGACGCGGCGCTCACCTTGAGTAGCAAACAGCTGATGCCTGCAGTCAGATGAGATGAGAGATCCTTTGCGTGCATGGGATAGGCGTATGTAGATGGTGTTAGTGTGTCGGAGTGTTTTTGTTGTAGAAGGAAGATGTTGCACATACGATCTTCATCCTTCACAATATAGAACTTGCTTGTTTTGTAAGGATGAGTTGGAGTTTAATTACAGTTTGCATGATTCGGCTAATTGTTGGTTGCAAGGTAATTAGCGAGGGCCCATTCGCTGCACATCGATGAGGCTGCGGTGAACATCTCCATGGCTCATCTAACTGATCATGTGCCGGTGATGATGTTCATAACAAGTTAACAACCTTTTATGTACCATGGTTTTCAATCATAGAGCTTTCCGGATAAATAAATATGTGATTATTTTGCGTCCCAATCTTCGTTACAAGAGTTTTGTGATAACAGTTTTCACAGTATCAGTATCTGATCAAAGAATATGTACTGACCTGAGTTAAGGGATTCTTTTCGTCCAAAAATTATGTGCTCTCTGTTCCGACCACATGTGTGACAGCGTCTCCCAGGATATTTTAAAGGATAAGGTGGGGAACACCGTGGTCCTCGGATTGAGCAGCGGTCGTCTGTTGTATCCTTTGGGGCTGCTCGATCACGATCGAGCGGTTTTCACGAAATCGCTTAAAGTGAGATTTCATGGAAACCGCTCGACCGTGATCGAGCGGCCTCAAAGGATGCAGCAGAGTCTGCTGTAACCTTCGGTGTAGCAGAGGATCCGCGCGCCCTCGTATTAAGGTCACTGCAACATGATGTCATCTATCTTCGGAAGAGGATCCGCTGTTACGGCAGAGTGCAGAGAGCTGTAACAGTGGAGAGAGATGATCACGATAGAACATCGCACACGGAATTCTGAGGTGTCGTTCGGGACGCGGTGTAACCCGCGAAATCGCAGGTAACCCGACCCCCATGTGCGCGTAAACCGCGGGTTTCGTGGGCAAAACCCCGGCCTCCCGAGCCCCTCCCACCCGTGGCCTTTCACGGAGCCCTAGGCGAGTTGTCTTGTCTGTCAAGTCCGCGCGATTTCCAAGTGCCTCCTTCCCTTCCTGTTTCCCCCGTCTCCCCCGCGATGGTCTCCTCCTCTGAATCACGGTGCTCGCACTTCTCCGAGTTGAGGAGGAAGCGCCGAAGATCGGAGCTTAACTGGAGGTACGAGGTTGTCCTTGGACTCCATCTTCTCTTGCATGAGTTGGACGATCAGCTTCGTGGGGCTCCTTCCTCGCCTGGAGCTTTCGACTTCGTTCCGAGGTATTCTCGCCCCCTCTTGCCGACGCTATCCGATTTCGAGCCTTGTTTTCGATATTATTTGGCCATGGGGGGTGCGGGTTATCTCTGTGGGCTATTTTTGGTCTACCGGCGGTGGTGTTTAGTTGCTATTCCGGCGGTGATGGTTTGCTTGCTATTCTGGCGGTGGTGGTTTGGTTGCTAATCCGGCGGTGGAGTGAAATTTGGGGGTTCCGACATGCAAATATTATTACCTCTTTGAAATTTGTTGGTACGGTATGCCTGCATATCTATGGTATGGCTTCATATCTATGGTTCGTAATTTTGGTATGCCTGCATATTTATGGTTCGAAATTTGGAGGCCGTGCTGCTGGCTATGGTTCGAAATTTGTTGCTTCTTGTTGATCCTTGGTATGCCTGCATATCTATTCTCCTTGAGAATGTGTTTATCCATCGTGCTCTGTGATGATGCTCGTTCTTATGTGAGTAAATTCGATTCATGATGTCCATTGCGCCTCCTACGAGGATCTGCTCCTGCTTGCTGGTATCTGGCTATGCCATTTACTTGGCTTGATATGCCCGACTTGCGTTGATTTGAGGAGCGATGACAATATTATGAGCTCCTGTGATGATCTTCTATTAACATCTGGAAACCGTGGATGCTGTCCATAACCCTGTCATGCTGACATTGTGTTTGCTCTCTGTGATTTGTTGGCTTCATAACCCAGACGAGCTTCATGCTGACATTGTTGAGCTGTGATGCTCCCTTTCTTAAAATGTGATATCCGTTGACTGCAGCAAGCGTTTGAGCTCCTGCGATTATGATCTTTTCTTAAATTCATTGATGAAATCCTTTTTGAGCTTCCTTTTCATGGCTGAGGAGCGATGATTATACGAGCTCCGATGATGATATTTTTGTTATGATGAGATTACGTATTACTAGGCCATTTCATATGAGAGAATGTGTTTGCTATTTGATTATTTGCACAAATAAGGCATACGAGCTTAGTTCTGAGGAGCATAGATGTGTTGAGCTCCAGTAATGAATTTCTTGTAATATCGGTATTCTGTTGATGGTTGTCCACTACGCCCCCTATGATGCATTCCTTTGTTTTGTCTTTGAACGTTTGTCGTCTATCACTGTGATCCATTCGATTGTTGATCTGGAGCAGCGTTGGTCTGAGGAGCAATGATGACATGAGCTCCTGTGATGACATTTTAATAATTAACTACAACTCGGTGCTGCTGTCCATTACACTTGCTATGATGATTGAATTGTGTATTGTGCATAACCGTTTGTTGCCTGCGGCTATGATAACTACGCTTGTTCATAATGGACAGCCTTGTTCTGAGGAGCAATGATGATATGAGCTCCTCTGATGATAATTTTTTTATTACATTGGTATGATAGGAGCAATGTTGTCATGATGTCCATTACACTTGGTATGATGATGGTATTCTGTACTGTCTATGAACGTTTGTTCTATCTCGCTGTGATCAATTCGCTTGCTGATCTTGAGCAGCGTTGTACTGAGGAGCAATGATGATATGAGCTCGTATGATGAAAATTTTGGTACATGTTAGACCCATTCATGGGCGCCCACGACTCTTCCTATGATTGTTGTTGAGATTGTGATTGTCGTGTGATTAATTGCATTGTTAAGCCCGACGAGGTTAGTTCTAAGGAGCATCGTTCCATGGAGCTCCTGTGATGATCTTCTGTTAACATCTTACAACCATTCATGGCCGTGTTACAATTCCGGTGAAGATTATATTGTGTTTTCTCTGTGAATACTTAGCTTCATATGGCTTACGAACTTATTTCTGAGGAGCAATGATTTTGTGAGCTCCTATGATGATAATTTCTATACATTTCACTTCCTTGGATCCCTATCCAGTACTGCCCATACGTTTATGATGTTGTCTTTGATTTGTGATCTTTTCCCGAAGAAAACGGGAATTCCTGTAATGAGAATTTGGATAAAGATGCTGAATATGCTTTCTCAAGTTTTAAACCGGACCATGGTTATAGCATTTCATATGTGATAACATCTCCCGTACGTTTTTGAATGTTACGAATAGAATTGATATGCCTCCTCGGTGTAAGGGAAAGAATGTGGATGAGGGTGGTCGTGATGACTCCGTACATTCAGGGAGGGTTGCAAACTGGACACCCGTACATAATAGATTACTGATCATGTGCATGTTAGAGGCTCGTGACCAGAACCACTGGTCTGAAAAGTCTTTCACCACCGTTGGGTGGAATGCGATCCTGCAACAGTTTAACGAACAGGCGGGCCTTCACTTCACGAAGGACCACATACAGTCGAGGTGGAAGATATTCAAAAGGGACCATGCTGCGTACTTGTATCTACGCAACAAGTCCGGCTGGGGATGGGACAACGTCGGCAACCGTCCTGTCGCCCCAGATGAGGTGGCATGGTTGGAGATATGAATTCTTTGCAAACCGAATGTCGCTTTTGTATATTGTTATGATAACGTTGTAACTGAGTTGATGCATATTGCAGGTCGACAACTGTTATCGCAAGTACAAGACTCGCCCGTTCTTGTACTTTGAAGAAGTTGCGTACATCATCGGGGCGGGAACTGCAACAGGACGGTTTGCAAGGTCATCTCGAGGACCGGTCAGGACGCAGGATCCAGGGATTGCTGAAGTTGAGCAAGAGGAAAATGAAATGGATGACACCGAGGACATAGCCGAGGTACCCACGCCGCCCGTTGCCACAAGGGCCACTCAGCGTTCTTCGGGCTCTAAACGTCGGAGGAGTGGCGACGTGAAGACAACCCCACTGGAGTTGTCCCAATTTGTGGACATGATCCAGGACAGGATTGGGGCCCACCGAAGAGAACAAGATGAGGATGTCAAATCCGCATATCAAGAGCTGAAGGATGCATGCCCTCACGTCTCTCCCGCTGCCTTTGTTAGGCTTGCAGATGCATTGGCCCACCCAACAAAGAGAGAGTTGTTTCGACAGGTGAAGGCTGACCCAGAGTACCTACAGGCTTGGGTGCAGCAAATACTAGACCAGCAGTAGGCTCTGGAGAACGTTGACGTCCGTGGGATGATTACAATAATATCGTTTCCTGCTTAATTTATTTATGCTTAGAACATTTCAATTTGTGTAATGCCTGGTACTGGTAGACATTTTCGTAGTTGCTGTTTATCTGCTTACTTTATTTATGCTTAGAACATTTCAATGAATGTTTGACATTTCATTGAAGATGCTTACTTGCTGCTATGTTATATGCTGCTATGCTCTATGCTGCTTACTTCTTGCTTTTCATTCAATATTTTTATTTTCAATAATTGAAGTATTGTATGCTTCTTTACATAATTTAAAGTTAATTGGATACTTGACACTTACACATGTTTACTTAGATGGATGATCAGCTATACAATCCGTTCGAGGAGGTTCTCACGGAGGCAACGGAATTGTCATACGCTTTAGCCTTGTACATTTTCTTCATGACATCACAAAATGGTGGGCCGTCTCGAGTGCCCGTTCCCCTTAATACGAGGCCTTGGACAGGACGTGCGTGGATCGAGAATATGACGTCGGGCCATGTCAAACGGTCTTATAGATGCTTTCGAATGGAGCCTGCAACTTTAATGAAGTTTGTACAGCTGCTTGAGCAACGAGCAAGCTTAACCAGCACGCGCAACATGGTTACAGTCGAACAAGTTTGTATATTCTTGTTCGTATTTGGACATGCGCAGCCAAACCGAGTGCTACAAGAACGGTTCCAACACTCTGGGTCGACAATATCATGGCACATTCATAGAGTACTTAAGAAGATTCTGCAGTTGGAGGATCTGCTCATTCGTCTTCCGACGACAGAGACTCCTCGACGTATATCGTCCGATCCTCGTTTTGCGCCTTACTTCCAGGTATACTCGCTGTGCCTCAAATTATAACATTCAGTGACCTTTATATTTGTCTCTCTAATATATACTCATGCTCTACAGGGAGTCATCGGTGCTATCGATGGGACTCACATTATGGCAACTGTCTCATCAGGTATAGAGGCTGCCTACCGTAACAGGAAGCAGGTCATCTCGCAGAATGTAATGGCAGCGGCATCTTTTGACTACCTATTTACATACGTCCTTGCTGGTTAGGAGGGATCCGCCTCGGATATGTCTGTCTTGAGGGATGCAATAGACCGGGGGAGGGGGGGGGCTTAATCGTACCAGAGGGATGTAGATATCTTGTGGACTGCGGCTATACTAACACGGATTCATTTTTGACCCCATATCGCGGCATCACGTATCATCTGCCCGAGTGGAGGGTCCTGGACAAGGCTGAGGCGGTACATCTCGCACAAGCACTTGTTCAATCATAGGCACTCGAAGCTGCGCAGTGACGTAGAGAGGACCTTCAGAGTTTGGAAGAAGAGGTTTCGTTGTCTGTCTTGTATGCCTACGTACGCTTTTGAGACGCAAAGAGATGTAGTCACGGCCACTGCAATAATTCATAATTTCATTAAGCTGTATGGATCTGACAAGTGGTTTGACCGAGTAGAAAAGTATTTGGTGGCAGAACCTCCAGAATTAGATGCTGAAGCTGGCGTTGAGGTTAGGGTCACGCGCACGGAAATGCGACTGGGTGAGCAACATCAAGATCGCATCGCCCATGCGATGTACAACGACAAGCTACGACGTCTGCAACAGCAGGAGTAAAATTATAGTGCGCGATAAATTTTCGAAAATCTGCATTGTAATTTTGATATGGACCTTGGTACCTTGTTATTCACGGATGTTGGACATTGAATCTTGTTTATGATGTATTCCGGATGTTGCTACGTTTCTATATACCCATGTCCTTATCAAGATGTATTTCATTTTTTAAAACAATGACTTGCGAATATTAAATCGTAAACCAAATTGCCTCCCGTCGTTACACATTTACATGTGGATGCAATCTTCGCTAAACAGAAATTCATATTTCGACTTTTCACGGACATATAGATTGAATTCTGGATTAAGGACTTCCATAGATTACAAACCATAACAAAATATATATTTCAGTTCACAATCCACCTGGTCACGTTCACGGAATTTGTAGAATTCACGCGCAAAGGAAAATCTCCTCCACTTTTTGTTAAACCAAACAAATTCCGTCCGCTACACCCCATTGTTCTTCGCATCGACGCTCGGTTTCCGAAAGATCCAGTAACGCTGCGGGATCAATATGTAAAAAAAACCGTCATCCTTAACACATTGCTCTTAAAAATTTATTGGTCCATATTAACATGGAAAACATGGATAGAAGTTGCAAAAGTTACAATATATAAAAAGCCAATAATCCACCAACAACCCCATTAATTATTAACAATCAAATTCCAATCATTTCTCCAAACTCCAGTAAAAGTCACATCACAGACAAACCCTTTCAACAATAAACCCTCTTTCTAAACACACAAACAACAATTCAGGTTAACCCTCAGGTTAGGAATCCTTGAGGTGGGTTAACCTCCCCCGTTTACCCGCGAGGGATTTGTGCGAATTTTCATAACATGATATCGTTTATTTGGTGAGATTTCCAAGGTCTGTATCCTTCCGCAACATGACATCATGCAGCTTGGGTTTAGTGAGATTTCAGATTCTTGGTGAGAGTTGAATGATTTGGAAGTCGTGTAGTTTAAACTTCTAAAATAGTGCTTGGGGAGTTTTAAGTATTGGATGACATTTTATGCAGCCATGCTAGTGCAGCATGGTTTTAAAAACGTGAGGCGGTATCCTGTAAATGAAGAGAGACGTAAGCCTCGCTTTTTAGGTTAAAAACTATACAAATGTAGAACTTTGTATAAATGCTAGAAATAAGATTGCATTAAAGTCACTGGCATTAAAGTTACAATATTGATTAACGAAATAAGAAAGTTTATAGAGTCCAACGTATGAAAATAAAAAGGAGACAAGTTTCAAATCCAAAAATGACTGAAAGTCTGAATGTATTAAGCTAGGCTATCTAGCTAAATATTGTCACTCGTCAGGAGCCAGCACCACGTCCTCCCACAAAAAGATCCATAGGACCTCTTACTTGCTGAGCTCCACTTGATCCGGTAGGTACAAGCTCACCAAAATCAGATCCTCCTTGCATGGCATATGCTCCCACTCGACGAACCTCCTGCATCTCTTCAAGTGATCTTTTTTTATCCAACTCTTTCTTCATCAAAAACAACTTGATTTCATTCTCCACTTCTGGCGGTACATTTGGGCAATCACTAATATTCTTGTGACTTCTCGCCAAATGTTCTTTTAATCTTGCAATACCACATGTGATGATCTTGCTACAAAAGTTACAACTTACGTATTTGTATCTTTTCTTTTGTTCTCCCTCTAACTCAACCTCTTTACAATATTTCCATGCAATATTCAATCTATCACGTCCACCATCAT
This sequence comes from Ottelia alismoides, assembly GCA_037367405.1. Classification (NCBI taxonomy): domain Eukaryota; kingdom Viridiplantae; phylum Streptophyta; class Magnoliopsida; order Alismatales; family Hydrocharitaceae; genus Ottelia; species Ottelia alismoides. Next base: position 517,763 of record JAZKJV010006696.1, on the reverse strand, counting down.
GTCCCTTTTTCAATCTTGGAGCTATTTCTGAAATAGGACAGTGTCATAGACTGTAGAGCATTACATCATACATGTATAAAGAATAAACCTCATCCGTTGGCACATTCTAAAGAAGTTTCAATGTATGTACTATGCAGTTCAACTCCATACGACAATTTTCAAGGATGCTTGGTGTTTCCTAAAGAATACCATGCTCAGGGAAAAACCGTACCTTCAACGGATGCGGGCTGCGGCACCACTCCTCAGGAATAGAGGCGACGGCGAGCCGGCATCGTGTCAACTACATAATCCGATGAAAAGAACGAAGAGGATCAGCCGAAATCTTTGGGAGAGGAGATACAAAGTACAACGTTGTGAAAAAAGGGGGAAAGTCGACTTTGCATGCCCAGGTCCTCCGCCAGTCTAGGGTTCCAGAACACCTTCAGCGTTTTGTTCGTGGCTTTGAAATATTTGGCTATTGGACTTTAAACCGTTTCCAGATGAGGCGTACGCCTCAAATACGCCTCGGCGCCTCACCGCCTCGTGGAACGCCTCGTACATTCGAGGCGTAAGTTGGCATTTTCAGTAACGCCTCTTGCGCCTCGAGGCGGTTTTTTGTGGAAAATGCCTCGAGGCGTACGCCTCAACGCCTCGAGGCGCGTTTTTAAAACCATGAGTGTAAGGTTCCACAACGTGGTGTGGTGTGTTTAGATTGAGATGTGTTGTGTTTGCGAAATAAGTTTATATTAGGTGGCGTTTGAGGATGACGATTGGGATGTGTATGATAGTGAAAACTTGTTGTTAGATCGTGGAGTCTGCAAAAGAGATGTTTTACTTTGGACTTCTAATTGTATTATCCTATGTGTATTATGTTTATATTGTTATCTGATGTCAATGTGCCTGTGTAAGATAAATGATTTTTCATTCCTAAATGCTATGACGATTAGTAGACATTATTTCACGCATACCATTATATAATTTCATATTTACATACTAACCCTTTTATAATTCATATTTAAACCCTAACTAATCTACTTAAACCGTCTTATGTGCAAACCCTTACTGTTACTTTACTATATTAGCCTAACCATGCACCCATTGAACTAACCTAACCATACTCATATCAATTGATTTTTTTATTGTTCGCGACACTTCGCTTTCTCCTCTCCTCCGCCCTCACCCTCGTTCTCCCAAATCAAAGATGGTGGTCATTGATGACTGCAACATCTAGAAAAGATGACAAAGTGATGTGCAGCGTGAAGGTTATGTAGAAAACCTTGAACGCATCACGGAAACATGAAGATCGATCATATGCGATCATGAGCGACTAGTCATACTAGCAGCTCAGGGCAGCGGAATTTAAAAAAAATTAAAGTGATGAAAACACATGATCTAAGAACGCTTCTTGGATCGTTTCATCTAAACCACAAAGGGGTATTAGGGTTACATCTTGAGGCGTTGTTGTGATCGTGTCTCTAAAGTAAGAGACCTCCTGTCTCGAGTCCGATTCAATGAAGGAGATGCTTGCGAGCGCGTTGATGAAACATGTGCTCCTCACAATCCAAGTTGATGAGCCAAGCGTTGAATCTCCTGATCTCGTCTCACGAGATCCAACGTCTTCTTCACGAATGAGGCACACCAAAGGAGACGAAGATTCACGAGTACTCGATATGAAAGCACAATAGCATTGCGGTGACTACAAGATTCTAAGTCAATAAATGGACATACACTATATTGATATAGAAAAGGGGAACCATTATTGAGAGAGATGGAGAGAGTTTAATTAATCTTGAAATTTAAGTAGTCTAAAATGCAAGGGCTACCTTTCTTTTATACTAGTTGGATGTACATGGATCTCGATCCATGTGCTCTCTTAATCCAACAGTTTACAATAAGAAGTTATTAATCAGTGGTCATGATTTGTTGCTACAAATTAGAAACAACCAAATAATTAAAATAAATAAATTATATCCCTTTATCAAGAAAACATCTAATTCATTTTCATTTAAGTAGAATATATAGATAATTAAGGGAGGCAACCACCATCCCTAAAATAGGGTGATCGTCCCCCCTGAATGGTTCAAGGTGGATGGCCACCTTTTAGGTGGTTAGTTGCCTTCCTTAATATATATATATATATATAATAAAATACAACGACTATTATTACATTTATTTTCACAAAAATAATTCCAAATTAAATCTGTGAAAACATCAATCATGTCATTGAAAAATATGAATCATATTCATATATCCAACATAATATGTAAATTAGATTTACAATTAATTATTGTTGTGAATCCAATTCACATAACAACATATAATTCATAATTCTATTAGAATAAAATCTCTCCAATATATTATAAATCGTATTTACAATATCTGTGATTATTATGGATAGTGACATCCATATCAATCATATCTTTGATAATTCAATCACATTTAATTATTCAGGATAATTCTTCTCATGTGGCCAAATAATATGAATCATATTCAAATTATTTATGATAAAATCACATTTAATTACCAAATTATCTCAATGATCATATACATATTAATAATGGAAGTATTCTTAAACTCTTTTAAGAATAATGTGTTTTCTCTGCGGATACCTAGAGATAAGGACAAGACGATTATACCTTCCATATATAGTGACTTGGATGTTAAGATCACATCTCAAACCTAGATCTCGAGGACCTCCCATGGATGTTTGATTAAAGCAAATCCGTAAATCTAATCTTCTCATTGCATCGAAAACACATTCAGATCACTGCCGAACATTTGGGCTAAGATTAGATTATTTCTCTATTGAGAGGAGTCACTAAAATCCAGACATATTTCATCACTTCCTCGGAATGGAAGTGTCATGGTTATACAATCATTTATGATTACATCACCCTCAGGTATTCCTATATTCCTAATACATGTACATCATGCATATTGGAAGATCTAGAATAAACCCGAAGATATAGATCAATTTTACATTGTCTTCTTCAAGGTTTATCATTAAGTTTCTCATATTATCATTGGGATTTGGTATCGAATGTATACTTTCTAAAAGCATATATCATACCAGGTATTAACCATATACTTTCCAGAAGCATACATCAAGCCTACAAATTCAGTCAAGCTTCCAAAACAAGACGACCATGCACTGAATTTGTTCCCAATATCTCGTGAATGAGCTCATGTCTTCCAGTTCAGTAATGGACCTGTATGATCCTTTGAAAGATCGTATTACTGATATGCCCTTGTATGCATACCAGCTCATCGTTGTATAGACCTTGATTAGACCATCAACCTATCGGTATGCCAAATATACATACTTAGACATATAGAAATACATCTGTCTCTGGTTGGAAGATTCATGCCTATATCGTGACAACATATGATATAGGACTTAGTTATCTCGATCTCGCTAAGTCAACTCTTTGACTTGCCATATCTGACACATCTGAATCAATGTTCGTAAGTAGAGGACCAACATCAAGAGATCTATTAGATATCAAATAAAAGAAAAAGGATTGTGATGAATCTACGTTTCATCATCTTTATTCTATCATTTTGGCCTTAAAAACCCTAGTAAATGCGTGTAAATAGCGTTAATTCGTGCATTTTATCATCCATGCATATTTGTGTAAATATTATATAAAATGCGGTTTTTAAAGCTAAAATTATATTATAAAGAAAAGAAAAGAAAAAGAATAAAATATTGTAAATATTTTATTACCGGAAACCCCGAGACCTAGGCATCTCGATGACTAGGTCGACAAGAAATAAAGTAGGGTGAGATAAGGGCCAAAAATACAATAAAAATTCCTTTTATTTAATTCATTCTTTATTCATTTTGGGACCTATTTGTGGTTCCACTTTTTATACATAAAATAAAAAACTTTGAACATGAAACTTGTAGATAATTAAATATAGAAAAATACAAAATTGATTTCATACAAAAATAATGTACATATAAAAAGATATGATCTGAATAAGATTCTAGAATCCCAACTTCCCAGACGTGTATCTCCCTAATAAAAACTCGAAACGCATCAAACTCACCTTTAATTGTATATAATTTCAAATAAGCTATTTAATAGAGGTGGTTTCGTATTTTTCGGAGTTACGGTTTGAAAGTTGAGTTTGGACCCCACTTGTATATTTGTACAGATTAAAATATTTATTTTATTATTTATTCATTATTTTTATAATTTTATATTTTTATAATTTTTTAAATATTATTTATAATAATTATATACATTAAAATATGAATAAAAACCTAAAGAAAATACAAAATAAAATACCTGTATATAATACATAGGTATCATACGTGTATACAAACCTATATAAACCATACTTTTATTTTATTAAGTGTACAAAACACTTCACAAAAATAAAACAAAAATATATTTAAGTGTATAAAAATATTTTATAAATTTATAAAATAATAAACAAAAATAAATAAATTAAATATACAAAATAAAAATAAAATAATAAAATATATAGATAACGATACCTATAAAGAGTATAAATGGTAACTTGTAATTATTAACCTCTAAAAAATAAATAAAAATCATAATAAAATAGTTCGTAAAATAACATTTTTATTTGATAACAAAAAAATAATGAATTGATTTTCTATTTTTAAATGATTTTACAAGTATTGTTTCTAGGATTTTTCCTAGTTGGTCCACGTGGACCAACCAGGGGGCCTGGAGAGTTGACCGGCGGGTCAACTCTCTGACCCTCTCCTGTGACTTGTCAGAAACCTCGTTTTCGCCCCATCTTCTCGGATTTTTCGAGGCTAATCCCTCCATCTTTTGGCGATTTGGTCTTCTGGACTTTTTGTCCTCGTGATATGGTCTTGCACACCCAATGCTTGCCTCGAGGATTGCATCGCTGCTCCGCCTCGTGCGTCTCGATCTTTGAGCCTCCTTCACCATTCTTTCAAAAACCCCTAGCCACCTTCCTCTTAATTTTGAACCCTTCTTTGACCATTCTTCCCCGCTTCTTGGCAAGCTCCGGACGGAACCTCGTGACAGGAGGTCCTCCAGCCCATTTGAGGCGAGGTTGAGCGGTCGTAGAGGCCGTTCCACCCCATCTCTGGCCAAGTGGCCGTGAGGTACCATCTCGGGTTCCCACACCCTTGAGGTTCGCATTTTCCTTCCATTCTTCTTGCGTTTTTGATTCTCTGTAGTCGTGTGAATAGAATCCCATCCTTCAATCCGTGCATCATCCATCCGATCCCCTCGTAGATCCCCCCTCGCCGGAGTTGCTCCGGCAAGCTGCATACCCACCTCCACGCTCCTTGCCACTCCGCTAACCGGGCTGAGGCAATTTGCCCTTGGCCCAGAGTCTCTTTTGTATAGGTCCTGCAGAGCCCAAGCGCACCTGGAGCTCTTTGGTGTTCGCCGGAGATACCTGGGGGTTTGCGACTCCTCCGACCTTGCGGGCGAGCTCCGGACGTTCTCCGGCCTTTCTGTGACCTCCAGCCAATAGAGGAAGCCACCAACATGCTCTTGGGCCTCCTCGCAGCGATGGAAGAGGACGGAGGAAGGCAGGCACGACGACCCAACTCCGCCGGGCCCGCATTCCGGCCCTGTTCTTCCAAAGCTTCTCCGAGCCATTGGATGCTTCCTTGTTCTTGCTGACCTTTTTGAGCCGTCAGATCGAAGGTTGCCAGCACCGTTAGATCTGCCTCAATGTTTTAATCGTAGCCGTCGATCGCGAAGCGGTACGGGCCGACGGATTGGCGCCATGTGTCAAGTGATAATCGATCAGTCGTTCGATCGTGCAGCGTCGGGTATTTTGCAGTTCCACCCCCACACACGTTTGTATTTATTTATTAAGTCTGAAACTTTCATCTGCCATTGTTATATTTTGTACAATTTGCAGACTAGCCCTGAACATTTCTATATTTACACTGGGAACCCTGGCCACGTCACCTCACGTGACTGGTGCAAGTGAGGCGGGGCCATTTTGTGAGGGCCCCCTCGTGGGTCTGCTAATTACATTTTAGTCCAGAAACATTTTTAAGCAGTTATAGATTTGGGATATTTTACAAGTTAGCCCCTGGATTTGTGAGAAATTAGAGTTTGCTCCCTACTAGGAGCCCACGTGTTCCTCCACGTGATTTTGTAGTATTTGCAGAATAGCCCTTGCGGATTTATTAATTTGTATTCAGTACGATAACTTGTTGTAGATGTTATATAATTTCTGGGAAATTTGCATTTTGACCCCGCAACTTTCTGCTATTTACAGAAAAGTCCCTGCCAGTTTGCTTTTTCCATTTGTTGTATCTATTTATTGCATGCATCTATAAACACCTAAAAAATCCACAAAAATAAATAGAAGTTCCTGTTGCATTTTAGTTTAACGTCATAGTTTTATTTTGCATTTTTATTGTATTTTATTATTTATAAAAATTCAAAAACATGCATTTTCAGCACTGTTTGCATTAGAAAATCCATAAAAATTATAAAAACACCTCAGAAAATTCCCCAAAAAATATATTTGGCCTATTTTAGTGTCTTCTAACTTCAACCCAAAAATCACTAAAAAAATACAAAAGAAAGCTCCTAAAATTACAAAACCCCTAAAACCATTATAAAAATCTTAAAAATCCTAAAAAATCCTAAAAATGCAATTTCGGTTTCTATATTTTCTCTGATTTATTATATTTCAATTAAAATTAATTTGAGGAATTTTGGACACTGATTGATATTTTCATCCTCATTTTAATTTTGGCCAGCAACTTAGGTCACTGTTTTCTAGTATTTTTTCTTTAAAAATACCAACAAAATTAGAAAAAAATCTAGAAAAATAATAAAAACATTATAAAAAAATAAAAATCAAAAAATATTTTATTTACTATGTTTTGATTATTTTTCTCTAATTTCCATCTCTCTCTTTTCTCTAGTATATATTTATACATTCCCTATATACTTTATATCTTATTCTAAAAAGAAAATAAAAAATATAAAATATAAAAAGAAAACATAAAATCAGAAAAATTAAAAATCAAAATATAAAAATATAAAACCAAAAATCAAATAAAAAATATATAAAATCAAAAACCCACAAAAACATAGCATAGATAGACACCTGATCACATTCACATTTTGAGCAATTTTGCCCCGTTCTACCTGTCTGCTCCTTGTGTTCGAACTCTACACATACTTGCACCTATACACATCTTTGTTGTAGAGTTATAATAAATTTTAACTTCATATATTGCTTTACATTGTTTCATCATTATTGTTCGTTAATTGTTGTTTTAATCCGGATTTTGTGTGGTCGACTCAACGACTGAGTTCCTGCCTTGTGTAGAACTTAAGATCATCGATTTTCGGGTTAAACAAATGGCGCCGTTGCCGGAGAGCAACAACACGTAGTTCGGTTTTTGCTTGTGCTTGTGATTATTTGCCTATTTTTGCCTTATTCATTTGCTTATTTATTTGATATAACTGTCTAACTTGTCTAATCACCCTCTCTTGTTGACTTTGTGCGAGGAACCGCAGATCGGGGGAGGTGCTCTACCCTAGGCGCTTACGCACCCACGTGAAGCTAGCGTCAGCTTGCCGACCTAGCATCAAAGGAGGCTTGGAGGATTTGAGTAGACAAGCACATTTTTGAGCATTTTTGTGCATTTATTTATTTGTGTAATTTTAGTGAGAGAGAGACTCTATTATTGTAATAATACAAGTATTCGGACTCTTGGACATTCGGGCCCAATTTCCAAGTGTTTGTACACTTGGGGGCTCACCGCGGCTTTTATCAGTTTTCATCGCCTTTTCTTATTTTGTTTCTCGATTTTGTTTTCCTTATTTTGTGTGATTGAGCCCTTAGTTGTAGGAGTTGCTTGGTGATAGATTAGGTCCAAACACACTAATCACCATTGCATGTACCTATGGCTGCGTTGGACATAGTCAAATTTTGAAACTGTTCTTCCCGCTAATAGCAGCTTTGAGGATTTAGATTCACTTGAAGATTATCATGAAAGCTTGCAATCGCCCAAAATACAAAAAAAAATGAGAAAATTTTAAAACACAAAAAGATTTTGGGAGACACATGATTGAGTTGGATTGTGAGGAGAGTACCCACTTGCCAGACCCTTTGACCACACAGCCTTTCACACCTTGTCCCACCTTTGACCCTGAGGACGCCACTGTACAGACTGCTCTTGGCATGCCTCATGTAGATGCTGATTCCGACTTCCTCCCTTGTATGGAAGAGGTTCAAAAATTAAAAAAAGTGTTGACTGAACCCGAAGTGGTGGCCACTATTCATGAGACCATCTGTGCCCTACTTCAGCAGGCCATGACCGATTTATCTGCTCCTCTTCCCAAGAAGAGAAAGTGGAGGAGCATATCTGAGCGTCATATCTTGACCATGGCCACTGCCCACGCCATCACACACCATCCCATTCCTAGGAAGAGGAACACTGCCACACCTTTCATTACCTGCACCATCTCTGACTTCACATGTGATCACACTCTCCTCGACGGCAGTGCTTCGATTAGCATATTACCCTTCTCGCTGGTACAGTCTCTTCACATAGGGCCTCTCAAGAAAACCAGGATGATCGTTCAGTTTGCTGATGGATCTATAAAGAGGCCGAAGGGTATTCTTGAATACACCGTCATTTCAATTCAGGGCACGAGCTACCATGTTGACTTTGTTGTTTTTCCCATGGAGACCTCCAATGGGGAGCACTCTCCAATCATCTTGGGACGACCGTTCCTCGCCTCTGCGAGGGTCGTTATTGATTATGGATCAGGAGAGATTCGCTTCCGTCCTGCTGACGAGAGCGAAGTATTGATCACCGCACCCACTGCCGACCAGAGACCTGCACCTGATGTGACTTCACCTATCTTGGTTGACCTTGAGGACCATGACCTTGATGAGACTATCAGAGAATTTCGTTGCTTATTGGATTCCACTGAGACCCAAGAATTCCTCTCCCAAGTAGAAGACTTGGAAAGCATGGACCTCGGAGTTCCTTCTTTTGGGACTTGGCGTTGTGTGGATGACATCCGCGGGATCTACATGATCGACACCATTGAGCGGAGGGCAGATCTAGAGACTAGACAGGACGGACATGATTTGACTACTTTCACCGATGAGTCCGTTCCTGTTCACGTGGATTCAAATGAGACAAAGGTCGAATTTGATTTAGTTGCTTTTCTTCTGGAACTTGGGACTTTTGATGAGAAAGATGATCCGATTGAGATTATTGAGGACGAAAAGAGTTCGACTACTTCCACTGATGAGTTCGTTCCTTTTGGTTTTGACCTGGACGAGACCTCGCAGGACGACACAGATTACACTTCTTCCGATGATAACGAGTTCGTCCCATTCCACTTTGATATCAGCGAGACTCCCAAGGCCGGACCTAGTCGTACTTCTTCCACTACCATATCTGTGCCTTCACATCATAGAGTCTCTGAGGACTATCACCCTGTCGACCTTGATCGGTTTGTATCATCTAAGGACCCCGATGTCGACCTGCACCACACTAGATCCATTCCTCAGCGGTCCCGCAAGAAGGTTCGCTTTCAACCTTCTTGATCATTTGTATATCCATCTCTGTTGTACATTCACTTTTGTATATCTCTGTCTCTCTCCCATATTGCTCATCCACCCATCCTCGTATTTGCCTTGCTTAGGACGTACTTTGTCCTAAGTATAGGGGGTGGACGAGCCGAGTGTTCATTCGTTGTTCCGTTTCATTACTCCTGTTGTTGCCTATACTTAGGGCTTCTTGTACCATAAGTATAGGGGGAGTGATGCATACATTCTTCTCTATCTTCTTCCATCTGTTGATCTCTTTTCTTCTTTTATTCTTTTCCTCTTTTATCTTCTTTATCTACCGAAAAGGTGTCACCCCTTTTTGTCAGTATTCTATACTTAGGACGTACTTTGTCCTAAGTATAGGGGGGTGTGAACCCCAAGTTGATTCTATTCTTTGATCCTCTCCACTGTCTCCTCTTCATATCTATACTTAGGGATATCTTAACCTAAGTGTAGGGGGAGACAGTTTGAGTACGATCTGTTCATTCCCACCCTTGACCCTCCCTGCTTTGTGTACAATCTGCTATACTTAGGATTATTTGATCCTAAGTATAGGGGGTACGGTCGACTTCTCATTCGTTTATTCATTCATCCTTTATTCATTTATTCTTTAGAATTTCCTTTACTCAGTACGAGTTATGTCTTCTCTTTCCTATCTGATCTATGAGGACATAGCTCAAGCTTAGTATAGGAGGGTCGTATATACTGTGTATATACTTTAGCCATAACTTGTACTATCGTATTTTTTTAATAATTATGGCTAATTACACTATTAAATTCATTAAGAACACTTAATAAAAAGATATGATTATTCCTCAAATTCTTTTTGTATATACTGATTAATAAATCAGGTGAAAATATTTTTTGCAAAATGTTTGAAAAATAGTTTGAAAATCTTTGTGAAAAATCTTTTGAAAACTATTTTGAAAACGTTTTGTCACATGTTTTCAACCTTTGTAAAATATTTTGATTGTAAAATAATTTCCTTTGTGTAAAATAAAATGTTTGAAAAACAATTTGCAAATGGTTTGAAAAATGGTTGTAAAAATATTTTGAAAAATCTATATATACTGTTTGGAAAATCTTTGCGAAATAATTTTCAAATGTGTGTACATGTTTGTAAAAACTTTTTGTAAAAATTATTTTGGACTATAGTTTTCAAAATTGTTTGAAAAACCTGTGTCAAATAAGTTTGAGGAACACTCACATCTCACCTAAAATTCTTTATGTATATACATATAAAATCGACCACATACCCTTGTAAATTCTTAAGATCCACTTCTTGTAAATATAAGAAACCTTCCCGTGTAAATATTTGTACCTAGTTTTTGGCCAAAACCTTTTTATTTTCTAAAATCCCAAAAACATTTTCAAAATTAAAATCCAAAAACATTTGAAAAAAATTTTCCTTGAAAAATACAAAAAATGCATATGCATCATCTTTTCAAAAATCCATAAAAAGTTCAAAATCTTTGAAAATTGCATCACAAAAATATTTTCTGCATTTGCATAGCATGAGCACTTTTCAGATTGAGTTTGATAAGTGAACAAGTCTAAGTAAAATCCGAAGATTGGAGCTTGATTGGACCTTAAAATGTACCTAATTAACATGAACCTTGTAGGAACTGGGATTGAGGTACTTCAGGTCTAGTTGACTTAATTCTTTGAGGATCACGAGACTTGGTTCAATGAATTCTTGACTACCTAAGTAGAGTATTTCGGAGCACACATACGAGTCTTGTTGATAATGACCTAACTTGGACACCTGCGCCTTTCACTTGGCTCAACTCAGTTGGAGTGGTGAGGGGGTTGGATTTGCCGGTATGAGACACACACATGTGCAAACACTTGTCCTCCTCTAGGGAGGGAAGTGCATCCCAACCCGTCCAGTGATGATGAGTTTCGAGGATAGGAGATCGTGGGTGGCAATAAAGCTTCAAAAGAGGGATAGTCTACTGGCTCAAGAGGAAAAACTCCCTATGTAAATGTTGTTGTATATAGTATTTCAAAAAAATGCAAAAGCAAAAACTCCAAAAAAGTTGACAGACCTGTACAAAAATAAAAATGCATGCCGGAGTGTACATATGTGTAAAGTCAAATAAGCAAGCTTGAGCTTCAAAGTCAAATCATGTGAGCCTGCAGCAGGATGACTTGACTACACTGGTCTTGCATCCTAGGACAGGTAGCTATACTGGCTACCGTCCATTCTTCTCTTCACCCCCTCCTCTTGAGTCGGTTGTCACTTCAACTTAGAAGGGAATACCCTGCTCCTTGAAGAATGAGTTGTTGGATTGGGGAATCATTGGGTTGTCATATTGGAGAAGCCAGTCTCTTGGTCATTTCAGTTGGGGAGAGCCACCATCACTTACAATGTACGAGTCAAATTCATAGTCATAAGGGTTTGCGTATGAGTTGAAATATTTCTGATCTGGCTGTTGAGGAGACTTGAGCAGAGTTTTGGGATTCTCAGAGACTGTTGGATTTCAAATCCGATTCTCATTAACGTTCCGCCCGCATTAAAATTTCAAAGGTCTGACTTGAGCTCCAAACTTTGATTTTATGAAGACAAGTTTGATTGTTAAACTTAATCCAATTTTCCTCTTTTTCTTTTCTTTGTTCTTCTTTTTTCTGCACTTATTGCATAAGTGTTCGCTAGGGACTAGCAAAGGCAAGTATAGGGGGATGATGAATCTACGTTTCATCATCTTTATTCTATCATTTTGGCCTTAAAAACCTTAGTAAATGCATGTAAATAGCGTTGATTCATGCATTTTATCATCCATGCATATTTGTGTAAATATTGTATAAAACGCTATCTTTAAAGCCAAAATTATAGAATAAAGAAAAGAAAAGAAAAAGAATAAAATATTGTAAATATTTTATAACCCGAAACCCTGAGACCTAGGCATCTCGATGACTAGGTCGACAAGGAATAAAGTAGGGTGAGATAAGGGCCAAAATACAATAAAAATTCCTTTTATTTAATTCATTTTTTATTCATTTTGAGACCTATTTGTGGTTCCACTTTTTATACATCAAATAAAGAAACTTTGAACATAAAAGTTGTAGATAATTAAATATGGAAAAATACAAAATTGATTTCATACAAAAATAATGTACAGATAAAAAGATATGATCTGAATAAGATTCCAGAATCCCAACTTCCCAGACATGTATCTCCCAAATAAAAACTCGAAACGCATCAAACTTACTTTAATTGTATATAATTTCAAATAAGCTATTTAATGGAGGTGGTTTCGTATTTTTCGAAGTTACGGTTTGAAAGTTGAGTTTTGGATCCCACTTGTATATTTTTACAGATTAAAATATTCATTTTATTATTTATTCATTATTTTTATAATTTTATATTTTTATAGTTTTTTAAATATTATTTATAATAATTATATACATTAAAATAGGAATAAAAACATAAAGAAAATACAAAATAAAATGCCTGTATATAATACATAGGTACCATACGTGTATACATACTTATATAAACCATACTTTTATTTTAGTAAGTGTACAAAACACTTCATAAAAATAAAATAAAAATATATTTAAGCGTATAAAAATATTTTATAAATTTATAAAATAATAAGCAAAAATAAATAAATTAAATATACAAAGTAAAAATAAAATAATAAAATATATAGATAACTATACCTATAAAGGGTATAAATGGTAACTTGTAACTATTAACATCTAAAAAAATAAATAAAAATCATAGTAAAATAATTCATAAAATAATAAACAATTTTTATTTAATGCCCAAAAAATAATAAATTGATTTGCTATTTTGAAATGATTTTACAAGGATTTTTTTTAGGATTTTTCCTGGTTGGTCCACGTGGACCAACCAGGGGGCCTGGAGAGTTGACCGGTGGGTCAACTCTCTGACCCTCTCCTGTGACTTGTCAGAAACCTCATTTTCGCCCCATCTTCTCGGCGGTATGGGCCGATGGATTGGTGCCACGTGTCATGTGATAATCGATCAGCCGTTCGATCGCACAGTGCTGGGTATTTTGCATTTCCACCCTCGCACACGTTTGTATTTATTTATTAAGTCTAAAACTTTCATCTGCCATTGTTATATTTTGTACAATTTGCAGACTAGCCCTGAACATTTCTATATTTACATTGGGAACCCTGGCCACGTCACCTCACGTGCGTTGGGTATTTTGCATTTCCACCCTTGCACACGTTTGTATTTATTTATTAAGTCTGAAACTTTCATCTGCCATTGTTATATTTTGTACAATTTGCAGACTAGCCCTGAACATTTCTATATTTACATTGGGAACCCTAGCCACGTCACCTCACGTGACTGGTGCACGTGAGGCGGGGCCATTTTGTGAGGGCCCCCTCGTGGGTCTGCTAATTACATTTTAGTCCAGAAACATTTATAAGCAGTTATAGATTTGGGATATTTTACAAGTTAGCCCCTGGATTTGTGAGAAATTAGAGTTTGCTCCCTACTAGGAGCCCACGTGTTCCTCCACGTGATTTTGTAGTATTTGCAGAATAGCCCTTGCGGATTTATTAATTTGTATTCAGTCCGATAACTTGTTGTAGATGTTATATAATTTCTGGGAAATTTGCATTTTGACCCCGCAACTTTCTGCTATTTACAGAATAGTCCCTGCCAGTTTGCTTTTTCCATTTGCTGTATCTATTTATTGCATGCATCTATAAACACCTAAAAAATCCACAAAAATCAATAGAAGTTCCTGTTGCATTTTAGTTTAACGTCATATTTTTATTTTGCATTTTTATTGTATTTTATTATTTATAAAAATTAAAAAACATGCATTTTCAACACTATTTGCATTAGAAAATCCATAAAATTATCAAAACACATTCAGAAAATTCCAAAAAAATATATTTTGCCTACTTTAGTGGCTTTTAACTTCAGTCCAAAAATCACTAAAAAATACAAAATAAAATTCCTAAAAATTACAAAACCCTTGAAACCTTTATAAAAATCTTAAAAATTCCGAAAAAAATCCTAAAAATGCAATTTCAGTTTCTGTATTTTCTTTGATTTATTATATCAATTAAAATTAATTTGAGGAATTTTGGACAGTGATTGATATTTTTCATCCTCATTTTAATTTCGACCAGCAACTTTGGTCACTGTTTTCTAGTATTTTTATCTTTAAAAAGACCAAAAAAATTAGAAAAAAATCTAGAAAAATCACAAAAACATTAGAAAAAAATAAAAATCATAAAAATATTTTATTTACTGTATTTTGAGTATTTTTCTCTAATTTCCATCTCTCTCTTTTCTCTAGTATATATTTATACATTCCTTATATACTTTATATCTTGTTCTAAAAAGAAAATAAAAAAATATAAAATATAAAAATAAAATATAAACTCATAAAATTAAAATACAAAATATAAAAATATAAAACCAAAAATCAAATAAAAATATATAAAATCAAAAACCCACAAAAACATAGCATAGATAGATACTTGATCACATTCACATTTTGAGCAATTTTGCCCCGTTCTACCTGTCTGCTCCATGTGTTCGACCTCTACACATACTTGCACCTATACACATCTTTCTTGTAGAGTTATAATAAATTTTAACTCCACATATTGCTTTACATTGTTTCATCATTATTGTGGGTTAATTTTTATTTTAATCTGGATTTCATGTGGTTGACTCAGCGACTGAGTTCTCGCCTTGTGTGGAACTTAAGATCACCAATTTTCGGGTTAAACAGATTGCCATCTCCTACTCATGTTGGAGATCATTTCCTAATAATCATTTAACAGTTCTTGATGAGTCTTCGATCTAACTCTTTAGATATTCATCCAAGCATCGGCCTTTATGATTCAACAATTGAATCAATAGCTGTATGATCATTAAGATGGCTATTGTACATAAACCTAATTGTACTAAGGGACCTATTATGCTAATTAATTATTCTTTATTTCAGATCAGGGAATTGTTTACAATAACATTTATTGCATAATGGCTCATCGTGGACTCACTTGTCCAACAGTCTCCCACTAGCCTAAAGAGTCATTAATGGGCTAAACTTTAAACCCATACTCATGTGACAATACGAAGCACTTTAGAAAAATAGCTTAGTAAGCTGACTAGTCATTCTGTTCCCGAGAGACTACGCTAAGTCCTTTTACGGTATTTTCACATCTTCTAATAGTACTCGCATCCAATGTGAACGTTGCATCTTGTGCAACTAATACTCAATCTTGGTAGAGCAGTTACAGTGTCTTTGATACTACAACTCAATAATTGTTATAACCACTATGTAATTTCTATTATCCTTGTCAGAATGCCGTCATTCCTGGAGATGTCTATCTCCTAAGGTATCTGCAATTAAGACCTTTTAGATCATGATCTATAAAGTCTTAAGTTCTTGAAGATAAGACTTAGAGATCACTATCTCTAAAGTCTTGTCATCTTCGAAGGTGTTTTTATTACCGCAGTCAGCTATTTTATCTCCATAGTAGGATTAGTAACCTTCTCCCACTCCCACTACATAGGAGACATCCGTCTTTTGTACACATCTATCGCATACTTCCTCAACTCCTTTGAAGTGTTATCCCTTCAGATAGGTTAGTACCATATCTTAAGGGAAAGAAGCTCCGTTGTAGTTCTCCCAAAACAGAATATGTCCAAAGTTTACCACTAATGTGATGGTCCCAATGTCCTCTTTTCTTTGCTTCTGAGCAACTTCAGAACTAAGATCTAAGAGGTATCCTTGAAATCTTCCATCTCAATGTATGGAACAACTAGACTATAAAAAACACTTATTATCATCATCCTTATATCATTTAGAATGATTATGATATTATCTATATTTAGCATGATAAACACAATGACACTCCCACTAATCTTCACATGGTTCATCAAGATTCTTTCTGAAATAATAACATTTATAATTTCATCAAATCCAATGCTCGAACTACAAGAAGCTTATTTGAGTCCATAGATGGAATTCCTTAGTTTTCACTCCTCATCCATGAATCCATAGAGCTACTTAATACGAATATCCTCGACGAATGATTCATAGTTGAATGCAATCTTGACTTCCATCTTGTAGATGTCATACCCAAGTTGTGTAACTAAAGTTAGCAATATTCTGATGGGTTTAAGCAAGGTCACTGAAGAGCAAGTTTCATCATAAGAGATGTATTCTCTTTGTGTGTATCTTATGGATACGAGTTGTGCTTTGAAGGTTTTTACCTTATCATCAGGTTGCCTCTTTCTCTTAAAGATCCATTTACACCTTAACGGATCTTACCCATATAGGTGGATCCTCGAAGGTCCATATACAATACGCGTATATGAAGTCTACTTTATATTTTATTGCTAGCATCCATCTTTTCATGTCATGATCCTCAGAAGCTTCATCATATGAAGTCAGATCGTTCTCAAACTTAACTGACACATGGAATCCAAACCCTTTAGGTGGTCTTAACACCCTCAAACTAATTTGAAGATGTATGAGTGGTTCATTTTAGTTTCCAATATCATGAGCCTCGTTATCTTCTCAATATTTAATGAGATCCTTAACTTTATTTTCATATTGATTCTTAAAAGAGTCATCCTCTAAAAATCATATCCTTAGAGATGGAATCTTTTAAGAATCTCAAGGTCATAAAGTAGGTATCCAATACCATCCTTTATATTCCTAATGAAGTAGCGCTATATGGTGCAAGATTCCAGCTTACTTGCAGCAATGATAATGTTATGGATCACGCAACCCTAAATCCTCAAGTGTCCAACACTAGACCAGGTTTTAAACCATAGCTTATGAGGTTTTGCAGGTTTAGATTTGCATGGAACCTTATTAAGGATAGCTATTATAGTATCTACTACATATGTACATGAAAACTAAGAGGTAATTATGTTAAGATTTATTATTGATCAAATCATGACACACATGCTCCAATTATATCTCTCTACAACTCTATTGAGTTTAGGTATATTAGGAGGAGTAAGATAGGAATGATATTCCTTTCTCCATAAAGTATTCCTTGAATTCATCTAATATGTACTTGCTACCTTGATTAGATCAAATTCATCTTCTGTCAAACATTGGTTAAATTTTGACATCTTTGAACATTTAAAAGATTTCTAAGATAACGGGAAGAAATCTCATATCATAAATAATCATAAGTAGATATCACATATCATTAATGTTTATTATGATATGGTTGATCCAAATACATTAATATGTAGAAATCATCAATACCTTGGTATCTAACACCATTTCCAAATAAGGGTGCTTTAGAACGTTTGAATACAATATTTACAAATATGTAAGATTTGAAATTTCAGACAGTCTAGAGTTTCATCTCTTACTAGTCTATTGATCTCACAACAGACATATGTCCAAGGCTTGATGCCATATCATTGTCAAATGATCTTCATCCTCCTATTGATCTTTTAATGTTTAATTTTCAGTATTTAGAAATATTAATGAACCATTCATTAATTTTCTAATTTAGTGGAATCCTCTAGATGTTAGATTACAATCTGGAATACATCAATCATAACTCTTTATGATAGGTCTATTCCAAAATTCATGTTTATTGTCAACATTTAGAAATAAACTATGAGTATATTCTAATATCTAGGTCATAAAGACATTCTTCTAAGACTAATCGTCCTCCTACTGAAAATATGAAGTCCATCTATCCAATAGAGATTGTTGCAATAATTGCATCAATATCAATGTTGGTGACTATTAAACCTTAAGATCAATTTTTCTAGTCTTCTAAAACATATGCAACCAATTGCAAGTGTTATCAGAACAATGAGATACAATTTTTAGACTTTGATCTTATAAAATAAGCAAGTCAATCTCAATGATTATGTGTAGATGTATAATATGTTGATGCATTATCCGAGTCCTTCTCTCAAGATCCTAGATAATCTAAATAATCATACCATCAATACATCAACTTATTACAGTATTGTCATCCATCCAACTCTTTGGATGTCATATAGAAGTCATAGAAGTACAATCAACACTTAGGCTTTCCTTATAACTTGGGTCAGACCCATGCTACCATTGCGCTTCTTTTATCTATAAACAACCATTGCTAAAGATGAAGGATCTCTTATGTTGAACTCAAAAGATTTCAATATACGAGTATTTCAACATTTATATATTCTTCATTTAATTCATAAAATATGAATTATGAAGATTTATAATTAACTTGCGTATATATAGTAGAATGATGACATTCATCGTATCTACATCCATCTAGACTCTTAAATACTTTGGTTCAGGTAGGTACTCAAATATTTCGAGTACATCTTCTTTTATTGAGTCACCATTCTTCATAATGTAGTGGACGATGTCATTCATGATGAAATATTAAGAGAACATATATATGCCAAAACATCTTCTTAGATTTTCTAAGGATTTTCGATAATTACGGTCATCATGAACATGATACTTCCAAAGTACATTTGATGAGAGATCAAGACTATAGAGACATATAAAACCAAAGTTGTTGTTATATTATCTATTTAATTGTCATTCCTCATTATTATGAGGAAACTTGCACCTTACAACTACATACATTGTATTTACAACTACAAATAGGACATCTTGACCATGGATTCAATCCATGATCTTTACTAGGTATTATCAAGTAAAGTTTGGAGAGGGTTTAATGTAGGTTATCTGAAATAAGAAATTTGCATAAATACATATTTTACTTTGATTAAGGATTTTTATATCAAAGTTATCTTGCCTTGTCAATTCTGAAAGTTCATTCCCTTATCCACTTTCAAAGTAAGAGATATACTTACCAGTATATCTCAAGCACGATCCGAGATCTCCTTCTTACCTTTATTACATCCAAATAATATGAGAACTTGTAACTCAGATAAAAATAAGAGAGAACTCATTCCGCCTTACAAGTCCAGCTTGTATTTCACAATTCAATCTTTAATACCCAGGCCCATCACCCTTAAGGCGATATTGACCCATCGTTGATTGAACCAACCGTCAGTAGGAATAAAATTTACTATGCGAAATCCAATATCACCCTAATAATATGAGGACTCGATACTGGGGTAACTACACATACGACCTTACTCTTTTGAGAAGAAAATAGCCTGATTCATGTGCACTTGAATGCTAGAGCAGTCACCTCAGACCCATGCCTCCTACATACAATCCATGGCGACGGAACCCTTCACATTGACGGAAGACCATGGATGTCACTTATGTGATCCTCCATATCCCATTCAAATTTTAATTAGTCACTATGAATCATATTCATTATGATTAATTCTTCCAAGGAAATTTTAATCTATATGTAAATATAGATTATTATAACTATTGGATAGTTAATTTAATCATATTAAATCAATGATCCCATCAATATCCAACAAATAATCTTGATTGTTACTTGAAGGGTGATATGATCTAAAAAATGTGTATTATTCAAATTTCAATAATTAAAAAATACATAACGATCATCTCAAGCATTATTCTTTCCTTACCCACTATCATGGCCAGTACGTACAGGATATGGGATAGACCACTCACGGAGAAACGTGTTACCCAATGATCCCTGACGGGACACCATATCCACCTCAGGTCAGGATAATGTGATATGATCATTTTGTATTTGAGATGATATTCAATCTTTCAATCGAAGTTATTCCATAAAATATTTATCATAACTATTGTTATTAATAAAATAAAGAGATTTTCGAAAAAAATACCTAATCCTATTTAAGTATCAATGTTTGTTGGAAAGCTCGTTATAACCAAACTGATTAAGATCTATTATCTTATGATATTGGTTATAGTCATTCAAAATAATTATCTTTATTAAATATTTCAAAAATATTTTATAAGTAATTATCCAGTAGATTAACCATTAATTTACACGAATTAATTGAATGATAATAACAAGATTCTTGTTCAAATTTGTGAAGTTTCTAGCAGTTACATATGTTTACTAAAACTAACAAATATTGAGCAAATGAACTTCAAATCATGCAAACTAAAATTTCTTGATTTTCAATTCGATTTTCAACAGAATCCTAATAATAGACATGCATTTAAAGGTATTTTAAAACCTTGGTTATCTCTTGATTATGTTCTAAAATATTATTCCTGTAATAGTGTACACATGTCTACTAAAATGGTCATGACTTGAGCAAACAGATTCCAAATCACACAAACTCAAGTCCTACGATTTGCTAATAAGATGGAGAACATAATACAAGGTATAAACTCACATTTTATAGCACTTAAATAGGGCGAAAAAATAGCACAAACATGGTTGCAGGAACAAAATGCGACGAAAATTCGCACAACCAAAAATACCCATGTCATCATAGATTTATAGATCATATCTGAAAACCTCTAATCTATGGATCTGATATCACTTTAAGATTATGGAGAAAACTTTGACCTTACCACGAAAGTGTGAAGCACACATCATATGCGATCGGAGGCGATTAGTCATACTAGTCGCTCGAGGCAATCGAATTTTAAAAAATTTCAAAGTGATGAAACCACATAATCCAAAATCACTTCTCAGATCATTTCATCTAAACTACAAGCGGGTATCAGGTTTACCTGTTGAAACATGGTTGCGATCGTAACTGTAAAGTAAGAGACCTCATGTCTTAAGTCCGATCCAACTGAGGAGATCCATGCGAATGCGCTCATGAAATGCATGCTCATCGCAATCCAAGTTGATGATCCAAGAGGTGAATCTCCTGATCTCGTCTCATAAGATTTGATATCTTCTTCACAAGCAAGATGCACCGAAGGAGATAGAGATTCACAAGTAGTCAATCCGGTAGCACAACGATGTCGTGGTGACTACAGGATTCTCTAAGTCAATAAGTTGAAGGCCACTATATTGATATAGAGAGGGGGGTGGCTATAGAGAGAGATGAAGAGAGTTTAATTCCTCTTGAAATTCAAGTAGTCTGAAAGGCAAGGGCTACCCTTCCTTTTATACTATGTGGATGCACATGGATCTCAATCCATGTGGTCTCTTAATCCAACGGTTTAGATCAAGAAGTTATTAATCAATGGCCATGATTTTTTACTACAAAATTACAACAATCAATTAATTAAAATAAATTAATTATTTCCCTTTATCAAGATAATAACTAATTCATTTTAATTTCTTTATAATATATAGATAATTAAGGGAGGCAGTAACCATCCCTAAAATAGGGTGGTCGTTCCCCCTTGAATGGTTCAAGGTGGATGGCCATCTTTTACGTGGCTAGTTGCCTTCCTTAATATATATATATATATATATATATAATGCAACAAATATTATTGCATTTATATTCACAATAATAATTCCAAATTAAATTTTTGAAAATATCAATCGTGCCTTCGACAATATGAGTCATATTCATATATCCAACGTAATATGTAAATTAGATTTACAATTAATTATTTATTGTGAATCCAATTCACAATAACAACATGAAATTCATAATTCTATTTAAAATTAAACCTCTCAAACTTATTATAAATCATATTTATAATATTCATGATTATTATTGATAGTGACATCTATATCAATCATATTTTTGATAATTAAATCACATTTAATTATCCAGGATAACTCTTCTCATGTGCCCAAATAATATGAGTTATATTCAAATTATTTATGATAAAATCATATTTAATTAGCAAATTATCTCAATGCTCAGATACATTATCAATAATGGAATTATTTTTAAACTCTTTCAAGAACAATGTACTTTCTTCACAGATATTTGGAGAGAAGGACATGATGATTATATGTACCACATATAATGATTGGATGTTTAGATCACATCTCAAATCCAAATCTCAGGACCTCCCATAGATGTTTGATTAAATCAAATTTCTAAATCTAATCTTCTCATTGCATCTAAATCACATTCAGATCACTATCCAACATTTGGATCAAGATTAGATTACTTCTCTATTGAGAGGAGTTACTAAAATCCATACTTGTTTCATCACTCTCTCGGAATGGAAGCATCATGGTTATACAATAGTTTATGATCACATCACCCTTGAGTATTCCTAATACCCATACATATTGCATACCATAAGATCTAGAATAAATCCAAAGATATAGATCAATTTTATAGTGTCTTCTTCAAGATTTTATGTTTAAGTTTCTCATTTGATCATTGGGATTTGGTATCGATCATATACTTTCTAAAAGCATATATCATACCCAGGTATTGATCATATACTTTTCAGAAGCACATATCAAACCTACAAATTCAGTCGAGCTTCCAAAGTGAGATTACTGTGTACAGAATTTTATCCCAATATCTCATGAGCGAGCTCATGTCTTTCGGTTCAGTAATGAACTTGTATAATCCCTTTGAGAGACAATATTACTCATATGCTCTTGTTTGCACACCAGCTTGCCTGTGTGTAGACCATGATTAGACCATCAACCTATCGTTTGCCAAATGTACATACTCAGACATATAGCAATAAATTTGTTTCTGGTCAGAGGATGAATGCCTAGCATACAACATACGACTTGGTTATTGATGAATCTGTGATTCATCACTTCAAAAGTCAAAAATAGAGCCTTGTTCCCGAGAAAATAGAGGCATATTTCCTTTTAAATTGCATAAATAGCATTCATGCACTCATTCATAATTCATGCATTTTAACAGCTCATTTGCATTTAAAATAAGAAGCCAAAAATCCCTTGTAAAATACCTCTTCACCAAAATAACCTCTTCTCTATAATATATATATATATATTCCTTAATAATATAGGGAAGAATGCCAAAAATCACCCTTGTAAAATAGCCAAAATAGCCTGAGAACCCTTGTACATTAAAACACATATAAAGCCCTCATACAAACCCCGAATTAGGTCTACTCACTCTTAGAATACTACATATTAAAAGACCTTCAAAATGAGACTAATTTCATTGAAATTGGAGCTTGTATGAGAAACTTGGGTTTTTGGGCCATTTTGTATACTACATATGTATATTTATGTATCCTTGTATTTATGTATCATATTTTGACCTCATCTCGACACGTGGTGCGATCACCGCTCTCCGATCACAATGCCTCAGATCTAATCCTACCCGACCAGATCCCCCTTGATCCCCACCGTTGGATCTCAAGATCCAACGGTGGAGACCTCGTCTCCTACCTCCAGGCGCCCCTCTCCCCCACGTCCCTTGCCTTGCGGGAGGGGCGCCCCCTTCCTATTTTTGGACGCACGTCGGCCATCTCCTCCGGCCGCTGACACCTCCACGACATTACCCACTCAACCCTCTCCCTCGCCAGCTGCCTCAAGCTCCACCACCTCCACCATACTCGCCCCACGACGACCACCAACTTCGCTACTCCATCAGCCAACCCACCATCTTCACCTTATAAATACTCCACCACCGGCGCCGTTCATCCCCATCCGCCACTCCAGAGAGGTTCCTCGAGCTCCAAGCTATCCATTGGTGACAGCAACTGGGAGTATTGTCGAGCGAAGACAAGGATACAACTCCGGCGAGATCCACGGCCGCCACCGCTGTGCTGCAGCCTCCCACGAGCAGCTGCACGAGCTCGGGACCTTACCAATCCCTCGAGCGAAGACCTGGAGCTCAAATCTGAGCCCCATTCCCCAGGTAACTACCTCCATTTGTCCTCTGATCTTCTTCTTTATTTTCTTGCTTTTTCTCCGATTTTATTCATCGCCATCGGCCACCTTCTCCCCTCCAATCCACCTCGACGAGCTTCGCATCGAAGCTCCCGTCCTCGCAGTCCCATTTTCACACTCCGACGACGCGTTTCACACTCTTCCGACCTACAGCTCCGCCATTTGGCCGGAGCTCGCTTGTCGGACAACCACACTCCACCTTAGGCCTCGCCGATCACGCTACACTTCTCCACGAACACTTGCACGCCTCGGCTATCTATTCTAACTCCTGCAGGTTCTCATTCCTTCACTGGCCGGAGCCTCACCGGAGCTCCCTTCGAGCTTCGTCTCCAGCGAGCTTCATCCCACCTCCCCAGCCACTGAGGCCACCGGAGGCTTCGCCGCACGACCTTGCATCTTCCGAGCTACTCGGGAGCATACGAAGAGCTCCATTGACGCCTAGCGACCTCGGCGGAGCAGCTCCATCGACGCTGGAGATCCGCCTTCTCCTCCGCAGGTGGCGGAGGACCGTTCGAGACGACGTACAGCCACCGTTCGATCAACCGATCGAACGGCCTTTACTTCGCCACGTGTTCATCACCGCGCCCGTCCTCAACCGTCGATCGCGCCTCAGATCTGACGGGCCTTCCAGTCGCCACGCGTCTTCATCGCCAACCCTTCGATCCATCTTGATCCGAGGGCCTTCAGGCCGCCACGTCGACCAGTCCGAGCCTCGGCCTCCAAGCCTAGGCTCGGGCGACCCGAGGCTACACCGAGCCGCAGTCCGAACCTCAAGAGAACCCAAGCCTCGCTCCGAGCCACCGACGCCCTCCGAACCTAGGCTGCCCACGTGAGGAGCACATGCGGCCTGGGTTAATTGCACAGAAGCCCCTGAAGCTTTCTGAAATTACAAAGAGGTCCCTGTGAAGCAGACCCCACGTGAGGAGCACGTGTCCCGTGGAGAAATTGCATAAGAGTCCACCATATTATCGGTAATTGCATTTTAGTCCCTGTCTGCATATTTATTTATTGAAAATTTAATTTCCTGTATTGCATTTACACCCTTGTGTTTACACGTGTCCCTAGAGTGCATTTTTCATCATTTTGAGATTCTAAAAATTGCATGTTGTTGGAAATTTTGTCCTCTGTCTATTAGTACACGTGTCTGATTTTTGTAGGCTTATGTGAATTATTAATGAATTAATTGGTGCATTGTTGACATATTTTGCCCAGTGATGCCTTTTGATTTTTAATTAATTATCTGTGCCTTCAAAAATTATCAAAAATTCACAGTAGCTTAAGGACATCATTTTTAACATACCATAAAAATTTCATAGCATTTGCACGCATATCGAGGCCTAAATAAATTGTTTAGTTATTTTCTTAAATTAATTTTAATTAATTCATTTCACAGTGAAATTAAGTTCTGTCAATTTTCCTAGGTCCCTGATTATTAGAGCTACCTAGGATAATTTTAGTGCTTGGAAAAATTGTGATTTGATATTTATTAAAAATTAAATTCTGAAAATCACTCTGTCTGTTTATTTAATTCACATTAAATTCATTTTGAGTCGAAAAATTCCAAAAAAATTAGTGTAGGTCATTTTCATCATAAATAACCATCTGGCCAATTTTCATTATTTTTGGACTTCATTTGATACATTAATTAAATTGCACATTAAATTGGCCTGCATTATCTGCATACATCCGCATAAAAATTAAAAAGACCAAAAAAAAAGATACTCCTCGAAAATCAACACTCGAATAATTGCTTTAATTTACCTAAGGAGACAGATGCCTCCCTGAGATCGACCTTGGACTTACCCCAAGTAAAAAATATATTGCCGCTTAAAATTAACTTCAAATTAATCGATAAGTGGTTTTTTTGATCAACATCTCGTATCCGACTGCAACGAATTCTCAACATTAATTTGGACATTAATTTGACCGAATTAACATAGGGTGCGGGAGCATTATCAAAATGGCGCCGTTGCCGGGGAGGCACGACTTAGGTTAATTTTTGGTGAAATTCTGATTGTTTGATTTTCAATCCCTGGGTAGTTTGACCCCCGGTTTTTCTTGTGAATATTTACCTGTCTTTTAAATTTTTGTATCTTTGTGTAACTCTCTGACCTCCAATTATTTTTTGTGTGCGAGGACCGCGAGGAGTCGGTGACGCTTCGAGGACTTAGCATCTAAATTTTGAGTGAAAGAGAGGCTTTGTAATTACATTTTATTTTTTCGCATCATTTCCAGCGGTTCCCGTTTGGGATCTCGCGTGTGTAAAGATAGTGAAACTGTGTCCCGTGTGTTGTGTGGGTGAATTGTAACTTAGATTGCACTAGCGGCTTCTCGAGCCACTCTAGGACTTGCTTGTGCTCGTACTCAATAGGACCACACAATACACTTAAAAGACGCACCTAGACCGCAGTACTTAGTCAAAGTTAAACTGTTCTTCACGCTAATAGAACTGCCTGTCTAGGAGCGGCTTTTCATTGCTTGCATTTGCATGTAGAGTAAAGTTTTCAATTCTGTATTGCATCCTGCATAAAAAAAGCGAAGGGATCACTGTAAGTATTCTCTACTCAGCATAGCATCATCGATTTTTCGTGCATCGGCTTTTCTCGATTTCCCCCTCGGATTTTCTCACTTAAATTAAATAGGAAAGTGGGATTGTCCGATAGGCGTGCTTTGTGGTGGACTAATTAAAGTGATAACGTAACTTTAAAAATCGGGACTGCTAACAGTATTGACCAAAGAAAAAAAAATCTGAAAATTGTTTGCGGGAGATTAATCCCCGACCTTGTTTTTAGGCTGAGTGAGGGTACTTGAGTGTGTGTGAACACCTTAAGGCAGAGCCCAAATCCCCACCTTCCATATCACGAGCCAACTGATCTTAGCAAATATCACGAGTGGGATACTTTTAAACTCATTGACAAGTACCAAGTAGCCTCCGCCTTCGCGGGTAGGTAGGGGCGAACCAGCGGTACTCCGCGACAAGGCCTAGCTTTGTCAGCCTCCGCCTGCTTGCAGGTAGATAGGGGCACGTCATTGAGTCCCCACTCCGGATAGGAGCGCAGAAAGGGAGGATCGGTGGTATCTTAGGCGACAGGATAAACAGGGAAGGCGCATCCGGCTCTAAGCCGACTTCCCTCTAGGCCGCGTAATCCTTGCTATCTTGTTTGAAAAATCACACTTAAAAATTACAAGATAAACTGGACTCAACTCTGAGTCCTTCACTGTGTTGAGTGTGAACCCAGGGTCTTGGATTGTTCCTGTTGCTTGCTTCAGGTAGGAGTAAAATCCTATCTTCTTCCCTCTTCATCAAGATGAGTGATTGGGGAGATCTCGACGCACTATTCACTGAGCTCTCTATGAGTCCCCCAAGTAACTCATCTTTCTCGGTCCGAGCGCACCTTGGACCACCCAGGACTCATGACCCTCTTGAGTCCTGGTCCCCTCATGCTCAGGGTGGTTACTCTTAAACCAACCCTTTTATCTCCTCTGAGATTACCGAGGAAGACCTTTGCCTCGATAATCCCTTCCTTGACTTGCCCTCTAACACCGATCTTATTTTCCAATCCCCAGAACTAGAGGACGAGATGCCGCCAAAAGTTCCACCAGATGAGGAACAAATTAAACAGATTCTTGCCCGCCTCGCTGAAGCCGAACAGAGGAATGCAGATCTCACGGCGCGGATGGGACAGATCATAGCAACAGAAGGAATCGACCGACCAATGGTTGATACCTACAACGCGGCGGAGAACGAGATTCAGAACTGGTTGGCACCTGCAGTTCCCGCTCAGGCATTTGAGCTGAAGCCCCACTTCCTTATTCTGCTTCCGAAGTTCAACGGAAACCTTAATGAAGAACCATACACTTTCCTCCGTGACTTCGAGTTGGTGTGCAACAATCTTAGCCATCCCAATGTTGGCCAAGATTATATTCGGCTGAAGGCCACCCCTTTTGTCTTAGGTGATAAGGCTTCTCATTGGCTGAAAAACTTAGGGGTGGTATGTTCTACCTGGATGCAGTTCAAGGACCTTTTCTTGAAAAAGTTCTACCCTCTCAGTAGAACTAATCAGATGAGAACAAAGATCGCCAGCTTCGCTCAAGGACCCAGCGAACCGTTCCATGAGGCTTGGGACAGGTTCAATGACTTAGTACAGAAATGCCCCTTCCACGGCATTTCAAAAGCAATCTTAGTCCAGACTTTGATCTGTGGTTTAACCCCAGAGATGCAGGGGTTAGTCAGTGCCGCCTGTGGAGGAAGCTATCTGAACAAAAACGAGCATGCTGTATGGAAGATCCTAGAGCAGATGGCGGAAACCGGCAGGTCACAGGCCACAAGGGCCTATCAGTTGTCTCCCTCAATCTTATCCAATGAGACAACTAGAAGGACTGTTGCAGATCTGACTGAGGACCTCATTCCCAGCATGGGGATGATTGCCGACAAGCTTACCATGGTCGAGCAGATCCACAAGAGAGTCGCGGAGATGGAGTCTCTTTCGAGCCTTCCCAAGAAAGTGGAGGAACTCTCTGAAAAGGTAGCTAAGATCAAGCTACCCGCCCCTTCTGCACCACCTGTACCTGTACACCGAGTCCATCTTGTACAGGAACAGGCACCGGGGTCTCAGAGCAGCTGGGATCAGACTTATGCCCAGCCGAACCATTATGCACCCCCACTAGTGGAAACGGAATGCGAGGAGCCTCCGCCTGTATACGAGATTAACGGGCTTTGGTATAGCCGTGACCCGCTAGTCCGACAAATCGAGATGGGGAAGGATCAGGCACACCGCCCAACCCCAGTCTACCAAGAGACCAGGCCCGTCACAGTCCCGCGATACCAGTCCAGGCCAGAACAAGGGTACCAGCCGCAGCAGCGCACCTACCAGCAGGGGCCAGCACCGTCCCGTCAGCAACAGTATCGGCATGGCCAGCAAGGCCAATACAGGACGACATCAACACAGCAGCAAGCCCTGCCCACCGAATTGGAGTCACTCACCTTGGCGATCCAGACCCTGTCTGATAGGGTCCAACAGATACAGAATGACTACTTGGATATGAGAACCGACATCAATCGGGTTTCTCGTGCCCAGGACCAACAAATGGCGCCAAGGACCCCAATTCCCGCACAGGTTCAGGCCAATCCGAACAGCATACACCAGGGCCAGAACCGACCTCGAGATCAGGTATATTATTCAGATAATTATCTATCTGAACATGAGATCCTTTCGTATGATAATGTTAATCATATGTCCCTCAGGAGCGGAAGGACCGTGACCATACCTGATCGGGCACGGGCACAAAAGGAAGGAGCCTCCGAGAATCTACCTGAGGTGAATTCGGAGGAAGAAGAGGAGGAGCATCCCCACCACCATCCCCAGCAGAAGAAGAGGACATCTGAGTCCTCGAAGCAGCATGCCCGCATCCACTTAGAGTCAGACGACACCGATGAGCCCGCACCTCCATCTGAGGAGGATCATCCAGAAGAAGCGGAAGAAGCATCACCGGTCTCGCCTCAGCATTTTCTTTTTGGTCAGAGTCCAAGTCAGAGTCTGTATCAGAGTCAGAGTCGTGTCCAGAACTCAGTTCCAGCAGTTAATGAGAATATTTCAGTTCCCGAAACTGAGTTGGATTCAATAATCCCTTTCCCCCGAGCTCTCAAGGGTGGAGAGATGAAAATCAAAAAAATCCAAAAAGATGACCCTGAGATGGCTGAATTTTGCAATAAACACATCAAGGTCACAATCCCTTTTGACAAGTTCGTGGAAATGACCCCTGCATTCCAAAAATACCTTAAGGTGAGATGCACACCTACTAGGGTTAGCAGGAACGCCAAAAGCCGTGTTGAGAAACACGTTTTATCAGTAGCCACGACTTGTGCAATAAAGAACTCGTTTCCTCGGAAACGAAGAGACATGGCTGCACACTATGTAGTGAGTCATGTTGATGACATCGCGTTTGCACGCACTCTCCTGGACAATGGTTCCTCGATCAACTTAATGCCCACCGCCCTCTATAAGAGGCTTAATCTCGGACCTCTTAGGAAATCTAGAGCTATTCTGCAGTTTGTTGACAAATCCACTAAGAGGTCCCAAGGAGAGTTAAGGAACATTGTGATCAGAGTCGAGGGGCAAGAATACATGGTGTACTTTACTGTCCTGGATATGGAAACCCCTCGTAATTGGAGAGATTCCCAGATCATTTTAGGTAGGCCCTTCCTCAGAACAGCGGGGGCCTTATTCGATTATAAGAATGGGAAAATTCAGTTCCAAACTCCCGGCGGAGATGAGGAACTTGAGATGAAGCAGACGAGATGGCAGAGACCGGACTCCGAATCCAGCACCGAGTACTCTTCTACCGGAACAGACTGTGAGCATGTAGACTTAGTTGGGCCATGGAGACAGAACCCAGCCAGCACCGAGGTGTCCATCTCCTTTGAAGATGATCCAGTGCATGAGTCAGTCTGCGAGATCCTCAGGAACGAGTACAACTCTGAGCCTGCATCGCCCTACATCTTCGATGACATAGAGGCCCAGTTGGGCCTGTCAGTCCTGATATCCTTAGGACAGTCGGAAGATGAGGATGACGAGTCGGACGAGGCGTTTGCCGATTGCATGGAGACCTTTGACGATCCGACTCCAGAGCCGAGTTTGGTGGCAGCTACTACAGAACATGATCCAGCCACTTCCAACACCGAACCAGATCAGATTGAGCCAGACTTTCTAGACGATCATACTATTCCTGAGCTCAAACCATTACCCACAACTTTGAAGTATGCCTTCCTTGCGGGCCAAGACAAGAAATTTCCGGTAATTATCAGTTCGCAATTGACCGAGGAGCAGGAATCTCGCTTGCTAGAGATCCTGGAGAAGAACCGCAAGGCAATAGGCTGGAGCATTTTCGATCTCCACGGGATAAATCCCGCTCTGTGTTCGCACCATATATACTTGGAGAACGAAGCCAAACCCTCTCGTGAATTCCAACGCCGTTTGAATCCAAATTTACGAGAGGTTGTGAAGAAAGAGATCGAAAAATGGTGCGACGCGGGTTTCATTTATCCAATCTCCGACTCTAAGTGGGTGGCCCCAATCCATGTTGTCCCGAAAAAGTCGGGAATTCAGACGACCACCAACGAGGACGGAGAGGAGATCGTGACGAGAATACCCACGTCGTGGCGCGTCTGTGTGGATTACAGACGCTTGAATGCCGCGACAAAGAAGGATCATTTCCCTCTACCGTTCATTGATCAGATCTTAGAAAGATTAGCGGGGAAAGAATTCTTCTGCTTCCTTGATGGGTTCTCAGGCTACAATCAAGTAGCCATAGCTCCGGAGGACCAGGAAAAGACCACGTTTACATGCCCCTTTGGTACCTATGCTTTCAGGCGCATGCCTTTTGGGCTATGCAATGCTCCAGGTACTTTTCAAAGGTGCATGATTGCTGTATTCGCCGAAATGGTCGGCGAATTCCTGGAAGTCTTCATGGATGACTTCTCGGTCCACGGCGATTCTTTTGATTCCTGTCTTAGCAATCTGGAGCGAGTCCTCAAGCGTTGTTGTGAGGTCAATCTGGTGCTCTCCTGGGAGAAAAGTCACTTCATGGTGACGGAGGGCATAGTGTTGGGGCATGTCATCTCCAAGAGAGGAATGGAGGTTGACCCTGCCAAGGTGGACGTGATCAGACGACTCCAGCCACCAACCAACGTAAGGCAGTTGCGGTCGTTCCTCGGGCATGTCGGATTTTATCGAAGATTTATCAAGGATTTTTCCAAGATCGCCCGACCGCTAACTGAGCTTTTAGGCAAAGACACGGAGTTTATTGTAGATCACAAATGTCTTGAGGCCTTTAAGCTTTTACAAGGAATGATCATGGATGCACCCATTCTACAAGCCCCAGATAGGTCTCTACCTTTTGAGATCATGACGGACGCCTCAGATTATGCTGTTGGGGCTGTATTGGGCCAAAGAAGAGACGGCGTCCCTTTCGCAATTCACTACGCAAGCAAAGTGCTTGATTCTGCTCAGCGTAACTATACAGTTACAGAAAAGGAAATGCTTGCGGTAGTGTTTGCCTTGGACTAATTCAGATCTCACTTAATCGGATCCAAGGTAACTGTGTTCACAGACCACACGACACTACGATATTTGATGGAGAAGAAGGACGCGAAGGCGCGTCTTCTTCGTTGGATTTTACTTATCCAGGAGTTTGATTTGGACATCCGTGATAAACCTGGAAAGAAGAACGTAGTGGCCGATCATCTTTCTCGTCTCGAAGATCTTAATACTTCCGAGGTTTCCCCGATTCGAGACTCCTTCCCTGACGAGTCGATTTTTGTTATCGACTCACTCCCATGGTACGCCAACATCGTGAACTATCTTGTCTCCAAGAAAGTTCCCGAGGATTGGCCCAAGAGCCAAATCGACCGACTAAAGTCGGATGCTAGACATTACCATTGGGAGGATCCGATCCTTTTCTTTGAAGGACCGGATTGTGTCTGGAGACGTTGTATTCCTCAGGAGGAATATCAGAGTGTCCTTTCTTTATGCCATAGCTTAGAGGCAGGAGGACACCACTCTGGGAAGAGGACCGCATGGAAGATACTTCAGTGTGGCTTTTACTGGCCGACTCTGTTTCGCGATGCCACCGCCTTCGCGAAGTCGTGCCCAGTTTGCCAGAGAATGGGAGGAACCGTTGGTTTTAAGGATGAGATGCCAATGCAACCGGTCATCATTTGTGATGTCTTTGACGCCTGGGGCATCGATTTCATGGGCCCGTTCCCTGTCAGCCATGGGTTCGAATATATCCTCCTTGCGGTAGATTATTTGTCCAGATGGGTGGAGGCTATCCCTACCCGAGCCGCAGACAACAGGACTGTCTGTAAGTTCATCAGAGAGAACATAATATCTAGGTTCGGGATCCCCAAAATGATGATATCAGATGGGGGTAGCCATTTTGTGAATCGGGAGGTGAAGAAACTCCTGAAAGACTACGGCATCGAACACCGTGTCGCGAGTCCTTACCACCCACAAACCAATGGTATGGCTGAGGTGTCGAATAGGGAGGTGAAAACCATATTGCAAAAGCTTGTCCGCCCGGACAGGAAGGACTGGTCTCAGATCTTGGATCAAGTCCTCTGGACGTATAGGACGGCTTACAAGACACCGTTAGGCACCTCCCCATTCCGAATGGTATTCGGGAAGCCGTGCCATTTGCCCGCAGAGTTAGTGCATAAATCAGAATGGGCAATAAAGAAGGTCAACTGGAACACACACCTGGGTCAGAAACAGAGAGACATGGATCTGAATGAGCTTGTGGAAGTCAGAAACCGAGCATATGACAACAGTTTGGTGTACAAGGACAAGGTGAAGCGTTGGCATGATAGATATATCAGACGAAAGACCTTTGTTCTTGGACAGAAGGTATGGTTGTTCAATGCTAGGCTTAAGATTTTCCAAGGCAAGTTAAAGTCTAAGTGGATGGGACCGTTTGTCGTCCGTACGGTGCATGATAGTGGATGTGTCGAGATCTCAGATCTCGCAGATGACGCGCCGACATTCCTAGTAAATGGGAAGCTGTTGAAGCACTTCGTTGAATCCAATGAACAGTTAGTCCATGTAGAGGAGATTGTATTCATACGCGAGACAGATACAGCAGATACACCTCAAGCCGCGTATGAAACCTTGCAGCAATAAACCCAAGCCATCAGCAACATCTTCAAAAGATTCAGACCGACTCATATGTACATATCATTCTTCCTGTATATCCTATCCTTTGCCCCCACGATTCTAGTAACCCATCCCATCCCCACATCATCGAGCCATTATCTTGGACTATACCTAGGATGACCAGATCCTAAGTATAGGGGGGAAGGGTCACCCGAGTCGATTCACTGTACATCCTCCAGATAACATTGGTCCTCATACTCATTCCCCACATATACTTAGGCAGACTTGAGCCTAAGTATAGGGGGGACCGATGCCCGTATTAATACTCATCCATTTCCCATCTTTTCCTCGTCCGCCCCATTTCTGATCTTCTTCTATACTTAGGCTGCCATGGCCTAAGTATAGGGGGCGAGACGACTTCTATACATTTTGGCTCTCCCACGCTTAGCACAAACTATGTCTTTTTCCTCGCTCTTCGTGCTCTGAGGACATAGCACACGCTAAGTATAGGGGGGCGTGTATATATTACATATATACTTTACCCATAGCTCGTACTTTCGCGTATTTTTGTATATATCTTACAATAATTACGGGTGGGTAAAAAAATCGGAAAAAAAAAATATAAATATAAATATAAATATATATATATATATAAATAATATATAAAGGCTTCTTATTTACTCATGCATATCATATCTGCATCCAAGAAAAAGAAAAAGAGTCTTGCATTTTCATAGCATGACATCTCATCTCATCTGCATACTTTGCATATACAAAGTGAAAAGCTAGTGGGTTCTGGACCAAATTATGAGCAGATATTGAGGATGGAAATGATTTGACCTTAATCCACCTAATTTCAGAGGAACCTTATAGGAACTGGAGTTAAGATTTTTTTCAGGTCAGGTGACTTAATTCTTTAAGTCTGCAAGTCTATGTTCATATGTCATCTTGACAAGCCTGAGTAGAGCACTTAACAACACACACATGACTCTTAGAGACAATGGCTTGACATTCACCAGCACTTTACACATGGCTCTCTACGGATGAGGTGATAAGGAGACAGTTTCCTTTAGCTTGGGGTAGCATATGAGGGTAGTACTTCTAGGCGGAACCTCTCTTCTTCTTCTAGTGAAGGAAGTGCGTCTCAACTTGGACTAGTGGTGATGAAGGCTAAAGACAGAAGCAGTGGGTTGCAATAAAGCTTCAAAAGAGGGATAGTCTACTGGCTCAAGAGGAAATTTCTTGTATCTATGCTGCACCATGTATATGTGCTGTTGTACAAAGGCATGTTGTTGAAAAAAAAGAGAACTCCAAAAAAGTGGTGGGTCGGATTGAAAATTTAATAACCCCACCGGAGTATACGTAGTCAAGAAAAGCAAAAGCTTATGGTCACCATGTTACATCTCATGAAGCTTGCAGCGGGAGACTTAGCTACACTGGCTGAGCTTCCAAAAGTCTATACTTCTTCCCCCTCTTCTTGAGCCGGTTGAACTTGAACTTAGAAGGGAATACCCCGCTTCTCGAGGAAAGAGTTGCTAGACCGAGGCATTAGAGTTACCAGGTTGGGGGAGGTTGTTTCTTTGTTACTTCTGAGGTGGGGAGTCATTTATCACTTACACTGCATGAAAAGATTCATGGTCATTAGAGTTTGTGTATGTAGACTTGTTCTAATTAGGTGAGTTGAGGAGTCTTGAATAGAAGACTTGTGGAATTTGAAGTCTGTTAAGTCTTAAACTCAGATCCCAATAAGGTTCCGACACATGATTAATCCAAAGATCGAGGCATGCTCCATTTTTCAACTTTTGTTCATGACCTTGGTTTGGAACCCAAAATCATTTCGCTCTTGCATTTCATTTAGTTGCTCGGGGACGAGCAAGGTTTAAGTATAGGGGGTTGATGAATCTGTGATTCATCACTTCAAAAGTAAAAAATAGAGCCTTGTTCCCGAGAAAATAGAGGCATATTTCCTTTTAAATTGCATAAATAGCATTTATGCACTCATTCATAATTCATGCATTTTAACAGCTCATTTGCATTTAAAATAAGAAGCCAAAAATCCCTTGTAAAATACCTCTTCACCAAAATAACCTCTTCTTTATAATATATATATATATATTCCTTAATAATATAGGGAAGAATGCCAAAAATCACCCTTGTAAAATAGCCAAAATAGCCTGAGAACCCTTGTACATTAAAACACACATAAAGCCCTCATACAAACCCCGAATTAGGTCTACTCACTCTTAGAATACTACATATTAAAAGACCTTCAAAATGAGACTAATTTCATTGAAATTGGAGCTTGTATGAGAAACTTGGGTTTTTGGGCCATTTTGTATACTACATATGTATATTTATGTATCCTTGTATTTATGTATCATATTTTGACCTCATCTCGACACGTGGTGCGATCACCGCTCTCCGATCACAACGCCTCAGATCTAATCCTACCCGACCAGATCCCCCTTGATCCCCACCGTTGGATCTCAAGATCCAATGGTGGAGACCTCGTCTCCTACCTCCAGGCGCCCCTCTCCCCCACGTCCCTTGCCTTGCGGGAGGGGCGCCCCTTCCTATTTTTGGACGCACGTCGGCCATCTCCTCCGGCCGCTGACACCTCCACGACATTACCCACTCAACCCTCTCCCTCGTCAGCTCCCTCAAGCTCCACCACCTCCACCATACTCGCCCCACGACGACCACCAACTTCGCTACTCCATCAGCCAACCCACCATCTTCACCTTATAAATACTCCACCACCGGCGCCGTTCACCCCCATCCGCCACTCCAGAGAGGTTCCTCGAGCTCCAAGCTATCCATTGGTGACAGCAACTGGGTGTATTGTCGAGCGAAGACAAGGATACAACTCCGGCGAGATCCACGGCCGCCACCGCCGTGCTGCAGCCTCCCACGAGCAGCTGCACGAGCTCGGGACCTTACCAATCCCTCGAGCAAAGACCTGGAGCTCAAATCTGAGCCCCATTCCCCAGGTAACTACCTCCATTTGTCCTCCGATCTTCTTCTTTATTTTCTTGCTTTTTCTTTGATTTTATTCATCGCCATCGGCCACCTTCTCCCCTCCAATCCACCTCGACGAGCTTCGCGTCGAAGCTCCCGTCCTCGCAGTCCCATTTTCACACTCCGACGACGCGTTTCACACTCTTCCGACCTACAGCTCCGCCATTTGGCCGGAGCTCGCTTGTCGGACAACCACACTCCACCTTAGGCCTCGCCGATCACGCTACACTTCTCCACGAACACTTGCACGCCTCAGCTATCTATTCTAACTCCTGCAGGTTCTCGTTCCTTCACTGGCCGGAGCCTCACCG
The DNA here is from genome assembly GCA_037367405.1 of Ottelia alismoides. NCBI lineage: Eukaryota > Viridiplantae > Streptophyta > Magnoliopsida > Alismatales > Hydrocharitaceae > Ottelia > Ottelia alismoides. Next base: position 480,568 of record JAZKJV010006696.1, on the reverse strand, counting down.
GAGCTCCCTTCGAGCTTCGTCTCCAGCGAGCTTCAGCCCACCTCCCCAGCCACTGAGGCCACCGGAGGCTTTGCCGCACGACCTTGCATCTTCCGAGCTACTCGGGAGCATACGAAGAGCGCCATTGACGCCTAGCGACCTCGGCGGAGCAGCTCCATCGACGCCGGAGATCCGCCTTCTCCTCCGCAGGTGGCGGAGGACCGTTCGAGACGACGTACAACCACCGTTCGATCAACCGATCGAACGACCTTCACTTCGCCACGTGTTCATCACCGCGCCCGTCCTCAACCATCGATCGCGCCTCAGATCTGACGGGCCCTCCAGTCGCCACGCGTCTTCATCGCCAACCCTTGGATCCATCTTGATCCGAGGGCCTTCAGGCCGCCACGTCGACCAGTCCGAGCCTCGGCCTCCAAGCCTAGGCTCGGGCGACCCGAGGCTACACCGAGCCGCAGTCCGAACCTCAAGAGAACCCAAGCCTCGCTCCGAGCCACCGACGCCCTCCGAACCTAGGCCGCCCACGTGAGGAGCACGTGCGGCCTGGGTTAATTGCACAGAAGCCCCTGAAGCTTTCTGAAATTACAAAGAGGTCCCTGTGAAGCAGACCCCACGTGAGGAGCACGTGTCCCGTGGAGAAATTGCATAAGAGTCCACCATATTATCGGTAATTGCATTTTAGTCCCTGTCTGCATATTTATTTATTGAAAATTTAATTTCCCGTATTGCATTTACACCCCTATGTTTACACGTGTCCCTAGAGTGCATTTTTCATCATTTTGAGATTCTAAAAATTGCATGTTGTTGGAAATTTTGTCCTCTGTCTATTAGTACACGTGTCTGATTTTTGTAGGCTTATGTGAATTATTAATGAATTAATTGGTGCATTGTTGACATATTTTGCCCAGTGATGCCTTTTGATTTTTAATTAATTATCTGTGCCTTCAAAAATTATCAAAAATTCACAGTAGCTTAAGGACATCATTTTTAACGTACCATAAAAATTTCATAGCATTTGCACGCATATCGAGGCCTAAATAAATTGTTTAGTGATTTTCTTAAATTAATTTTAATTAATTCATTTCATAGTGAAATTAAGTTCTGTCAATTTTCCTAGGTCCCTGATTATTAGAGCTACCTAGGATAATTTTAGTGCTTGGAAAAATTGTGATTTGATATTTATTAAAAATTAAATTCTGAAAATCACTCTGTCTGTTTATTTAATTCACATTAAATTCATTTTGAGTCGAAAATTCCAAAAAATTAGTGTAGGTCATTTTCATCATAAATAACCATCTGGCCAATTTTCATTATTTTTGGACTTCATTTGATACATTAATTAAATTGCACATTAAATTGGCCTGCATTGTCTGCATACGTCCGCATAAAAATTAAAAAGACCAAAAAAAAAGATACTCCTCGAAAATCAACACTCGAATAATTGCTTTAATTTACCTAAGGAGACAGATGCCTCCCTGAGATCGACCTTGGACTTACCCCAAGTAAAAAAATATATTGCCGCTTAAAATTAACTTCAAATTAATCGATAAGTGGTTTTTTTATCAACATCTCGTATCCGACTGCAACGAATTCTCAACATTAATTTGGACATTAATTTGACCGAATTAACATAGGGTGCGGGAGCGTTATCAGTTATCTCGATCTCACTATGTCAACTCTTTGACCTAACTTATCTGACACCTCCAAATATCTATTACTATGCAGAAGACTTGCATTAAGAGGTCAGCCATATATCAGACAAAAGAGAAAGGATTCATGTCTCCTACTTAGGATGGAGATCATCTCTTAATAACCGTTTGTTAGTTCTTGCTGAGTCATCAATCTAACGCTTTAGATATTCATCCAATCACCAGCCTCTATGATTCGATAATTGAATTAACAATTGTATGATCATTAAGATGGTCATGGTACATAACCCTAATTGTACTAAGGGATCTATTATGCAAATCAATTATTCTTCATCATTTCAGATCAAGAAATGATATTTGTAATAACATTTATTGCATAATGGCTTATCGTGGGTTTGCATGTCCAACAATCTCCCACTAACCTAAAGAGTCATTAATGGGCTAATTTTTAAACCCATACTCATGTGACAATCATAAGATATTTAGAAAAATAGCTTGGTAAGATGACTAGTCACTCTGTTCCCGAGAGACTACGCCAAGTCCTTTTATGATACTTGCATATCTCCTAGTAACAGTGCTCGCATCCAATGCGAATGTTGCATCTTATGCAACCAATACTCAATCTTGTTAAAATAGTTACAATGTGTTTGATACTACAACTCAAGAATCATTATAACCAGTATGCAATTTCTATTATCCTTATCACGATGCCCTCATTCTAGTAGATCTCTATCTCCTAAGGTATCAACAGTTAAGAGCTTTTAGATCACTATCTATATAGTCTTAAGTTCTTGAAGATAAAACTTTATAGATGACTATCTCTAAAGTCTTGTCAAATTCGAAGGTGTTTTTATTACTGCAATCAAGTGTCTTATCTCGATAGCAGAGTTAGAAACAATTTACTACTCCCAATGCATAACTGACATATGACTTTTGTACACATCTTGCACACACTTCTTCAACTCCTTGAAGTGTTATACCTTCAGATCTATTGGTATCATATCTTACGGGAAAGAAGCTTCCCTTGGAGTTCTCTCAAAATAGAATATATCCAAAGTATGGAACATCCCTATTATATCATCCTTATATCATTCTCATTCCAAATTATTATGATATTATCTACATTTACAATAATGGAAGTGTTGAGATCTCAAAGACCACGGATGACATGCAAATATCTATAGTCAATGGTCAATTGTTTAAATAATTTATCAAATCCAATGAACAGTTAGTACAAGTAGAACAAATCTCCTTCACTCAAGACACGACACTAGACGAAAGACTCGAACTGCCCGGATAAACCACCTCTTCAATTCCATCACTTTTATGTATATCCATCAACCTACTCATCTACCCGGTCCCCCACCTGTGTTTATCCGATCATACTCAGGATGACCTGAGCCTAAGTATAGGGGGAATGGGATCATTGTGTATACATCACTTCTATTCTTTCTGCTCGCCCTTGACTGCCTCATTTCGCCTATCTGTTATGCTTAGTCCCTCAAAAGTCTAAGTATAGGGGGGCATGCCGACTTATATTATTCTTGGCTCAACTATATTTAATACGAGCTATGTCTACATTTTACTTTGTGCCATGGGGACATAGCACACGCTAAGTATAGGGGGGAGTGTTTATATATATTCTACTTTATCCATAGCTCGTACTTTAATTATTTTCATCTAATCGGGAATGGGTACACGTAGTATATATTATGTATATAATACTAAATGTTTATGTAAACAACACTTATTTTTCAAAAAAACCAAAAACTAAAAAAATAATAACAAAAAACAACAATGAAAAAAATAACTCATGGTCTTGCATTTCATCAAGCATCTCATGCATTCCTTGGTTGGATTATTCCTGACACATTCACTATCACTCAAGGCTTGAGGACTTTGAGGACAATTGATTTTTGAGATCTTGAGAGTCTGAGTTAGCCAATCTTACTTATAGGGTGCGTTCTTGTATCGGGTTAAACCACCCCAAGGGTGGTTTAACTCCCCTACCCCATATTTTCTCCCTCCTCGTGGGTCCCACTTTTTATCTTTTTAAAAAAATTAAATAAATCAAATCTCCATCATCAATTCCATCAAAAAATAATATACTATACCATCATATCATATAAAAATTATAAACTACTCCACTTCTACTCACTTTTTCAAACTCCAATACAATCACATCACAATAACTTCTCACTTTTTCAAACTCCAATACAATCATATCATAATAAACCCACTTATAACCCACCCCCAGTTTAACCCTCTATCCAAACACCAAAACCCAAAAATGGGTTACCTGCAACCAGTTTAACCCACTAAACCCACTATCCAAACACCCCCATAGGGTTTTAAACTTAATAATCCACACTTTCCTAGTTTGAAAGATTTGAGCGCTATGTTGTACTCTTCGTCTCTACTTTCAAAATAATATGATCATCATGTCACTTTCACAACTGCATGATTAACGAGATGAGTTGAAGTATCACTTGAGGAACTAGGATTAGATATTTGAGTTTAGGCCCGATCTAATGATGCTCGAGGATGAGATAAAGTTAATGAAGGCTTCAATAAACCTAAGTGTCAGTAAAACTTTAACTACTATGTAAACAAGTTCATGTGCTATCTTTTGATATTTACCTACGTACCAGGGTGTGATGAAGCTTAATTTAATTGTTGATCAGTGTACACCAAGTTTTGGTAAAAGAAGTGGAGCTAGTCAACAAATGAAAAGAAAAGAAAGAAATGTCCAAAGAAAATCTCTATCCTTCAAAGTTAAATTATAAATGAGCTTCCACCAATGACGAGCTCTCCCAACTATTTTCCAAGTGTCCACTTGGACCAAGCACTAATTAGGACCAAGGAGTTGGGCTGATACCAAAAAAAGGTCTCTGCATCGTAAATGCTACAAGTCTGGGTGTCGAAGGTAACTTAGATACTCAAAAATGACACATCCCAATGTACTCCCAGAAAAACAAGTGCAGACAATTCCAACTCTCTTGATGGACACACTGATCAACAAGCTAAAAATCTACATGTGTTGAGTAAAAAGGCACTCGAGAGTCCCCTTATTCCAACGTAAGGGAGAGAAAAATAGACACAATCCTATCACCTCCATCATCTGACCGTCCATCTATATTTAAGTCTGGCAAACTAATGAGATAGTTTACTGAAGTAAGAATAGAATTATTCCCTATTGTTGAGGATTAAGTGTAGAAGAGAGTATCATGGACTGGAACTTCGAGTGATATCTCGACTCGACTCTCATGATTGCAGTACACTAAAAGTCATATCCTTATATATTATGTACAAAAGAGAGTCTGAAAAATAGAGAAGTTTGATTCCTTTTGATTAAAGCGTGGCTGAGCCCAAAATTTTAGGATCACTCAAATTAAGGATCTTCAATGAATTGAGCCTTGAAAATTTACATGTACAGTCAGGGATTTATCCAACTAAGTCATTCATTCATTGATGCTCGGTGACGAGCATGGTTAAAGTAAAGGGGTATGATTAATCTCATTTTCATCATGATAAAATTAGTCAATTAAGCTTTGTTCCCTAAAATCTATGTGTATTTAACAGATAATAGAGCATTATTAGCATTCATACATGTGTAAATAATATTCACATTCCATCATGCATGACTGCATAAATTGTAAATTTGCCCAAAAAGCAGTTAACTTCTCATATTTTTAGTTAATTCATCATAACTCCAATTAATCCCAAACTACCTACATTGTGTAGATATTACTAATATGAATAGAAAAAAAATACAAAAAAATACTAACTCAAATAAGTATCAAATAATCCCAAAGTCTACTTTCACATCGGACGGACTAAAACATGCATATCTCCCTCATACAGTGTCCGATTTTACTCTACTCACTTTTAAAGTACTCCATTTTTATATACCTTCAAAACAAGATAATTTTCCTAAAATTCGGAGCTCATGCTATTTTGTTATTTTTTTAAAAAATAGATTAGTATGTAATTAATTTTCTTGTATTTTATCGTATTTTTTTCTAGATTTTTATCCTCTTTAAAAACTAACAAAAAATTGTAAAACCTCAAAAAGTTGTTTTCTATACACACGGAGAACCATCAAAAATTTCATTTCGCACAGATGACCTCTTTTGCTTCTAAATCCTCATCAAAGTTGTAGATCTCGTCGAGCCGAACAACTTTCACGAAGGAAATTATTCGATCCGATAGTTCCTACTATTTCTTTTCTAAATTTCTTCTCCTTTTAAATTTTAATTATTTTTGGGGTGACACGTGCCAGCCTCTATGTGTGCCACGTGGCATCCCCACCTAACCCACTCATCTCTCATCCCTCAGGTCACGTGCCTATCATGTGACCCCTTTCATCTTCTTCCCCCTTCCCAGCAACGTCGTGCCCCCTGCATGTAACCCCCTCCACCGCCCCAGCAGTTATGGCCACCTCCGAGTAACGGCTGTCAGGACGCCTCCGCACCTCCTCTTCGACCGATTACCCTTCCCCGTCATGTGTAACGTCTCTCCTTCCCTTACCCCTATAAAATTAGCTGACCTCCCTATCCTTCGCATCCGCCATTCCAAGGAAGGAGAGAAGCTTTGTAGACCCTTAGGTGACAACAGCTGGTCCGCGGAGCTCAAGAAATTCTCCATATTCAGGCGTGATCCGAGGAGCCCTTACTCTTCGTCGCTACCTCTCCATCGAGCCACTACAGATCTCAGGCCCCTCACCGACCTTCAAGTGATGATTCGCCCTGGTATTTTCTCCAGTTCCCCCCTCTCTCTCTCAACTCCACATTGCATGCCTCCACCTCCGGCCTTGAACAGGACGGAGCCCTGCTCCTTTCCCAGGAACTTACCCATTCCTCCATGTTCCCCACCATCATACCCGATCCATCTTCATCTCCTGCTCCTGCGCACCTCTGTGCTCAAGCTCGCGTCACCGCTTCCTAAAGCCCACGCCCCGACCAGACCCTTCTCCAGCCGCCTCGCAGCGGTGGCTCCGTGCCTCCGCCTGTGCCGCACGGTCGACCTCGGCAGTCGCATCACCACCGCCTGCCAAGACCTCTGCTGACCTCCTAACGCCCCTTCGCCTTACGCATCGGCCTTCCACGTCCTACGCCTCTGTCTCTGCCTCACGCATGCGCCTACCGCCAGGAGGAGCCCTCATCTTGATCACCCGTGTCGTCTTCTCGTCGCTTGACAGTGTGTCGACCGAGGTTGAGCTCCTCCGTCGTTGGTCGTGTGCCATGGCCCCCACACCCTTCGCCTCTAGACCGAGCTTCCCCGTCGTGATCGCCCTCTAGCAGCCGTTAGATCAAGGGCGAGGCCTTGATCCAACGGCCACGAAGTCGCCACACATTCCCCTGAGCCTCGGCCCCATCCTCGAGGCTCAGGTTATCCGAGCGTCCGCCCCGTTGCCACATTCAACCTTTGCCCCGAGCCATAGCCCCGGTCCCGAGCCTATTGGACAAGTGCACAACACGTGTTGAGGGAAAAATTTTCAAGAAGGCCCCTGTTTATTCTACTAATTATGAAGAGGCCCACGCTAGTAGAAGCACGTGTCACGCACGTGTTATGGTGGGTTAATTGCACCTACACCCCCGGATTTCCATAATATTGCAGAACCACCCTCACCCACAAGTAGCACCCCCCGGATTTCCATAATATTACAGAACCACCCTCACCCACAAGTAGCACACACAATGCACGTGAGAATTGGAGAAATTGCGTCCAACCCCCTACAAGTTTTGTAAATTTCAGATAAGTCCTCTAGGGACCAGTTTGAAAGAGAAATAATTACTTTTATTACATTTCAGTCCCTGATACTTCACTTTAGCATATCTTGCTCATTTAAACTCTGATTTTAGCATATAATATGTCATTTTGAAGCTATTTTCATGCTCTTTCATATTACATCTCGTGTGATCAGATCAGAGGCAACTTATGAGGAATTATTATTTGATGAGCATTGTGAGTTGTGGAGGCTGAAAATGGACATATGAGTGCTACTTTATTGAGAAAAGTTGATCTAATTTGCAGTAATCCAATTGAGGAGATCTTTTCTGATTAAGTCTCTTTTGATTATTGATCTTCTTGATTAATGAATTTATCTTTGTAGGGGTATACATGGGAAAGTGAAATTAATCTAATTCCCTGATACTATTTTTGAGGAGTTGCTGAGTTGATTGATCCGCTAGTTCTTGAACATTATTTTCAAGGAATCCGGTCTATTGTTTGAACTCGTGATTCACCTGATATTTGATATAAGGCTATTATTTTTTAGGGGTAATTTATAGGGAAATAAAGGGACAGAGTATCTTGAGAAATTCTTGTAGGATAAAACTTTGATATGTTGATCTGTTTGACCTGCATCTGAAATATTGATTGTTACATATTTTTGGACTTAATATCTTTCGATCTGTGATAGATTTTAAGTATTAAGTGATCAATTTATTTGAGAATTGAATCTTATAAAATTACATATCTATTGCAGAATTGTTTTCTCTGTTTATTTTCTTGCATATCATTGCATTACATTTCATTTTTTGTCTATTTTCCCATCATAGAAATTAACCAAACATTAATTAATTATTTAATTTAAAACCACACAACTAATAATCACCGTTCTCTATGTCCGACCTTGGTACACTTGTCAAGTAAAAATATTCCACAACATTCAAAGATTTGTGGTTTTTGATCGACCATTTTTCGCCTCCTATACTACAATTACCGATTATGAAAGAGGCAAATTCTACGTTCATCAAAGTCCTCTGTAGTATATTTTAATTACAAATATGCCCCTACCATCCTAGATTAATTTTACCTATGCATTTATCTTTATTTAAAATAGATCCTTTGATCCAAAAATTCTAAAAAATAGGTATTTTTGCATGATTGGCTACTGATTCACACTCTAATCTTTATTTACCATTGTATATATATTTAATATTCATTAAAATCATTTACAGCTATTTTATTCCTTGTTTGACTTAAAAAATCTAAAATAATTATAAAACCTTAATTAAAAATTCCAAAAAAATTACTTACTATTTATTATAGTATTTATAGATACAAACAAAAAATCACAAAAACTATTAAAATAACTAAAAAATTAGCAAACCCTTGCTAATACAAAAAATGTAAAATATTTTTGAAAAAAATAGAAAAATAATAATTTCTATTCTATATCTATATATCTATTATTATCTATATACATTAAAATTGATTTGGAGAAATTTTGATCCTTTTTGCCATTTTAAGTCTTAAATCAATTTGACCTATTTTAAAAGTCCCTACTCTGTGTATTTTAGTCTTTAAAAATACCTAAAAATTAGCAAATATACATATAAAATCACAAAAATAGAAGAACAATATTAAAATACAAAAATATTTTATTTTGTAAATTTTAGATATTTTTAGCTGTACTTACAATTATAATACAGCTAAAAATATTTTTTTTAGCTGTGCTTACAATTGTAATAACTAATAGAATAAATGCAGGGTGGTTAAAGTGGAGAGGAGCCTCTGCTGTTCTATGTGATAAGAAAATTCCTTTAAAAATTAAAGGAAAGTTTTACAAAGCAGCTGTGAGACCTGCTATGCTCTATGGATTCGAATGCTGGCCTGTGAACATAGACATGTGCAGAAAATGGCTGTAGCAGAAATGAAAATGTTAAGGTGGATGTGTGGACACACACGTAAAGATCAGATTCAGAATGATGCAATCAGAGAGAAAGTTGGTGTAGCTCCAATCGAGGATAAGATGTGAGAAAACCGCTTAAGATGGTTTGATCATTTGCAAAGAAGATCAATTGATGCACCAGTTAGGAGATGCGAGTGTTGGGATGTTGAGCCGGTAAAGAGAGGGCGGGGACGACCAAGAAGTGTTGGAAAGAAACTATATGAAGGGATCTTAGTTTTATAGATATAAGCCCCGGATTGACCCAAGATAGATCTGAATGGAGGCGAAGAATCCATGTAGCCGACCCTATTTAATTGTGGGAAAAGGCTTTCTTGTTGTTGTTGTACTTACAATTATAATACCCAATATTGTATAAGATACCTATATATAGTTCTATATAATTTATATTACTATTGATTATTATAAATACCTTATGAATATTTCAAATCCTTTAAATAATAAAAAGACTGTTCTTAGGGATATTTTTTTATATGTTATACATATTATATTATATCTTACTTATAGTATAAATATACTTTATATTCAACATATTACATATATATAGTTATATTATACCTAGATTATATATAAAAAATAAAAATAAATTAAAATCAGGAAATTCAACTTTTAAAAATACAAATATAAAAAGAATTATTTGATTTGATATAAAACCCAAAAAATATTGATTAATCAAGTGAATATTGTACAAATATACATATATTAATTATTCATTATCTATTTATAATTAATATACCCGCTACACTGACTTGTCTCCAAATGTTCGAACCGTACATGCTTGTCCACTATACACATTCATCGTAGGGTATGCTAAATTTTGTTCTACATTTCATTTACGTTTAATGCTTCATTTTTATATTGTGGATTGATTGTTGAAATCACCGATTGATCTTAGTAAATGGTCACTTCAACGACTGTCATTCTACCTTTATATTGACACAAACCTCCTCCTAAGATATATCGCTCTTTCAGGCATCGATCGGCGAAGGGTTCACCATTTGGTGAACCGTTTGTCGATCAGTGCGTCGTCTGACACGTTACTATCAGACCATTTGATGATCGACGAATCGTTCGGTTGAAGTATATATATTAAAAACAATCTATAGAATTATTTCGTTAAATAGTTTGAACTATATATATAATATGTAAAATAATATAAAAAAATAATATACAAAATAATATTGTCAAATAGTTCGACAAACCCTTCATCAATTCGAAATAATATTATATATTATTTTTAATATATATAGAATACAAACTGTGAATGAAACAATATTATATATTAAGTTTAATATATATAAAATTCAAACGACGAACCATTCGGTGATCGATAAATGTTTCGCCCAAAAACAATAGTAACCCGTCACAAAATGCATTGATCAACAAACAGTTTGTCGATCAGCGAACCGTCCGTCAATCAATGTCTTGATAGCTAATTTTCAAAACCAGATGCCTTGGGTGATGGGGATGCCATATCCGAGAATCACTCTCTAAATGCAATTTTCTCTTCCTTCTTTTTCATCTCCCTATGTATCCCTTTTATTTATATTCTTTTCTTAAGTTATTTGAGATAAAAATTGCTATCTACATTGATTAATAAAGATAGTGTGTATAGTATACCTGTACTCATGTACGATACAAACATGCAGTTGATGAAACATTTTGAAACTTTATTGATGTACAAATTGATGTGAATTTTCAATTATAAATATTATATACCATCAGATTCCTTTTTGAACTTGAATTTGACAATGGACTACGTATGTTCTTACCAAATCTTTTTTTTGAAGTTTTTTTCACAATCATACAAATATAATATAATATTTTACATGGATACTGTGTGCACATATTTTCCATGGAGTAAGATTCATAAAACAGGTGTTTTTTTATCCGTGGTCATATTATATGGTCATCGACTAATTAGTCATATTATAAGATCATCGACTAACGTTAACAAATGTTGTTTTTGCATAATTAAATGTGCATCTTCAATTTATCAAAATGTTCCTTATTTATAGAAACTCAATTCATAATTAATTAAGATTAGATTTCAATAATATTATTGATAGATTTTTTAGAAATATATTTCAAATCTTTCAGCAATGAAACACGGGTCCATATTAACTATTTTAAAGCACAGCTTCTCCCCCCAACTCCCATATTGCTGCCACAGATTTAAAAATCGGACCTAACGTTGTACTGCTCAATCATCTGTTTGGTCTGATCAGTTCGACTGATCGGATCGGTCATGACATCAGCACAATGTCATCATTTATAGCGATTATGAAAAAATGAACTACGCTTAATTTACTAGTTGAACTGGTTTTCTGAATCAAGAAAATCAGATAGTGTATATCATATAGAATCAAGAAAATCGATATCAAAATCCGAAGGTTATAAAAAGCGTAAGTCATTTCTTTTCGCTCATATATCGATGATATGCATAATTTAAATGTCTATGGTTTGTATCCATTAATATATAAAATTATTGGAAGTTCTTAATTAAAAAGTATATCGCTCATATTTTTTTATTACATGTTTTTTTGTTGTACTACTATAATTAATTCAAAATTTCTTTTTATGGAAAAAATGAAGTTTTATTCTCCACTCTTTACCAAAACAAATAAAAATATCTTCATCCTGCTGCAATTATAACTTATTTTCCAGGAAGCATAGGAGGAACATGAATTGGCTAGTGATGAGAAGTTGAAGAAGGAAGTATACGATGTGCACGGGATCGAGGTGATGGTGGCAACAAATGAAGGTTATGGCTTCAATGGTAGAGATGGTGACTAACAACGGGAGGTGATGGCTGCAATGGTGGAGATGGTGACAACAACAGAGGTGATGGAGATGGTGACGACAATGAGAGGTGATGGTGATGTAGGTGATGGTAGTGATGAACGGAGGTGATGATGATGGCAAGCAGTGCCAATGAGGAGGGGCATGCAAGGGATGAGTTCGACGTCTGGGTACTCTTGGTCAAGGGTGGCATGTGGTCACACGATGGGTTCTCGTGATTCAATTGGGAAAGGGGCGAACTTGCAATTTCATTTTTTTTAAATTTTATTTAGTTTTAAAATTAAGGGACTTTTACCCGGCAGACCTTGAAATCTTTTGCAATTACCGCCACGACCCTCAAAACATCGATATTCCTCTCACGACCCCTTAATCTTGCGCCGTTTGACCTCACGAACCCTCCGTCCGTGTGTCGTCTCATTCGTAACCTAACCAGAATGTACAAGGTAACCCTTGTACGACACAATCGCTATGGATGTGCCACGTGCCCTGGTTTAGGGTTTTGGCAGGAAGCACGGATAAAGAGGGACACGACGCTTCGTCCCCTCCAATTCCACCTCGCGACCATCGATCTCCTCCTCCATTCGCACCCCTTCGACCTCTCCTCTTCATCTCGACGACCTCGACGATCTCTTCCGCTCGACGACCTCTCGTCTTCATCTCTTCCGCTCGACGACCTCGACGTCTCCCACCCCTTCCTTTCGCACACCATCGCGTTGGTGGCAACAGAATCTCTTCTTCATTAGGTTTCGACCGAATCAAGGTCCTTTCGCTTTAGGGTTTTATTAGCGCACGGAGAGGATGTTGAACGGGATAGGGTTCTAACTCTTGGTTGCTTTTTTGTTCGACCGAACATGCAGGTCTTGACAATGGGTTGGTTCGGTGGACATGAAGGGATCCTCACCATCTGCGTCAGACATGTAGGGTACTTCAAATGGACGCGAGGAATGAAGGGAGAAAAGTACTTGCTTGGAAGTGAAGAGAGGATCGGGATCGATCCAGACACTACCTCTTGGTTTGATCTTATGGAGGCAATCTCTGAGGTGGTACCTTGGGAGCCAAGGTGTGCAATCACTTTGAAATATAAGATACCTCACATTCATTAGAGGGAGCAAGTTTGCCGAGATCATGAACGAGAAAGACATGATGGAAATGTTCAATGCACACAACGATGGGTCCGAGATCGAGCTTGTAGTGGAGATGACTGACGTAGAGGCTCTGAGTTACATACAAGCCAAGGAGTTTCTGAGCAAGAAGAATGCAGATCTGATGGATGCGGAGAACCCCGGAGGCTCCGTGGATCCCGTATCGCATGGGGAGAATGCCCGAGGTACCATGGAGCCACAGTCCCAGGATGTGGATAATGGAGGTGCTGGAGCCTCTAAGATGACATTGTCATTTACATACGAGCAGCTGGACTGGAACATGGGTGAGGAAGGAGCCGCGGACAAAGTTTGGAAATGGCTTAATAGTGAAGGAGGGACCTCTACTGGGATGACAAGGGAGAATGTCGATGACAGTGGAATTGAGGCAGCACATTTGGGTGCTCATGGGACAGAGTCTGCTCCTATGGGTGATAGTGGAGCGAAGGTCGCACCTTTGGGTGCTCCAGTGACTGAAGGTGCACCTGTGGAGCCCCATGGGACAGAGGCAGATGTGGGTGCTCCTGGGAAAGAAGGAGCACCTCTGAAGGCTCATGGGACAGAGGCAGCTGTGGGTTCTCCTGGGAGTGAAGGTGCACATGTGGAGGCTCATGGGACAGAGGCAGATGTGGGTGCTCCTGGGACAGAAGGAGCACCTCTGGAGGCTCATGGGAAAGAGGCAGCTGTGGGTGCTATCGAGAACGAAGGTGCACCTGTGGATGCCATTGGGACAGAGGCAGCTGTGGGTGCTATCGAGAAAGAAGGTGCACCGGTGGAGGCCATTGGGACAGAGGCAGCTGTGGGTGCTATCGAGAACGAAGGTGCACCTGTGGATGCCATTGGGACAGAGGCAGCTGTGGGTGCTACCGAGAAAGAAGGTGCACCTGTGGAGTGTGGAATCTCTGTTGGAGAAGAACCTTATACCCACATCAAGCACACAAGAGCGTGTGTAGGTAGAAAGACACCTATTCAGTCCCCATTGAACCGTAGACGCATGAGATCAGGGGCAGGACAGAGGCCCAAGGAGAAGTACCAAGCAGATGCCAATTCTGATTCATCTGATTCCCTTTTCAATGTGGTTGACGCTGATGTCGAGGACAGTGATGAATCAGATGACTTTGATGGCCTTGTCTCCGAGAATAGATATCATCGTCTTCTCGATTCAGATGTGGATAATGTGACTGACTACGAGGGCCCTGACGCTAATGTCGATATGGATGCTGCATCCTTTGAAGTAGGGGCTGAATTTGAAAGCCAAGAAGCATTCCGATCAGCCCTTGCATCTCACTGCATTAGCAAGGAGTTTGCCGCGAAATTCATCAAAAGCGAAAGCACCAGAGTCACAGCAACCTGCAGGGAGGAGGGATGTCCTTGGAGAATACACGCCTCCGTGATTCGAAACAGCAACAGGTTCAAAGTGAGAACTTTGGTGGCTGACCACAGTTGCGCTTCGAACAACCTTGCGGGAAACACAATGGCTGGAAAACGCTGGGTATCACACCAGATTTCGAGATGGGTGGTGCAGAACCCCTCTATCACAGTGAAGCAACTTTCTGATAGGATCTTTGAAGCGTACAAGCTGCGGCTGCCATATATGACCATCTACAAGGGAAAGAGGATGGCATCAGATGCGTTATTTGGGAGCGTTGAGGAATCATATGCAATGATCCCCTCCCTTGTTGCAGAGTTGAAGCGGCGTAATCCAACCACTGTCATCCATTATTTCTTGGAGGAAGATGACTCCTTCCTTAGATGTTTCATCTCATTCAAAGCTAATAGGGATGGCTACATGTTTGGATGTAGACCTTTCCTGGGGTTGGATGGATGTCACTTAAAGGGGAAGTACTTAGGCACCTTGTTGTCTGCTACTGCACTAGATGCATCAAATGGGCTCTTCCCTGTTGCATTCGCGGTCGTTGAGAACGAGTCCAGCATAACGTGGCACTGGTTCTTGCAGCATTTGACGGAGGCCATCGAATGCGGCGAAGGAGATGGTCTAACTATTATCTCAGATGGTCAAAAGGGGCTGGAGGCTGCGGTGAAAGAAAGATTTCCTCGTGCTGAGCATAGAGCGTGTATGCGACATGTCTACAAGAACTTCAAGGTGAAGTTCCCAGGTTCTGAATTGGAACATATTGTATGGTCAGCAGCTCGAGCTTTTGAGCGAAAGCAATTTCTCCATTGGATGAAAGAACTGCAAAAAGCCAATACACGAGCTTTTGATTACATGATGGGAATAAACCTCAAGTGGTCGAGGTCCCAATTCTCCACAGCAGCACATTGCCACTACATCACGAACAACCTAAGCGAGTCTTTCAATTCATGGATTAGTGATGCCCGTCATCTGCCAATATGTGATCTAATTGATTGGATTAGACAGAAGATGATGACAACTATCGAAGAGCGGAGAACGAAGTGTTCAAAAATGCGTGGAGTCATGGTTTCCACTGCACTGGATTACGTGAGAAACTCCACAAAGAATCTACAGGGGTTCATCGTCAGAAGGTCAAGCGAGAGCAGCATCGAGGTGGAATGTCCCAATGCGCGGAATGTATGTGATCTTGCAGCAAAACAATGCACATGTAGGCGATGGCAGGTCACTGGCATGCCGTGCACACATGCTTGTGCAGCCATCTCAAGTTTGCGCAATGTAAATTGGGATGATTACTTATCAAATTACTACACCATAGCACGTTATCGACGAACCTATGTAGAGTCAATCGCACCTTTGCCTGACAAGTCCTGCTGGACACCAATCAAATTACACTACAAAGTATTGCCGCCACACTCCATGAGGCCTCCAGGAAGGCCAAAGAAGAACCGCATAAGAGCGAAGGATGAGGAGAAAAAGACCCAACACAAATGCACAAGGTGTGGTTCTTTTGGCCACCATAAAAACACTTGCAAAAATCCAATCAATCCACGAAACATGGCTGTTGACAATGAGCCACAAGGAAGCCAAATGCGGTCTTCCATGGAGGATCTAACTGAGCGAATCGGTACTCAACAGTCCACTACATTGGGAGCCAGAAGGTATGCCACAATCTTTACTCAACGCTCTTCTAATTTTGGCAAACTTTTTTGAGAGTGATTGCTCCTTGCAGTGGAGTGGCTATTAGGGCAAAATCCTATCATATGGCCACCAAGAATAAAAGAGACGTTGGTCCAAGCAGGGCCAAGAGGGGTCGCCCAAAGAAAGCGGCTCGAATTGGTAAATTCCATAACGTTTTGAATTTTGATCTTGGAATCCATTGAGAACAATTTACAAATTTCAGGTGTTCAAGATCAGTGATTAACCACCGTGAAGTTGGAGTTCCACCCCTAACATTTGCAGGTCTGAATGCATGCCAAATTTTAAGATGTTAATTTCCTTTTAAACGAATGTGCATATGATGGGATCTTTTTACTTCCATGTAGGTGTATCGATAGGGAACAACCATTTTTGAGGAACTGTTCGGATGAAGCATGGTGAAGCTGCTGAATCTACTGCTTCATCCAGAATGTCTTTTTTTGTTTTACTTGCTGATCACATTTTGTGGGGTTTTTGTCATCAATATGTAACACAAACAATATCTTCGAGTCGCGAATTACTCTGTTGATGATGGTCTTTGTCATCAGTATGGACTTATTATGTAACACAAACAATATTTTGTGGGGTTTTTGTCATCAGTATGGACTTATTCTGTTGATGATGGTCTTTTATTGATTTGAGTGGATACTCGCGACTTTACTGTTTGGATTGCATTGCAGGGCCAGGCTTTTCTTTAGTTTTTGCAGGCAAACTGTATGAACAAGAACACTCCAAGTGTTGATATTGACATCGACCAACACTAAGAAAGAATGGAGCAAGAATGGAGCATACACACATGAACACCAGACTCCCATTGAGGCAATACATATAATTTCTTCCCAATACATTCTCATTCTACATAAGTTTAGTTGCGAGGAATACAAGTGCACAAGCTGACAGGATTTTTACATGAAAATATATGTTCTTCATTTGGACTCTCATATTTGCAACTTCACAATTCATCTTCTTCAACTCTTCGGTCAGCTTTCCTAACTCTTGCAATAGTCTTAACACCATTTTCTTTTCTTCTTGTGAGGTCTCATCATTGGGCGTGTCGTCATCAACCCAATCAAAAAAATCGCAGCTCCGATCAGGACATGTGTAGAATTTCCTCCCCTTGCTCCATGGTCGTGACGAGGTTTTTATCGCAGCGAGGTTTCGACATTCACATCGAACGCGATCGTTGCCGGAGATGCTGGAGGCGGAGAGCTGCTCCATCTCATAACCTACAAATAGTGTCAAAAATGTATTTCTGTAATGTAAACATTGGTGTAATAATTGCTGACAAACACATACTTTTCACCACAAATAAAATTTTTTCAAGGTGAACACATACAGTTCTTACCTCCTGGCCGAGTAGCATAAGAAGATGATTTTCTGTTGTCTCCAGCTCCGAGCATAACTTGAACCAACTCTAGCAATATGGCCTTTAAATAAGTTGGTTGCACCTTGGAAATAGCCGTTGGAATTGGTGGGGGAAGGTTAGCGCATGCCCCTCAAACGGTCCACAAATGAGGGGTAAAATAGTATCTTCACTCCTCACATAACGGCCGTTACTGCCCTAAGAGACGAATGCAAACCCCAGGGTCTGCCCGTTAAGGGTTAGCAAGATTAAGGGGTCGTGAAAGGAATATCGATGTTTTGAGGGTCGTGGCGGTAATTGCAAAAGATTTCAGGGTCTGCCGGGTAAAAATCCCTAAAATTAAATCCATCAAACTGGTTCGATCTGAGTTGAGTAGGTCCAAGTTGAACCGATTCGGATCGGCGTTTGAACCTGATTTCTTTTATTGTTATTTTTCCATAGAACCAGATGAACCGAGCCATTTAATTCCGGTTCCCGGTCAGTCCGGCAGATCCAATCCGATTTTTCATACCCTTTGTCTATCCAATTCTATCGGGCGTGACTCTCTCATCTATGCATTCTCTGGCCATTTTCCATGTTTAGTAAATACGACCTAGGTTTAAATATTTTCAGTATATTTTAACTCTCTCATTCTCTCTTTAGAATTCTCTTTTGAATTCTCTTTTGAATTCTAAAATATACTTCGACTATCTATTCTCATAGTTTGAAATATTATAATATAATCAATATCTTTCACAAAATTTACATCGATAAAAAAATAGTAAGAAAAAATGAACATGTATCTTTTCACAAGATTTCTTAAAAAAATAATTTATTTAATAAGAAGATAATTTTTACAATCTATTTAAAAATTTAAAGATTCAATTATGATATAAGAGCAAGTAGAGGATAAAATTTAGGTATAAAGTTATAAGGTTGTTTCGTATATTTTATGAAAAGGTTAACTTGCATAATTTCATTTTGTGTTTAATTCTGTGCAATAATTAATGATAAAATTAGACTATCTTTTATCAATGTAGCAATTAAATATTAATAAGGATAAATATCATAATACCAAAAAAAATAATGATATGATACACATGCATATCACAATAGCTTGGTGTCATAATATTGATATATATACTAGAATATTAACAAATAAAAGTAATATAAGTGCATATTTCTATATATTATTCTTATCTGCCAAATACTATAAATATATTATTTTCAGATTATTTTTGACATGTAAAATTATAAATTTTGATCTTTATAGAGCACTAATTTATATACCAGTTTTAATATAATGAATGGATTAAATAAGAGATGGAATATATATATATCTATATATATATGGGAAAAATGGGGCTGCCCCCTAGGGGTAGCCAACATGGCTGCCCCCACCCCTTTTTTTGGTAAATTTTTTATTTTTTTGAAAAAATAAAATCATGTATATTCATCCCTATATCCCTCCTATATATCATTCGAATTTCGTCAGAAACAGAGACTCCTACGATCTCCATCCATATGTCTTTTTTAACGGTCGCAGGATTTTTTAAATCGACTCTATCTGGATGGAGGCCGTAGGAGTCTCTGTTTCTGACGAAATTCGAATGGCATATAGGAGGGATATAGGGATGAATATACATGTCGATATTTTTCAAAAAAAATAAAAAAATTTGCCAAAAACCCCTATATTTTATTTATATATATATATATATAGGGGAAAAATGTGTATGCCCCCTAGGGGAGCTAACTTAGCTCCCCCGGCCCTTTTTTCACATATTTTTTTATTTTTTTGAAATCTAAAACCGTGTAAATTTATTATTAAATTCCTATATTATGTCATTCAAATTTCATGCGAGACATAGACTCCTACGACCTCCATCCAAACGGGGTCGATTCAAAAAATCCTGTTACTGTTAAAAAATGACTGTCTGGATGGAGGCCGTAGGAGTCTCTGTTTTGCACGAAATTTTAATAGCATAATATAGGGATATCGTGATGAATATTCATGGAAGAAATTTTCAAAAAAAAATAAAAATGGTGAAAATGGGATGCTAGGGGACAACCCCATTTATCCCCCCCCCCCACACACACACATACACACACACACACACACACACACATATATATATATATATATATATATATATATATATATAAAATTGGAATTGCATTTTTATCCCTCGTCAATCACTATTGATCAATTCGAGTAGTTACATTTTTTAAATTATGCATGTACATCGATAGACAACAAGAGATGATATTAAATAAAAATGATATATCTCAATTAATTTTCCAACAAAAGCTTTTGTATACACATGATATAATTTTCTTCCTTATGTTATGAAATAAGATGACATGCAAGAAAATGAAATGCACTTATGATTCCTTCATATCGTAGAAAACGTCCGAAAAATTGCTATGGAACTACCAAGTAGATGCAAAATACAATAAGTAGATACACGATGATCGAATATTCTTCCATTACGAAAACCAATGAAAATGAACCAAATACTAGGAACTGAAATGATAAAATATATCGGATTGAACCAGACAAATAATGCTTTCATTGTCCCTCCTCATTTAGTAGAAATTTCTAGCTTTGTCAAAGAACAATGTTTACATATTAATTATGTTTCTCCATGAGTAAAAAGGATGTGAAGTTCTTTATATGTCCCACGAACCTAACTACATCCCATTGCTAGCAATGTGAGAACAATTCTCATATAATAATCTGATTTTATATCTCTCTCAACATCCCTCATTAAGTTGGAGCATAAAATGCTCATCTTGGACTTATCACCCAACACAGACAATCTGAGTACATATCTTAAATACAACCTCTCAATTGTATCTTCTCGCGCTTTGTTATCTAAGGCTAAGGCTAGGCCCTTGAGCTACACTAGATACGAAAATTGAAGCGGATCTCTATATTATAGACATGCAATGGGTTTACATTACGAAATCTCTGCAATGGTCCTCTCTTACATGAGAGCCTCAAACTAGATCTCTCACATACACTGACTCGGAGAATAGGATCTCTACTCACGAGTCCTTATGAACCTCATTAATACTTCAAGGTTGACGCATTAGTATGAGGACCTCTCAAATAAAATCTCATATGTGTGCTTACCGACATTAATATAAAGCAATGGTGGAGTTCTCCCCATGATTCCTTTTATCTTCCATATCCATGTGGGAGATTCAAACTCAAATACGAAATTTCCTTCAAATGCATCCTCTCTATTTTTAAATTTCCCTTTTTCATTATATGTTTTTATCATCCATCTCTTTTTATTTTTCCTAAAATGATTCTATTTTTGTCAGTCCAACCAATTTTAATCCAAACAACATAGGCCTTTCTTTCTCTTTTTTTTCTTTGTTTTTCTTGGTGTAATTTCTCTTTTCTTTCATTTTTTACTGGTTCACTTTTTTTCAGCCATTTTTTAGCAATTCAGCTTTTTTATGCACACCCTTTTTTTTAATGTAACTCAGGCCTTTTTAGGCCCAACAGACGGCTAACGCCAATAAAAGCTCTCAGCCCAACTTTATCTCTCCTAGAAGTTGGTTCCACAAGTCTCTAACGTCTCGGAATTTAGATTCCTGGATCATAATGGAGGTACTTAAAGACGAGATTGAATCGTCTACTGTGCCATGGGCTGCAGCTCTGCTGAAGACTCGAGAGCCGCTCGATCTTGATCGAGCGGTTTCCACAAATTCGCAATTTTTGTGAGCCCGGATGATGTGAATTCGTGGGAACCACTCGATAAAGATCGAGCGCCTCCCGAGCCTCCAACGGAGTCCATAGCAGAGCAGACGATCCTGTCTCCCTAGAGACCCTCACATACTTTCATTGTAGCTATGTTGGGGTATTACAATGGTCATGATGACAATGATAGTGGCATCGCATGGATGATCGGAAACATGCAAGTTGCCTGTAATACTATTGTGATTTTTGATACAAAAAGCTTTATCGATGTTTGAAAGCATTCCTGAACATATGGACACCTTTGTGTATATATATGTATGTACATACATATGCGCATACGCGTAAACCCATGCAAGCATGAACGTGCATGAATGAGTATTTTCATAATCAGTGCTTATATTTACATGATTTATTCAGTTCCTACTTTTGTCTGGCAGTCATGCAGGCTTGACTTATTTTAGCTATTTGTTTTCCTATTTAGGTTGGATGGCATGGATTCAAGGCATCACTTTTCTTCTGACGGGGGAAAAATGAACCGACGTGGCTTTGACATCGAGGGACATGGCCATGGAACTGCTAAAGCATCAAAATCTTTCAGGAAGGGCGTGGCAAAGGGCTCTGGAGGGCTTATCTCCCTTGGCTGGTTCCTTAGATTTGTTGAAAGCAAAGGGATTATTTTCAGAAGATCTAAGGGTGTCTGAGAAGAAGATATTTGATCCGCAGGATAGGCTTCTTCAAAGATGCAACAAGCTGTTTGTTGTATCATGTCTTCTTTCTGCATCAGTGGATCGATCCACTATTATTCTATCTTCCACGAGTTGATAAAGACTTCGACTGTCTTGGAATAGATCGAAAACTTGCTATCACCGGCACTACTCTGAGGACCGCGATCGATGCTTTCTATCTGTTTCAGATGGCTCTTCAATTTCGTACCGTTTTTATTGCTCCCATCATCTCGTGTTTTCGACAGAGGTGAACTTGTTATAGACCCTGCGCAGATTGCTAAGCGGTATCTAAGTCGTTACTTCATCGTCGACTTCCTTGCAGTGTTACCCATTCCATGAAATCCTTGACACGCAATACTCCGCTGAAGGGGATGACCCTCCCTTTGATTTTGGAATCTATCAGCAGGCTTTGACATCCGATGTGGTAGCATCTCGGAAGTTTTCTCGAAATACTGTTACTGTCTGTGGTCTCCGGCAGGGGCGGAACTAGTATACATTATGGGAGGCCATGGCCCCCCATGATTATTATTACGTCACTTATATAATGTATTAACTTTTTAGTACGGCCCCTCCTTAATTGTATTATTATTTATGTTGTTAGAGAAATGTTGTGTAATCATTAAATGGTTAAGTGGTAGAGTGGCAATGCTATTATTTTGGGTACTAGGGTTCGAATCTTATCTCCATCAATTTTACTTTCTTTTATATGGTTTATCCAATCACTTCAAATGTATTAAAATAATATGAATAAAAATTGTTATTCGAGTCAGGGGCGGAATTAGTATACATTATAACCCCTCCCCCTCATGATTATTATACATCACTTTTACAATGTTTTATTTTTAATATGACCCCTCTTTAATTGTATTATAATCAATATTGTTAGAGAAATGTTGTAGACTCATTAAATGGTTAAGTGGTTAAGTGGCAAGGCTATTGTTTTAGAGACCGGTGTTTAAATATTATCTTCATTAATTTTGCTTTCTTTTATATGGTTTATCATCACTTCCAAAGTATAAAAATAATTTGATTTTAAATTGTATTGGAATTTATTTATCTCTCCCATTATTTTTATTACTTTATAAAATAAAAATAAATTTTATTGTTTCCTTTTAACCATGAACTTTTTATTTCAAAATTTCACTTGATAATTTAGCCTTTTTAGGATGGATTTAGAGAGGCTTAAATTAGTATATTATCCAATTTTAAAAATAACCACGGAAAATACCAATCTTTGAAATTCTAACATTAATAATAGATACGTTTATCAAGATTGAAAGAGGTTCGTTTTAAAAATATTAATTTCTATTTAAAAATATCGTTCAAAAATACATAGATTTTTCTATTTTTGAGCATACATAATAGTTGTATACTCAGCCCCTCCTTGATGAAAATCCTGGTTCCGCCCCCAGGTCTCCGGTATCATCTCTTTTCAGATATTGATTGTTTGGATATGAACAAGCATACAAATGTAAATGTTGATTGACCACCATCACAGAAGCACGTGAAGAAAAGAACACGCAAATATAATAGTGGTCGGTTATCTCTTACGACCATCAGAAAAAAAAAGATTACTATAAATTAGAACGAGTATAACTCTCTATGTTCTCTCGTTCTCTCATCTCTTTCTTTCTCTCCCTTTGCTCTAGGGATTACATTATTCTTGTGATAGTGTAGAAGCAATACCTCCCGCCTCCTTTATATATACCCCAGCTAGAAACCCATAGTCATATTTATATTACGACTAAATAGAATAAAACCCTATTACTATTAGAATTAGAAATTATTTCTTTAGGATTTCCCAAATCCTATTATGACTCCTAATTCCTAACCGTTAATGCAATGCAGCACACTTGGAAAAGGCCTGATAACTAGCACATACCCTTTAGGGGAAATGCGAGAAATGAGGTGCTATTTAGGGGAGAGAGATTTTATGTGGGAAATGTTGTACAACGTGCCAAATCCTTCGGATTCTTGGTCTTTGTATTTATGAACTATAACCAGTGAATATAAAGTTTTTTTGGTGCTTGCCTCTATGGCACTGCACCCTTTTTCCCTTCAAAAAAACTAGCACATACCCTGGGTAGTAGGGACGCAAACGGATGCGGTATATTCGTATTCGTTCGTATCTGTATTCGTTTTAAAGAGGTTATGGATCTTGTTTTCCTAGGACAGGCGAATACGAATACGAATACGAATATTGGAAACGATTTTTTTGCGAATACGAATACGAATACGAATCCTAACTTAACGAATACGAATACGAATTACGAAAGTTAAAACGAATACGATTACGAAATACGAATATTTGTTAATAAATAAATTATTTTATTTAAATTATTTAAAACATATGGCTAACTTAGTAGGGTTTTCGATTCTTGCCTTTTCCCACTCCCACCCGAGACACCCGACCTCTTCTTCCTTGAGCCCGCAAGCCTCCTCCAGCGCTCCTGCCGCCCTCCTCCGGACCTCCACCATCTGCCCAAGAGTCGCCGGCTCCTTGCGGCACCCCTCCTTCCTCCTCCAGCCCGCGCCGCCCCCCTGCGGCCCCCCTCCTTCCTCCTCCACTAGGACCACCACCTGCCCCCGCCGCCCCCCTGCCATCGCCCTCATTCCCCTCCGCCCTTGAGCCCGCGCGCCCCTTGCCGCCCCCCTGCGGCCCCCCTCCATCCCCTCCAGCCAGACCAGCCCTTGCGACCCCCCTCCATCCCCTCCGGCCAGACCAGCCCCTGCGGCCCCCTCCTTCCCTCCGCCCAGCCAGCCCGACCCACCCCTGCGGCCCCCCTCTTCCCCTCCGCCCCCCTGCGGCCCCCCTTCATCCCTCCGGCCAGACCAGCCCCTGCGGCCCGCCCGACGTCGTCCCTGCGGCCCGCAGCCTCCCTCCTTCTCCTCCGCCCAGCCCAACGCCGCCCCTGCGGCCCTGCTCCTGTGCCTCCGTTTGCGATCGATT
Source organism: Ottelia alismoides (assembly GCA_037367405.1). Lineage (NCBI taxonomy): Eukaryota > Viridiplantae > Streptophyta > Magnoliopsida > Alismatales > Hydrocharitaceae > Ottelia > Ottelia alismoides. The sequence goes on along the minus strand of JAZKJV010006696.1, from coordinate 455,486 downwards.
ATTGGTAAATTTCATATTCTTGTAATGTGTTTTATGTATGGATTATGTTGTTAGAAAGAGTGAGAGTATGGAATGTTTTTTTATGAATATGGTTAATGTTATTGGAATATGCTTGTTTCATTTTTAACTTCAATGTTTGTAGAAAAATAATGAATACCCGATCCATCCATGGAGAATGAGAGTACTAATTTGGAAGATGGTCCAAAACACTTTAAAAAGCAAAAAAAATGAGATCCGAAGTATGGAATCATTTTGATAGAATTTACAAAAAGAAAAAAATGAAGGACAAGGATGGTGAAGTTGAGGTGGATGTATTGTGGGCCAAAATGTAAACATTGTTTCAAAGAAATTCGTCATGGTACTGGGGCGGGGACAACACATTTATCAAATCATTATAAAAGGTCCTGCCCCAAAATATCAAAACTTGAGCCTTGTCAGTTAATGATGCATTCATTCACGAAAGGCGATGGAAGTAGCACACTTTTGAGTTACACATTTGATGATGAACCATAGCCAAATGTTGCTTGCAAAGGCTATTATGGTGCATGGGTATCCTTTCAATATAGTCTCACATGTTGCATTCCGTGCATACATCCATTCCCTTCGTCCACAGCACAAAATTCCATCACGAACTACAATGACAAAGTTATGTAAGATGGTTTATTTTGATGAGAAGAAGAAGATCTATCAAATGTTTGAGAATCTTTCTTCACGAATATCTCTCACCATGGATAAGTGGACCGCTTCTGCACAGAACAAGTCTTACCTCTGCATTACAGCACACTTTATTGATGATTCTTGGGAATTGCAAAAAGAATCATAAATTTCATCAATGTAGATGGGTCAACTGGAGTGCACATTAGTAGCCATTTTTTGTCACGTATGTTTGAATGGAACATCGATGAAAAATTATTTACCATCACTGTGGATAATGATAAGGCGAATGATGTGGCTATCCGCCATCAAAAACTCAACTTGGTGATTCCTTGCCATGCAATGGATTATTTTTTCATGTGAGATGTGCTGCTCATGTCATTATCTTGTTGTACAAGATGGACTGAAAGTTATATCAAGTGCAATACAAAGAGTGTGGCTTGGTATCAAATATGTCACTTGTTCACCACAAATGGAAGCTATGTTCAATGAGACAACACAACAGGTTGATCCACAGTTAAAGAAAAGTTTGGCTTTGGGATTGTTGCACGAGGTGGAATTCTACCTACCTCATGTTGGCTACTGCCTTGGAATACAAAGTTGTTTTCAAAAGGTTTTGGCTTCAGAGATGCCAAACTTTGTTCATGCGCTGAGTGATGAAGAATGGAGTACGTAAGGAAGCTGGAGGAATGCTTGAAACACTTTTATGATGCTACAGAGCTTTTATCTGGGTCAAATTATGTGACATCCAATCTTTTTTTTGTCGAATTTTGTGAAATACAATTGCTTTTTGTGGAATGGCTGAACAGTAATGATCAGATTATTATTTCTATGGCACAGTGATGAAATTGAAGTTCGACAAATATTGGGATATGTGTAATCAACTCTTGGCTATTGCCTCCATTTTGGATCCTCGTTACGAGATGAAGGTAGTAGAAATTTTATTACACTGATCTTTATCCCAATGATGCTGATAAGAAAGTCAATGAACTTCAAAGCATTGTTAAAAATTTATTTCAGTCATATTCTTCTCTTGCTAAAGATCAAAGGGTTGGATCAAGAGCGGTCAATGCTTCACTTCCTCCAAATCTTCCATTAGAAAAGGAGAAAGAGCAGATTTGCTCAAATCATGGATGAAGAAGATGTGGAGCCTTCAAAATCTGAGTTGGATGAATATCTACAAGAGAAATGTTTAAAATGGAAAGATGATTGTGGAAGAAACTTTGATATTTTGGGATGGTGGAAACAAAATGTTGGAAGATTTCCAATACTTGGCAAAATGGCAAAGGATATTCTTGGAGTTCCTGTGTCAACTGTTGCTTCAAAATCTGCTTTTAGCGCTGGTGGTCGAGTAGTAGATGCATATCGCAGCATTTGGGTGTGGAGATGGTAGAGGTATTAATATGCGGGCAGGATTGGTTGAAAGATGAATTCAAAGGTATGACACATGTCTATAAATTTTTATTTTATCATGCATTTATCATAATAATGCATACTTTATTTTTTGGAAATATAGTTACAGCAAATCCTTTGTTTGAACAAGAAGCAGTAGAAGACATTTCAACCATGCAAACATTTTCAAGTAAATATAGTTTTCTAATGAAAATATTTATTTAACTGTATATGGCATTCTTTTGATTTTCTTTTTTACCATCTTGTAGTTGAAACAAATGAGAGTGTTGTCCAACAAGTCAACAATGAGAATGTTGAAAACGAAGAATATGACAATGTTGGAAAAGAAGGATATGAAACAGATAGAATGGAAGATGAATTTTGGTATGATTAATTTACATCATAGTTTTGTAATATTTAATAGATTTTATTCTGATCAATTTTGTTTTGTTCATAGGTGATGCGATATGGAGCATGTGATTCGAAGAATGTTTTGATTTAATCATCGATGTATTTGTTTGAATGTTTGCAGACAATTTCTCTCTTTGAATGTTTTTTGGATGTTTGTTATTTGAAACTAGACAAATTATGCTTTTGCCTTTACATCGGCAACTTTACATTTTTAACATTACTTTGCAAGATATTTATTTATTTCCATCAAACCCTTTTACAGTTTTACTGCATTATTCGTTATTACATTATTCTATCATACTGAGTTAAATTTCAGATTCAAGTCATAATATGGAAGTAATGCGGAAGTGATTGCCAAATAATCAGGTACGCTTTTATATATAATTTTTTATTACAATATTCGTTTGATATTCGTATTCGTTCGTAAAAGATTCGTATTTGTATTCGTATTCGTATTTTGAGGATATGGATCTTGATTTTTTACATTCGTATAACATTCGTATTCGTATCCGTATTCGTATTATAAAATGAATATGGTTATGGTATGACCCGAATTCGCATTCGTATTCGTTCGTTTGCATCCCTACTGGGTAGTCATATTCTCCATAGCTCTCGTAATCCTCAGGCTCATACTCTGCTCTTCTAATCAGTAACATGGAGCTAAACTTTTTTATGACCTATCTGGCATCATTGACGATAAGACTGGAGGAGATGGAGGGTCAAATGGCGTGATTCAAAACAGTGGATGCATTCATCGTCTACTTTCACAAGATCTCAGAGAACGTGTAAGACGATATGATCAATACAAATGGCTGGAAACCCGTGGTGTGGATGAAGAGAGTCTGGTCCAGTGCCTGCAAAAGGATCTCAGGCAAGCATCATCTCTATTTGGCTCAGAGAGTCTTGTCAGAGACACTTTTTCCAGGCGGGGCATGGGCCCGCTAGGAAATGTTCGGTCAGATCCATAATAGTGTGAATTTTTCCTGTCAGGACATCAATCGGCAAACCGTTTGTCGATCGGCGGTCAGTTTATCAACATCTTTAACGCCAAATGAACGCTCCTTCCTGAGGGGGCGCAAACACCCTGTGCACACCCATTCCCTGAGGAAACGTGCATGCTCGAGATGCTCGGAAGAAAGTGTGTTTGTGCGGTCTTCGAGGCTCTCCATAAGGCGAACCGATCATCGAATGAACGTCCCTCTCCGTGCCTATATAACTCCCTCCCATTCACCTCTCCCCCTCTCACTACTATATCTTCTCTCCCTCTCAATCTTCAACTGCAACTCCCATCCGCTCTCCCGCTAGCTACTCCTCCCTCTCAATACTCTCAGTCACCAACAACCCCTCTCATCTAAGGTATGATGATGGATTTTCAAATTTTATTTCTACTTATTTTGATTTCTATATTATTTGTATGTAAAGTCAATATAAAATAAATTGTTGCAAGTATATATGTTAAGTCAATGTTCAATTCTTTGAGAAACGCTCTGAGTTTTTTTCAGTTCTCTGTTATTTGAAATCGGATCTGTATAGAACAGGATGTATGTATAGAAAGTATGTACAGAGAGATTATCATGTTCGTGATGGGAGATCGTTTATATTTTACATGCAATTCACATATTTTATTTCTTTATTCGTTTTTTCTAATTTTGATTATATTCTATTATTAAAACACAATATCAATTATTAATAAAAATATTAAAATCAAAGGAAAAGCAAATAAAATAATTCTATATAGTATTTGAAGTTGAAAAATGATTTTGTGTATTTACAATTTATATTCCAAACCCAACCTTTACAAGTCAACTTTTGTCAATTCCAAATTATCTTTAAGATTATAAGATTTTTGGCATCGAGAGAACTAATCAGATTATTGTAAGTGGAACGAGCATGGTGTGCTCTGGATGAAACATTACGTTATGAACCAATCTTAATAAGAATAACTAGAGCATCTTTGAATACTCAATTTTCATATCAGAAGTTAGTATTCAAGAAACTTCTCAAGTTTTAGCGAAAACTACTTTACGAGGTTGTCTTGATTGGTTAGAAATATTTTTAGAATAAAGAGTGTGTATATGTTTGAAGTTTGTGTACACATAGTATAGTATAGTTGTTTAAATGGTCTCAAAATTTTAGAATTCATCACTTATAATATTTTGTATTTTTTAAAAAAATATATTATATGATGAAATTTAAAGGTGAATTTGAGTACACTTGTGCACCTATATTTTTACAAATGTACATTATTTCCCTTCCATTATTATATTTGTGTCTTATATTAAATTAACAGAAGGGTAATACTATGAATTTTACAAGAATATAGGGGCACAAGGGAAAATGAAAAATTAGGGGCATACGTGTAACTAAAAAGACTCAGTACGGTACAAGTAGAAATGCCCATAAATTTAATGTTGTTATCATTATTATCTTTTTTCCTACTTTATTTATTATATAAACATAGATGTAAATGCGGAGCAGTTGTATTTTATGGCATTTATGTAGGTCATGTACTTACTTAATTAGTTCACAATCTATTTAAATTAAATTAAATTAAATCTTGTAACTCAATCGTTGAATTAGTTCTAATCTTTTAATTCATATTCTTTTAACTCCACAATCTTGTATGGCAATGTCATCATACACATAAAATTTTTAATCCCTTGTGTATCTTCTGTAATGAGAGAATTGTAATTGAAAACGGCAATGTCGGCTACGAAGGGGGGATCGTAAAGATGATAGGGTTCCCCCTCTATATCATGTTCGAAGATCTCTTGTCCACATTTCGTAGCCTTAATGGTTATAACTAAGGGGAGTATAATGTTTGAGTGATGTCCGGCCAATGAACATCAATACATTCTATCATGTAGTGATTTCTGACAATGCAATAACTGAGTTAATGTTAAACATTGCTCGATCACTTAGAATGATGCAATCGATGGTCGAAGCTAATGCAATCAGAACACCTGGAAGTAACATAGGCGATATTGTTGAATCTTCTCATAAGGGGTGAGAGGAGGATGATGGGGTTATCCGAGATCTAAATGCAAACAATGACTACGAAGATGTTGTTATCCCCGATCTGAATGCTGACAATGTTAATGGATGTGCTGTCATTCCCGATCCAAATGTGGAGAATGTGGACGAAGACACTTTTGATGACGAGGATTATTTTATCCATGATCTGAGTGTTGATTGTGAGGATATCCATGGTCAAGGATCACTCATCAGCTTAATCAACAATGAACCACTTTTTTATCCTCCACTTGATTATAACATCACTTTAGATCCTATGTCGGAGCTTCCGGATATCTTCAAGGATGATGAATAGATAACAAACACTTATGCAGAGAAGGCACAATTCTTGAGAGAGTCCCAAAATATCACTTTCCCGATCGGAGTGGACTCGAATATTGGAACAATAGGTATTTACGTCAAAGGTTGATTTGATTAATATTATAAGCACCTGAAGTATGGCCAAGTATGTGAAATACAAAGTACTACCATCAAATAAAGATATCTACACAGTAAGATGTACTTTATCAAACTGTAATTGGAGGTTACATTTCAGTTGCATTAAGAAGGGTGGAGTTTGAAAAGTTCACGTATCGAGAAGAGCATATGTGTCGTAACGCAGTTCTTCTCACTAATAATCGATACTATAATGCCAAATTTATTAGCAGTTCATATTGAAGACTCTACGATCTAACCTCACGCTAATGCCAAATATGATCAGGAGTCTGGTTGCGGATGCTTACCACATCATGATTTCTTATACGAAAGCAAGGCTTGGCAGTAAGCATGCATTGACAACAATATTTGGTGATATGGAGTTGTCCTATGTTCATATTCGAATGGACGATGAAACAAACTAATTCCGGATCTTTGTACAAATTTGAAACAGAACCATATATTTATCCAAAGATTCGCCGAGAAGAGTGTAGAAAAATTGCTTTCTTTCGGCTATTTGGGCATTTGGTCTATCGCTGAAAAGCTTCGAGTGCTGTCAACCAGTTCTGAGTATAGATGCAACTCACTTACATGGGAAATTCAAAGGTCACATGCTCGTAACTACATCTGTTGATGGGAACAAACGCATATTCCCAGTAACGTTCATAGTGGTGGAAAAATAAACTTCGGATGTGTGGAAGTTTTTCTTTCATAAGTTGGTATTTTAATTCAACGGGAGGGAATTTGTTTTTAAGCGATCATTTTAGTGGATTAAAGAATCTGTTGATCAAGTACTTTCCAGCTAATCGTGAGCAATAACGATTTTATCTGTGGCACGTGCAAGTGAACATGTCATGACAAATGGGCGCGGGATAAATTTTACAGCGCATGTGCGATCACCAATACGCATGCACATGAACAGATAATGAGACGAATACTTTCTAGTGATCCAGAGGCCTATGAGTGGATCGTTCATTAGGAAGACGGAGATTGCAATTACTGGACAATGAGTTATGACCAAGGTCGTCATTATAGGAACACTACGACAAATCTTTTAGCATGCTTCAATAGTGTTTTGATGGACATGCAAGGCCTTCCTATACTGACAATAATATTGGCACTTTTCTATCGTTTGAATACTTATTTTGTAGCTCGTCACAGACAAGTACCACCACTGAACTAATGTCAAGATACAATAAAATAATCGATGAAAATGTTGGGGTAGCACGCACTTACGACGTCGAGCAATTTTCTCAGACAGTCTTCAAAGGTAAAGTGTCAGGAAGAAATAAGATTACACTCTATGGGACCGAGACCGAATGCATATGTAGCTTCATGCAGTGTTTTAATCTCACATGCCCACATGTTATATATGTTTGTGGTCATGTTAATGTTGGTATCGATCATGTTAAGAATTGTTCACAATATTACACGCCTGCAACATTTTACCAAACTTACGCAGCTAAATTCTCTCCAATTCCTGATCATCGGTATTGGTCAATAAATGTCCCTCGGACAATCTTGATGCCTCCAAACGTGGAAGTTGGACCCTATGACCATGATTGTGGAGGATACAGTACAGCATGGATGAAATAGGTCATGTGAATGATAGGTGTGGTATTTCTAATCAGTTTGGTCACATCCGCGTGACATGTCCTGGATGGTGAATGCAATTTTTTTCTAATGTAAACTGTGACTAAGACACGTGGGAATTTACATTTATATATGTGTATATGCTCTGTATTTTTACCATCTTTTATGTTGACTTATAATGAGATAGGAATGGATTCGATTTCGGGACCTGTTGATGCTTCGGCTCTTGTATAGCAGGACAACCACATATCACCCTTACCATTTAATGAGGATGTCATGGTAACAACTTTAAATGATTACATATTTCTTAAAGAATGCTGCATATATACTAACAAACATATAACATTGTGATATTTGTAAATTTCAGAATTATATATTCATTGAGCGTGGTCGCGTACTCAATAAAATACTCTTGAAACCTCGCAGTGTGACATTGGACCAGTTGCTCCAGGTAGCTGAAATGCGATGTGTGATCGACTTGAAGAGGGCAAATCTCGACCAATCGCTCCTAATGGCCCTCTTAAAGATGGTGAACTGAGACGTACACCTTCCACCTACGACGCGGTGAAGCTACCATGATGTTGAAGGATGTCTCCATCCTTACAGAACTTCGCATTGATGGGAATCCTGTGACAGGCTACGAGCACTCTTCACGATATAACTAAGGAACATATTGCGAGCAACGCCTCGACGCTTATACTAGCGTTGGAAGAGGAGATAATTTACCGAGGGAATGATTGAAGCTCCCTTGGATTCTCGATACTATTCTCTTGGATGCGAACATTCTAGAGGAAGATGAGAATAGATTGTAGAGAATTGTTCGAGCTTTCATTTTATACTATATTGGAGAGTCTTTTTTCACGAACTCCACTAGTGATAAGGTACCATGACGATACCTCTGTTTGTTGAAAATTTCCAACAATGTGGATAGATGGTTTGGGATCAGCGGCTTGTCCAATTGTATCTGCAATTGGACGATTACTCATTTGGTAAATCGAAGAGATGTTATGCTTTTTCTAACCTTACTTCTGACTTGTTTCTGAGAGCACATACACATTGGAGCGCCTCGTCCATATCGAATGGATCCAGATGCTTTGAATCGAGGTACATACGCTTCAAGGTATGAGATATAAGTACTCTATAATCAAAATATTTTATCTATTTTTAACTCGTAATTAAAAGAAATGGAAGTCAGGATAGAGGTCGTTCATTCAAAACGTTCAGACAAAGATCCTGATATTTTAACGTAATGAGTTAGATACCCAAGGTGAACATCAGGTGTGTTCCGTGTGTATAATGTTTTATTGGATGAGACTCAAAATATTTATTGTAGACTTTTAACAGATGCGGTGGTCTCCATATGAAATAGAGATTGTAAATATCCTACCCGCTATCTATCGAGAAGGGCAGGAAGTATGGAGGTCGCAGATGGTGCTTATTTGCTTTAATGTAGCATTCATATCCTGTGATGCGATAATTTGATATGCGACCCCATATTCTAGATTAGATGCCTCATATAGTTTTTATTGGATCATGGACTTGATAGTGGGATAATGATCCGATTGATTGGCTCGATCGACTATGAGAACAGATCGTTCAGTGGAACTACTGATGGCAAAAAGTTGTGATGGAAAGAATTTCTACAGAATCTGGGGAGCAACATCTAGAAAGTTATATATGGTGATACTGGAAGAGTACATAGCATTGGATACATACTTCAATTCCGGCATCACGATTTTCATACGAGCCCTACACTCCTAGATATAGTCTAGTGATAAGTGTTTAATTTTTAGCCACAAATTATGTACTGCATACGATTCAAAAACACCATGTCACGTACGAATTACATGTGCAGAGGGTATACGAAGCTTATGTGATTCTTGAGGGCTATGAACAGAGCTTAGAGTTGTAGAATGTAATTAGCTTACTTGATTTTGCATTACAGAACTTCGGATTGGTGGATCAAATGAGCCAGTACCATCCGGGGTACTCTTACTCCACTGAGACTTTCATGGTCCCTTTCTATGAGTTTGGAATGTTAGCCATGCGAGCCCGAGGCAAATCATTCTTACAATAACTTTTATTGTAATATATGATTTATCAATAAAAGTTATTGATTGTTTCACTCCCTTTCTGAGATTAAATGAATGAATGCACTATAAGGTCCCTCTGTACAATTAAGGTTATGTATTATGGCCATCTTAATAATCATACGGTTGTTGATTCATCAATTGAATCATAGAGACTGGTGCTTGGATGAATATCTAAGGAGTTCGATTGAGGACTCGTCAAGCAACATCAAATGATTGTTAAGAGATGATCTCCAGCCTGAGTAGGAGATGGCAGTCCTTTCTCATTAGGTTGATATCTGATCGACCTCTTGCTGCAGGTCCTCTGCATGGGAATAGTGATTGGTAGTACTTAACGAGATCGAGATAACCTAAGTTCTATACTGAATACTGTCACAATATAGGCACACATCCTCTTACCAGAGACAGATGTGTTACTATATATCTGAGTGTCTACATTTGGCATACCAATAGGTTGATGACCAAACCAAGGTCTATACGGACGAGCTGGTGTGACGATCTCTCAAAAGGATCATACATTGGTGTGACAATCTCTCAAAAGGATCATACAGGTTCACTTGTGAACCGGAAGACATGAGCTCACTCATGAGGTATTGGGGCCGATCAAATTCCAGTCATGGTCGATGTGCTTTGGAAGCATGACAAGAATTTAAAGATATGATATATGCTTTGGAAAAGCATATGATCGATACCAATTCCCAATGACCAAGATTGAGAAACTTGATGATTAAACCCTAAAGAAGATAGTGTAAAATTGATCTATATCTTTGGGTTTTATCATAGGTCTTCTATGCAGGATGTACAGGTGTTAGGAATACGTGAGGGTGATGTCATTATAAATGATTATATAACCATGACGCTTCCATTCCAGGGGAGTGACGAAACAGGTTTGGATTTAGTGACTCCTCTAAGTAGAGAAGTAATATGATCTTGGTCCAAGTTTTGGACGTTGATCTGAATGAGATTCAAATGCAATGAGAAGATTAGATTTGCGGTCTTGATTTAATCAAGGATCTATGAGAGGTCTGTGAGATCTGGATTTGAGATGTGATCTCAACATCCAAGTCACTATACGTGAAACAATACAATCGTCTGGTCCTTATCTCCAAGTATCTGCGAAAAAAGCGCATTATTCTTGAAAGGGGTCAAGAATAATTCCATAGTTGAATTATATCTAAGCATTGAGAAATGGATAATTAAATGTGATTTAATTATCTTGAATGATGTGAATTTGATTCACATTATTGGGATGCATGTGAATGATTATCCGATATAATAAAATGTGATATAATTATTATGGAAAAGAATAATGTGGACAACAACATTTAATTATTCAAAATATATTATAAATGTGATTTATAATGTATTAGATAGAGCTTATTATGATTTATATTCGTTGATTAATTATTGGTGTGAATTGGATTCACATTGGATAATTAATTGCAAATATAAATCACATTTTCATTTGGGTTGTGAATGTGATTCACAAATTTCCAATGGCGAGATTGCAATCTTCTCAAAATAACTATGAATTATTTTTGTAGAATAATTTACAACAAGTGTTGTTGTAAAATCATGGAGATTTCAAAAGAATCATGAAATCTCAACAATATTGCATGGAAATCCACCCTTCTATATTGGAAGGGTGGACAACTACCAATTCTCCATGGAAATTGGTGGTTGTCCACTCTAAATAAGGAGAGTTTGATTTCCATCCAACATCTCCAATGAAATTGTGATTTAATTTAGAATTAAATTATTTTTGATTTATCAAATATATTTAATCAAAATTAAATTAATTGTTGTTGTCTTCTTACCAAAAACATCTTGGCCATTGAAAGAAGCACAAATTAATCTCATCTATTGATTTTGTGTAGTCCATGTTTTGTGATCCATGGACTCCTAAAACCCTATATAAAGAGAGGCACCCCATGCTCTCAAAAGGGTTCTTGCTCTCTCTCCATTGGTGGTCGTCCACCTAACCCTAGAGAGAAGATGTCTTCGTCGTCGCTTCGTCATTGTATCGCCGCTTCGACGACTCTTGATTCTCCATCTTCTTTGGTGTGCGTCACTCACGAAGAAGACGTTTGATCTCGTGTGAGAGATCAGGAGTTCACAGGCTTGGATCAACATCTCGGATTGCGAGGATCACGCGGCTCATCCCCGCGCTCGCAAGCGTCTTCGCTGAAGATTAGACTTGAGACAGGAGGTCTCTTTTTATAGAGACTTGATCGAAATCACGCTACAAGAGGTATTCATTTATCCTTGATGTGTTTTAGATGAAAACATCCAAGAAGTGTTCTTGGATCATGTGGTTTCATCATATAAAAATTTTTAGAATTCCGCTACATCGAACAACTAGTGCGACTAGTCGTTCTTCATCGTATACGATATGATGCTCACACTTCCATGATGCATTTGAATATTATTCTATGTCCTTCATGTGGTATCAGAGCCTTATATCGGAGGTTTTGGATACGATCCATTAACCTAGGAAGATTTGGGTTCGTTAGGGTTTGCGAAAGTTTTGTCGCATTTCATTTTCGCATCTCTATTTAGTGAATAATTTCGGAATTATTTAAAATGTTTAAACACAAAATAATCACTTGAATTTTGTTTTTTTATTAAATAAGGAAAACGTGGGATCTGAGTTTACGTAATTTGGATTCCGTTTGCTCAAGATATGATCATTTTATCCAAAGTTTCAGAGACTGTGAATTGTAACATAATTATGGAGTTAATTTCTGTTTTTAAAACTTTGAAATGTGTTCTAATCACTTATGTTCTGTTGTAAATCAAATTAACAAATTTTGGAAAGTTATTTTGCATAATTTGGATTTAAATTGATCGATATATGTTAATTTTAGAAAGTAGGGGTCACTGCTGAAATTACATTCCTAATCAAGAACCATGTAATTGTCAATTAGTAAAATAAATTATTAATTTTATAAAATAATTATGGAAATATTTCAGAAATCTTTAGTGATAATTATTTCCTTAATTGACATGGCATCAACCAACAATTGATTATATTTAATTTAATTCACAATTAGTTACACAATCAACAAACAAACTTGCTTTAATAGGATTGGGAATTTGTTTAGCAAATTTTCTTATAATCAAAATAATTTTGATTATTACTATATGGTATAACTTCGATTGAAAAACTGATTTACAATTATCAATTTGACATTATCCTTTCCTGAGGTAGATACGGTGTCTAGTCGGAGAGCGTTGGGGTAGCAAGTTGCACCGTGTGTGGTATGTTCCACTCCCGTCGGTACTGGCCATGACAGCGGGTAGGGACTCGATAATTCCGTAAATATCATGGTGTATTTTTCTAATTATTAAAATTTGAATAATATGTACTTTGAGATTATACCATCATTTCAAGATACAATCAAGTTTGATGATTGAATTGGATTGATAATCGATTTAATGTGATTAAATCGATTATATGCAATTGAAATACTCTATTATTATTTTAATAGATGTGTATTTCTCTTGAAATAATTTCTTATATGAATGTGATTTATGATAATTAATTAAATGAATTCGAATATGAGATGGAGGATCACATAAGTGACATCCATGGTCTCCCGTCAAGGCGAAGGGTTTCGTCACCAGTAGGGATTGTATGTAGCAGACGTATGTCTGAAGTGACAGCTCCATACAAGTACATCTGGATCGGGCTCTTTGCTTCTCTAAAGAGTAAGTTTGTATGCGTAGTGACCCTAATATCAATTCCTCATATTATTCGAGCGATATTGGATTGCGCATAGCGGGTACTAATCTTGTTGACGGTTGGTTCAATTAATGACGAGTCAACATCACCTTAGGGGTGATGGACCGGGCATTAAAGATCGAATTGGGGAATGCAAGTTGGACTTGCAATGCGGAATGTGTTCCCGCTTTTCTTTATCCAAGTTGCAGGTTCTCATATTATTGGGATGTGACAAAGATAAAGAGGAGATCCCAGTTCTTGTTAGAGTATAGCGATAAGTATATCTCTTTCTTTGAAAGTAAACAAGGGAATGGAATTTCAAAGTTGAAAAGGCATGACTAATTTGATTTGAAATTCCTTAATCAAATGTTAAACCCTCTGAGAAGGATCCTGGAGGTCAATCAGTTGACCCGACCAAATTATTCAAATTGTATCCGAAATTTGGATCTTATCCTTTCTGCTCAGCGCATTTCGTATGTGCTATCCAATGACAAGCTTGCAAACCCAAAAACTCCGGAAGAGATTTCATTTAATGAAAAATATGATGAAGAACATAATTTGGCAAGATATTATATTCTTGGCTCATTATCCAATGTGCTTCAGAAGCTGCATGTGGAGATGAACTATTGCCAAGAAATCATGCTGAATCTCAAAGAAATGTTTGGCGATGTGAATCGTACAAAACGTTATAATGTAATGAAAGAGCTTATTCACTGCAAGATGCAGTAAGGGACCTCTATCAGAGAACATGTACGCAAAATATTTGGGTACCTCTCTGAATTGGAAATCCTAGGAGCCTTCATGGATTATGACATGCAGGCTGATTTCATTCTATTGTCGCTCCCTAAGTCTTTCAACAACTTTGTAGTCATGTTCCACATGAGCAAAGTTTATTTTACTAACACTGGGAAATTAGCTACATTAAAGTCTGTTGAAGACATAATGAGGAAGGATGACCCCTCTGACAGTACAATGGTTGCACATGTCAAAGGAAAGTGCGGTCGGAAGCAAGGTTCTCGGAAGGGCCCGACCCAGAAGAGAAAGAAGAAGAGTCAAGGTGTTGGCTCATCTTCTGGTGCATCCACTTTGATAGTGTCATGCCTTTTCATCGGAGTTTCTGTAGATCAAATGTGTTTGACCGCCTTTCGGATTCTGTGTGTCTTTGTCGGCCTGTGTCTTTTGACGACCCAGAATCAGAGAGAAGAAAAAGAGACTACCTTACTGCCCAGGGAGACGCAGAGATTGAAAGACCCTTCCAACATAATTCTCTCTATGCTTGGTACGCTGTTCTATGCATCATTTGCTTTCTTTGTCTACCGCCTTCTCATAGCTATTCTTTAAGGCCAAGTAGATTGGATCGGGTTCATCGGAAAACTTTTTCCACATGGATTCTCATCATTCTAAGAATTGGTATGAATTTATAAAAATTGTAATTTATTCCTGACCAAAAGGTCCCCCCCCCCCCCGTCCTCCAAGCATGACGTTTGTCACCACTGCAAGAAGCCGAGGCACTGGAGGCATAACTTCCCAGAATACATGAAGTCGATCGATAAAGGTAAATCCTCTGCAGGTATGAAATCTACTTTCACCATTGAAACTATTTTTTCGTTAGACGAGAAGGAAGTTGGGTTGTTGATTCTGGTGTTTCTGTTCATGTATGCAATTTGTTGCATCTATTTCAAGAAACTAGAATCTTGAAGAAGGGGAGATAGTCATCCAGATGGGATCTGATGCAAGTGTTGCTACAGTCGCCATCGGAACTTGCCGACTATCATTATCTAGTGGGAGAGTCTTTTTACTTAAAGAGTGTCTTTATGTACCTGAAGCCAGAAGGAATTTGATATCCAAGAGGAGTAAGATTGGAAACAATTCCATTCTCTTTAAGGTATTCCTTAAATTCATCTGAGAGGTACTCACCACCTCGGTCAGATCGAATCTGTTTAATCTTCCTATTGGTTTGGCTCTCAACCAAAGCCTTGAACTCTTTGAACTTTTCAAAGGTTTTACATTTATGACATAGCAGGAAGATAAACTCGTATTGCGAATGGTCATCAATAAACGTCAAATAATATCGATATCCATTTCCAGTCGCGGTACTGAAGGGACCACATACATAGGTATGTATTAGGTCAAGAATACCTTCGCATCTTGTAACCCTTTTACAGAAAGGCATCCTAATCATTTTACCTCGAATGTTCGCAAGTAGGAGAAGATTGAACCTAAAGAAAATCTAAAGGTCCATCTTTTATGAATCTATTTATCCTAACAATAGATAATTGACTAAGACTTTGATGTCAAATCATATTCGAATGATTTCCATCCTCCCTCGATCTTTTAGGATTTTTATTATTAGTGTAATAACGTTCATAAAACGTTCATCAATGCATAATTCATAGAGTCCACCAGAAGTCAAAATACCATCCGCGATATATTTATCATAACGATTTATGACTAATTTATTACAGAAAAGAAATGAATATCTACTTCTATCAAGTTTTAATGGTGTTGCTGAATAACACAACAGGACTATCATGGATATGGTCCGATCAATGATGAGCAAAGCACATTTGCCTTTTAGTTTCTGGGAATATATAGTAGAGACTACAATATATATCCTGAATAAGATTCCTAGCAAATCTGTACCTAAGACTCCTCACGAGCTCTGGTATGGAACCAAACCTAGTGTAAAATACTTGAGGGTTTGGGGTTGCTTGGTCCATGCAAAGGACGTGGACGCAAGTAAGCTGGACTCTCGCTCTCGCGAGTGTTACTTCATTGGGTATGTTAAAAATGGTATTGGATACCAGCTTTATGATCCTGAGACCCAAAAGGTTTGTGAAATTTCTGGAGCATGATTTCCTTAAAGGTCAAGATAAAAATGAAGTAGAGGAACTCATTGAATCCCTTGAAGATTCTGAGCTTCCTGAACCAGAAACTGAAGAGATAAATAAAGATGAAACTCCCATACCTCTTCGAGGGAGTTCGAGCGTGGTTGCACCACCTAAAAGGAATGGATTCCATGTGTCAGGTGAAATTGACAATGATCGTACTTCATTTGATGAAGCACTCACGGATCATGATATGGATAGATGGATGCTAGCAATAAAGTAAGATATTGACTCCATGTATAAGAATGGTGTATGGACCCTAAAGGATCCACCTAAAGGGGTAAAACCTATTGGGTGGAAATGGATCTTCAAGAGAAAGAGGGAACCTGATGGGAAAGTAGAGACTTCCAAGGCACGGCTCGTAGACAAGGAATACACATGGAGAGAAGGCATCGATTATGATGAGATATTCTCTCATGTGGCTATGATTAAGTCCATCAGGACACTGCTGGCTATAGTTGCATCTCTTGATTATGATATCTGGCAGATAGACGTCAAGACGGCTTTCCTGAATGGATACCTCGAGGAGGATATCTATATGGAGTAGCCCCATGGCTTCATAGTTGAGGATGGCAAAGTATGCAAGCTAAAGAAATCCATTTATGTGCTCAAACAAGCTTCTCATAGCTGGAACATCAGATTTGACGAAACCATGAAGATTTATGATTTTATGCAGAATCCTGATTAACCTTGTGTATATAAGAAGCTTAGTGGGAGCGGCGTTGTGTTCATCATGCTTTACATAGATGACATCCTTATCATTGAGAATGATACATGGATGATGACCAGTGTGAAAATTTGGTTAT
This sequence comes from Ottelia alismoides, assembly GCA_037367405.1. Taxonomy (NCBI): domain Eukaryota; kingdom Viridiplantae; phylum Streptophyta; class Magnoliopsida; order Alismatales; family Hydrocharitaceae; genus Ottelia; species Ottelia alismoides. The sequence continues at coordinate 438,481 of JAZKJV010006696.1, read as the reverse complement.
CTCATACCTTCGAGATGAAAGATCTTGGAGAAGCCTCTTATATCTTAGGCCTAAAGTTATTCAGAAACCGAGAAAAGAGAATATTGGGATTATCACAACATAGGTACATTAAGAAAATTCTTGAACGTTTCTGCATCGATAGTTCCAAGAAAGGATTCCTCTCCTTAAGACATGGTATCCACCTATCTAAAGGGATGGCTCCTCAAAGTATTGAAGAAAAGAATGCCATGGCTGGATGCCCCTATGCATCAGCTATAGGAAGCTTAATGTACGCCATGATGTGTACTAGATCAGACATCTGCCATGCAGTGGGAGTGGTATGTCGTTACCAATTCTGCTATGGAAAGCAACACTGAAATGTAGTAAAGGACATTTTCAAATATCTAAGACGGACACAAAATTATGTCTTGGTCTACGGAGATGGTGATCTCCAAGCCTTGGGATTTACAGATTCAGACTTCTAGTCGGATATTGATGATCGAAAGTCGACACTAGGGTTTGTATTCATGTTTAATGGTGGTGGTGTGAGCTGAAGAAGCAAGAAGCAGGACACTACAACAGATTCAACAACAGAAGCCGAATATATTACCGCATCGGATGATGCAAAGGGGGCGGTGTGGTTGCACAAGTTCATTGTGTAACTTGACATAGTTTCCTCTGATACTCCCATCCCGTTACTCTATGATAACACGAGAGCCATTTCCCAGGCGAAGGAACCCAGATGGCATCAAAAGGGCAAGTACATAGAAAGGAATACCACATCTTTCGGGAGATTCAAAAGCGTGGTGATATTGTCATCACAAAGGTGGCCTCTGTCGATAACATTGTTGATCCTCTTAACAAACCTCTGACACAGAAGCTTTTCGACCAGCATATAATGAGTATGGATTTAAGGATTGTTCCTGAATGGTTCTGAGGGATAGTGGGAGATTGTTAGCCATGTGAGCCCGAGGTGAACCATTCTTACAATAAATATTATTGTAATATATGATTTATTAATAAAAGTTATTGACTGTTTCACTCCCTTTTCTGAGATTAAATGAATGAATGTACTATAAGGTCCCTCTGTACAATTAGGATTATGTACCATGACCGTCTTAATAATCATACAGCTGTTGATTCATTAATTGAATCATAAAGGTTGATGCTTGGATGAATATCTAAGGAGTTAGATTGAGGACTCATTAAGTACCGTCAAATGATTGTTAAGAGATGATCTCCAGCCTGAGTAGGATATGCCAACCTTTTCCATTAGGCCGATATATGATCGACCTCTTGATGCTGGTCCTCTACATGGGAATAGTGATTCGGAGGTATCCGATTAGTTAGGTCGAAGGGTTGACTTAACAAGATCGATATAACCTAAGTCCTATATTGAATACTGTCACAATATAGGCACACATCCTCTGATCAGCGACAGATGTGTTACTATATGTTCGAGTGTGTATATTCACTACAGGAAAAAAGATTTTTTGTAACACAATATAGTAACAGTTAGAACAAACTGTAACTAATGGTCATCTATTTGCAACATTAATGGCTTTTGTCATTTTAAATCAGCAATTGTAACACAAAGCGATTAAGTGTTACCATTGATCGTGACATTTGTAACATTATCTATTAAAACGCTGCATCTAATAACGTATTTGAATCACCGATTACAAATGTTGCAAATACGACTAATGAAAAAGGGCGCGTCTAATCTCGCCCAAAATTTTCTTCACGAAAATCAAACCCTTTTGTCCCCAACCTTTCATCTCCCCGTTATTCCTACTTCTCTGCTACATCCTTACACTCCTCTCGCGCGGACAACCGTCATCTTCAACACCTCCCTTGCGCTAAGTTCGTCAGGTACGTCTCTCTCGATCCCTTCATCTTCTTCATCCCATTGTTCTCCACTTGAACCACCCTTACTGGCCTCCTCATGCTACCTCACATGGCCCGACTCTGTCCAAAATACGTTGCATTTTGCATCATCTTGTCATCGAAAAGGTGGAGCTCGCAACTGTGGTGAAAGCATTGGAGGAGATCATGTTCCTCTTCCTCTAGTCATAGGAGGAGAAGAATCGAATGGGTCATTTACTTCCGTCAAGGATGAGGTTATCTCGCCATTCTATCTTTGTAGATGGACATCATCCCCCGTCAAAGCAAGGACCCGTCCTTCTCCCCAATCAAGGATGGCCTTGGTCGGTTCCTTCCTCCACCAACAATGACTATATTATTTTTTTATTGTTTTTTCATGTTTACCTACTTCGAGATTGAAAAAGTATCAGGACTGTTTCATGTTATTAATAAATATAAAAAACAATTAGAATTCATTTACGATCGAACCTTTTTAAGTTATATAATGCCAATATAAAAATACTTTTTTTGTTGGTCTATCAAAAAATCAATTGGAAACTCTATTACCCCAGGTTTGTGCATGTGCTAATAAATATTTTTTGTAATTCTTATTTAGTCAATTGGTTTCTCAAAACATCATTTTTTGCACCGTCACTGTTTTATTACTCAATACAATTCATTATTTGCACACGATATATCAACATGGAAAGCAAATACTCTAATGTTGAGATGTGTGTTTCTCTAAATATTTGTCAATTTTATATGATCATTTATTAATCAAAATGGTGAAGCAATAGTCGTGTATATTATATATATGGGCTGACAACAATGTAGATATTTCTTTCATTTTGCAGAATTTGCGTAATGGGCTACCTTCGTATCTGAAGCTTGATGATATTAATAAAATCGAAGCCACCTATTTGAAGAGGACTCTTCTTCAATTGCTGCTATATTTTTAAGGTGTGTCACATTCTTTGTCCCATTCTGAACATCTAATTTCAACGTTCTTTTGCTAATCACTTTTTTTGTCTAATATTCTTATGTAATAAACATTTCTTGACAAAGTGCTTGTACTTCTTTTCCGTTCTTATGTCTAGTTATTGAAATTATATGGCAACTAGTTCAGTCGAGGATGAAGTGATATTCAATATCTGCAAGTGATGTAGGAACCCGTTAGAGATTCATTGTGTATACCTTTGCATGCAATCACTATCTTTGAGACAAGTTCTACTTGGTTAACTTTCCTATTCATAGAATCGGAGTTGGTTATAATGGTTAAGTTATATATAAATTTCCACAAAATTAATTTATATGTGACATTGCTATTTTTTGTTCAAGTATTAAATTTTACTTTATTTTAATAAAAGACATAATATAACAAGAAAAACATATAGTTGGAGTACATCTTTCCCATCATATTTTAAAAAAATATCCACGCTGATTTCAATATTATTATACTTAAATATCTTGTTTCATTTTGAAAAGGTGAATTTCTATCAATCCTCGCATGTGAACATATTTCTGTTACCAAGAATCAAGAGTTGAAGGCTAGGGGACAATGGATACCCACCAAAAGGGATAAGGAATATGTAAATAAATTTAGAGAATAAAATTATTTTGGTTATAACTATCATGATTATTTTTTTTTGATATGTAATCATTTTACAGGATTACTAGGTGAGTTTTCGGACTCTTCTATATGATGAAAGTGAGAATAGAACACTTTGAGAAATCCCTAGTTCTTGATGAACCTTTGCATATATAAAGCAGTAAAGGAACTTGAACCTATGGTATTGTTCATTGTGGTAATTAAGGTGCCACCCCTTCTACATGGTTCGATGCTACAGGTGGCTCCTCAAGTCAAGCAGTCCTTGAGCTTCTTAACGATGCACATACCAGACGAGCAACTTACAAGCATGAAGTACAACATGAAGAATAACAAATGATGAACTTGATGATGGATATGTTGGAGGATTATTGTCAAAAGATGCAATATATTACTTTAAAGACGATGTAGGAGAGAGAATCACCGTTTCATGCAAGTGATAGTTCTGCAGCAATGGTGGTGGCAGCATATGTGTTAGCAGTAATGACGAGAATATCACTTAGATGATGTGTAAATTATTTTTCCATTGGTTGAGTGTAGAAATCAACTCTAGTCATAAGTTGTGATTTTCTTCGGTGTAAATATGGATGATGTTAATATACATAATTTTGTTTTTATCATGGTAAGAAGATGATGATTGTGGTTGAGAGTTTTCTTGAAGTATTTTTATAGAAAAACATATATAAAATATTAAAATAATGTGATAATGTCTGTTAAATTTTAATAATGTGCAATATAAATTTTATAAGCTGCATGTAGCTAGTGTTACATAAATGTTACAATCATATTGCAACATTTATAAAACATTACAACTTACATCCACTTGTAATGGTTATATAAATGACACAACAATATTGGTAACACTTAGTAAATGTTGTTGAATGTTGCAATAGCAACATTTATTTTTGTGTTACTATTAAATAGTAACGAATAAAAAATGTTGGAAAAAAGTTCAATTGTACCGGTTGTTTGGAAACATTGCGAACAACATTTGTAGCGGTACTTTTAGCAACAATGAAAGTAACAATTTGCAAATGTTACATTAAATAGAAAAATGTTGCAATTGAGTTTTTGCAACAGTTTTATCAATGTTGTAAATATTGTATTTTCCTGTAGTGATTTGGCAGACCAATAAGTTGATGACCTAACCAAGATCTATACACTGATGAGATGGTGTGCATATAAGGGTATATGAGTAATACGATCTCTCAAAGGGATCATACATGTTCATTTGTGAACTGGAAGACATGAACTCACTCATGAGTATTAGGACCGATGAAATTCCATGCATGGTCATCATGCTTTGGAAGCATAACAAGAATTTGAAGGTATGATATATACTTTGGTAAAGCATCTGATCGATACTGATTCCTAATGATCAAGATTGAGAAACTTGATGATTAAACCCTAAAGAAGACAGTGTAAAATTGATCTATATCTTTAGGTTTTATCATATGTCTTCCAGTATGCAGGATGTACAGGTGTTTGGAATATCTGAGGGTGATGTGATCATAAACGATTGTATAAACATGACGCTTCCATTCCGAGTTATGAAACAAGTTTGAATTTTAGTGACTCCTCTCAATAGAGAAGTAATTTGATCTTGATCCAAGTATCGGACATTGATATGAATGAGATTTAGATGCAATAAGAAGATTAGATTTGCGGTCTTGATTTAATCAAGAATCTATGAGAGGTTCGTGAGATCTGGATTTAATATGTGATCTTCACATCCAAGTCACTATACGTGGAACAATACAATCGCCCTGTCCTTATCTCCAAGTATCTGCGGAGAAAGCGCATTATTCTTGAAAGGATTCAAGAATAATTCCATAGTTGAATTATATTAAAGCATTGAGAAATGGATAATTAAATATGATTTAATTATCTTGAATGATGTGAATTTGATTCACATTATTGGGATGCATGTGAATGATTATACAATATAATTAAATATGATTTAATTATTATGGATAAGAATAATGCGAATATAAAAATTCAATTATTCACATATATTATAAATGTGATTTATAATGTATTAGAGAGCTTATTATGATTTATATTCGTGATTAGTTATTGGTGTGAATCAGATTCACATTAGATAATTAATTGAAAATGTAAATCATATTTTATTTTGGGTTGTTAATGTGATTCACAAATTTCCAATGGCAAGATTTCAATATTCTCAAAATAATTATGAATTATTTTTGTAGAATAGTTTACAATAAGTGCTGTTGTAAAATCATGGAGATTTTCAAGGAATCATGAAAATCTCAACAAGATTGCATGGGATTGCCTGGAAATCCACCCTTCCATATTGGAAGGGTGGACAACCACCGATTCTCTATAGAAATTGGTGGTCGTCCACTCTAAATATGGAGAGTGTGATTTCCATCTAAAATCTCCATGAAATCTTAATTTAATTTAGGACTAAATTATTTTTGATTTATCAAATATATTTAATCTAAATTAAATTAATTGTTGTTGTGTTTTTACCAATAACATCTTAGCCATTGAAAGAAGCACAAAATAATCTCACTCATTGATTTTGTGTAGTCCATGGATTGTGATCCATGGACTCCCAAAACCCTATATAAAGAGAGACACCCCATGCTCTCAAAAGGGTTAAGAGCATCTCAACGAAGACTCTCTGCTCTCTCCCTTCATTCACGCCCTCTCTTCCTCTCTCTCTCTCCATTGGTGGTCGTCCACCTAATCCTAGAGAGAAGAAGTCTCCGTCGTCGCTTCGTTGTCGTGTTTCCGCTTTTATGACTCTTGGTTCTCCATATTCTTTGGTGTGCCTCGCTCATGAAGAAGACATTTGATCTCGTGCAATGAGATCAGGAGTTTCCACGCTTGTATCAACATCTTAGATTGCGAAGATCACGCAGCTCATCTCCACGCTTGCAAGCATCTTCTCCGAATATTGGACTTAAGACATGAGGTCTCTTTTCATACTGACTTGATTGCAACCATGCTGCAAGAGGGATTGATTTATCCTTAATGTGGTTTAGATGAAACGATCAAAGAAGTGTTCTTAGATCATGTGGTTTCATCTCATATAATTTTTTAAAATTCCGCTGCATCGAACAACTAGTGCGACTAGTCCTTCTTCATCGTATACAATACGATGCTCACTCTTCCGTGATGCACTTGAGGATTATTCCATATCCTTCGTGGACCCCAACGACAACATGAGGCTACTGCACAAACATCTAATTATTATGCACAACAATAATATGTTGCCGATAGATATGATGCCGAGGTGGAACAATCTCAAACACAATATATACAACCTTCACAAGCTGGTGAATTTTGGTGTCTAACCCATGCCGATAGACATTCATAGAATTCTTAACCAGCAATTTTACTCCCCATCAATTGAACGTTAATTTCTTCTACTATGCATATTCCAACCTTGTGCTTCATTTTCAGAATCACCCATGTACACCTCTGTTGGATATGATGCAGATACACCAGCAACAATATGCACCTCAGTCCTAGCAACTACCATCACAACATCGCCAACGACCTACACAAATTGATAGGATCACATCAGTTAAAGACCCACCATGAGAGATATCACAGGAATCAAATGAAGAGAGTGAGGGTGGCATTAGTGGTGGTAGTCGAGGTTGTAGGATTAATATATCATCGCTCATCCGTTTGACACGTAGAATATTTGTTTCCTAAAAAGTATATCGACAATCTCATTTAGATTATTAAAATAATGACATTATTGATATTTATGTTGATTGTGGTGCAATGTGATGGAGTCTTCAATAATCATACTTGTAAATTATATGTGAGTGTGATTAGTTATATTATTGTAATCAATATTAACTCAATGTTAATGTGTGTGAGATATAAAATGGTATCTCCCTATAAGATGGACAAATGTTATTGTATTTTGTTAGTTATGACACTATTGGTAACGATTATGAATGAAAATAAGTAAACTTCATATTATTACATTTCTAATGCAATAATAATTTTGCAAGTTATGGTCAAAACTCGCTTCACAGCTCATAAGTTGGTGCACCTTCCTGACAGTCGATTCCTAGTGGTTCGTGCACCGTCAAGTTTTGATGCATCCCATCATGTTCGACGTGCTTCGCTACGACCACTACGACTTGCAGTTACTACAGTCCCACCGCGAGAGTTTGCTCCTATGAGTATCCTTTAGAGGAGGAACGATCATTCACTTGACTGGTTCAAATGATGGACTCTCCACTCACGGAATACTGGCCACAATTTATGCCTCCACCATTGGTGCTCCCAGAGCGAGACCTCTCTGCTCACAGAAGTATATGATGAGGAGGAAGATCTGTACGCCGACTTACCTGATTTACATTACACAATAGCATTGAAGTATGCATGTTTGAGCGTAATATGAGGATAGCGAGTTCCATCGAGAACATAGCTAAGGACAACTCTATAATGCAATTTTATTAAAGTCAACGTTATCTGATGTAATGTTAGAAGTGATTATGTACTGGTAAATTCTCAAATTAAATGATTTTGACAAATTTTGTCAACAATATTTAGTTATTTAGTCTAATTACTAACATTTTGTGCATTAACTTTAAAAATATTAAAAATATAATGACTTTGATGAACTTTATCAATAAAAAATATTTATTTATTAAGTATTTATGTCTTAATTATATTAGTGATTATGTATGACTATAAGCCAAATATTATACTTGAGGAGCGTTTTATTTACAATTTTTTATATATTATTTTGTTTTCATATTTTTCTAACTTAAAATTTAATGTAAATTTACTCTATGCTTATGGTTCTTTTTTTCTTTATTTAATTTTATATTTATAAATCTTTGATATAAAGAGTATTAACTATGGAGTAAAATGCAAAAGGATGGAAACGACAAACCATCGTCGATCGGCGGATGGTTTGCCGACTAGGGATTAATGGCAATCATTGATACTTGTCGTATACAGGCGAAAGAATTTGGGGGCTTGATCGGCAAATCGTTTGTCGATCGACAAATCGTTTGGCGATTGATGCGCTGATCGAAAAATTTCACCCTGTCATACCCTGATCGGACATTCCTAGTGAATCCATGCCCCACCAGGGAAAAGTCTCCTTGTTAGAAGGGTTCCTCTATTCATCAATATGGACGAGAGACTCTTAGGGATTCAGTTCCTCTGCTGTAGTGCAGCAGGTACTATAATCATGGGAGCCATCCGATGAGGATCAGACAACCCTCATAGAGGGTCGGAGATACTCAGTCTCCTATGAGGGTCGTCTGATCCCCATCGGACGACTCTCATGATTAGAGTACCTTCTGCACTATGCAGAGATCCTAAATGGACTCTTGCAGGCCATATGTGAATGTCTGAAACCTACACTCAACACTGAAAAGACGTACATTACGTGTGAGTGGGATAGCCAGCATCCGAGTAGGGAGAGTGGGTTCTCTGTTGTGATGTTGTATTGTTGTACTGCATCACAGCAAACAATCCAAACGCCTGAGTGGGATTCTGTTGATGAGATGGTCATCATCATACAAGGAAATCTAGAGAGCGAGATAACTGACGCTGGACGGTGGACGGAGCTTACTGAACGAAGGTGACTTCTGTCGTGAGGAACTGTTGATGTGGGCTCAGGATCCCAAAGCCGGAGCCAATCTCCCATCATCAACCAGGACTGTGAAGATGCTGTCAGAGGTTGAGGGCTTCGCGTTGGTAGTGGAAGAGTTGAAGTTCGTGGTCAGCCAATTCTGGCGGCTGCACAACAGGCAGGTGCAGCACACCTTCCGGTACCACTCGCAGCAGTGGAGGACGTTGTCTGTGTGCTTCATACAAGTTGCCTGGCGGCGCCAATCCAAGAGGAGATTGGCGGAGCTGCGTCACAGAGAACAGGAGGAAGCTGCATTTGCTGAGGATCATGGTAGCCCATACTCCACCATCGGGACGACCGTGTCTGTCTTGCGTTTTGCAGCCAATGCTCTCCGCGGTGTTCAGAGGCTAAGGAACAAAGGTACTATAGACTTGGTCGATGTGTATAAACCGACCGAGCCCGATTTTTCAGAAGAGGACTAGACGATTGCGACAATTACTCTCTTTTTTTGGAGTTGCGATAAATGTAATTAATACATGCGGAATCACTTTCCTCTGTTGCTGCATGTAGGAAGCAAAATCAGGCTCCATGTTATTCGCACCGATGATGGATGTGGTCTCTCTTCTTTTGTTAGTGTTTGCCATCTGTTGTTCTCTTTCGGAGCTCGTCTCTTAAAAAGTTATCCACTTTTCCCAACGTGTTATTTCCATCATTAGATGATGGTGCTTCATATTCTTTTAGTGTAAAGCATTGGGTTGGGAAGATTCGGAGCTTATCACATTACAAGAAAATTGATTTAAGGTAACGAATAATTTAGTATTCGTTGTCATATCTTTCCTAGTTAAATACATAACAACGAATATTATTCGTTGATTACTTCTTTCCATTCGCAACGAACAATGGTATTTGTTGCTATATTCCTCGCAATGAATCATATAACAATGATTATTCGTTGCCGTTTTCTTGTAATCGTTGCTAAGTATGTCTATGATTAGTATAAACATACTTGGTCTTATAGTTTGACCTTGGTCTGATCTAGAAGATCGTGTCGATCAAAATTCATTAACAAAAAGTATAGGATCATACTCAATTGAGTCTTAGAAACCTTTCTCAATGAATCAAAACCTGTTGTGCTTATATTTCCAAGGAAAAACACGAAGAAACATTAGTGATGCCTACACGACATCTAATGCAAGGTGGGGAACTTAACAACAACAACAACAACAAAGCCTTTTCCCACAATTAAGTAGGGTCGGCTACATGGATTCTTCGCCTCCATTCAGATCTATCCTGGGTCAATCTCGGACTTTATCCAAAAAACTAAGATCCCTTCGTATAGTCTCTTTCCAACACTTCTTGGGCCGTCCTCGCCCTCTCTTAGCCGGCTCAACATCCCACCACTCGCATCTTCTAACCGGTGCATCAGTTGACCTTCTTTGCAAATGACCAAACCATCTTAAGCGGTTTTCTCGCATCTTATCCTCGATCGGAGCTACACCAACTTTCTTTCTGATTGCATCATTCCGAATCCAATCTTTACGTGTATGTCCACACATCCATCTTAGCATTTCCATTTCTGTTACAGCCATTCTCTACACATGTCTATGGTTCACAGGCCAACATTCAAAACCATAAAGCATAGCAGGTCTCACGGCTGCTTTGTAAAACTTTCCTTTAATTTTTAAAGGAATTTTCTTATCACAGAGAACAACGGAGGCTCCTCTCCACTTTAGCCAGCCTGCATTTATTCTATTAGTAACATCTCCATCAATTTCCCCATCATGTTGCAAAATAGATCCCAGATATCTAAAAGAATCTCTCTTCTGAATGTTATCGTCACCAATATTCACCTCGATTCCTTCACCATTGCTTCCATCAAAGGTGCATTCCATATATTCCGTCTTAGCCCTACTTATACGAAAACCTTTAGTCTCCAATTTATGTCTCCAAACCTCAAGCTTCTCATTTACTCCATCTCTAGTCTCGTCAATCAATACAATATCATCAGCAAATAACATACACCAAGGTAACTCATCCTGAATGTGACTTGTCAACTCGTCCATAATCAAAGTAAAAAGAAATGGACTCAAAGTTGAACCTTGATGTAAACCAATGTTGATATCAAAATAGTCAGTCTTCCCCGTCGGGGTCCTTACACAAGATAAAGCCCTATCATACATATCCTTTATGAGATTAATGTATAGGACAGGTACTTGTCTCTTCTCCAAAACTCTCCACAGTATCTCTCGTGGGACAGAATCATAAGCCTTCTCCAAATCAATAAAGATCATATGGAGATTCTTCCTTTTAGCTCTATAAATCTCCATTGTTCTCCTCAGCAAATGGATGGCTTCAATAGTTGAGCGACCTGGCATGAATCCGAATTGGTTTTCTTTTATTTGGGAAACTTGTCTCAACCTTCTTTCGATCACACGTTCCCAAATTTTCATAGTGTGACTCATCAGCTTGATACCTCTGTAATTTGAACAATTTTGAATGTCTCCTTTGTTCTTATAAAGAGGCACCACAATACTCCTCCAATCTTCATGCATTTTCTTGCTTCACCAAATAACATTGAATAGCTTCGTAAGCCAAGTCAAACCACGCTCACCTAAAACTTTCCATACTTCTACAGGGATGTCATCCGGTCCAACACCTTTCCCAGGTCTCATAACCTTCAAAGCCTCATCTACTTCTTTTCTTTGTATTTGTCTATAGCATGCACGATTCAAGTAACTTTCACTACTAGCTAGATCACCCAAAGTGATCTCTCTATTACCTTCTCTAATGAAAAGTTTATGGAAGTATTGCTCCCATCTAGTCTCTATATCCTTCTGAGTAACAAGCACGTGACCTTCCTCGTCCTTAATGCATCTCACTTGAGAAAAGTCTTTGGTCTTTCTTTCTCTTGCTTTGGCCAACCTGAATATATCCTTCTGGCCCTCCTTAGAGTTGAGATTTTTTATACAAAACCTCATAAACTTTTGACTTAGCTTCGCTTACAGCCTTCTTTGCTTCCTTCTTCGCTATTTTATAGTCTATGATAGTTTCCTCTGTTCTATCCTTAGACATAGCTTTAAAGCAAGCTCTTTTAATTTTTAGCTTCTCTTGCACCCCTTCACTCCACCACCAAGCCTCCTTTTGACCCGGAGCTCCTCCTTTTGACTCGCCTAGCATCTCTTTGGCTACCTTTCGGATAGAAGATGCTACTGCCTCCCACATCTCGTTTGCACTACCGCTACAATCTCAAGATAAGTCTTTTAAAATCTTCTCCCTGAAGCTTGATTGCTTCAGCGGAAGGTTCCACCACCTAGTTCTAGTGATCTTAGGAACCTTCCTTTTCTTTACTAGCCCTTTTATTTGTAAATCCAAGACTAACAAGCGATGTTGGGTTGTCAAACTCTCTCCAGGGAAAGGTGGGGAACTTAAGCATCTAAGAAATACATGATCATGAATACGATTACCTATACGAGATCTAGTTAGGGTAATGTGTTGCTGTAACACCGCAACTCCAAAGATATTCCTACATTTAAAACTCATAAAGTGTGAGTGGATTATAATTAAGTGGTGGGGATTATTATTTGATAACTTGAGCTTCTTTATTTTTGTGGTTGTAAATGAGTTTATTTGAGCCCATATCCAACAAGTTATTAGTAACAATTTTCTTCGATAAAAGACCTAGTACCGAACCTTGGGATGTTACAGTTGCCTGTCAAACCTTCAAATCTGTGAAGAAAAATGCAGAAACTGGACCCCCTTTACACAGTCAGATTCTGGGGACATCATCTCTCTATATTCTAATGAGATTTTTACATCCCCTCGTCTTCCTGACTTCATGAGTAGTTACAGCATGGTTTAATTGCTGAGATCTTAAATCGAGACCCTTTTACATATGATTCGTGCAGTCCGAACTTGTTGGAATCATCTTGACAAGCTAGATACAAAATCAATAGTCAAAGGTATCATCTTGACTTTACATGTAATAAATTTTTTTAGATATACTAATCCAGATTGAATACAATATGCTTAAAGGTTTGATCATACATGGTATCCGGATGCTAAGTTGCTATCTAAAGTTGATCGGACGTATTTAAAAGTCGAAATAATTAATCATAGTTAAAAGAATTCAATCTGGTGCTCAGATTCGGTCATTGGTTCAACGAACCCCGTACGATACTAGTGCTTTGGAATCGGATCCAATCTATGGTCTCTGTCTGTTTTTTTTTTTGAAAGGTCCCTGTCTGTTCTTAATTAAAGTTGTGACCTGCAGATATATAGGCTTCATTCACTAGGAATCTCGTGGGATCTTCTTTATGCATATGGCAGTTGAGAAGCACAGAAAAAAGCTGCCCATATCCCATGCATATTGACAAGATTCGGGATACCACTGCTGTGAAGTAACATGTTGCCCATCTCAACTGCATCGTCATCAAGTTGCCATGTGAGGAGATATCAAAGTTGATCCAAAAGTAGTATCCTTAATGAGGGCAGAATATAAGTGCATCGTACCATGCAGACCCTTTATCTCTGTATAAATACTGAAAACCTATTAAATGAGTATATCCTATCCAGATGACGCGGAACTGAAGATTGACCTAAAATGTTGGAAACCTGCACAACGATCTATCTTAATCGGTACGTCATGTTATCATTTGCTTCGTAGAAAACACATCGCTGCCCACAAGCAATTAGATGCAAGCGTTGGGTCAGCAATGCAGTACATGAGGGGGGTCATGCTGCTGACGAGAGTGGGGGAATCCGAGTCGGATATAATGGATCGTGACGAGGCTCTGTCTCCACTTTAATTTATCTCTCCTCGACATATCTTCTTCCTTAACCGCCGCTTCCTTTGACGTGATTCGAGCAGCTTAATTTTTAAGCTGACCTTGTTCTTATGCAAAACCGGCTGTCTGAACAAGATATACCCGGATGTATCAAGAAAAACAGAACCTAGGAAAACCACATGTGAAATGACCTCATGAGAAAGTGGGTAATGCCTAAAAAGACCCCTTGGCTTACATCGATCCAGGGGTGATATTAGTTGTAAAGTGATCCTTCCCATCTCATATATATACGTCACCAATGCACTAGTGATCTTCGGCGACCCATAAACAACCCTCGTATATATATATATATATATATATATATATATATATATATATATATATATATATATATATATATATATATATATATATATGCCTCTCCTTCCTCTCTTCTCCAAAACCCTCCGTTTCCCTCTCCATATCAGCCTTTGATCTTCATCACATCGACATGGGCTTCTCTCTAGAATTCTCCAGCCTTGCCGTCGTGCGCCTCCTCCGCAATGCCCTTCTCCTCCTCTGGTCTCTCATCTCTTATTGGGCCTTCCTCTCCGAATCCTTCTCCTCCCCTCAAGAGCACTCCTCCCGTCCCCGAAGACCCTCCGTGAAGGCGATCAAGGAGCACCTCCACGTCGCCGCCTATGCCAACCTCCACCCCTCCGATCATGCTCCGTCGGAAACGTGTGCAGTGTGCTTGAACGAGATGGAAGCGAGCGATGAGGTGCGGGAGCTGCGGAACTGCAGTCACGTGTTCCATAGGGGATGCCTCGACCGGTGGCTCGACCACGACGACCGGGGAACATGCCCGATGTGTCGGGCGCCACTGCTCGATTGTGCAGAGGCGACCGCATCGCTGGATGAGCCGAGTTGGGCTGTGGATCGGTTGCTCTACTTGTTCGGAGATGATCTCCTGCACTCCGCCCAGTCGACTTTCTGATTATTTTCCCGCTGAGTTCGGAACTGTGCATATGATTCAGTGCCTAACGACTGACAGAAGAACGGCTGTACATGAATCGTTAGAGATTATAAAAAGGAAAGAAGAAGAAAGAAATCTTCAGATTTTGAGCATCGCCGACGGGAATCATTTTCCAGGTCGAGATTTCGCGGATACAACCAACTTGACAAACAACGAGAAAAAATTGAAGTTGTTCCTTCATCGACTTTAGCTCAACATCGGCCAAATTGTATTGCCCCTTTTATTTTGTCAGGCAAACTAACTATGGGCCCTTTGAATTCTGATATGTACAGCCGAATTAATTTATAAAAAGTGGTGGAAAGGACCAACCAAAATCTTACAATTACATGCTTTGTTAAAGCCAATGTTTAGACGTGTTTCTTTCAAGGTTCCAATAACTAATAAGATTTTTCCACCACACTAACCCTAAAAAACTTTACAAATTACCTTCTTGAACATAAAAATAATAATATATATAAAAAATAATATAAATAGTCTAAAAATCCCAAAAATAGCTAAAAATATATGAAATATAAAAATATATCGTAACCAAATTTTTGCTCACTTCTTACACATATTAAAAATCCTAAAAGATCATTTTCTCATTGTATATATATTTTCATATTAGAACATAGAAATATTAAAAATATAAATACATAAAAAAATAAAAACCTAAACCTATACACCATATCACATAGGTATACATATGAAATATAAAAAATAAATACACTTCAAAGTCAAATAAAAATACA
The DNA here is from genome assembly GCA_037367405.1 of Ottelia alismoides. Classification (NCBI taxonomy): domain Eukaryota; kingdom Viridiplantae; phylum Streptophyta; class Magnoliopsida; order Alismatales; family Hydrocharitaceae; genus Ottelia; species Ottelia alismoides. The sequence goes on along the minus strand of JAZKJV010006696.1, from coordinate 422,919 downwards.
CAAAACACTTAAAAATACCAAAAACAATCATAAAAATCATATTCACTAATAAATCTACTTCATTATCTTAATTGAAAGTTTCCTCACTTAGTTTGACCTTGTAGTCTATGTTAGGTAAAAGAATAAAATAATGATTTTTGGTTAGAACACTTCACTTTTACTTAGACTAAAACATAGAAAAATCACATCAACTATCCCTCCTTCCACTTGCTATGAGTTCGTCCATTTGAATGACATGTCTTTAGAGACGTGCCATTAGTTCCTTTTGTTTAATTGCATCTCTTGTCCCACTTGACATGATATCATTCGTCTTGATGGCATGTCTTTGAGGATCTGTCATGAGGGTCGTTCATTTAGATGGCAGGTCCCTCTCCCATCAGTAGAGCCATTTTGATGGCATATCTCCATCCACCTACAAGAGGAGTTGTTCGTTTTAATAAAAAAACCCTTTATACTATCTACTATGAATTCATATATGTCGATGGCATGTCTGTCCACACCCCCACTAGCTTTTAGACATATCACCACCAATATTACATTCCTTCTGCTTTCTTTTTCTAGATGCTCTTTTATCCCTTATTTATAATTGAAATTTTTGAACGGTTAAGGAAAAGAAAGAAGCGATGGAACTTCTCCATTTCACAATAATTATACTACAAATTATATGTGTGAAAAGTAAATGAATTCAAACTCTCAGGGAAGGCCACAAGAACACTAAAATTTGGAAAAATAATGGCATCGGCTAGGAAAAATACGAATCACATTGTGATGCGAAAAGATGAAAGCTAAGCACAAACTTCTACTTTCCAAACCATGGTTAAAGTAGTCATTAACTTTTATAGGAAATTATTCAATGATTGTTCAGATGTGCGACTTCAGGTAATTGGTATGGCTAACAATGGCTTTCGATTTTGAAGGAATGTATGCCTCTAAATCAATGCACCTTCATCAAAGAGATATCGGTCAGAGATACATTCACAACAACCTCTAAAATTCTAGGAGATTGGCCTAGATTAATTCAGATCGACTTTAGAAAGACATTTTATATGCTAAGATGAACTTGATCATTGAACCCTCGCGAGCAGCGGGGATGCCCTCTATGATGTGTTCTTTGGATTTCATCATTACTGAACTCCACAGGTGTTTCCTTCAATGTTAATGGGCCTTCGCTGGTTTTCGACAATTTCGATCGTTAATTTTCAGCAAGAGAGTCACTTACTTTCTCAGGATTCACAAAGTAGTGACTCAAGATCAATTAGGTGAATACAATTATCACCTTGGTGAATCGATGTGTCTTATGTGAAAATGACTGGATGGTATTGTTGGGGATGAAAATACACAAGGTAAGGAGCATTCCCTAATTTGTGTTCTACAGCAAAGATGGCACAACAACAATATATGTTCCAAAAATGGGAACTAAATGGCAACAATGACAATCAATCACACAAGCAACCACACGAGACAGATTTTTACGTGGAAACCCTTATCAATGCGAGTAAGGGAAAAACCACAGGGCAAGACCGACAACGTTCCAGTACGGTCAAGATGAGCCAAATGTTCTTTCGGTTTTGTTTCCCAATAAAACTGAGGTACAAGCCACAAACACAATCCAATAGTTCTGTAACAAGTAGCTAACTATCCTTAGGTATTTAACAAATACCAAATGTGCTCAAAACCAAGAAGAATGGGTGGCTTCCCTGAAGAGCTTCCGGATGGAAACTCAAATATGATGGCTCGACTTCCTTGAGGTCGTTCCCAGTGACCTCCTTATTGCTCCCAAATGCGATCTCTCACATCCCACGGCTCCTCTCGAGCTCGCTGCACCTTCTCCGCCCGATGCACGATCAACGAAGAAGAGGAGTGGAGCCTAGCTGCACCTTCTCTTCTTCTCTCAACCTCTCTTGCGGCTGGAGGAAATGAGGGTACGAAAACCATTCTCTGATCAATTGTATCCCTCAGCCAATGACATCTCACATCAATGTGTTTTGTACGAGAATGATGCATGGTACTCTTGCTCAAGTCTATAGCGCTCTGGCTATCACAAAATACAACTGCCTCACTGTCACCCAATCCAAACTCACCAAGAAAGTGTTGTAGACACAACACTTCTTTCCCAGCCTCTGTTGATGCTTCGTATCCTGCCTCGATAGTCAAGAGAGCAATACATTTCTGCATCTTGGATTGTCATGATATGGCTCACCCTGCAAATGTGAAAATGTAGCCTAAGGTAGACTTTCTCTGATCCATGTCTCCTATCATATCTGCATCAGTGTATCTACATAGTTTGGGATCTGACATCCCAAACACAAGACACATACTTGAGGTACCTCTCAAGTATCTCAAGATCCATTTCACGACCTCCAATGGTCCTTTCCCGGATTGGACATGAATATGCTCACCGTGCCCACTACATGGGCTATGCCGGGTCTAGTGCAAACCATTGCATACATGAGGCTCCCAACTGATAACTAGTATGAGATCTTGGTAATCTCTTCTTTATCCTTAAATGTGGATGGACATGATTCTTTGGTGTGCTTGAAATGAGAGGCAAAAGGCGTGCTAATATGCTTAGCATTTTTCATGTTGAACTGCTTCAATACGCGTTCAACATAGCTTTCTTGTGACAACTACAACATGTGTTTCTTCCTGTCCCTTGTAATCTGCATCCCAAGGATGTGACTTGCCTTGCCCAAATCTTTCATCTCAAACTTTTTGGAGAGTTCTCTCTTGAGCTTTGCAATGAAGTTGGAATCATGACCTACAATCAACATGTTATCCACATATATCAAAAGAATGACGAACCTGTCATTGGGAAGACGACGAATACACACGGATCGACTGTAGTCCTCTTGAAGCCTTGTTTTACCATGAAAGCGTCAAACTTCAAGTACCATTGTCTCGGGACATGCTTCAAGCCATAGAGACTCTTTCTCAACCTATAACCATGTGCTCTTTCCCTTTCTCTTGAAATCCCTGTAGTTGCTCCATGTAGATCTCTTCCTTCAAATCTCCATGTAGATCTCTTCCTTCAAATCACTGTGAAAAAATGTTGTCTTCACATCCATATGCTCTAGCTCAAGGTTCATGCTAGCAAAAAGTCCTATCACCACTCTCATTGAATTCATCTTCACCATGGGGGAGAAGATCTCATCATAGTCCACTCATTCTTTCTGGCTGGACCCATTCACCACCAATCTGGCCTTGTACTTGACCTTCTTGCCATCATCATCAGACTTTAACTTGTAAACCCATTTGTTCATCAAGTCTATCTTGCCTTTGGGAAGCTCAACAAGATCATAATTGTGGTTTTTCCTAAGAGATGACATATCTTCATTCATTGCATTTTGCCAATGATCCTCGTCCTTATGCATATATGCCTCCTCAAAGGTGTATGGCTCACCTGCATTTGTAAGCACCACATACCTGGAAGTGGGGTAAGGGGATGATGGCTGGTGTGTCCTCTCAGATATCCTGACCTGAGTCTCTGTTGCATCTCATGTGGATGAGGCTGCTCCCCTTGCCCTAGGTCCCCTGGACCTGCATCAATGAGGTCTGCATATGGCTCATGTTGTTCTAGCTGCCCATCCTCTCCACCTGTACCATGTACTAGAGAGGGGTTCGTGTGCTCATCACTGTCATCATCCATGGAAAACTCATATGCATCACCACTCTCAGTGGTCTGCTTAGCCAATATCTGATTCTCATAAAAGATCGCATGCATGTGCCTGGTGATAGTCTTCTTCCTTGGATCCCAACGACGGTATCCAAACTCCTGATCTCCATATCCAACAAAGATACAAGGCAACACCTTGTCATCTGCTTCTTCCTCTGCTCCTTTGGTACCAATGCATAAGCCTTGTATCCAAAAACCCTCAAATGAGCATACGAGGGGTCCTTCCCTGTCCAAATACACTCTGGAATTTGAAAATCCAAAGGAACTATCCGTGCGTAGACACTTCAACAATTTCCCTGTCTCGCGCTTAACCATGGCATGGAATTTCTTGAAGCAATCAAATACCTGATCCTTCGATCTCAGCACATACACCTACACCTTCCAAGATGCATCATCAATGAAAGTGACAAAATACATGTTGACTCCCAAAGAGGCTATGTCCATGGGGCCACAAACATTTGAGTGAACCAACTATAGAAGATCTCTTTTCACCTAGGATCTAACTCTTTATGGTGTACTCCTTCTCTTCCCAATCTCACGTGCATCACAAGGAGACAATGTGATGACATTGTGGTAGGGTATCAATCTCTCTTGCTCAGAAGCTGCAAGGCCAAGTCGACGGTACCACAAATCTAAAGTGTTTGCCTCGTTGGCATGCAAACTGCCATCTATGACCTTCACTCTAGTCATGTAGAGTGTATGACACAAACTGCCTCTAACCATGATGAGAGAACCCTTATTTATCTTGCACTTGCTTTGGCCAAACTTCATGCGATAACCTTCACTATCTCGCTACGAGCCAGATATAAGGTTAAGCCGCACATCAGGAACATGCCTCACATTCTAGAGAGTCACTGAGCACCCAACATCAATCTGAATCGAGATGGTACCAATTCCCACGATCTTAGAGTAATTTTCTTTACCCATCAAGACTCCTATGTAATCACCTCTAGTGTAGGTGGTGAAGAACTCCTTGTGTGGAGTTACATGATAGGAGGCAGCCGTATCAACTATCCACTCCAAGTCACTCCTTGCATGCAAGCACTGATCCTGGATGGTGAGAATCACCTCATCTACAATGTCATTTGTCACAATTGCTATATTCCCATCTTCATTTTTCTGATCTTTCTTGGCTTCAGCTTGCTCTCTCTTCCAAATCCTGCAATATCTCTTCCAATGACGAGGCTTCTGGCAATGGTTATACTTTCCTCTACCCTTGGACTTGTCTCTAGATTTCTGCCTCTCCTGTTACTTTCCTCTGCTACTGGATCTCCCTCTCCTCTCAATTGCATACACATGTGGAGAGGAGGATGTCTCTTCCGAAGAGCGATGCCTGATCTCCTCATTCAGGAGACTACCCTTGACCATGGACATGGTCAACTTGCTATCCTTTGCAGAGTTGCTCATGATGACTACTAGAGTCACCCAACTGTCTAGCAATGAACCCAACAAGAGAAGTGCCCGCAACTCATCATCAAGTGTCAAACTCATGGAAGTCCACTGGTTGATGATGCTTTGGAAATCATTCAAATGTTCTGCCACTTTAGTTCCATCCTTGTATTTCAAGTTCACAAGCTTTCTAATCAAGAAAGCCTTATTAGTTGCGGTCTTCTAATCATAGAGCTCGGACAACTTTTTCCACAACTCCTTCGCATTCGTATCCTCAACTACATGATGGAATACTGACATGTCAAGCCACTTCCAAATGGTCCTAATGACCATTTGGTTCAACTTTATCCGCTGACTTGCGGACATGTTTTCCAGCTTGGCGCTCTCTCCCTCCACCAGATCGTAGAGGTCATTGCAATATAGAATGCCTTCCATATTGGCTTTTTGATAAATCTGTGATTCATCACTCTAAAAGTTGAAAATAGAGCTTTGTTCCCGAGTAAATAGCAGCATATTTCCCCTTATATTGCATAAATAGCATTCATGCACACAAGCATAATATCTGCATTTTAGCATTCATATTTGCATAAAATAAGAAGCCAATTTCACTTGTAAATATTCACCTGTATATTAGATAAAATATCTTATTTGTATATATTTTATACTAACTCCAAATCTAATAAAACCAACTCTATTGTGTATATATGACTAACACTAATTAAAGAAAAATATCAAAAAAAAATACTAACTTATAAAATTGACCAATAAAACCCCAATCCATGTTTGAAATCATGAACTTTAAAATGTGCATATCTCTCTCATACAGTGTCCAAATTAGGTCTTCTCAATTTTAAAGTAATATACATTCAAAGACCTTCGAAACAAGACCAATTTCATTAAAATCGGAGCTCGTATGCAAAACTTGGGTTTTGGACCCCTTTTGTATATTGTACTTACCCCTGTATTTTATCATTTTATTTTCTTCATTATTAAAAATCCAAAAAAATAGATTAAATTGTAAATATTCTCCTCATATTTTTTCTATTTTTATTTTGATTTTTCTCTTATTGAAAAATGACAAAAAAAAATTGCAAAAGGAAAAATGTGGTATTTTATACCTATAAGGTACCACCCAAAAATACATTTTATACAGATGATCTCATTTGATTTTCAACCCTTCACGAAAGTTGTAGATCTCATCGAGACGAGCAACTTTCGTGTTGATCACTTTTTGATTTAATCCCATTTGTTTTTTTTTTTGATTTTATTTACATTTAATATTTGAATTTTTCAGGAGCGACATGTGGCAGCTCCTGGAGCCGCTACATGTCACCCCATTTTCTTTATTTTCGAATTTACTTTATTTTTTCGGATTTATTATTATTAGTATTTTATTATTACTATTTTAATTATTTTTAGTACCCTACTATATTAATTATTTATTTAATCTCCCTTTTACCACTTCTCCCCTTACTTTTCTTCCACTCCAAGCCAATAACCCCCCACTACTCCACTCTCTCCATCTCTTTTACAACTCCCTCTTCCTCTTTATATTCTCATCATCTCCTTCATTTTTCATCATTCGCCATTTCTTCAATTGAGAGGGAGAGACCACCAGCCCCCGAGTGTTGTCGGTGATAGCTTCAGCATCTCTCGGTCGAGCGACGACGGTTTCAAAGGCAAGATCCACGAGGACTCCTCCTCATGTCGTTGTGCATCACTTCAGATCACAGCCGAGCTTCTTCGATTTTCTTGCCGAATCGAATCGAGGCCACGACGACGGAAGCCGCACGACATGGCTCCACAATCCGGCGAACAACACAGGTAACCACTCTATCTTCTATCTTGTCATTTCATTTTATCTAACAAATTTTCTTCCTTGTCACCACTATCACCAAAGCACCATATTCACCATTTTTTATCTATTCCATTTCTACCATTGTTTCCTGTTTATAAAAAAAATTACAACAAAAAAATTTTGCAAAATAAAAAAAATAAAAAAAGCCACAACTCCAGGTCTCCTTGGACGGTCGTGCTCCACCGACCTCGTCGCTGACCCGCCGCACTGTCCACAGCCACCCGTGGACGGCCACCAGAGCCCCGCGTGGCCGACGCGCACTCCAGCCCAGCCGCGATCCTCCAGCCTTCCTGGAGCAGCACCCAGGGACACATGCCCTCGACACTGACACCTCGCGCCTTGACAGGCGCGACGCCCTCCTCCTCACGCCGCGAGCCGGCGCTGCCCTCCAACCCACACTCGGTCGCAGCTGCCTCCCACTGCAGCCACCCACACCCTCGGAGCCCCCTCGTCGCCGACCCTCCTCCGCGGGCTCCCCTGCGCGCAAGCGCGCCGCCCCGACACCAGCCGTTGCGTGCGGCCATCTTCCGCCTTCACCTCCGTGCGCCGCCGTGCACAGCACGTGCCAATCGCGCCCTCCGCCCGCTACCGCGTTCCACCGCCGAGGTTGCGCGCTGCTCCACGCGCTCCAGGCCACCGTCTAGTCGGCCCACGCTCTCGCATCGACCGCCCCACCGGTGGTGCCCCATCCTCAAGGCCGTCGCACCTCCCAGCCATCAAAGCGGCACCGCCCGGTCGCCTCGCGCCGCCACACAGCGGTCACGTGCCTCAGGCGCCGCCCCTCGGCCGCCCCGTGCGCCGCCGCCCCGTTGCCTTCATGTGCCGTGTGCCCTAACACACACAAAGAAGGTCCGATTTTTTTATATCTTGTGAAAATTGCATTCTCATATTTTTAAGTTTTTAAAACTACAAAAGTGTCCTTGTGCACATTTTTAGTTAGTTTTTCTTCAATTCTGCATTGCACTTATACCCCTGACTTTGTATGTTAATTTGGACAGTCAAATAGCATCATTTTATTTAATGAAAAATAGCATGTTGATGAGCATTTAATTCCTTATCTTGTGGATATTTATTTACATTTTTATGAGCATCTGATTATTTATTAAAATTCAGAGATTGAAATTTAAAGATATTTTCCCCATTTATACTATGGAATTTGCACATTGTCATTTATTACTCCAAAAATTGTGAAAAAATTGTGAATGATTTATTTAAGTGTAATTTAATTACAATCCAAATTTCGTCCAATTAGAAGTTATCTTGTGCATAAAATAAATTCTAGGATGATTTGTGTAATTGATTTTTAATTAATTCCACGATTAATATTTTTGAGAAATTTCAAGTCTCTTAGATTCTTTATTAAAATATCTATTACAGGTAATTTATTCTCTTGATAATTTGATTTCATGGATTCATTAAGAATTAAATACTCACAATGGCTCTATTTTCAGTAAAATATTCTTAAAAAATCATAAAGTGTCATAAAATTCCAAAAATTTTAGTAAATCTTAATTTCATCATATTTAACTTCCAATAAATTTTTCATAATTTTTGCATATCATTTGGACGAAAAATTGTATGAAAACCTCAAAAAAGTTTGCATTTCTTATTTATGCATTTTAAATCCAAAAATTCCAAAAAAATATATTTGCATTCATCATTGGATTAGGTTTACAGAAAAAATATAATTTGGCCAAGTTGCACTAATTTCATATTAAAATTAAATTTGGCTAAGTTGTTGAATTTCTTAATAACCTAGTTCAATTAATATATTGCATTTGGAATTTTTTATTGCGTAAAAAAATTACAAAAAAGAATCCGACTTGGAAAACCGTAATCTAATTTATCTAACTTGATCCCGAGTTGTTCCTTTGCCTCCTTGAGTCGACCCTGGGCTTGCCCAGGCTAAATAAACATAAAACCGCGCATTAATTCATTCAATGATTCATCAATTTGTGCGGTTAATTTTTTATCGACACGGATCTATCCGACTGCAACAAAATAGTCAATTAGACAACACTAAAAGGGTAGGTCCACGGCCCGTCACTTTCCAAATCTGTTAGTTACTATTTATGAGCTTAATCATTGTGCCCCCATCATCTTTTCTCATTTTGCTCAACCTGAGATCTGATATCACTTGTTGGGGATGAAACACACACAAGGTAAGGAGTATCCCCTAATTTCTGTCCGGCAACAAAAATGGCACAAGAATAATATATATTTCCCACATGGGAACTAAATGGAAACAATGACAAAATCAATCACATAAACAACCACATGAGACAGATTTTTACGTAGAAACCCTTACTTGATGTGAGTAAGGGAAAAACCATGGGGCAAGACTGGCAACGATTCCACTACGGTCATGATGAGCCAAATGTTCTTTCGATTTTGTTGCCCAACAAAACCGAGATACAAGACACAAGTAAAATTCGATAGTTCTTTAACAAGTAGCTAACTATTCTTAGGTATTTAACAATACCAAATGTTCTCAAAACCAAGAAGAATAGGTGGCTTCCGTGAAGGGCTCTCGAATGGAGACCCAAATATGATGGCTCAGCTTCCTTGAGGTCGTTCCCAACGACCTCCTTGTTGCTCCTAAACTCGAGCTCGCATAGCCCACGACTCCTCTCGAGCTCGTCGTACCTTCTTCGCCCGTTGCTTGATCAATGAAGAAGAGGAGGGGAGCCTAGCTGCATCCTCTCTTCTTCTCTCTCGGTCTCTCTTGCAGCTGGAGGAAACGAGGGTACCAAAACCCTTTCTGCTTGCACGGTTCTCCTTGGAACGGAGGTTGCTGCTCTCTGGAATTTGGAATATCGGATTTCCTTCGTGCATTCTGGAATTGGGGATGGGACAACCGAATAGGGCTCCAACTTGCTGGGAAAAGTGCATAAGGGTCCCTGCAAAAGAAAAGTCAAGGTGCAACCCCCAAGTTGGGGTTGGACTACAATAAGCCCAGCAACCATTGCTCATAGTTTTGAAGTATGATGATTCATAGAAATATTGTTGTGATGTCTTGTGTTATTACCTTATCATATTTCAAACTTCTTCGGTTTTGAGGTGGAACACAGTAATATCAACAACTATTGGCAGATCGAAGCAGGTTGACATTTTTGTGGCGGTTAATCTAGACGGCGCAACACGGAAAGGCATTTCAAATATAAAATTATTTATTGAAGATATTTCAAGAGAATTTTAGTTTCTTTTGACTGCAAATTTAAACGTGGTGACATTGGATTAATAATTTACACTCCAATGGTTTCTTTGCAATACAAAGCTACACTTAATTTTAAATTAAGGATTTATCACTTGTTCCCCTTTAACCTTCTACAATATAATCCTTCCCTTTTCTAGAATATTTCATACCTTCTTGCAATTCTATCCCTCGTTTCCTTGTGTTAGTTGTTGTCGATAATTAGAGACAATGCATAGGGTAAATAGTATCGTTCACTTCCGCCCCCACGCCTTCCTCTGTTACCCTTCTTGCCTTCCCTTGCCTCCCAGCTCGGCCCACCTCCAGCTCCTTCCTCCTCTGCCACCCACCTCGTTCACCTCACACCTCCACCAGCATCCCCTCAATCCCCTTCCTCCTCAGCCTCTCTCGTCCTCCACTCCTCCCTCTCCACTAGAATACAGACAGGAGCACATGTCCATGCCTCCTCTCCTGCTACTGTCTTGACCCCTCCGTTGGGCCAAATAAGCTCGGGTTGTACGCCCCTGCCCTGCATCTCCTCCATGGAATATTGATGAATACCCATTCATCACTCTTTATTCTTATATTTTAGATACAAAAACCTTTGCAAATGCATGTATATTCATGTAAATACAAATAATTATCAAAAGCATGCATTGTATAAAGTTTAATAATTAGCATGTTTTTGTGCAAAAATAAAAGAATAAAGAGTAAAAAGAAAAAAAGGGAAATATTTAGAATAAATATTGAGCAACCTAACCCAAGGGAGGGCTCAGCATGGGCCTGACCGCATAAATACCAAAGTAGAGGGAGATAGGGACTCATGTGTGTAGATATTTATGTAAATAAAATAAAAATATTTTCCTCCCAAAAATAGATTAAAAGAGGTTTGTAAATATTTGTATATATTTAAATATAAAAACAAGATAAAAATAGAAAAATAAAAAAAAAGAAAACAAAAACATCACTCATGTACATAGTCACCTTGTATATAGTCCACTCATCCCTATTTATTTAGCTTTATAAATAAATAAAATTAATATCCAAAAATTTTGTAAATATTCTATATGATATGGTGTAAATAAATTAAATAAAAACAAATAAAACAAAAACAAAATAAAAATAACAAAAATTAAAAATCCAAAAATACTTTTTAAATATACCATGTATACACATGTACATATATATTTATTTATTTCACTTATGTATATAAACAATAAAAATAAAATAAAAATATCTTTTTATTCCTAATATTATACTATAAATAAACAAAATACAAAATGGGAATAAAAATGCACAAAAATAACAAATTAAAAATCAAAAAAAATTAAAATCCCATATATTGTATATATACCTGTATATAACCCTACTATGTAAAGACACTATTTTTACTTTGAAAAATTAATTAAAAATCACTAAAAATAGAAAAAAAATAAAACAAAAATATTTCATGTTTTGAATTTTTATTAATTCGGTCGTTTTCTATTTTTATTTAATTTCTAAATATCTGCCACGTGGCCTTCACCCATTGGCCCTGGGGGTTGTTGACCGCCCGGTCAACTGCCCCCCCCCCCAGGACCACTTCCCACGGGTTAGGTGCCCGACCCGATTTCTCGCATTTTTCGCATCCCAACCCGATTCCCTCTCGCCTAAACCCCGGGTCCGAATTGATCACGTCATATCCGCCACCCTCGCCGGAGCCACCGTCTCGGGATCCGCGCACTCCAGTGCCCTACCCGCGCTCTTCTTCCCGGACCCTCCACAGTATATAGTCCCAGCTCCGCTACCTCCATTCGCATATTTGGCTCATTTGCTTCGCTACCTGTGATCTCCACTGTGTTGGCGAGAGTGACAGCTTGCTCCAGCAAGTGTCGCAGCGAGGAGGGAGCAAGCGGCCACTGATCCGACGAGCCATCACCGTCGTGCTCCGCCCAGAGCCGGAGCCAGAGCCTCGGACGTCGACGCTCCTTGAGGCGAAGACCCAGAGCTGCGCAAGCTCGACCATAGTCGACCTGACCACCCAGGTAGACCCTTTGCCCTTTCCTCTTCGCTAATTTTAGATTTCCCCCAATTCGCGCCGTCGTCGCCTTCCTTCGATTCCGACCACCTCATCGTTCCGTTCGATCATCGGAATCCACCTTCGCCTCCGTCTTCCTCCCGCGCACGTTCTCCATACTCCCATTCAACCCAGCTCGCACTGGAGCTGGGGCTCGAGCTCCTCCGTCCACACCTTCGCCGGAGATCGCCCATATCGACCCCCCGACCACCTTCACCTCGCCTAACCGGGTCGAGGCAGTTTGCCCTCGACCCGCGAGTGTTCTGGTCTACTTTGCAGGATCATCCAGGCCCATCTGAGGGCTTGGACCATTCGGGCCAGGAGCTCCACCTCCGTCGACTTCGCCGGAGCTCCCCCGAGCTCAGCCGGGTCATCGGAGACCTCCAGCAGACGCGGAAGCCTTCCACGCACCTTCTCCGATCATCAGAGGGCTCAGAGGAGGAGGCCAGCGCCGTCACGACCTCGGCGAAGTTCGTCGGAGGCCAGTTCGTCCTCCACCTTCGTCTACCGTTCGATCGCCCCCCGCGCTCCAGATTTGATCGTGTCCATCCATTTGAGGAGCATCCCCGACCGCCAGATCCTTCAGGGGAACGATCTACTTCGTTGATCAGCTGGGCTGAGCCGCGACGCGTCTTCACCGTCGGATCCAGCACGTGGCGAAGCTCCAGCCGTCCGATCACCACAAGGAGCCCAGCCTTGGAGAGCCACCCGCATCCTGACCGTTCATCTACCACGTGGCAACCATCCAGCGGCTCGACTTAATAAAGGGTAATTTACCCTTAGGCCCTATCTTTTCTGTTATTTAGCATTAGTCCTGTAAATACGTTATCTAGTTGTTTAGTTTTTGGTACATTTACATAGAGGACCCTGCACTTTACTTTCTTTGCATTTATGCCCCTGTGTATGGTGTAGCACGTGCTTCGACACGTGGTTTTCTGGTGTATTTGCATTTACGCACTTGTAGTTCTGGATGTTACTCAATGAATGAATACTTTTGGTTAGTTGCAGATATGCCCCTGTGAGTTGTTTTTATACGCATGTGCGTGATTTAAGTGGGTATTTTGCAGGGAAGCCCTTGGGCTTTTGGTACATGTTACCAAATAGCCCTCGGAACTTGTTTTCCTTACAGATAGGTCCCTGAGTGCCCCAGACACGTGCTTGGCACGTGATTTTTTGGGTATTTTGCACTGGACCCCCCCAGGACTCTTGGTATTTACGTTTTGGTCCATGTGTACTGTGCCCATGTGTTTGATTTTAATAAAATAGCAAATCAACTCCAAATTTGATGAAAATTGGACACATGGCTCCTGCCATGGTGTAAAATTTTCTACAAATTTTGGAGACATTTTAGACACTGTTTGATATTTTAAAAATTCAAAAACATGTATTTTCTTTACTGTCTGATTTGAAAAATCACAAAAAAACAGTAAAACTTGTCTAAAAATTACAAAAAAATTAGCTACTGTTTATTTTAGCTTGCTTGATTTTCTAGCCAATTTTGGCTACTTTTCATTATATAAAACTCATAAAAATTGAAAAACACCTGAAAATGCATAAAAGTTCTAATAAATAATCTAGAAATCCAAAAATCATAAAACCAGTGCTCTAATTTTCCTTAAACGTTCTAGTTTATAAGAAAATTACCCTCAGGAGATGAGAGGCCCTTTTTATATTTTAAATTGGCCTTTTTCTCCTGACTGGACAACACCTCTTATTTCTGTCCTTGTTTTATTTTTAGAAAATAAAATAAAAATCAGAAAAATCTCAGAAATTCACCAAAAACAGTAAAAAACATAAAACACACAAAAATATTTTTATTTGAATTTTTGATTGATTTTTAGTGCATTAAATAAATAGTTGAATTGCTTGCTTTCCTTGCCTTCCTTAGTTTCTTAATTAATTCAAAATCCAAAAAATATAAAAAGACTAAAAACCACCAAAAATACCCCTTTTCTTCTCTTTTATTCTTTTTGACTACTTCGTAGGCCGCAAGGCCATTACGTGCTCCTTGTGTTCGACCCTGGTCGCTATACCAGGTTAAAATAATAGCAAGACCGCTATTGATCTTTAGTTGATTTTATTTGATATTGGTGGTCTATTTTTCTTGATTGATCACATCAGGTGACTTGGGTCGCAACGACCATTTTAGATACCTTTACTTAAGTCGCTTGGTCCGTCATCAGAATGGTGCCGTTGCCGGGGAGTACGACTTAGTAGTCGGTTTTCGATTTTTCCTGCGGTTTTCTTTTCTGCAGCTTTTTGTGCATATTTTGTATAGATCATTTAATTGTATAATTGTTTAAATAATCTGGTCTGACGTTCTGTTTGTTTTCTTGCGAGGGGCCCGAGGATCGAGGCGGCTTCTTCAGAAGCCGACGCAACCGCGAGAGTCGGAGGCGGCTCTTTTCTTTACAGAGCCGCAGGAGAGCGCGAGGAGCAAGCAGGAGTGCGGGAGCCGTGGGATAGCCGCGGAGTAGCGTAGTTTAGATTAGGTTTTATTTCCGCAACATTTGAACTATTGTAATAATACAGGTACACTCAGAGACAGTTGGACTTTCGGGGTCTGTTTCACCGAGCACCGGTGTGCTCGGGGGACCCCTTAGCTAGTTCGGATTTTCGCGGTTTTTACGCAGTTTTTCCTTTACTGCCTTTTCCGGTTTCACGCGGATTTTCGAGTCACACACACTCAAGTACCCTCACTCAGCCTGAATACAAGGTCGGGGATTAATCTCCCGCAAACAATTTTCAGATTTTATATTTTTTTTGGTCAATACTGTTAGCAGTCCCGATTTTTAAAGTTAGGTTATCACTGCAATTAATCCACCACAAAGCACGCTTATCGGACAGTCCCAATTTCCTTTTTAATTTAAGTGACAAAATCAGAGGGGGAAATCGAGAAAAGCCGATGCAAGTTGAAATCGATGATGCGTATGCTGAGTAGAGAATACTTACAGTGATCCCTTCGCTTTTTATGCAGGATGCAATACAGAATTGAAAACTTTACTCTACATGCAAATGCAAGCGATGAAAAAGCCGCTCCTAGACAGGCAGTTCTATTAGCGTGAAGAACAGTTTAATTTGAACTAAGTCCTGCGGTCTAGGTGCGTCTTTTATGTGTAATGTGTGGTCCTATT
The DNA here is from genome assembly GCA_037367405.1 of Ottelia alismoides. Lineage (NCBI taxonomy): Eukaryota > Viridiplantae > Streptophyta > Magnoliopsida > Alismatales > Hydrocharitaceae > Ottelia > Ottelia alismoides. The sequence continues at coordinate 407,616 of JAZKJV010006696.1, read as the reverse complement.
GATTACGAGCACAAACAAGTCCTAGAGTGGCTCGAGGAGCCGCTAGTGCAAGCTAAATTACAATTGACCCACACAGCACACGGGACACAGTTCCACTATCTTTACACACGCGAGATCCCAAACGAGAACCGCTGGAAATGATGCGAGAAAAAAATGTGGAAATACAATGGAATTACAGGTTCTCTCAAATCACTCAAACAAATTCAAATGCGTGTTCCTCGAAGCGTCTTCGACTCCGGTGTCCCTCGCACAAAAACAAGTTGAGGTCAGATCAAGAACGACACAAAAATGCAGAAATTTACAAGACAGAGAAATATTCACAAGAAAAACCGGGGGTCAGACTACCCGGGGAAGGAAAATCAAACACTCAAAAATTTGCTAAAAATTATCCTAAGCCGTGCCTCCCCGGCAACGGCGCCATTTTGACGTCGCTCCCGCACCCTATGTTAATTCGAGCAAATTAATGTCCAAATTAATGTGAAAGTCGTTCGTTGCAGTCGGATACGAGAGGTTAATCAAAAACCACTTTAATTAAATTCGAGTTAATTTCAAGCGGCAATTTTTTTACTTGGTGAAGTCCAAGGTCGATCTCAGGGAGGCAACTGTCTCCTTAGGTCCAATTTCAGCAAAATCCAAGAGTTGATTTTCAAGGAGTAAAATTTTTTTCGGTTTTTTTAATTTCTATGCAGACTCATGCAGACAAATCTTAGCTAATTCAACGTTAAATTTAATTGATGTATCAAATGAAGTCCAAAAATAATGAAAATTGGCCAGACAGTTATTTATGATGAAAATGACCTATACTAATTTTTTTTGGAATTTTTCGATTCAAAATGAATTTACTGTGAATTAAATAAACAGACAGAGTGATTTTCAGAATTTAAATTTTAATAAATATCAAATCACAATTTTTTCAAGAACTAAAATTACCCTAGGTGGCTCTAATGAGAAGGGACCTAGGAAAATTGACAGAACTTAATTTTGTTGTGAAATGAATTAATTAAAATTAATTAAAGAAAATCACTCAACCATTTATTCAGGCCTCGTTATGCGTGCAAATGACATGAAATTTTTATGGAGTGTTGAAAATGATGTCCTTAAGCTACTGTGAATTTTTGGTGATTTTTGAAGGCACAGATAATTAATTAAAAATCAAAAGGTATCACTGGCAAAATATGTCACAAATGAACCAATTAATTCATTAATAATTTAAGCATACCAACAAAAATCAAACACGTGTACCAACAGGTAGAGGACAAAATTCTCAACAACATGCAATTTTTAGAATTTCAAAATGATGAAAAATGCACTCTAGGGACACGTGCAAACACAAGAGTGTAAATGCAATACTGGAAAATAAAATTTCAATAAGTAAACATGCTGACATGGACTAAAATGCAATTACCGATAATATGCAGGACTTCTATGCAATTTCTCCATGAAACACGTGCTCCTCACGTGGTGACTGCTTCACAGGGACCTTTTTGCGATTTCTGAAAGCTCCAGGGGTGTCTGTGCAAATAACCCAGGCCGCACGTGCTCCTCACGTGGGGCGACCTAGGTTCGGAAGGCGTCGGAGGCTCGGAGTAAGGCTCGGGTCCTTCTGGAGGTTCGGACTAGCCTCGGGGCAGCTTCGGGTCACCCGAGCCTAGGCTTGGAGGCCGAGGCTCGGATAAGGGGACGTGGCGGCCTGAAGGCCCTTGGATCAAGATTGGATCCAAGGGATGTCGATGAAGACGCGTGGCGGCTGGAGAGTCGTCCGATCCGAGGGATGATCAACGGTCGAGGATGAGGGCGGCGAAGGGACGCGTGGCGAGGCAAGGACCGTTCGATCAGATGATCGAACGGTGGCTGCTTCTTCTTCTTTAACAGTCCTCCGCCGCCTGCGGAGGAGAGGCCTGTGCTCCGGTGAAGGCAGCCGAGCTCCGCCTCGGTTGCCAAGCTCCGGTGATGAGCTTAGTCAGCTCCCACCTAGCTCGGAAGAAGCGGAAGAGCACAAGGAGGCCTCCGGTGGTCTCTGGATCCCTGGAGGATGGCTGGAGCTCGGTGTCGATGAAGCTCGAGGAGAGCTCCGGCGAGGCTCCGGCCAATGATGAAAGTAGCACCTGCAAGTGTTAAATATAGAGCCGGAGCTCGTGCGTGCGTTTGTGGAGACGTGATGCTGGTTGGCGAGGCCTAAGGCGACGTGAGGTGGTCAGGCGACGTTGCTCCGGCCAAGTGGCGGAGCTGGAGATCGATGGACGGTGGAGTGGAGCGTCTGAAGATGCGGAGGGGGCAGCGAGGATGAGAGCTCCGACGCGGAGCTCGGCGGAGTGAAGGCGAGGCGCGAAGATGATCGTGGTCGTGGAATAAAATCGGAGAAGATAAAGGAAAAAGAAGAGCAAGATCGGAGGAGGAATGGAGGGGGTTACCTGGGGATTGGGGCTCGAGTTGAAGCTCCAGGTCGTCGCTCAAGGGGTCGGTAAGGTCCCGAGCTCTAGCAGCTGCTCGGAGGAGTGGCTGCGACACGGCAGTGGGCCGAGGATCTCGCCGGAGAAGAAGCGCTGTCGTCGCTCAACAAATCAGCCAATTGCTGTCACCAATAGGAAGCTTGGAGCTCGAGTGATCTCCCTGGAGTGGCGGATCGAGATGAATGTCGCCGTGGGTGGCGTATTTATAAGGTGTAGTTGATGGGTTAGCTGGTGGATTGGCGATGTTGGTGGCTGTCGTGGGGCGTATATGGTGGAGATGGTGGTGTTCGAGGGAGCTGTCGAGGGAGAGGGATGAGTGAGGAGCGTAGTGGGTGGGTCAGCGGCCGGAGGAAGTGACTGACGTGTGCCCAGAAAAGGAAAGGGGGCGCCCCTCCCGTAAGGCAAGGGACGTGGGGGAGAGGGGCGCCTGGAGGTAGGAGACGAAGTCTCCGCCGTAGGATCGTATGATCCAACGGTGGAGATCAGAGCGTGGAGCGACGGGCCAGATTAGATCTGAGGCCCGTGATCGGAGGGATCGGGTGCGGCCACGTGGCGTGATGGGGTCGAGGCGCTAATGGATGGCCCCGATGAAAGGGTGGAGTCGATCTGAGGGTCGAGACTCGCTAGAAGACGAGCGGCTGTGATGAGAGGATTGGGGGCGCGATCGAGCAGCGTAGCTGACGCCACGTGGAAGGCTGAGAGCGCGACGCTAAGGGACGGTGGAGATGAAGTGTGTTATGGATCTGAGGGCTGGAAGGTGGTGATGTACGTGGACGGGCCTGGGCCGTTGGATCTGAAGCGCGATCCAACGGTGGAAATTGCGGGCGGACGAGGCGAAGGGCAGCGGGCCGCGTGGCGCAATCAGAGGGCGCCACGTGGCCTGCTGTGAATGGCTTGAGAAGGAAACACGTGTAGAGAGAAGAGGAAGCCGAATTTGGAAAAACTCAAAACATAAAAGTTGTAGATCTTTATGAGATCTACAAGTTTCATGTTGACCAAAGACGGAGATGAGGTCAAATATGATACATAAATACAAGGACACATAAATGTACATATGTAGTATACAAAATAACCCAAAAACCCAAGTTTCTCATACAAGCTCCAATTGCAATGAAATTAGTCTCATTTTGAAGGTCTTTTAATATGTAGTATTCTAAGAGTGAATAGACCTAATTTGGGGTTTGTATGAGGGCTTTATTTGTGTACACTGGTTCTCAGGATATTTGGGCTATTTTACAAGGGATTTTTGGCAATCTTCCCTATATTATTAAGGAATATATACATATATTATAGAGAAGAAGTTATTTTGATGAAGGGGGATTTTTGGCTTCTTATTTAAATGCAGATGAGCTGCTAAAATGCATGAATTATGGATGCATGCATGAGTGTTATTTATGCAAGATAAAAGGAAATATGCCTCTATTTTCTCGGGAACAAGGCTCTATTTTTGACTTTTGGAGTGATGAATAACAGATTCATCAACCCCCTATACTTAAACCTTGCTCGTCCCCGAGCAACTAAATGAAATGCAAGAGTGAAATGAAATTGGGTTCCATACCAAGGTCATGAACAAAAGTTAAAAATAGAGCTGGACTTGACCTTTGGATTAATCATGTGTCGGAACCTTATCGGGATCTGAGTTTAAGACTTAACAGACTTCAAGTTCCACAAGTCTTCTATTCAAGACTCCTCAACTCGCCTAATCAGAACAAGTCTACATACACAAACCCTAATGACCATGAATCCTTTCATGCAGTGTAAGTGATAAATGACTCCCCACCTCAGAAGTAACAAAGAAACAATCTCCCCCAACCTGGTAACTCTAATGCCTCGGTCTAGCAACTCTTTCCTCGAGAAGCGGGGTATTCCCTTCTAAGTTCAAGTTCAACCGGCTCAAGAAGAGGAGGAAGAAGTATAGACTTTTGGAAGCTCAGCCAGTGTAGCTAAGTCTCCCGCTGCAAGTAACATGGTGACCATAAGCTTTTGCTTTTCTTGACTACATATACTCCGGTGGGGTTATTAAATTTTCAATCCGACCCACCACTTTTTTTGGAGTTCTTTTTGGCATTTTTTTTTCAACAAACATGCCTTTGTACATACATGATGCAGCATAGATATAAGAAATTTCCTCTTGAGCCAGTAGACTATCCCTCTTTTGAAGCTTTATTGCAACCCACTGCTTCTGTCTTTAGCCTTCATCACCACTAGTCCAAGTTGAGACGCACTTCCTTCACTAGAAGAAGAAGAGAGGTTCCGCCTAGAAGTACTACCCTCATATGCTACCCCAAGCTAAAGGAAACTGTCTCCTTATCACCTCATCCGTAGAGAGCCATGTGTAAAGTGCTGGTGCATGTTAAGCCATTGTCTCTAAGAGTCATGTGTGTGTTGTTAAGTGCTCTATTCAGGCTTGTCAAGATGACATATGAACATAGACTTGGAGACTTAAAGAATTAAGTCACCTGACCTGAAAAAATCTTAACTCCAGTTCCTATAAGGTTCCTCTGAAATTAGGTGGATTCAGGTCAAGTCATTTTCATCCTTAATATCTGCTCACAACTTGGTCCAGAACCCACTAGCTTTTCACTTTGCATAAGCAACTTATGCAAATGAGATGAGATGTCATGCTATGAAAATGCAAGACTCTTTTTATTTTTTCTATGCAGAGATGATATGCAAGAGTAAATAAGAAGCCTATTTATTAAATTTTTTTTTTCGATTTTTACCCACCCGTAATTATTGTAATATATATACAAAAATACGTGAAAGTATGAGCTATGGGTAAAGTATATATGTAATATATACACGCCCCCCTATACTTAGCGTGTGCTATGTCCTCAGAGCACTAAGAGCGAGGAAAAGACATAGCTCGTGCTAAGCGTAGGAGAGCCAAAAAGGTATAGAAATCATCTCGCCCCCCCCCCCTATACTTAGGCTATGGAAGCCTAAGTAGAGAAGAAGATCAAAAATGGGGCGGATGCGGGACAGAAGAGAAATGAATGAGTATACAATGCGGGCATCGGTCCCCCCTATACTTAGGCGAAGGTCAGCCTAAGTATAGGTAGGAAATGAGTATGAGGACCAATGTGATCTGGAGAATGTACAGTGAACCGACTTAGGTGACCCTTCCCCCTATACTTAGGATCTGGTTATCCTAAGTATAGTCTAAGATAGTGATCTGATGAGGCGGGTATGGGTTACTAAAGTCGCGGGAGAAAGGGTAGGTTGTACAAGAATGATGATATATACAGATGAATCAGTCTGAATCTTTCGAGATGCTGCGGATGGCTGGAGTTCACTGCTGCAAGGTCTCATACGCGGCTTGATGTGAATCTGCTGTATCTGTCTCGCGTATGAATACAATCTCCTCGACATGGACTAACTGCTCATTAGATTCGACGAAGTGTTTCAACAGCTGCCCATTCACTAGGAATGTCGGTGCGTCATCTGCGAGATCTGAGATCTCGACACATCCACTATCATGCACCGTACGGACGACAAATGGTCCCGTCCACTTAGACTTCAACTTGCCTTGGAAAATCTTCAGCCTAGCATTGAACAACCATACCTTCTGTCCAGGAACAAAGGTCTTTCGTCTGATATATCTATCATGCCAACGCTTCACCTTGTCCTTGTATATCAAACTATTGTCGTATGCTCGGTTTCTGACTTCCACAAGCTCATTCAGATCCATGTCTCTCTGTTTCTGACCCAGGTGTGTGTTCCAGTTGACCTTCTTTATTGCCCATTCTGATTTGTGAACTAACTCTGCGGGCAAATGGCACGGCTTTCCGAATACCATTCAGAATGGGGAGGTGCCTAACGGTGTCTTGTAAGCCGTCCTATACGCCCAGAGGACTTGATCCAAGATCTGAGACCAGTCCTTCCTGTCCAGGCGGACAAGCTTTTGCAATATGGTTTTCACCTCCCTATTCGACACCTCAGCCATACCATTGGTTTGTGGGTGGTAAGGACTCGCGACACGGTGTTCGATGCCGTAGTCCTTCAGGAGTTTCTTCACCTCCCGATTCACAAAGTGGCTACCCCCGTCTGATATCATCATTTTGGGGATCCCGAACCTAGAGATTATGTTCTCTCTGATGAATTTACAGACAGTCCTGCTGTCTGCGGCTCGGGTCGGGATAGCCTCCACCCATCTGGATAGGTAGTCTACCGCAAGAAGGATGTATTCAAACCCGTGGCTGACAGGGAATGGGCCCATGAAATCGATGCCCCAGGCGTCAAAGACATCACAAATGATGACCGGCTGCATTGGCATCTTATCCTTGGAACCAACGGTTCCTCCCATTCTCTGGCAAACTGGGCACGACTTCGCGAAGGCGGTGGCATCGCGAAACAGAGTCGGCCAATAGAAGCCACACTGAAGTACCTTCCATGCGGTCCTCTTCCCGGAGTGGTGTCCTCCTGCCTCTAAGCTATGGCATAAAGAAAGGACACTCTGGTATTCCTCCTGAGGAATACAACGTCTCCAGACACAATCCGATCCTTCAAAGAAAAGGATCGGATCCTCCCAATGGTAGTGTCTAGCGTCCGACTTTAGTCGGTCGATTTGTCTCTTAGGCCAATCTTCGGGAACTTTCTTGGAGACAAGATAATTCACGATATTGGCGTACCACAGGAGTGAGTCGATAACAAAAATCGACTCGTCAGGGAAGGAGTCTCGAATTGGTGAAACCTCGGAAGTATTAAGATCTTCGAGACGAGAAAGATGATCGGCCACTACATTCTTCTTACCAGGTTTATCACGGATATCCAAATCAAACTCCTGGATAAGTAAAATCCAACGAAGAAGACGCGCCTTCGCGTCCTTCTTCTCCATCAGGTATCGTAGTGCCGTATGGTCTGTGAACACGGTTACCTTGGATCCGATTAAGTGGGATCTGAATTTGTCCAAGGCAAACACTACCGCAAGCATTTCCTTTTCGGTAACTGTATAGTTACGCTGAGCAGAATCAAGCACTTTGCTTGCGTAGTGAATTGCAAATGGGACGCCATCTCTTCTTTGTCCCAATACAGCCCCAACAGCATAATCTGAGGCATCCGTCATGATCTCAAAAGGTAGAGACCAATCTGGGGCTTGTAAAATGGGTGCATCCATGATCATTCCTTGTAAAAGCTTAAAGGCCTCAAGACATTTGTGATCTACAATAAACTCCGTGTCTTTGCCTAAAAGCTCAGTTAGCGGTCGGGCAATCTTAGAAAAATCCTTGATAAATCTTCGATAAAATCCGACATGCCCGAGGAACGACCGCAACTGTTTTACGTTGGTTGGTGGCTGGAGTCGTCTGATCACGTCCACCTTGGCAGGGTCAACCTCCATTCCTCTCTTGGAGATGACATGCCCCAACACAATACCCTCCGTCACCATGAAGTGACTTTTCTCCCAGGAGAGCACCAGATTGACTTCACAACATCTTTTGAGGACTCGGTCCAGATTCCTAAGGCAGGAATCAAAAGAGTCGCCGTGGACCGAGAAGTCATCCATGAAGACTTCCAGGAATTCGCCGACCATTTCGGCGAATACAGCAATCATGCACCTTTGAAAAGTACCTGGAGCATTGCATAGCCCAAAGGGCATGCGCCTGAAAGCATAGGTACCAAAGGGGCATGTGAACGTGGTCTTTTCCTGGTCCTCTGGAGCTATGGCTACTTGATTGTAGCCCGAGAACCCATCAAGGAAGCAGAAGAATTCTTTTCCCGCTAATCTTTCTAAGATCTGATCAATGAATGGTAGAGGGAAATGATCCTTCTTCGTCGCGGCATTTAAGCGTCTGTAATCCACACAGACGCGCCATGACGTGGGTATTCTCGTCACGATCTCCTCTCCGTCCTCATTGGTGGTCGTCTGAATTCCCGACTTTTTCGGGACAACATGGATTGGGGCCACCCACTTAGAGTCGGAGATTGGGTAAATAAAACCCGCGTCGCACCATTTTTCTATCTCTTTTTTCACCACTTCTCGTAAATTTGGATTCAACCGGCGTTGGAATTCACGAGAGGGTTTGGCTTCATTCTCCAAGTAAATATGGTGCGAACACAGAGCGGGATTTATCCCATGGAGATCGGAAATGCTCCAGCCTATTGCCTTGCGGTTTTTCTCCAGGATCTCTAGCAAGCGAGATTCCTGCTCCTCGGTCAATTGCGAACTGATAATGACCGGAAATTTCTTGTCTTGGCCCGCAAGGAAGGCATATTTCAGTGTTGTGGGAAGAGGTTTGAGCTCAGGTATAGTGTGGTCATCTAAGAAGTCTAGCTCAATCTGATCTGGTTCGGTGTTGGAAGTGACTGGATCATTTTCTGTAATAGCTGCCACCAAGCGCGGCTCTGGAGTCGGATCGTCAAAATTTTCCATACAATCGGCAAACGCCTCGTCCGACTCGTCATCCTCATCTTCCGAGTGTCCTAAGGATGTAAGGACGGACAGGCCCCACTGGGCCTCTACGTCATCGAAGATGTAGGGCGATGCAGGTTCGGAGCTGTACTCGTTCCTCAGAATCTCGCAGACTGACTCATGCACTGGATCATCTTCAAAGGAGATGGACACATTAATGCTGGCTGGGTTCTGTCTCCATGGCCCAACTACGTCTACATATTCACAGTCTGTCTCGGTAGAAGAGTACTCGGTGCTGGATTCGGAATCCGGTCTCTGCCATCTCGTCTGCTTCATCTCCAATTCCTCATCTCCGCCGGGAGTTTGGAACTGAATCTTCCCAGTTTTATAATCAAATAAGGCCCCCGCAGTTCTGAGGAAGGGCCTACCTAAAATGATCTGGGAATCTCTCCAATTACGAGGGGTTTCCATATCCAGGACAGTAAAGTCCACCATGTATTCTTGCCCCTCGACTCTGATCACAATGTTCCTTAACTCTCCTTGGGACCTCTTAGTGGATTTGTCAGCAAACTGCAGAATAGCTCTAGATTTCCTAAGAGGTCCGAGATTAAGCCGCTCATAGAGGGCCGTGGGCATTAAGTTAATTGAGGAACCATTGTCCAGGAGAGTGCGTGCAAACGCAATGTCATCAACATGACTCACTACATAGTGTGCACCCATGTCTCTTCGTTTCCGAGGAAACGAGTTCTTTATTGCACAAGTCGTGGCTACTGATAGAACGTGTTTCTCAACACGGCTTTTAGTCTTCCTGCTAACCCTAGTAGGTGTGCATCTCACCTTAAGGTATTTTTGGAATGCAGGGGTTATTTCCACGAACTTGTCAAAAGGGATTGTGACCTTGATGTGTTTATTGCAAAATTCAGCCATCTCAGGGTCATCTTTTTGGATTTTTTGGGTTTTCTTCTTTCCACCCTTAAGAGCTTGGGGGAAAGGGATTATTAACTCAGGTTTTGGAACTGAAAGATTTTCATTTGCTGCTGGAACTGAGTTCTGAGCAAGACTCTGACTCGGACTTTTACACAGACTCTGACTCGGACTCTGACAAACAGGAAAATGCTTGGGCGAAACCGGTGATGCTTCTTCCGCTTCTTCTGGATGGTCCTCCTCAGATGGAGGTGCGGGCTCATCGGTATCGTCTGACTCAAGGTGGCTTCGGGAATGCTGCTTCGAGGACTCAGATGTCCTCTTCTTCTGCTGGGGATGGTGGTGGGGATGCTCCTCCTCTTCTTCCTCCGAATTCTCCTCAGGTAGATTCTCGGAGGTTCCTTCCTTTCGTGCCCGTGCCCGATCAGGTATGGTCACGGTCCTTCCGCTCCTGAGGGACATATGATTAACATTATCGTACGAAAGGATCTCATGTTCAGATAGATAATTATCTGAATAATATACCTGATCTCGAGGTCGGTTCTGGCCCTGGTGCAGGCTGTTTGGGTTGGCCTGAACCTGTGCGGGAATTGGGGTCCTTGGCGCCATTTGTTGGTCCTAGGCACGAGAAACCCGATTTATGTCGGTTCTCATATCCAAGTAGTCATTCTGTATCTGCTGGACCCTATCAGACAGGGTCTGGATCGCCAAGGTGAGTGACTCCAATTCGGTGGGCTGGGCTTGCTGCGGTGTTGATGCCGTCCTAAATTGGCCCTGCTGGCCATGCCGATACTGCTGCTGATGAGACGGTGCTGGCCCCTGCTGGTAGGTGCGTTGCTGCGGCTGGTACCCATGATCTGGCCTGGACTGGTATCGCGGGACTGTGACGGGCCTGGTCTCTTGGTAGACTGGTGCGGGGCGGTGTGCCTGATCCTTCCCCATCTCGATTTGCCGGACTAGCGGGTCCCGGCTATACCAAAGCCCGTTAATCTCGTATACAGGTGGAGACTCCTCATATTCCGTTTCCACTGGTGGGGGTGCATGATGGTTCGGCTGGGTATAAGTCTGATCCCAGCTACTCTGAGACCCCGGTGCCTGTTCCTGTACAAGATGAACTCGGTGTACAGGTACAGGTGGTGCAGAAGGGGTGGGTAGCTTAATCTTAGCTACCTTTTCAGAGAGTTCCTCCACTTTCTTGGGAAGGCTTGAAAGAGACTCCATCTCCGCGACTCTCTTGTGGATCTGCTCGACCATGGTAAGCTTGCCGGCGATCATCCCCATGCTGGGGATGAGGTCCTCAGTCAGATCTGCAACAGTCCTTCTAGTTGTCTCATTGGATAAGATTGAGGGAGACAACTGATAGGCCCTTGTGGCCTGTGACCTGCCGGTTTCTGCCATCTGCTCTAGGATCTTCCATGCAGCATGCTCATTTTTGTTCAGATAGCTTCCTCCACAGGCGGCACTAACTAACCCCTGCATTTCTGGGGTTAAACCACAGATCAAGGTCTGGACTAAGATCGCCTTTGAAATGCCGTGGCAGGGGCATTTCTGTACTAAGTCATTGAACCTGTCCCAAGCCTCATGGAACGGTTCGCAGGCTCCTTGAGCGAAGCTGACGATCTTTGTTCTCATCTGATTAGTTCTACTGAGAGGGTAGAACTTCTTCAAGAAAAGGTCCTTGAACTGCATCCAAGTGGTACATACCACCCCTAGATTCTTCAGCCAATGAGCAGCCTTATCACCTAAGGCAAAAGGGGTGGCCTTCAGCCGAATATAATCTTGGCCAACATTGGGATGGCTAAGATTGTTGCACACCAACTCGAAGTCACGGAGGAAAGTGTATGGTTCTTCATTAAGATTTCCGTTGAACTTCGGAAGCAGACTAAGAAAGTGGGGCTTCAACTCAAATGCCTGGGCGGGAACTGCGGGTGCCAACCAGTTCTGAATCTCGTTCTCCGCCGGGTTATAGGTATCGACCATTGGTCGGTCGATTCCTTCTGCTGCTATGATTTGTCCCATCCGTGCAGTGAGATCTGCATTCCTCTGTTCGGCATCAGCGAGGCGAGCAAGAATCTGTTTAATTTGTTCCTCATCTGGTGGAACTTTCGGCGGCATCTTGTCCTCTAGTTCTGGGGATTGGAAAATAAGACCGGTGTTAGAGGGTAAATCAAGGAAGGGATTACCGAGGCAATGATCTTCCTCGGTAATCTCGGAGGAGATAAAAGGGTTGGTTTGAGAGTAACCACCCTGAGCATGTGGGAACCAGGACTCAAGAGGGTCATGAGTCCTGGGTGGTCCAAGGTGCGCTCGGACCGAGGAAGACGAGTTACTTGGGGGACTCATAGAGAGATCAGTGAATAGTGCGTCGAGATCTCCCCAATCACTCATCTTGATGAGGGAAGAAGATAGGATTTTACTCCTACCTGAAGCAAGCAATAAGAACAATCCAAGACCCTGGGTTCACACTCAACACAGTTAAGGACTCAAAGTTGAGTCCAATTTATCTTGTGGTTTTTAAGTGTGATATTCAAGCAAAAATAGCAAGGATTACGCGGCCTAGAGGAAAGTCGGCTTAGAGCCGGATGCGTCTTTCCTGTTTATCTTGTCGCCTAAGATACCGTCGATCCTCCCTTTCTTTGCTCCTATCCGGAGTGGGGACTCAATGACGTGCCCCTATCTACCTGCACTGAGGCGGAGGCTGAGGCCTTGTCGCAGAGTACTGCTGGTTCGCCCCTATCTACCTGTGAGGGCGGAGGCTACTTGGTACTTGTCAAAGAGTTTAAAAATATCCCACTCGTGATAATTGCTAAGATCAGTTGGCTCGTGATATGGAAGGCAGGGATTTGGGCTCTGCCTTAAGGTGTTCACACACACTCAAGTACCCTCACTCAGCCTGAATACAAGGTCGGGGATTAATCTCCCGCAAACAATTTTCAGATTTTATATTTTTTTTGGTCAATACTGTTAGCAGTCCCGATTTTTAAAGTTAGGTTATCACTGCAATTAATCCACCACAAAGCACGCTTATCGGACAGTCCCAATTTCCTTTTTAATTTAAGTGACAAAATCAGAGGGGGAAATCGAGAAAAGCCGATGCAAGTTGAAATCGATGATGCGTATGCTGAGTAGAGAATACTTACAGTGATCCCTTCGCTTTTTATGCAGGATGCAATACAGAATTGAAAACTTTACTCTACATGCAAATGCAAGCGATGAAAAAGCCGCTCCTAGACAGGCAGTTCTATTAGCGTGAAGAACAGTTTAATTTGAACTAAGTCCTGCGGTCTAGGTGCGTCTTTTATGTGTAATGTGTGGTCCTATTGATTACGAGCACAAACAAGTCCTAGAGTGGCTCGAGGAGCCGCTAGTGCAAGCTAAATTACAATTGACCCACACAGCACACGGGACACAGTTCCACTATCTTTACACACGCGAGATCCCAAACGGGAACCGCTGGAAATGATGCGAGAAAAAAATGTGGAAATACAATGGAATTACAGGTTCTCTCAAATCACTCAAACAAATTCAAATGCGTGTTCCTCGAAGCGTCTTCGACTCCGGTGTCCCTCGCACAAAAACAAGTTGAGGTCAGATCAAGAACGACACAAAAATGCAGAAATTTACAAGACAGAGAAATATTCACAAGAAAAACCGGGGGTCAGACTACCCGGGGAAGGAAAATCAAACACTCAAAAATTTGCTAAAAATTATCCTAAGCCGTGCCTCCCCGGCAACGGCGCCATTTTGACGTCGCTCCCGCACCCTATGTTAATTCGAGCAAATTAATGTCCAAATTAATGTGAAAGTCGTTCGTTGCAGTCGGATACGAGAGGTTAATCAAAAACCACTTTAATTAAATTCGAGTTAATTTCAAGCGGCAATTTTTTTACTTGGTGAAGTCCAAGGTCGATCTCAGGGAGGCAACTGTCTCCTTAGGTCCAATTTCAGCAAAATCCAAGAGTTGATTTTCAAGGAGTAAAATTTTTTTCGGTTTTTTTTAATTTCTATGCAGACTCATGCAGACAAATCTTAGCCAATTCAACGTTAAATTTAATTGATGTATCAAATGAAGTCCAAAAATAATGAAAATTGGCCAGACAGTTATTTATGATGAAAATGACCTACACTAATTTTTTTGGAATTTTTCGATTCAAAATGAATTTACTGTGAATTAAATAAACAGACAGAGTGATTTTCAGAATTTAAATTTTAATAAATATCAAATCACAATTTTTTCAAGAACTAAAATTACCCTAGGTGGCTCTAATGAGAAGGGACCTAGGAAAATTGACAGAACTTAATTTTGTTGTGAAATGAATTAATTAAAATTAATTAAAGAAAATCACTCAACCATTTATTCAGGCCTCGTTATGCGTGCAAATGACATGAAATTTTTATGGAGTGTTGAAAATGATGTCCTTAAGCTACTGTGAATTTTTGATGATTTTTGAAGGCACAGATAATTAATTAAAAATCAAAAGGTATCACTGGCAAAATATGTCACAAATGAACCAATTAATTCATTAATAATTTAAGCATACCAACAAAAATCAAACACGTGTACCAACAGGTAGAGGACAAAATTCTCAACAACATGCAATTTTTAGAATTTCAAAATGATGAAAAATGCACTCTAGGGACACGTGCAAACACAAGGGTGTAAATGCAATACTAGAAAATAAAATTTCAATAAGTAAACATGCTGACAGGGACTAAAATGCAATTACCGATAATATGCAGGACTTCTATGCAATTTCTCCATGAAACACGTGCTCCTCACGTGGTGACTGCTTCACAGGGACCTTTTTGCGATTTCTGAAAGCTCCAGGGGTGTCTGTGCAAATAACCCAGGCCGCACGTGCTCCTCACGTGGGGCGACCTAGGTTCGGAAGGCGTCGGAGGCTCGGAGTAAGGCTCGGGTCCTTCTGGAGGTTCGGACTAGCCTCGGGGCAGCTTCGGGTCACCCGAGCCTAGGCTTGGAGGCCGAGGCTCGGATAAGGGGACGTGGCGGCCTGAAGGCCCTTGGATCAAGATTGGATCCAAGGGATGTCGATGAAGACGCGTGGCGGCTGGAGAGTCGTCCGATCCGAGGGATGATCAACGGTCGAGGATGAGGGCGGCGAAGGGACGCGTGGCGAGGCAAGGACCGTTCGATCAGATGATCGAACGGTGGCTGCTTCTTCTTCTTTAACAGTCCTCCGCCGCCTGCGGAGGAGAGGCCTGTGCTCCGGTGAAGGCAGCCGAGCTCCGCCTCGGTTGCCAAGCTCCGGTGATGAGCTTAGTCAGCTCCCACCTAGCTCGGAAGAAGCGGAAGAGCACAAGGAGGCCTCCAGTGGTCTCTGGATCCCTGGAGGATGGCTGGAGCTCGGTGTCGATGAAGCTCGAGGAGAGCTCCGGCGAGGCTCCGGCCAATGATGAAAGTAGCACCTGCAAGTGTTAAATATAGAGCCGGAGCTCGTGCGTGCGTTTGTGGAGACGTGATGCTGGTTGGCGAGGCCTAAGGCGACGTGAGGTGGTCAGGCGACGTTGCTTCGGCCAAGTGGCGGAGCAGGAGATCGATGGACGGTGGAGTGGAGCGTCTGAAGATGCGGAGGGGGCAGCGAGGATGAGAGCTCCGACGCGGAGCTCGGCGGAGTGAAGGCGAGGCGCGAAGATGATCGTGGTCGTGGAATAAAATCGGAGAAGATAAAGGAAAAAGAAGAGCAAGATCGGAGGAGGAATGGAGGGGGTTACCTGGGGATTGGGGCTCGAGTTGAAGCTCCAGGTCGTCGCTCAAGGGGTCGGTAAGGTCCCAAGCTCTAGCAGCTGCTCGGAGGAGTGGCTGCGACACGGCGGTGGGCCGAGGATCTCGCCGGAGAAGAAGCGCTGTCGTCGCTCAACAAATCAGCCAATTGCTGTCACCAATAGGAAGCTTGGAGCTCGAGTGATCTCCCTGGAGTGGCGGATCGAGATGAATGTCGCCGTGGGTGGCGTATTTATAAGGTGTAGTTGATGGGTTAGCTGGTGGATTGGCGATGTTGGTGGCTGTCGTGGGGCGTATATGGTGGAGATGGTGGTGTTCGAGGGAGCTGTCGAGGGAGAGGGATGAGTGGGGAGCGTAGTGGGTGGGTCAGCGGCCGGAGGAAGTGACTGACGTGTGCCCAGAAAAGGAAAGGGGGCGCCCCTCCCGCAAGGCAAGGGACGTGGGGGAGAGGGGCGCCTGGAGGTAGGAGACGAAGTCTCCGCCGTAGGATCGTATGATCCAACGGTGGAGATCAGAGCGTGGAGCGACGGGCCAGATTAGATCTGAGGCCCGTGATCGGAGGGATCGGGTGCGGCCACGTGGCGTGATGGGGTCGAGGCGCTAATGGATGGCCCCGATGAAAGGGTGGAGTCGATATGAGGGTCGAGACTCGCTAGAAGACGAGCGGCTGTGATGAGAGGATTGGGGGCGCGATCGAGCAGCGTAGCTGACGCCACGTGGAAGGCTGAGAGCGCGGCGCTAAGGGACGGTGGAGATGAAGTGTGTTATGGATCTGAGGGCTGTAAGGTGGTGATGTACGTGGACGGGCATGGGCCGTTGGATCTGAAGCGCGATCCAACGGTGGAAATTGCGGGCGGACGAGGCGAAGGGCAGCGGGCCGCGTGGCGCAATCAGAGGGCGCCACGTGGCCTGCTGTGAATGGCTTGAGAAGGAAACACGTGTAGAGAGAAGAGGAAGCCGAATTTGGAAAAACTCAAAACATGAAAGTTGTAGATCTTAATGAGATCTACAAGTTTCATGTTGACCAAAGACGGAGATGAGGTCAAATATGATACATAAATACAAGGACACATAAATGTACATATGTAGTATACAAAATAACCCAAAAACCCAAGTTTCTCATACAAGCTCCAATTGCAATGAAATTAGTCTCATTTTGAAGGTCTTTTAATATGTAGTATTCTAAGAGTGAGTAGACCTAATTTGGGGTTTGTATGAGGGCTTTATTTGTGTACACTGGTTCTCAGGATATTTGTGCTATTTTACAAGGGATTTTTGGCAATCTTCCCTATATTATTAAGGAATATATACATATATTATAGAGAAGAAGTTATTTTGATGAAGGGGGATTTTTGGCTTCTTATTTAAATGCAGATGAGCTGCTAAAATGCATGAATTATGGATGCATGCATGAGTGTTATTTATGCAAGATAAAAGGAAATATGCCTCTATTTTCTCGGGAACAAGGCTCTATTTTTGACTTTTGGAGTGATGAATAACAGATTCATCAGCCATCTACAAGGAGATGGCCGAGAACTACATGGTGATGTCCCAGACCAGGTTGTATACTCAGGGCAGACCCCAGCAGCAGCCTGGACCCGTGCAGTACCAGAGGATAGCACGGGTCGATGCCGGTCCATCCAGTTCATCCGCAGTAGCAGCAGCACAGGCAGAGTCATCCGCTGTGGATATGGGTATCATCAGTGATAAGTTGGATCGGATAGAGATGATCGAGAAGAAGCAGTGCCAGGGCATCACTCAGATGGAGCAGATGGCACAGACTCTGAGCAACATGAAGACCCAGCTCATGTGTCTCCAGGAGGCACAGACGGCTCCACAGCCCGTTTTCAGTCGCGAGGCGATACCGGCGGCAGCAGCAGCTCGTTCCAGCGCTCCAGCTCACACCAGCAGCCTAGACAGGTTCTCCTTGTACAGGCGGAGCCGTACCACCACCAGCCCTCCTACCAGTCACCACCATCTCCAGACATGCAGATGGTGGTATGCCAGCCGGATCAGCCTCTTGCAGTACTCCCGCCAGCCCAGTACGATGCAGAGCCGTTGATGGATGTCAACGGGATTTGGTATGGCCGTCCTCAGCCTGGGATCCGACGAGACCATCCCAGATTCAGGTGGGGGAGTGGAGGTACCCAGCCCCAGCAGCAGCCATCTGGCCAGGGAGGCCAGTACAGCCAGCAGAGGGATCACCAGCAGCAGCAGCCCCCAGTTTACCAGTCACAGCAGCAGTCATCCTTCGTTCCTTGTCCCTATCAGCAGGGACAGTCTTGGAGGCGAGAGCAGCCTCACCAGCCACACCAGCAGCAGCACCCTTCTACCTACCCCTCTCAACAGCAGCAGCACCAGTTCCAGCAGCCTCATTACCAGAGAGGCTACCCGTCGGGCTCTCATGGTCCACCATACGAGAGCCCTTCCTTGGACGACATAGCCCGCCTCCTCACGGACCAGCAGGCTACTTTCAGACGGGAGATGGACGAGTTCCGCCAGGAGATGCGGGACATCGTGAGAGGGAAGGCCGCCATCCCTGCCCAGATAGAGCCGAATCCCAACAGCCTGAAGCGGAAGTCTGAGCAGGTAGTTTACACCGAGCATGCCACTCCTAGTGATCCGTTTGATGATATGTCTTCAGATCTTTTTGATGCTGATTTTGTTACACTTAGGAGCGGTAGGGCACTAGAAGGCGACGCCTCGTCTGAGCGACAGCATGAGGATACACCTAGAGCGCCAGATGAGGAGGAGGAGAGCGGTACTGAGGCCGCTTATGATGATGACGGTGGTACTGATGCCACAGGGGATGTTGATTCCACCGACGGTACTGAGGCCGCCGTTTCACCAGTTCGAGGAGGTGGTACTGAGGCCACTCCTGATGCCGAGCCAGAGCACGGTACTGAGACCGCGAGTCTTCCAGCTGAGCCAGTCGATGGTGGTACTAAGGCCACCAGAGTTCATATAGAGAGATCTGTTGTTTTTCCTTCACCTGATGTATCTCTGAACAGTTCTGTGAATAAAGGAAAGGGTTTATTTTCTTCTGGTCCCACTGTGCTGCATGATGTATGTGTGGATCCGGTCGTCGAACCGCCTAGACCCTTTTCTAGTCCTTCATCTGAGAAGGACCCTGTAATCCCCTTCCCTAGAGCCCTTCAGATGGGGAAGGGGAAGAAAAGAGAAAAAGATCCAAAAAAGAGAGAGCAAGAGGAGTTCAGCCAGAGCATGATTGACAGATTTCATATACAGCTGACCCTTCAGGAGGCTTTGCAGCACATCCCCCTTCTTCAGCGATCGTTGAGAGACAGGACTACAGTCAGGAGGAGGAGGAGGAACCACCATTCAGAGATTCATGTGCTGACGAAAGCAACGTGCTTCGCAATCCAGAACCGTCTGCCGGCCAAGAGGCCAGATTCAGGAGCCCCATATGTCAGATGTCACATTAGAGAGCAGAGGTTTGACCGTACTCTATTGGATAGCAGATCGTCTATCAACCTCCTTCCGGCAGCCCTTCTCGACCGCTTCGAGTTGGGCACTCTTAGACAGAGCAGGACAGTCCTTCAGTTTGCTGATAGATCTGTCAAGAGGCCGAAGGGGTTGTTGCGAGACGTTGTCGTCACTATTCAGGGTCTGCAATTCCCCGTGGACTTCGTAGTGTTGGACATGGAGATCCCTGATTCAGTGACCGATACCCCCATCATTTTAGGCCGCCCGTTCTTGGTCACAACCAAGGCAGTGACCGACCATGATAGCGGGAAGGTATACTTTCGCGTCGAGGGCGAAAGTGTACAAATAGAGACGGTCGAGGACAACAGAGCCAGAGAGAGATCATGCTCAGAGACCACTTCAGATACAGAGCAGCTAACAGATGCAGGGCTAGACATCCACCAGGACTGTGACTTTGTGATCACAGACGATGAGGCAGTTTGGGCAGACCCAGCAGCACAGGCCATCCTCTCATTTTCAGACACCGCTGATGCAGAGATGACAGCAGAGGAGAGCTTGGAGAGCACATTCCTGGTTCAGGATACTTTAGAGGCAGCAGAGCAGGTTCTCGACCGCGACACAGATTTTTGTGATATTGGTGGTACTGATGCCACCTTGTGTGATGTAGATCCCTTGGAGTCAGAGTCTGAGTGGGCAAATTGTGATGATTATATACCAGACCTGATTTCCACTGAGCCTACAGTTGAGGAGGAGGTAGATGCCGAGCATATCAGAGACAGTTCAGTTGAGAAGCCTTCTCCAGATCCAGTATACGAGAGTACACTTTCAGTCTCCCGGACAGATTTGGCAGCATACACGCGTCTTCTTTCGAAGCCAGATTTGCCAGCACCCAGTTGTCCAGAGCTGAAGCCACATCCTTCATCGCTGAAGTATAGATTCCTTGCGGGTGAGCATGAGATGTACCCAGTCATTATCTCAGCCAATTTGACTGGAGAGCAGGAATCCCGTCTGATGGGGATTCTTGAAAAGAACTGCAAGGCAATAGGATGGAGCGTAGCAGATCTCCATGGGATTAGTCCGGCCCTGTGCTCCCACCATATCTATCTCGAGGATGAGGCGAAGCCGTCGCGTGAGTTCCAACGGCGGCTGAACCCAAATCTGAGAGAGGTTGTCATGAAGGAAATTTCGAAATGGTGGAGCGCCGATTTTATCTATCCCATCTCCGACTCCAAGTGGGTCAGCCCTTTGCATGTGGTGCCCAAGAAGACGGCCATCACTACAGTGATTACGAGTCTGGAGAGGAGATTGCTACACGAGTACCCACTTCTTGGCGGGTTTGTGTTGACTACAGGCGACTCAACCAGGTCACCAAGAAGGATCATTTCCCCCTGCCCTTTATTGATCAGATTATTGAGAGACTGGCAGGGAAGAGCCATTATTGTTTTCTGGATGGGTACTCGGGCTACAACCAGGTGGCCATCGCTCCTGAGGATCAGGAGAAGACCACCTTTACCTGTCCCTTCGGCACATACGCCTTCCGACGCATGCCATTTGGGCTATGCAACGCCCCTGCGACTTTTCAGAGATGCATGCTGTCGATCTTTTCGGACATGGTAGGGGAGTGCTTAGAGGTCTTCATGGATGATTTCTCGGTTTACGGCGACGGATTCGACTCCTGTCTTGACTGCCTAGACCGAGTACTCCAGCGATGTATTGAGGTCCACTTGGTTCTTTCTTGGGAGAAGAGTCACTTTATGGTGACTCAAGGGACGGTGCTTGTCCACATAATCTCCAACAGGGGCATGGAGGTTGATCTGGCCAAGGTTGATGTCATTAGAAAACTCACACCACCGTCCAATTTGCGGCAGTTACGGTCTTTCCTGGGGCACGTCGGTTTCTATCGACGGTTCATCCGTGATTTCAGTAGAGTTGCCCGACCGTTGACTGACCTACTGACGAAAGACACCGAGTTCCTTGTCGATGACAAGTGTCTTTCGTCATTTGATACTCTCAAGCAGTGTATTGTTGAGTCTCCTGTCCTCCAGCCACCAGATTGGTCTCTCCCATTCGAGATCATGACGGATGCCTCCGATTTTGCCGTGGGGGCTGTGCTGGGACAGAGGAGGGATGGAGTCCCATTTGCTATCCACTATGCTAGCCGCACCTTGGATTCCGCCCAGCGGAATTATACAGTCACAAAGAAGGAGATGCTAGCAGTAGTGTTCGCCCTAGATAAGTTCAGATCGTACATCATTGGATCTAGAGTGACTTTGTACACAGATCATACCGCCATCGGATACCTCATGGCAAAGAAGGATGCCAAGGCCAGACTGACTAGATGGATCCTTCTACTCCAGGAGTTCGACATTGAGATCAAGGATAAGCCTGGAGTCAAGAATGTGGTGGCGGATCATCTCTCCCGTTTAGAGCAGCCTGAGGAGTTTGAGCAGATTGATCCCATTTGTGAGACCTTCCCAGATGAGGCGATCCTTGCTATCGCCTCACTCCCGTGGTATGCCGATATTGTGAACTTTCTTGTTGCTAAGAAAGTCCCACAAGGTTGGCCCAGACAGAGGCTTGAGACCTTCCTCGCGAAGGCCAAGTCTTACCACTGGGAGGATCCCATCCTTTACCACGAAGGAGGGGATAGTGTCTGGCGTAGGTGCATCCCTCAGGATGAACACCATAGCGTCTTCACTTACTGCCACAAGCTTGAGGCAGGAGAACATCACTCTGGGAGGAGAACGACACAAAAAGTGCTCCAATCCGGCTTGTGGTGCCTACCCTCTTCAAGAACTCTGATGAGTTCGTGAAGAGGTGTACTGACTGTCAGAGGATGGGCACTTGTGGACAGCGTGATATGATGCCGATGCAGCCCATTCACTTCTGTGAGGTTTTTGACGCATGGGGCATCGATTTCATGGGTCCATTCCCTAAGAGTCAGGGATTTGAGTACATTCTGTTGGCCGTTAACTATGTTAGTCGTTGGGTTGAGGCTATCCCCACCCGAGCCGCTGATGCAAGGACAGTTTGCAGATTTTTGAGGAAACACATCATCACGCGGTTCGGGGTACCTTGAGTATTGATTTCAGATGGGGGGTCTCATTTCATCAACGACCAGGTAAAGGCACTTGCTAGAGAGTTCGGCATAGACCATCGAGTTGCCACTCCATACCATCCACAGACGAATGGTCTAGCCGAGGTCTCGAACAGGGAGATCAAGACTATTTTGCAGAAAGTCGTCCGCCCTGACCGAAAGGATTGGTCACAGCTTTTGGACTCGGTCTTGTGGGCATATAGGATGTCTTTCAAGACACCATTGGGCACATCTCCCTTTCGCCTAGTTTATGGCAAGCCGTGCCATTTACCTGTTGAGTTGAGGCATAAGTCACTTTGGGCAGTCACGGATATTCTTTTAGATCCACATAGTGTAGGAGACCAGAGGAGGGAAGAGTTAGCAGCCTTAGAGGAGCTTAGAGATACAGCCTTCTCAAACAGCCTACAGTATAAGGAGAGAGTGAAAGAGTGGCATGATTCTCATATCAGCCACAAGCATTTTGAGCCTGGACAGAGAGTATGGTTGTTTGATGCGAGGCTTCGTCTATTTTCAGGGAAGCTACAGAGCAAATGGAAGGGACCTTATCTTGTGAGAAAGGTACATGACAACGGTAGCATTGATATATCTGAGTTGTCTTCTGAGAGTACCTTTCGAGTGAACGGCCAGCGGCTCAAGCCATTTCTAGATCATGAGTCGTGAGTCGTTGATGTTGCCCCTATTCACTTTGCGCGAGATGTGGTCTCTTGACTCACATCTATTGCATCTCACGCCTGATTATCACTGTTCTTCCGACCTGTATAGATCCAGTTGTCCATATCACTCTATTCTTTAGTCCCACATCCCTTTTCTCATCTTATGATTATGCTATACTTAGGGTGTACTTTACCCTAAGTATAGGGGGGATGTAGGACCGGCGGGTATTCTTTTCATTCTTTCTGCCCCTGTTTTGCTGCCTATACTTAGGGATATTTTACCCTAAGTATAGGGGGGGCAGACTCTGTACATTCTTCACTCGGATTTCCCTTCATGTACAGCTTCCTATACTTAGGATTATTTAATCCTAAGTATAGGGGAAACCACCGAGTTCTCCTCATTCTATTCATTCATTCATTTCTGTGCCTTGCCATTCCTTTTCACTTCCCTTTTACTAAGCACGAGTTATGTCTTCTCCATCGCTCTTGATCACTCTGAGGACATCGTTCGAGCTAAGTATAGGGGGTGTGTATATTTTTCATATATACTTTAGCCATAACTCGTACTTTGTGTGAGTGTGTCAATAAATAAAATGGCTAAAAACCGTAAAAATCATAAAAATTAAAAATTTTTCCTGTAAATAAACATTCTTTTATTGCACATACATAGCTAGTGTACAAAACTATTTGTTGTAAAAATGTTTTCAAAAAGTTTTTGTGTAAAGTTTGTGTAAATATTTTCTTATCAAAATTATGTATATAGTACAAAATTTTTCCAAAATGTTTTGAAAATCAAAAGTTTGCAAAAATCTTGTGTAAATGTTTGTAAATACTTTTGCAAAACTTGCACTTCATGCATCCATCCATTCATGATTTCAAAACATTTTTCAAAAAATTTGCATGATTGTAAATATTTGTAAATAGCATTTTTGTGTATATATGTATATAGTTTTTCCCTGGATGATAGTTGACATTTAAACTAGCCTGGAATTAAATTGGGAAATGGAGCTTGATTCAGATCTTAATCCACCTAATTCTAAGAGGAACCTTATAGGGCTTAGGGTTAAGGCTTTTCAGGTCCATAAGGACTTAATTCTTTGAGTCCACTAGGCTATGAGCATATGTCATCTTGATGAGCCTAAGTAGAGCACTTAACAACACACGCGTGACTCTTAGAGACAATGGCTTGACTTGCACCAGCACTTTACACCTGGCTCTCCACGGATGAGGTGGTGAGGAGGCAGTTTCCTTTGGCTTGGGGTAGCATATGAGGGTAGTACTTCTAGGCGGAACCTCTCTTCTTCTTCTAGTGAAGGAAGTGCGTCTCAACTTGGTCTAGTGGTGATGAAGACTAAAGACAGAAGCCGTGGGTTGCAATAAAGCTTCAAAAGAGGGATAGTCTACTGGCTCAAGAGGAAAATTTCTTGTATATATGCTGCACCATCTAGATATGTTGTACAGAGGCACTTGAAAAAAAATTGCAAAATGCAAAAAGAACTCCAAAAAAGTGGTGGGTCGGATTGAAATTTTAATAACCCCACCGGAGTGTATATAGTCAAATAAAGCAAAAGCTTATGGTATCCATGTTACATCTCATGAAGCTTGCAGCGGGAGACTTAGCTACACTGGCTGAGCTTCCAAAAGTCTATACTTCTTCCCCCTCTTCTTGAGCCGGTTGCACTTGAACTTAGAAGGAAATACCCCGCTTCTCGAGGAAAGAGTTGCTAGACCGAGGCATTAGAGTTACCAGGTTGGGGGAGGTTGTTTCTTTGCTTCTTCTGAGGTGGGGAGCTACATATCACTTACACTGGATGGAAAGATTCATGGTCATTAAAGTTTGTGTATGTAGACTTGTTCTGATCTGGTTTATTGAGGAGTCTTGTCCATAGATTGGTGGAACTTAGAGGCTGTTGAGTTTTAAGCTTAAGTCTAAATAAGGTTCCGACACATTAATAATCCAAAGATCTGATCGAGCTCCATAATTCAATTTAATGAAGGAAAACTTAATATTCAACCTTGATCCATGTATATTCCCCTCTTTTTCTTTTTCTTTCTTTCTTTTTCACTTCTTTTTCAAATAAGTGTTTGCTAAGGGACTAGCAAAAGTTAAGTATAGGGGGGGTGATGAATACCCATTCATCACTCTTTATCCTTATATTTTAGCTACAAAAACCTTTGCAAATGCATGTATATTCATGTAAATACAAATAATTATCAAAAGCATGCATTGTATAAATTTTAATAATTAGCATGTTTTTGTGCAAAAATAAAAGAATAAAGCGTAAAAAGAAAAAAAAGGGAAATATTTAGAATAAATATTGAGCAACCTAACCCAAGGGAGGGCTCAGCATAGGCCTGACCGCATAAAAACCAAAGTAGAGGGAGATAGGGACTCATGTGTGTAGATATTTATGTAAATAAAATAAAAATATTTTCCTCCCAAAAATAGATTAAAAGAGGTTTGTAAATATTTGTATATACTTAAATATAAAAACAAGATAAAAATAGAAAAAAAACAAAAACAAAAACATCACTCATGTACATAGTCACCTTGTATATAGTCCACTCATCCCTATTTATTTAGCTTTATAAATAAATGAAATTAATTTTCAAAAATTTTGTAAATATTCTATATGATATGGTGTAAATAAATAAAATTAAAAAATTAAAACAAAAACAAAATAAAAATAACAAAAATTAAAAATCCAAAAATACTTTGTAAATATACCATGTATATACATGTACATATATATTTATTTATTTCACCTACGTATATAAACAATAAAAATAAAATAAAAATATCTTTTTATTCCTAATATTATACTATAAATAAACAAAATACAAAATGGGAATAAAAATGCACAAAAATAACAAATTAAAAATCAAAAAAAATTAAAATCCCATATATTGTATATATATCTGTATATAACCCTACTATGTAAATACACTATTTTTACTTTGAAAAATTAATTAAAAATCACTAAAAAATAGAAAAAATAAAACAAAAATATTTCATGTTTTGACTTTTTATTAATTCTACCGTTTTCTATTTTTTATTTAATTTCTAAATATCTGCCACGTGGCCTTCACCCATTGGCCCCGGGGATTGTTGACCGCCCGGTCAACTGCCCCCCCCCCCCCAGGACCGCTTCCTACGGGTTAGGTGCCCGACCCAATTTCTCGCATTTTTCGCACCCCAACCCGATTCCCTCTCGCCTAAACCCTGGGTCCGAATTGATCACGTCATATCCGCCACCCTCGCCGGAGCCACCGTCTCGGGATCCGCGCACTACAGTGCCCTACCCGCGCTCTTCTTCCCGGACCCTCCATAGTATATAGTCCCATCTCCGCCACCTCCACTCGCATCTTTGGCTCATTTGCTTCGCTACCTGTGACCTCCACTGTGTTGGCGAGAGTGACAGCTTGCTCCAGCAAGTGTCGCAGCGAGGAGGGAGTAAGCGGCCACTGATCCGGCGAGCCATCACCGCCGTGCTCCGCCAGAGCCTGAGCCAGAGCCTCGGACGCCGACGCTCCTTGAGGCGAGGACCCAGAGCTGCGCAAGCTCTACCATAGTCGACTCGACCACCCAGGTAGACCCTTTGCCCTTTCCTCTTCGCTAATTTTAGATTTCCCCCAATTCGCGCCGCCGTCGCCTTCCTTCGATTCCAACCACCTCATCGTTCCGGTCGATCATAGGAATCCACCTTCGCCTCCGTCTTCCTCCCGCGCACGTTCTCCATACGCCCATTCAACCCAGCTCGCATAGGAGCTGGGGCTCGAGCTCCTCCGTCCACACCTTCGCCGGAGCTCGCCCATATCGACCCCCCGACCACCTTCACCTCGCCTAACCGGGTCGAGGAAGTTTGCCCTCGACCCGCGAGTGTTCTGGTCTACTTTGCAGGATCATCCAGGCCCATCTGAGGGCTTGGACCATTCGGGCCAGGAGCTCCACCTCCTTCGACTTCGCCGGAGCTCCCCAGAGCTCAGCCGGGTCATCGGAGACCTCCAGCAGACGCGGAAGCCTTCCACGCACCTTCTTCGATCATCAGAGGGCTCAGAAGAGGAGTCCAGCGCCGTCACGACCTCGGCGAAGTTCGTCGGAGGCCAGTTCATCCTCCACCTTCGTCTACCGTTCGATCGCCCCCCGCGCTCCAGATTTGATCGTGTCCATCCATTTGAGGAGCATCCCCGACCGCCAGATCCTTCAGGGGAACGATCTACTCCGTTGATCAGCTGGGCTGAGCCGCGACGTGTCTTCACCGTCGGATCTAGCACGTGGCGAAGCTCTAGCCGTCCGATCACCACGAGGAGCCCAGCCTTGGAGAGCCACCCGCATCCTGACCGTCCATCTACCACGTGGCATCCATCCAGCGGCTCGACTTAATAAAGGGTAATTTACCCTTAGGCCCTATCTTTTCTGTTATTTAGCATTAGTCCTGTAAATACGTTATCTAGTTGTTTAGTTTTTGGTACATTTACATAGAGGACCCTGCACTTTACTTTCTTTGCATTTATGCCCCTCTGTATGGTGTAGCACGTGCTTCGACACGTGGTTTTCTGGTGTATTTGCATTTACGTCGTTGTAGTTCTGGATGTTACTCAATGAATGAATACTTTTGGTTAATTGCAGATATTCCCCTGTGAGTTGTTTTTATACGCATGTGCGTGATTTAAGTGGGTATTTTGCAGGCAAGCCCTTGGGCTTTTGGTACATGTTACCAAATAGCCCTCGGAACTTGTTTTCCTTACAGATAGGTCCCTGAGTGCCCCAGACACGTGCTTGGCACGTGATTTTTTGGGTATTTTGCATCGGACCCCCAGGACTCTTGGTATTTGCGTTTTGGTCCCTGTGTACTGTGCCCTTGTGTTTGATTTTAATAAAATAGCAAATCAACTCCAAATTTGATGAAAATTGGACACATGGCTCCTGCCATGGTGTAAAATTTTATAAAAATTTTGGAGACATTTTAAACACTTTTTGATATTTTTAAAAATTCAAAAACATGTATTTTCTTTACTGTCTGATTTGAAAAATCACAAAAAAAATAGTAAAACTTATCTAAAAATTACAAAAAAAATTAGCTACTGTTTGTTTTGGCTTGCTTGATTTTCTAGCCAATTTTGACTATTTTTAATTATATAAAACTCATAAAAATTGAAAAACACCTGAAAACTCATAAAAATTCTAATAAATAACTTAAAAATCCAAAAACCATAAATCCAGTGCTCGAATTTTCCTTAAACTTTCTAGTTTATAGGAAAATTACCCTCAGGATCTGGGAGGCCCTTTTTATCTTTTAAATTGGCCTTTTTCTCCTGACTGGACAGCACCTCCTGTTTCTGTCCTTGTTTCATTTTTTTAAAATAAAATAAAAATCAGAAAAATCCCAGAAATTCACCAAAAACAGTAAAAAACATAAAACATACAAAAATATTTTTATTTGAATTTTTGATTGATTTTTGTGCATTAAATAAATAGTTAAATTGCTTGCTTTCCTTGCCTTCCTTAGTTTCTTAATTAATTCAAAATCCAAAAAAATATAAAAAGACTAAAAACCACCAAAAATACCCCTTTTCTTCTCTTTTATTCTTTTTGACTACTTCGTAGGCCGCAAGACCATTACGTTCTCCTTGTGTTCGACCCTGGTCGCTATACCAGGTTAAAATAATAGCAAGACCGCTATTGATCTTTAGTTGATTTTATTTGATATTGGTGGTCTATTTTTCTTGATTGATCACATCAGGTGACTTGGGTCGCAACGACCATTTTAGATACCTTTACCTGAGTCGCTTGGTCGGTCATCAAATATCTTTGCATGGAAACTCTACCCTTCAAGATTCCTCTCAGCCGAGTCATTCTACGTTGGTTTGGCTCCACTCAAATGCAAGTTTTGTTTAGGATGTGCAAGTTGGTGTGGTCTCCGTATGCAGTGGAGGTGCTCCGTCGATTTGCAAGTATTGTTTGCGATTTGCAAATTGGGATTTGGATTGATGTGCTCTTCTTAGGCGGTGGAGGTGTGGGATAGGCAAAGTTCAGGCGCTACTCCTCAACATTCTAGGATGTAGTGGATGATGAAGGTCTATCGAAGGTACATGTCTGATTTGAGCTTGACAGGATGGTGAACAGACTGCAAGGGAGGGCTTGATGCACCGGCCTCCAGTTAGCCGATGTTGGCTAATGCTGTGGTGGAGCTCAAATGCAGAAGCTGATGGTGGATGTGGAGTTGGGTTCAGGTATGGTGATTCCCCAGTCAGAGATTGGGGCTTCTGATGGTTGTTCACACTGGTGGCCGGTACAGTTCACATGGGAAGGGCCAAAGGGGATTCACAACGACTGGAAGATGGGCCCTTCCTCATACCGCACATTGAACTACTACAATATTCCCTTTTAGTGCGGTTTCCATGGCTGAAGAAGGGGCAAACTCGGTGTTAGGGGAGGAGGAGATGGAGGTGGATGAGGTGGCGGTTTCCTGTTATGTCTCTTTTATCCACACCTTGATTTGAATAAATCATGATTTAGTTTTATTCATTGATGGCTAAGCTTAACGTACACAAGTGATAACAATGCAAGAAAGATCACTGAAAATCCTAGCTTATCCAAAGCAATCTAAACTTGTAGTGATCAAGCTGTCCGTGAGGAATCACTTTTTTGTTTGCTAGATAAGTCAGATGTAAGGTTTCGGGGTCGACAACGTTGTCACTCTTGTTTGTAAAATTATCATTTTAGGTTCTTCTATCCTCGTGCCCATGTGGGTTATAAAATTTCGGATCCTGTTTCTCATCCCATATCTGTATCTTCTCAGTACCCTCTGTATTACATCTTTCTCCATATAGTGAAACCGATCGCTGCCGCCCAAAGACGTAGCCCATTTACGGGTGAACCTTGTAAATCCTTGTGTTTGCTTCTTGCTTGTTTGATCGTGTTTGTGCGTGTTTACTTCCGCATTCGCAACAAACTGGTATCAGAGCTTCAGGTTCCGTCAGGATCATCCAGCAAGATGGCATCACACAATCTGAAGATCGAGAAGTTCACGGGGAAGAATGGATTCAGTTTATGGCAGATCAAGATGCGTGCCCTTCTGAAGCAGCAGGGCATCTGGGCACCGTTAGATCAAGAGCGGGCGAAGGCACTCGAGCCGTTCGAGTTGATGGTGCAGGAAGAGAAGGCGCACTCGACGATCATGCTATGTTTGGCGGACGAGATTATCGTGGAGGTTGCTGATGAGGATTCTGCGGCCGGTCTGTGGTTGAGACTCGAAAGTCTATACATGACTAAGTCTCTGACCAACAAGTTGCTCTTGAAGCAACGTCTGTTCTCTCTCCGCATGCATGAAGGTACATCTCTTAAAGAACATCTAGATCGCTTAAATACATTATTGATGGATTTAAGAAACGTAGATGTTAAGATTGAAGATGAGGATGCTGCCTTGATTTTATTGGTTTCTCTTCCATTATCATTTGAGAATTTTGTTCAATCATTCATTGTGGGAAGAGAATCCATAACCTTAGAGGAAGTTCGCGCGAGTCTGCATACGCGTGAACTTCGACATATGGCTATTGGGATGCAAGACTCTAATGCTGCAGGTTTGGTTATGACTCATGAGAAGAGTCGTACTGGTTCTGACTACACAAAGAACGGAAAGCAGAGGTCCAAGAATTACAATGCTAGGGACATCTGCAATTACTGCAAGGAACCCGGACATTGGAAGAAAGACTGCCCAAAGAAGGCCACAATTGCTGCAGTGGCTCAAAGTGGCAGAGATTCTGAAGATGATTTCGTTCTCACTGTCACGGATCAGAAGATGACAGATAACACATGGATTCTTGATTCAGGTTGTTCCTACCATATGACTCCTAATGAAGATTGGTTTTGCACCTATGAGAAGATAGATGGTGGAAACGTCATCACAGGGAGTAATACAACGTGCAAGATTGTAGGGATCGGCTCTGTGAAGATCAAGATGCATGATGGAGTGGTGAGGACTGTGACAGAAGTACGACATGTTCCTGATTTGAAGAAGAACCTGATATCCCTTGGAGTCTTGGACTCTAAAGGATATAGGTACAACGCTGAAGGTGGAGTCATGCAAGTTGCCAAAGCTGGGATTGTTGTCATCAAGGGCAATAAGCAGAAGACCCTATATGTCTTGCAAGGGTCTGCAGTTCCTGGGAGTAAGTTCAAGTGTTGTTTGGACTTGCTCAATATTGACAGTTGGCAGTAGCCTCAAGGAGGGGCTGGCGGCGGCACGGTGAAGTTTGACAAAGCTTCTCTGAGGAGAAATTTCAAGGTGAATATTGTTTATAATTCCTTTGTTCCTGTTATCTGAATTTCAAGTGGTGAATTATAGTAGTGGTTAATTCTTCTATATGAGAATTCAACCCCGGTGGAGTCTAGTAGTGGTTAATTTTGCTAGTGGAGAATTCAACCCATGGAGGAGTATAGTAGTGGGTAATTCTACTATATGAGAATTCAACCCCAGTGGAGTCTAGCAGTGGTTAATTCTGCTAGTGGAGGATTCAACTCGTGGTGGAGTAATAGTAGTGGTTCATTCTACTATATGAGGATTCAATTCAAGGTAGAGATTGTTGATTTGACTTGAATCCTAACCGCTGGTTGGACTGCTGATGTGGCTGATCTGTATCCTGACTTCTGATTGGCTGAGAGCTATTGGGCCAGGATTGCTGACAAGTCTGATCTGTGTCCTGCCTTCTGATTGGCTGAGAGCTGTTGGGTCAGGATTTGTTGACATGTCTGATCTGTGTCCCGCCTTCTGATTGGCTGAGAGCTGTTGGGCTAGGATTGCTGACATGTGTAATCTGTGTCCTGCCTTCTGATTGACTGGGAGCTGTTGGGATGGATTGCTGAATACAAATGGTATTCTTCTGTTGCAGTATAAAAAGGACCCCAAGGCCATCAGATACTGCAATCCTCATTTCTGATCATGTTTCCCATCCCATATCTGTACCTTCTCAGTACCCTCTGTATTACATCTTTCTCCATATAGTGAAACCGATCACCGCCGCCCAAGGACGTAGCCCATTTACGGGTGAACCTTATAAATCCTTGTGTTTGCGTCTTGCTTGTTTGATCGTGTTTGTGCGTGTTTGCTTCCGCATTCGCAACATTACTTATACGACATCTAGTTACGGTAATGTGTTGCTGTAACACCGCAACTCCAAAGATATTCCCACATTTAAAGCTCATAAAGTGTGAGTGGATTATAATTAAATGGTGGGGATTACTAAATAATTTAAACTTAAATATTTGGTGGTTATCAATGAATTCATTTGAGCTCGTATCCAACAAGTTATCAGTAACAATTTTCCTCGATACCTATGCTTGGGATGTCACAGTTGCTTGTCAAACCTTCAAATCTGTGAAGAAAAATGCAGAAACTGGACTCCCTTTACACAGTCAGATTCTGGGGACATCATCTCTCTATATTCTAATGAGATTTCTACATCCCCTCATCTTCCTGACTTCATGAGTAGTTACAGCATGGTTTAATTGCTGAGATCTTAAATCGAGACCCTTTTACATATGATTCGTGCAGTCCGAACTTGTTGGAATCATCTTGACAAGCTAGATACAAAATCAATAGTCAAAGGTATCATCTTGACTTTACATGTAATGAATTTTTTTAGATATACTAGTCCAGATTGAATACAATATGCTTAAAGGTTTGATCATACGTAGTATCCTGATGCTAAGTTGCTATACATTGACTTCTGGAGGTTGGTAAGGTCGGTGTGGGGTAACTCTTCCGATGATTGCGCATTACCTTTTGCGGTTCTTTGGACTATTTGGGGGGGGGGAGGATCTCATTTTCAAAAATCAAAGGTTTTATCCGGAAAACGTTCTCGCCCACTGTAACTCGTTGTATCGTTTTTGGGCATCCAGATGATGTACTCTACACATGTTCACGCTCGCTTTATTTCAAAAAAAGAATTCAATCTGGTGCTCAGATTCGGTCATTGGTTCAACGAACCCCGTACGATACTAGTGCGTTCGAATCGGATCCAATCCACGGTCCCTGTCCGTTGTTAATTAGAGTTGTGACATGTTTCATCCCTCCTTGAGCACAGTGGCATGCGTAGAAAGCAATTTAGGCCCACACCCTCCAGATCTATAGGCTTCACGAGATATATCTAATTTAGGGTTGATTCACTAGGAATCTCGTGGGATCTTCTTTATGCACATGGCAGTTGAGAAGCGCAGAAAAAAGCTGCCCATATCCCATGCATATTGACAAGAGTCGGGATACCACTGCTGTGAAGTAACATGTTGCCCATCTCATCTGCATCATCATCATCACGTTGCCATGTGAGGAGATATCAAAGTTGATCCAAAAGTAGGATCCTTGGTGAGGGCATAATATAAGTGCATCGTATCATGCAGACCCTTTCTCTCTGTATAAATACTGAAAACCTATTAAATGAGTATATATCCTATCCAGATTACGCGGAACTGAAGATCGAACTAAAAAGTTGGAAACCTGCGCAACGATCTATCTTGATCGGTACGTCATGTTAGCATTTGCTTCGTAGAAATATATCGGTGCCCACAAGCAATTAGATGCAAGGGTTGGGTCAGCAATGCAGTACGTGATGGGGCCTTGCTGCTGACGAGAGTGGGGGATCCGAGTCGGATATAATGGCTCGTGACGAGGCTCTGTCTCCCCACCTTTATCTCTCCTCGACTTATCTTCTTCCTTAACCGCCGCTTCCTTTGACGTGATTCGATCAGCTTAATTTTTAAGCTGACCTTGTTCTTATGCAAAACTGGCCGTCTGAACAAGATATACCCGGATGCATCAAGAAAAACAAAACCTAGGAAAAAGTCCCCTTATCTTACATCGATCCAGGGTGATATTAGTTGTAAAGCGATCCTTCCCGTGTGTGTGTGTGCGTGTGTGTGTGTGTGCGTGTGTGTGTGTGTGTGTGTGTGTGTGTGTGTGTGTGTGTGTGTGTGTGTGTGTGTGTGGCCCTTCTAATGAGGTGAGTCTTTCCTGAAATTCAGAAAGCCACTACCAAATTTGTAAATTACGTAACAATTTTGTAAATTTAAACTACATATTGTAAAATACTGACGATTATACAGTTATGTAAAATATATCATCCATATTGTAACAAACTTTTAATGTCAAATATAGTAATATTTTCATAAATTTTTCATGATATACATATTATATTAATATTTAATATTAAATTTATGGAGTTAGAATGTGTAAAATAAATAGAATAAATGCTTAAATTGACGTGGCTTTCCATGCATCCAGGAAAGGTGCACCTCATTTGAAATATTTCCTATATATATATATATATATACACATATATATACATATATATATATATATATACACATATATATACATATATATATATACATATATATACATATATATATATATATATGCCTCTCCTTCCTCTCTTCTCCAAAACCCTCCGTTTCCCTCTCCATCTCAGCCTTTGATCTTCATCACATCGACATGGGCTTCTCTCTAGAATTCTCCAGCCTTGCCGTTGTGCACCTCCTCCGCAATGTCCTTCTCCTCCTCCGTTCTCTCGTCTATTATTGGGCCTTCCTCTCCGAATCCTTCTCCTCCCCTCAAGAGCACTCCTCCCGTCCCCGGAGACCCTCCGTGAAGGTAATCAAGGAGCACCTTCACGTCGCTGCCTATGCCGACCTCTACCCCTTCGTTCATGCTCCGTCGGAGACGTGCGCAGTGTGCTTGTGCGAGATGGAAGCGAGCGACGAGGTGCGGGAGCTGCAGAACTGCAGTCACGTGTTCCATAGGGGATGCCTCGACCGGTGGCTGGACCACGACGACCGGGGAACATGCCCGATGTGCCGGGCGCCACTGCTTAATTGTGGAGAGGCGATCGCATCACTGGATGAGCCGAGCTGGGCTGTGGAACGGTTGCTCTACTTGTTCGGAGATGATCTCCTGCACTCCGCCCACTCGACTTTCTGATTATTTTCCCGCTGAGTTCGGAACTGTGCATATGATTCAGTGCTTAACGACCCACAGAAGAACAGTTGTACATGAATCGTTAGAGATTATGAAAAGGAAAGAAGAACAAAGAAAGCTTCAGATTTTGAGCATCGCGATGGGGATCATTTTCCGAGATTTCGCGGACACAGCCAACTTGACAAACAACGAGAAAAAAAATTGAAGTTGCATTTCCTGAATCGATTTTAGCTCAACATCAGGCAAAGTGTATAGCCCCTTTAACTATGGGCCCTTTGAATTCTGATATGTACAGCCGAATTGATTTATAAAAAATGGTGGAAAGGACTAACCAAAATCTTACAATTACGTGCTTGTTAAAGCCAATGTATGTTTATATGTGTTTCTTGCAAGGTTCCAACATCCAATAACTAATGGGATTTTTACACCCCACTTATCCAAAAAAAACTTTACAAATTACCTTCTTGAACATAAAAAAATAATATACATACAAAATAATATAAATAGTCTAAAAATCCCAACAATAGCTAAAAATATATGAAATATAAAAATATATGGTAACCACATTTTTTAGCACTTCTTACCCACATTAAAAATCCTAAAAGATCATTTTCTCATTGTATAAATATTTTTATATTAGAATATAAAAATATTAATAATATAAAAACATTAAAAAATAGAAAACCTAAACCTATACACCATATCGCATACGTGTACATATGAAAATATAAAAATACAAATAGACTTCAAAGTCAAATAAAAATACACGAAACACAAAAAAATACCAAAAACA
Organism: Ottelia alismoides; assembly: GCA_037367405.1. Classification (NCBI taxonomy): domain Eukaryota; kingdom Viridiplantae; phylum Streptophyta; class Magnoliopsida; order Alismatales; family Hydrocharitaceae; genus Ottelia; species Ottelia alismoides. The sequence goes on along the minus strand of JAZKJV010006696.1, from coordinate 372,188 downwards.
AACATAAAAATCATATTCACTAATAAATCTACTTCGTTATCTTAATTGAAAGTTTCCTCCCTTAGTTTGACCTTTAATCTATGTTAGATAATAGAATAAAATAAAGATTATTTGTTTAAATGATTTTTGGTTACAACACTTCACTTTTACTTAGACTAAACCTAGAAAAATCACATCAACAATCCCTCCTTCCACTTGCTATGAGTTCGTCCATTTTGATGGCAGGTTTTTTGAGGCATGCCATGAGTTTGTTTTGTTTAGTCACGTCTCTTGTCCCACTTGACATGATATCATTCATCTTGATGGCATGTCTTCGAGAATCTGCCGTAAGGGTCGGTCATTTTGATGGCAGGTCCCTCTCCCATCTGTAGAATCATTTTGATGGCAGATCCTCCATCCACCTACAAATGTTTTTTTGATGGAAAGACCCTTTCTACCATCTACTATGAATTCATACATGTTGATGACATGTCTATGTCCCCACCCCCACTAGCCTTTAGACACCACCAATATTACATTCCTTCTCATTTCTTTTTCTAGATGCTCTGCCACACCTTATAAAAGAGATGGAAATTTGTGAACGGTTTAGTAAGGAAAAGAAAGAAGCGATAGTTCTAAATTTGGAACTACAAATTATAAGCGCGGAAATTAGATGAATTCAAACTCTGGAATCAAAGCGCTAAGATGTGATATATCAGGGAAGGCCACAAGAATGCTAAATTTCAGAAAAATAATGGCATCAGATAGGAAAAATACGAATCACATTGTGAAGCGAAAAAACGAACGGTGAACACAAATTTCTGCTTTCCAAACCATGGATAAAATAATCATTAAATTTTATAAGAAATTATTCAATGATTGTTCAGATGTGCGTTTTCAGGTCATTGGTATGGCAAACAATGGCCTCCAATTTTAAAGGAATGTATGCCTCTAAATCAATGCACCTTCATCAAAGAGATATCGGTCGAAGATAGCTTTCCAACAACCTTTAAAATTCTAGGAGATTGGCCTAGATCTCAAGAACAGACTGTCATTCTTAAGATTGACTTCAGAAAGACATTTTATATGCTGAGATGAACTTGATCCTTGAACCCTCGTGAGCAGCGGGATGCCCACTATGATTTGTTCTTTGGATTTCATCAGTCCTGAACTCCGTAGGTGTTTCCTTCAATGTCAAAGGGCCTTCGCTGGATTCCGACAATCGAAAAAGGAGTATTCGTCAAGAGGACCCAATCTCACCACACTTATGTATCCATGTTGTCTCCATTCTTGATATTATGTCATCTAAACTAGCTTATCATGATTTTATTCTCAGTTATGCAATAAAATACTTGGAGTAAATGATAATCAACATCCAATATGTCGATGGCTTGCTTTGAAGTTCGATCTCGAGGCAATCAAGATGCTGGAGGCCACAAGTAGGAATATTTCTAAGATTTCAAATCTAGAAATAAATAAGGAACAATATGCCTTCTACCATTTGAATCTGGACCAAAGAGAGGCTAACTTGTATGGCTATCATTCTTGGGTGGAACCAAGGTCCCATTCCCATTGACTATCATGGTTTTCCTTTATCTTCTTCACTACTAATGACAGTGCAGTAGTGCAGTGTTAAAATAACTTTACCACAAAACTTTAGGAGTGGAAAACCAAAATGCTTTCTTTTCCAACTATGGTGCCTTTATTCCAGGGACGAAGCCAGAAATTTTACTTGGGGTGCAAACTATTAAACCAGAAATGTCCACTTGTTTGGCAAACTATTAACTCGTTATTGTCTAATTTAGTTTGCAATTATTTATCATTTCAGTGATAACAGATCTGTTATATTAAAATTCATCTATGGTTAATATTAGAAATTATCAAAATTTTATTAAGAATAATCTAATTTATCCTCATATCTGTTTTATCTATATATTCAAATATTTATACACTTTATCCATTTTAAAAGAGATACAAATAAGAATGTCAGTTTTAAATTATGCATATCTATGATTTCATCCTTGTTTGTACATGAGAATAGTTTCAATCTATTTCTATCTACACATAACAAAAAGTTGTATCATCTTAGGTGATATAACTTTTATGAAACAAAATATTTATATTTTTAAAATGATAAATTATCAATTCAAATATATTTCGGCTAATTTATAAAATAATTATAATATAATTCAAATCGATTTAACTTGATTCATTTATATTTATTTTTCATGATATCATAGCATAATTTTCATGCCCATCTCTGAATGTGAATTTACATTCATATGCATCACTTAAATAATATTACCATAGTTATGGCATCACATAATTTATTAGTAGTTGGGTAGTGCAAATCAATAATAAAGAACATTAATCTTTGTTAAAGTATCTTTTATTCTTTAAATTCACAATGAACTCATATTCATTACTATATTGCTTGCCATCTATCATAAAACTATTATTATTGATTGTTTAACGCTGCTAAAGTAGTTTCTATTAGTTGATGAATCCATGATTCATCGCCTTTATTCTTTTATTTTAGCTTCATTTTCTTAGTCAAACACCTGTAAATATCCACTAATTCTATAATTTTACATTTTGCATGCATTTGTTAAAATTGCATTTTTAACACTTTTTGTACAAAAATCAAAGAATAAAGAAGAAAAGAAAAAGGAAAGAAAAGAAAGGATGTATTTATGCAATAAATACAGTCTGACCCGAACCCCGAGAGATGGTCAAGACTTGACCTAATCAACCAGAAATAAAGTAGGGGGAGATAGGATCTTCTGTCAAAAATCCAAAAATAATTTGTACATAAATTCCCTTTATATTTGTATAAAACTTTTACCATTTTATTTGTACATAATTTGACCTCAAAGTAATTATTTTTGTAAACAAAAGTTGCAAATAAAAATATGTTGTAAATAATAAAAATAAGTGTGATATAAAATAATGTACATATTACTAATAATCATCCTCAGATAAAGCCACAATGCGATCATTGAAATACCAATTACGACTCCATACGAGCTCAAATTGAACCAAACTCACTTCCGTTGTACTCTAAATTAAATTATCTTTCAAATGGCTATGATTTCATAATTTTTGGAGTTACGGTTAAAAAGTCGGTTTTCTGGGGTGTTTTGGGTTGTTTTCCCATATACTTGTTGTATATATTTTATTCATATTTATTTTTATATATAATGTATATAATTATAAATATTGTTTTCATTAAAAATTAATAAAATAAATAAAATAAAATAATTCTTTATAAAAATTATTTCTTTATTTGTACATGTGTATATTGTATTATATGTACATAATCCTTGTATAGAATTAACTTCCTTTTATAAAATTCACCAAAAAATTAATTATCTAACTTTAATTAATTCATTTAATTAAATTATGAATTTTGTATTTATATTTAATTATTTAATTCTTTATTTGATTTGATAACTTACCTTTTATGTAAAGATTTGATTTTGTTCCTTAAATAATCACCATTAAGATGGTTAATTTATTTCTGAAATTTACTTAATTTATTTATTTCAATTAAATCTGAATTTCATTTTTAATTATTATATTAATTTATTTAATTATTTTATTTATTTAAATAACCACTAATTACTTTCCTTATGTGTGAATGTCTTCCATTTTTTATTTTTGTCTCTTTTTAATGGGCTCATCCTCCCTCATTTCCTCTGGATCGATCTTTGGTGGAGAGGAGCCCGATCTCCGAGAGGTTTCTTGTTGAAGAAGGGTGCCTAGCCTCCGAGCCGTCCGGTGACAGTGTTTCGGTCCTCGTCGAGGCCATCATGGCATTTCCGAACCCCGAGGTGAGATCCAATTTATTTCTTGTCATTTTTCATAGATAAATCGTAGTTTTAATTTTCGTTAAGATGTCGTAATAAAATTTTTTAGATCTTTAAAAATCACCAAAAAATTGTCACCACACATAATCCACGACCGACAGCGATTTTCATTTCATCTTCTCGATCACTCCATTTTTCATTTCTATCTCACGCAATCTTCCACCTCCGGTCACGCACAGTGACCGAAGCTAAGGATCCTTCTTTCATATCGCAAGATCTGCCCGTTCATTGTTCCCATTTTTTGTGTATAAATAAAAAAAACATATATTTATTTTTCATGTTTATCTCACATTTGTTTTTTGTAGGAGAAATAAAAAAATATTAATAAAATTTTTGTTTGTCTTTTCGCTCTAATCTTTGTTTTATAGGAATAAATAACAAAATAAAAAAATAATATTTGGTTGTTTTTCTCTAACCTTTGTTTTGCAGGTTCATCTAAAAAATTTAAAAGAAATAAAAAAATTCTTCTTAGTTCATGTTTACATTTTCTTACATGCAAAAAAATAATAAAAAACTTTTCTCATTTATTTTTTATTATAGTAAAAAAATAAATAACAAAAAAAATACAAAAACAAAATATAAAAACAAAAAAAAATAAACCGTCGGCCCCACGCCTGGTCCGCAGCGCACGGTCGCGCCCCTCCAGCCCGCGTCCCCGACGTTCCTCCTGCCGTTGTCCACCCGTCTGCGGCCCTCTGCCTGGCCGCCTCCGCCGTGCCGCCTCTAGCCATTCGACTCCTGCCACCGATCCAGCGCCGCCCGTGCTCCCCAGCGGCGGTCTAACTGCCGCTCGTTGCAGCTCCCCACGCGTAGCCCTCGCGCGCGGAACGCCCGTGCACCGTGCGCGGCACAACCTTTCCAGCCACCACGCGTGCCTCCCGCACTGTCTAGGCCGCGCTCAGCGTGCCCTCTGCTCCAGGCAACCGTCCACCGCCGCAGAAGGGCGGCGCACCTGCCGCGAAGATGCGCTCTCCGCCCCTTGATCCTCCTGCTCCGCGCCCGCACCCGAGTTCACCCCAGCCCGCTCCCGGTGACCCGTGACGCCACTCCCATCCATCCGCCTCACCGCCTCCAGCGGCGCCCATTTTCCCCTCCTCGCGCGGCCGCATGCTCGGCCCTGCGCCTCCTCCGCCGTGGGTGGTGCCGCCCTCCAACGGCTGTCTCCCCTCTTCCTTTGGCGGCGGCCCCCTCTCCTCTTGTTGGTGTTGAAGAAACAACAAGAACCCTTGGGAAATAAAAAAAGAAGATATTTGGAACAACTGCATATAAGTCCTTAGTTCTTTCAGAAATTGCAAAGATGCTCCTGCCAACTCCAAAGCACATGCCTTGCATATGATTTACTAGGTAAATTGTGATTCCGATTCTATATTTTGTTTTTGTTAATTTCTGGTGCAAAAACTTTAAATAATTGCGTTTTAGTCCCAATGCTGCAGAATTTGAACTTGCTTGATCTTTATGATTAAATAAATGTTTATCATGCTCTAAAAATTTTGTAAAAATTTGTGTAAGCTTTTGCTATGCATATCAACATGTTTTAAAATTTTTATATCTTTTCATTGTAATTTGATATATTTAAAAAATAAAAAATAGTGTATTTTTCCTGGTCAGAACTTTGAAAATTCATCAAAATTCGAAGATTTGCTTAAAAATTCCAAAAAAATCATTGTAGGTGTATTTTGATGTCTTGTAGTTTCTATTCAATTTTCATGTAGTAACTCTTTATAAAACTCCAAAAAATGCAAAATACAAAAAATTTTAAAAAAATTGTAGAAAATTCTAAAAAAAATCCAAAAAAATATAATTTCAGTTTCTGATTGTAGATATTTCTTTGTAGTTTATCTTAAAAAATAAATTCCAGGATTATTAGCAGTTAAAGTATTTTTAATTGCAAAATAATCTTAGTTGTGCATTGTTTCTCTTGTTTTGCATTGTTTCATTTTTATAAAATCACAAAAACATCAGAAAATTGCAAAAAAAAAAAACAAAAACATTTTAAAATATATAAAACAAAAAAAATTTCTATTTAATTTTTTGAGCATTTTTTACTCTTTTAAAAAATACAAAAAGAGTGTGGTGTGTGTCTGTGTGTTATCTTTTATGCCTCATTCGAAAAATACAAAAAATATAAAATATAAATTCAAAAACCACTAAAAATTAATTTCAGACATTTGAATACTTAGCTTTTAAATCGTGCTCCTTGTGTTCGACCCTGGTCGCTTTATCAGGTAAAAAGAACAGCGAAAATCGCTTACATTTGCTTTCATTGATTTATATTTTATTAAGTAGTTAAAATAAAAAATTTTCTCGTTGACCGAATCGCGCAATTGAGAACAACGACAAATTTGTGATATTATTTATCCCATCTCCACCGTATTATTTTCGTGTCATCAGAATGGCGCCGTTGCCGGGGAGAACGGTTTTGTAGTCATTTTTCTATTATGTATCTCTATATTATAATAGTTTTCTGACCTTCTCTCTTTGATTTTTGTGTGAGGTACTGCTTGGACAACTTGAAGTTTCTTTTTATAGGATCCGCATAGGAGGAAGAGCAGGGAGGACTGTCATTTTATTTGAGTGAACAATTATTTGTTCTAATAATTTAGGACTTTGAACTGTGGACTTGGACACTTTATTCAGGGTCTGTTTCGCCAAGTACCAGTGTATTTGGAGGACCTCATTGTTGTTTTCCGAGTTTTTGATTTCATCGCCATAACTTGCTATCTGATTCTCGCGGTTTTAGCCCCTAGACGTAGGAATTTTGATTGATTGTAACGTAACTTTCTAAGGCCCAACATCTAATTGCTTATCTGTTCCTAAAGAACGTAATTGGACCTTATTAAAATTAATTGAAAAAGTTAGTTTAATTGAATCTGAGACCACGTGCCGTGAGGAGTCACATACACTGCTGACAGGACCTATTGTGGCGGGCACCGAGTGACTCCCAAGATCGGACTCCGGACTCGATTCGATTAACTAACTATTGTTCTTCATGATCAATAGAAGCTACTCGTCTTAAGGCCGATTTCCACGTGCATCAAATAGCTAGTTTACTTTCAGTATTTAATTTTATGCGTGGATCATACTGCATGTAGAGTGCTGGAGTAAGGTACGCATTTTCTATCTCTGCATGCATCATCGTGTTTGACTGTGCATTGGTTTTTTCGACTTCCTCCCCCTGTTTTCAACTCAAATTAATCAAAGAGGAAATCGAAAAACTCATTAGGCATTATTTCTGAAAAAAAACCAAAAAAATATAGAAAATCAATAATTAAAAATTGGGACTGCTAATTGAACTTGACTTATAAAATTAAACGTAATCGATTCCTCATTGTATTGGGAGAGCAATCCCCTCATTGTTTGCGCTTTTACTCGCTCGCGTACCTACTAAGGAGTAGTGCCTAAATCCTATTAAAGCCTCGTAAGTGTTTGTACAACTTTGTCTTATCACTAGACTCTAAAATTGAAAAGATAAAAAACCAAATCTCACGGTCTTCACATTGCGTAGAGTTGGTGAATTGGGGTTTGCATTGTATTTGTATGTCTTTGGCGTGAGTCAGTTATGTTCATCTTTTATAGATCATTAGCAATCACTTTCTATCTCTTTCCCTCCCATCTCTCCTACCCTCCCTCCCTTTATTTCCCTCTCTTTAAGATGGGTCGCATTCCATTCCAGCCGGATTTTGCGGCTTCTTATCTTCATGCCCATCATTCCCGCCTACTCTCTTGGGAGTCGGAACTCCGTCCGATTCCCATCTTCCCCCTACCCACCCTCCCATTCGAGACATGATGTGAGTGAAGCCCGAGGAGACCAGATTGACCAAATACGAGACCCGTGTGTTCACCTTACTGAGATGAAAGTGTATCCCATAGGCGATCATATAGTGCAGTTGCGTGCTTTAGATGACTTCTATCCCAGGAGGATGGATGAATACCAAGATCAAGAAGCACAGTCCGCTTCTACTTTGAGACCCTTTGTTCTGGATTTAGAGTTCATTGATTTACTGCCCAATTTTTCTGGGGAAGTGCACGAGGAACCTTATTTCTATATCGATGAGTTTGAGGATATTTGTTGATCACGATCATATTCTTATATCACTTCTGAGGACATGATGCTAATTACCTTCCCATTTACATTTCAGAATAGAGCCAAGAGTTGGCACAGACGATTGGGAAGGAAGATTGCTACGTGGGAAGATTTACGATCCTTATTTTTGTAGAGATTTTACCCTCGGCATAGAGCAGAGATGATGCGGTCTTGTATTCGTGATTTTTCAGTTGACCCCCAAGAGCCAGATAGATTCATGGTTGAGGTTACGTGATCTTTTGAGGTAATTTCCAGATCATGGATTTTCGATGATTGACCTTATCCACATCGCCACGGGGGGGAGGACTACAGAGCAGATTGCATATGTCATTACCTCGTGTGGTGGTTCACACCACTGTCCCGACCTGTATTTAGTTGAGACCATCTTGGATTCACTTTTAGATATTCCATATTCACAAGACGATTTATTCGGGACAACACATGAGGGAGAGATGACACTAGATGAGTGTGTGACACATCATGCCGATCTTGACAGCACACACCGATCAGAGGATATGGATGCTACTACTTCTCATTTGATGGATGTGTTGAATACCAATGAGAGTTTCCAAAGACGGGCATTGGTCGTGTTTACATTGGATTTACAATCAGATTTTGAGCCAGTCCCGCACTTCTACATCGAGGATTCTTGGATTCTAGATCTGCTAGTATCCCAAGAAGTAGAGGAGGAATCCACATCTCAGTCATCCTTTGAGTCATTTCAGTATCCATGCCCAGTTGATTCAGTGTCTATTCTTCAGAAGATCTTCTCAGATTCGGAGATAGATTTGGATTCATCTCAGCAGAGAGAGCTTGATGAGGGACCGATTTTTGATTTGACATGCCTTGATAGTCCCATATTTGAGTCTTGTGTCCTCCCATTTTATGAGGTCGATACATTTTTGGAGGACATGATATTTGACAGCATAGATCCCAAGTTTCCTGATGATTCAGCATTACTCCCCGAGGGTTATCTGTAGGAGGATGCCACAGACCCTGTGTACTCGGTTTCACTTTCTGGGAGGACATCCAATATGTCGGATCACGAGACCGAGTATTTTGATATTTCTGATAATGAGTTTGAGGTTTCTCTCCTCGACGACCCTCGCTAGGATGATCCGATCTTTGAAGTATTCGATGATTTCACTGATTTGTCTACATTATATGCATCGGATATCAGCCTGTCTAGTGAGTCTCCTGATCATGATCTTCCATACTTTTTTGAGACTATGATTAATGTGAAGGATTCACTGAAAGATCCTTCCTTCTCCATGTTCGACTTCTTCGGCTCTAACCTTTCACTCCATTCAGATCTTGAGCCGACGATTTCTTTTGTGCTACCGAAGCCCGATTTCATCTTTCCATATCTTTACCCGGTAGCAGACACCCGCTTGATTGATTACATGGGTGTCATCACTTACACTACTGATCTCGTTGTTGTTCTCCCACAGAGACTGCAACAACAGTGCGATATTTTCCTATAGATGCCATCCTGAACCTTGATACGGTGTTGTCCTAGTCTTTGTGCCCAGCTAGGAGCGTAAAATCTAGCGCTTGTTGAGAGGCATCTCAACATTGTTCCATTGTCTAAATACATCTGTCAATATCGCACATTCTTTTGTCTAACACCCCATCTCCATCTTATGATTAAGCTATACTTAGGGTGTACTTTACCCTAAGTATAGGGGGGATGTCAGACTTTTGATTATCCTTTTGATTCTTTTTACCTCTGTTTTGCTGCCTATACTTAGGGATATTTTACCCTAAGTATTGGGGGGGGGGGTAAACTTAGTACATTCTACTCCTCGGTTTTCCCGTTGTATACAGTCTTATATACTTAAGATTACTTGATCCTAAGTATAGGGGGGATCACCGACTTCTATTGATTTTATTCTTTTAGTCGTCGTTGTAGTATACTATTTTTTTCACTTTTCTATACTTAGCACGAGTTGTCTTTCTTTCCAGCTCTTTGATCACTATGAGGACATAGTTCAAGCTAAGTATAGGGGGTGTCGCATATATTGTATATATACTTTAGCCATAACCCGTACTTTCATATTTTTAGTGTGGCTAAAATACTGTGTAAATATTGGTAAAAAAACTAACTAACAAATAAAAAGATGCATAAGTTTTCTCAATATTTTTTCTTGTACATACTGACTAATAAGTCAGGTTAAAATATTTTGAAAAATATTTTGATAGTAATTTGAAAATCTATTTGAAAAATCTTTTGAAAACTATTTTAAAAATGTTTGAAAAATATTTTCAACCTTTGTAAAAAGATTGTGGCTTGTAAAATTTTTCTTTTTATGTAATAAAATGATTTTGTAAAACTATTTGCAAATATTTGGAAAAATGGTTGAAAACTTATTTTGAAAATCTATATATACTGTTTGAAAAATGTTTGCAAAATTGTTTTCAAATGATTGTAAATGATTGTAAAATTGTGTGACTAAAATTATTTTGGACTATAGTTTTCAAAATTATTTATAAAATCATTTTCAAATAAAGTTGAGGAATATATGCATCACAAAAAAATTATTAATTAATTTTTTTAAAATCCAACTATGTATATACTTGTATAAATCACTCAAGTTGTAAATCCTTTCTTATTGTTCTTGTAAATAATTGATTCACCCCAGTGTAAATATGTGTATATCTTCTTTAACCCTTAAATAAAAATAATATATATCTATAATTGATGTATATACTTCTATATATTTCTGACTATTTGCATAAAAAAACTTTTGCATGTGCATCATTTTTCAAAAAAATCATAAAAAATTCAAAATTTTGAAAATTGTTTCACAAAAAGATTTTATTTTCTTTGCATTGTACATATTTTCTTGCATTGGCATGTGCATTTTTCAGGATAGTCTTGACGATTTAACTAAGTTTGGAATAAATTTGAAGAATGGAGCTTAGTTGGACCTTAATCCACTTAATTTCAGAGGAACCTTATGGAGTTAAGACTTTCCAGGTCCTAGTGACTCAATTCTTTGAGTCCATAAGACTACGTTCACATGTCATCTTGATGAGTCTAAGTAGAATATTTAACAACACATGCATGATTCTTTCAGACCGTGGCTTACCTTGGACAATGCACTCTACACGTAGCTCTTCATGGAGGAGGTAGTGAGGGAGCATATTCTTTTGGCTTGGGGTAGCATACGAGGGTAATACATATAGGCGGAACCTCTCGTCCTCCTCTAGGGAGGGAAGTGTGTCTCAACCTGGTTTGGTGACGTTGAGGTCTAAAGACAGGAGCTGTGGGGTTGCAATAACGCTTCAAAAGAGAGATAGTCTACTGGCTCAAGAGGAAAAACTCCTTATGTACATGTTGCACCTTGTATACATTTTCAAAAAAAGAAAAAAAAAAGAAAAAAAGAAAAAAAATGCAAAATCTCCAAAAGTGGACAGGCCTGATTGAAAAGTAAAATGCCTGCCGGAGTGTATATACAAGTGAAAAAAAAGAATAAGAGCTTCAATGTCAAATATTTGTGAGCTTGCAGCGGGTGACATGGCTACACTGGTCATGCATCCAAGGATAGGTAACTACACTGGTTACCGTCTATTCTCTTCTCCATCCCCTCTTCTTGAGCTGATTGTACTTGAACTTAGAAGGGAATACCCCCGCTCCTCAAGGAAAGAGTTGCTAGACCGGGGGATTAGAGTTACCTTGTTGAGAGAGGCTGTTTCTTTGTTACTTCTGAGATGAGGAGCTATATTTCACTTACACCGTACAAGTAAGAATTCATAGTCATAAGAATATGTGTATGTCGACTTGTTCTGATATGACTGTTGAGGAGACCTGAATAGGAGTCTTGTGGAACTTAGAGGCGGTTAGGTTTTAAATCCATATACCATTAAGGATCCGACACACTAATAATCCAAAGGTCCGACAGAACTCCAGACTACATTTTTATGAAGATAAGTTTAAAAGTCAACATTATTCTAACTTCTTTCCTTTTTCTTTACTTTTATTTTCACTTATTTTCCAAATAAGTGTTTTCTAAGGGACTAGGAAAGGTAAAGTATAGGGGAATGATGAATCCACGATTCATCGCCTTTATTCTTTTATTTTAGCTTCATTTTCTTAATCAAACACCTGTAAATACCCACTAATTCTATAATTTTACCATTTTACATGTATTTGTTAAAATTGCATTTTTAACACTTTTTGTATAAATATAAAAGAATAAAGAAGAAAAGAAAAAGAAAAGAAAAGAAAGGATATGTTTATGTAATAAATACAGACTGACCCGAACCCCGAGAGAAGGTCAAGGTTTGACCTGATCGACCAGGAATAAAGTAGGGGAAGATAGGGTCTTCTGTCAAAAATTCAAAAATAATTTCTACATAAATTCCATGTATATTTGTATAAAACTTATACCATTTTATTTGTACATAATTTGACTTCAAAGTAATTATTTTTGTAAACAAAAGTTATAGATAAAAATATGTTGTAAATAATAAAATAAGTGCAAAATAAAATAATATACATATTACTAATAATCACCCTCAGATAAAGCCACAATGTGATCATTGAAATACCAATTCCAGCTCCATACGAACTCAAATTGAACCAAACTCACTTCGGTTGCACTCTAAATTAAATTATCTTTCAAATGGCTGTGATTTCATAATTTTTGGAGTTACGGTTGAAAAGTCGGTTTTCTGAGGTGTTTTGTGCATTTTTCTCATATACTTGTTCTATATATTTTATTCATATTTATTTTTATATATAATGTATATAATTATAAATATCATTTTCATTAAAAATTACATAAAAATTAAAATAAAAAAATCTTTTCTAAAATTTATTTCCTTAGTATATGTGTATATTTTATTATATGTACATAATACTTGTATATAATTAACTTCATTTTATAAAACTCACCAAAAATTTTAATTATCTAACTTTAATTAATTAATTTAATTGCGAAATTTGTATTTATATTTAATTATTTAATTCTTTATCTGATTTGATAACTTACCTTTTATGTAAAAATTTGATTTTGCGCCTTAAATAGCCACCATTAATGTGGCTAATTTATTTTTGAAAATTAGTTAATTTCTTTATTTCAATTAAATCCGAATTTCATTTTTAATTAATATATTAATTTATTTAATTATTTTATTTATTTAAATAACCACTAATTACTTTCCTTGTTTGTGAATGTCTTCCATTTTTTATTTTTGTCTCTTTTTAATGGGCTCCTCCTCCCTCGTTTCCTCTGGATTGATCTTTGGTGGAGAGGAGCCCGATCTCCGAGAGGTTTCTTGTTGAAGAAGGGTGCCTAACCTCCGAACCGTTCGGTGACTGCGTTTTGGTCCTCGTCAAGGTCATCATGGCATTTCCAAACCCCAAGGTGAGATCCAATTTATTTCTTGTCATTTTTCGTAGATAAATCGTAGTTTTAATTTTCGCGTAGATGCCATTATAAATTTTTTTAGATCTTTCAAAATGACCAAAAAATTATCACCACACATAATCCACGACCAACACCGATTTTCATGATTTCATCTCATCTTCTCGATCCCTCCATTTTTCCTTTCTATCTCACGCAATCTTCCACCTCCGGTTACGCACGGTGACCGGAGTTAAGGATCCTTCTTTCATATCGCAAGATCTGCCCGTTCACAGTTCCCATTTTTTTGTTTATAAATAAAAAACATAAAATTATTTTTCCTGTTTATCTCACATTTATTTTTTTAGGAGAAATAAAAAAATATTAATAATTTTTTTGTCTTTTCGCTCTAATCTTTGTTCTGCAGGAATAAATAACAAGAATAAAAAATGATATTAGGTTGTTTTACTCTAACCTTTGTTTTGCAGGTTCATCTAAAAATAAAAAAAAATAAAAAATTCTTCTTAGTTCCTGTTTACATTTTCTTACGTGCAAAAAAAACTTTTCTCATTTATTTTTGATTACAGTAAAAAATATATAACAAAAAATACAAAAACAAAATATAAAAACAAAAAAATAAACCGCCGGTCAGCCGCGGGCGACCGCGCCCTTCCAGCTCGCGTCCCCGACGTTCCTCCTGCCGCTGTCCACCCGTCTGCGCCCCTCCGCCTGGCCGCCTCCGCCGTGCCACCTCCGTCGCACCGCCTCCAGCCATTCGACTCCACCGCCGATCCACCACCGCCCGTGCTCCCCCGCGGCGGTCCAACCGCCGCTTGTTGCAACTCCCCACGCGCAGCCCTCGCGCGCGGAACGCCCTCGCGTTGCGCGTGGCACAGCCTTTCCAGCCGCCACGCACGCCTCCCGCGCCGTCTAGGCCGCGCCCGGCGCGCCCTCCGCTCCAGGCAACCGTCCACCGCCGTAGAAGGGCAACACACCTGGCGCGAAGACGCGCCCTCCGCCCCTTGATCCTCCTGCTCCGTGCCCGCACCCGAGTTCACCCCAGCCCGCTCCCGACGACCCGCGACACCACTCCCATCCACCCGCCTCGCCGCCTCCAGCGGTGCCCATTTTCCCCTCCTCGTGCGGCCGCATACTCGGCCCCGCGCCTCCTCCGCTGTGGGTGGCGCCGCCCTCCAGCGGCCGTCCCCCCTCTTCCTTTGGTGGCGGCCCCCTCTCCTCTTATTGGTGTTGAAGAAACAACAAGAACCCTAGGGCAATAAAAAAAGAAGATATTTGGAACAATTGCGTATAAGTTCTTGGTTCTTTCAGAAATTACAAAGATGCTCCTGCCAACTCCAAAGCACATGCATTGTATGTGATTTACTGGGTAAATTGCGATTTTGATTCTATATTTTGTTTTTGTTAATTTCTGGTGTAAAAACTTTAAAACATTATGTTTTAGTCCCTGTACTGCAGAACTTGAACTTGCTTGATCTTTGTGATTAAATAAATATTTATCATACTCTGAAAATTTTGTAAAAATTTGTGTAAGCTCCGGCTATGCATATGAACATGGTTTAAAATTTCGTAGCTTTTCATTGTAATTTGATATATCTAAAAAATAAAAAAACAATGTATTTTTCCTTGTCACAACTTTGAAAATTCATAAAAATTCAAAAAATTGCTTAAAATTCTAAAAAAATATTGTAGGTGACTTTTGATGTCTTTTAGTTTCTATCCAATTTTCATGCATTAACTCTTTATAAAACTCCAAAAAATTGCAAAATACAAAAAATATTAAAAAATTATAGAAAATTATAGAAAAATTTAAAAATTGTGATTTTAGTTTCTGATTGTAGATATTTCTTTTTAGTTTATCTTTAAAAATAAATTCCAGGATTATTGGACACTTAAAGTATTTTTAAGTTGCAAAATAATCTTGGTTGTGCACTATTTCCCTCGTTTTGCATTGTTTCATTTTTTATAGAATCACAAAAACATAAGAAAATTGCGAAAAAAATTACCAAAAATATTTTAAAATATATAAAACATAAAAACATTTTCTTATTAATTTCTGAGCATTTTTTACTCTTTTAAAAAATACAAAAAGAGTGTGGTGTGTATGTTTTTATCTTTTGTGCCTTATTCGAAAAATAAAAAAATATAAAATGTAAATTTAAAAATCACAAAAAATTAATTTCAGAAATTTGACTACTTAGTTATATATCGTGCTCCTTGTGTTCGACCCTGGTCGCTATACCAAGTGAAAAGAATAGCGAAAACCATTTACATTTGCTTTCATTGATTTATATTTTATTAAGTGGTTAAAATAAAAAATTTTCTCGTTGACCAAATCGCGCGGTTGAGAACAACGACAACTTTGTGATATTATTTATCCCATCTCGACCATACGATTTTCGTGTCATCATTAGTATTAAGGAAACTATTAACAGACAAACATTATTATAGTTTCTATTAGTATAAAATTTAAAGAAACTATTAACAGAAAAAACATTATTATATCAACCTTTAACAATGAAAATTATATTCATTATATTTTGAAGAAAGGATAACTTTGCAGTATTTAATATTTATTTTTATTAGTTTATCATCAGAACACTACACGAAAATTGATCTAAGACAATGAATAATTGAATATTTGTTGCTAAATATTATGATGTTAGATTCAACGAATATTAATGTCATATTCGTTGTGAAAGCTTAATAACTTAATAAAGCGATGATTTATCCATTGACTTATTCATTAAAATTTATATTACTCATCGGTACATTTAACAAATATAAAAAGAAAAGGTCAACAAATAGACGTTGTTATATGATTCATTTTTTTAAGAAAGAAGAGGGTGAAGTCCCAAGGTGGGACCCACTGCAACAAAGATTATATTAAAAATAAAACAGAGATTACATTACCTTGCAGTCCAAAGACGACAAAGGTAGAAGTACAAGGCAACTACATTTTTGAATAAAATCTTTGATTATTAAAAACTAAGTCATTTCTTCCTCCCTAGATGGCCCAAAGTGCTGCAAATGGTAGAGCGCAGTCATCCGTCGAATTGCCCCCTACTGTTATGACCATCTTCCAGAAATCCGACATGCTAGTGTGAGAGACCCATCGTGCCCCGAAATCCTTCCAAACCTGCATCGAAAAGGGGCAAGTAAAGAATAAGTGTTTCGCACCCTCCAGTTGTGCTCCACATATATTGCAGCTTGTGTCTGTGATTCCAAACAACCTGCCCCTTCTTGCTTTGTCGCAGACCCTACCCCTCCTAAGACACCAGAGGAAGAACTTCACTCTGTTCGGGATCCTGCTCGCCCAAATAATTTTTATATCTTGGACTAAATCTGGATCCAAGGCATCCGGGCTCCCCCTGAATATCTCGTAGGCCTTCTTCATAGAGAATCTGCCCCCCTCCCAAGTGTAATACAAGTAGGAGAGGGTAACTCTGCCCGCAGCCTAGATAACTCTTCCACTCTCCGCTATGGGATATCAATAATGAACCAAGGGTTCCACAAACCAGAGTCGTAAGACTCTACCACAGAACATCCATTGTCTGACACCAAAGCAAAGAACCTAGGGAACCTAGTGCAAACGACCCCTTCCCCAGTCCAGTCATCTAGCCAGAATTGAAAAACTTCCCCGGACCCCACCTTTGGTCTCATCCTCGGCCTCATCGTTGGAAGGATGTCATGTACACCACTCCAAAACGAGGACTCATATCTTAATCTCCTCGTCTCTAGTGAGCCCCTAACTCCATAAATGATGCGTAGAAGCGTAATGACCAAACTCTCCTTGTTGCCCCAGATCTGGCCACCAACTTCGCCAGAAGAGATTTATTCATACTGCTAATATCTCTAACTCCCAGTTCTCCCTTGCACTTCCTCTGCGTGAGCTCCTCCCACCGTACTAAGTGAATTCCTGATCTCTATTGTTTCCCATCCGACCAAAAGAACCTTCTCATCATCATCTCAATCTTTTTCCTTACCCCAACCAGCATCATTCTAGTATAGAAGAAAAAAACAAGTATCACTACAGAACATGCTTCAACAGGGTCAATTTCTTGCCCTTTGAAAGTGTGATCGCCTTCCATCCCGCTAATCTCGGTTCAATCTTATTGAGAACCACATCCCAATCCGCCTTCTTGAGTCTTCCTGCCACTAACGGGAGCCCCAGGTAAGTAATGGGTAACTCCCCTAAAAGGCAAGCCAGACACGCCGCTCTAGAGCTTCTCTCTCCCCCGTCCATACCAAACTGTATGACAACTGACTTGCTTCTATTTATGTTGATCCCGAAATACTGCTGAAGATATCTACCAGCTGCCAAGCCCTTATGTCCATCTCTTTTGTGCCCCCTAAGAATATCACCGTGTCATCTGCATATTGCAACAACGGAATCGAGATGGAGCCTGTTCAGAAACCTTCGCACCAACCAACTTCAATAGCTCTCCTGAACATGGCCGCTAAAGCATCCGCCACCAAAACAAAGAGCATTGGTGCAAGCGGGCATCCTTGTCTCACCCCCCTCTGAGGTTGGAAGAAACCACCTTCAGACCTTCCATTCACCAAAATCGTGAAGGTAGAGGTTGTGACACACCTCTTCATCCACGAGATCGAAAGGTCGAAAAAATCGTGGTATCAAAGAGACGCCCATAGAAACCTCCAGTCCACATAGTCATAAGCTTTCTCAAAATCTATCTTCCAAAGAAAGGCCTTTTTTACTTCCCGCCGCCATTGTAAACATATCTACGAAGCTATAACCAATTCGTCTGCCATCTGTCGGCCATGGATAAAAGCAGTCTGATTCTGTAAAATTATTGTATCATGTACCCGCTTCAACCTGTTAGCAAGCACCTTAGCAATGATAAGATACATTGCATTGGACAACGTAATTGGCTTATAGTCCTCCACTCTTATTGGTGAATCCTTCTTAGGAAGTAGGAAGACCAGTGCCCGATTAATTCTATCGAAGCCCCTGTTCCCAGTTCTAAACTCGTTAAGCACACTCAACACGTCATCCTTCAGCAGGTCTCAAAACTCTTTAGAGAAGCAAACTGGGAAACCGTCTGAACCTAGGGCCCCCTCCGAGTTTAGCCCCAAAACCGCCTTTCTCACCTCTTCTTCTTCAAACTCTAACTCCAGACTCTTTGCCTGCGCGTCAGAAAGAGACTCCACCCCTTGTCCGCGCCACCCCCACCCAGCTCCTTTTCCCCTTCTCGACATCCTCACAAAATGATCCCTGAGAGCACGTCCTAAAAAAGCATCCCCTGCCACTCTCACTCCCCCAATCTCGAGAGATTGAATAAAGTTCCTTCTTCTTCTACCTGACGCCACTGAATGGAAGAACCTTGTGTTTGCATGCCCTTCCCGCAACCACTTTTTCCTAGATCTCTGTTTCCACTCCACTTTCTCTTTCCTGTCCTCCTAAAGTATAATATCAAAAAGCCTCGCCCGCTCCTCCACCTCCTCCTGCTCGAGGCCCCTCGCGTCGTCCAAGGTATCCATTCTGACCACCCTCTGTTCGGCCATGCGCAGATGTTCCCTCCTCTTCGTTCTCACCCTGCGACCAAAATCACGGAGGTACTCCTTTAGCAGTTTCAATTTAGTATCCAGATGCGTCACTGCCGAACCTTCCACCTGCCACCCCTTCCAAAGCGCTTCTACCTTGTCCCTGAATCCAACTTCTAACTGCCAAGCTCATTCAAATCTAAACAAAGATCTTGGTCGATTTTCCTCCTCTGAAGACCAAATCTACAACGTGTGATCCGAGTGAGCACGCGGCAATTCCCACGCCCGAGATAAGGGGAAAAATTCCACCCCATCAAAAGAGAGGAGGAATCTGTCCAGTCGCGACCTGAACCTCGTATTCTGTTACGTGTAAGCACAACCAGCAGCATCAACAACCGTGAGACCAAGGTTATGAATCTAGTTTCGGAAGTCTTCAGAGCCCGCATCTCTCCCTCCTCCTTGCCTTGGTCTGTCCTCTGGGAATAGAGTTAGATTCAGATCTCCACTAATAAGCCAAATACCCATATCTCTATCTGCGCAAACCCCAGACATGCCTATAGCCAAAGATCCCAAACCTGGAGACGTGGGGCCGTAAACATTGGTCACCGTAAAAATTACACCATCCAACCTCCTCTTTAGTCGCATAGATAGGGAGTACACAGATCTCCACTCCGCCAGCTTATCAAAACCATCGTGCTTCCATCCAGACAGGAGGCCACCTGCTGCTTCGTGAGCCTCCACGTCTACAAAGTCATATAAGGATCCGCCTCCCAAATCCTGCCAACCTGTCCCCTTTGTCCTGCAACACTTTGTTTCTTGAACTAACAATACATCTGCATGAGCCTCCATCATCAAATTCTTCAAAAACAGCCGTTTCTCCGAGCGGCCCAAACCTCTTGCATTCCAAGACAGTATCTTCATATATAAACCATTTTTGACTTCCCCCGGGGTGGTACCACGCCCAGGCTTTTTGCGGACCCCCTATCCAGCAAACTGAAGTAGCTTGATCTCCCGATTGGCGAGCTCTGATCGGGCTTCCCTCCTTCCGTGCCAACTGCACCTTGACACCCGAAACGCTGATTTACCCGCACCATGCAATATTCTGCCTTCTTATTATTAACCCACTACTTCTTCTTGCCAGTCCAAGCCAAAGGCTGCTGTTATATGATTCATTACGAGAAATATAATGATTAATAGGATATTCGTTTAAAATATAAAGAGTGAAGTAATAAATAATATTCTTTGTTATGTATATTAACTACGAATGATATGACAACGAATAAAAATTATCTATTACCTTAGGTCAAATTTGTTGTAGTGAAAAGATATATTTCTAAATGAACCAAAATATGGTATCACCGCTCTCATTATCTATATCCGATTTTTATCCATCCATTTTTTTATCTTGTGGAATATAACTACTACATATATCCTAGATTTGATTACTTTGATAATTATAGCCTATAGATAAATTGATTCACATAAGAAATAGAGCTAAAAAATATAAATCTTAAAATCTATCATATGATCAACTGTTCATATTTAATTGCATTAAAATAATATACATATGTACTTTTTAACTATTCATATTTAATTGCATTAAAATATTTTACATATGCACTTTTTGATGGAGATTGGGGCTTGCCCCCCCCCCCCCACCCTTTCATTCTCTTTCTGCTTTTATCGATTCATCATTTACGCCAGCAACATTAATATATAATGTCTTGCATTAAAGACCCCCTTTTTGTAACAAAAAAATGGAAATCCGCATGAACTTCTTGTATAATAGGAATACAGTGGCAAATATGGTGGCTAGGTAGAAAATTTGCCGCCTAGATAGGAAGATGTGAGAAATTATAAATTATAAAAAAATCAACAACTTCCTCCTTGCAAAGTCAATGATCAGCTTGCTCGAAAATGGAAAATCTTGGATTTAAACGTTGTTGAGGTGAGTTATCGCAAGGAGTCCTATACATTTAGAAACTACAGGGAAGCATGGTGATTTAGTTTTGAAGATAGGCAAAAGAAGGATCAAAAGCACTGTGAATGGTTTCATCAATTGGAGCAAATTCATAGTTATCACTAAGCTCGATTAATAGTGAGCGCCCCGTTGTACTCCTTTCACGTAAAATTTAGGTCGATAATTTTCAGCGAGAGAGTTACTTACTTTCTCATGATGTTGCATCATCACAAAGTAGTGACTCAACATCAATTAGGTGAATACAATTATCACCTTGGTGAATCGATGCAATTCTATCCCTTCTTCCCTTATGTTAGTTGTTGTCGTCCCAAACAAACGTTAACTTTAAGACACGTGGATAATTATAGACAATGCATAGGTTAAATAGTAGGGATATTTACCCAGCGAACCCTGAAATCTTTCAAAATTACCTCTACGACCTTTGAAACATCGATATTCCTCCCTCGACCCCGTAATCTTGCTAACCCTTATCCCACAGACCCTGTGGTTAACTCCCATCCATTTGCCCCGTTAAAAGTGACCAGATTCCGTTATCTTCTTTACATGATACCCATTTTATTTATCAAATTTACGGCAAGTGCCATTCCCTCCCACCCTCCACCTCCAGGACGAACCCAACTCCACATGAATCCTTGTCAAAAGCCGGGTCGTACAAACCCAGCGGCTTCTCCGGCACCTGCGACAACGCCATGGTGGGACAAACTCTCCTTAGCACCCCATCCGATCGCCACAGACGCACCCTCTCCAAAGCGAGCATCTTCTGCCCCAGAAACCTCCTCTCCAGGGTCAACATCCCCGACTGCTTCATCGAGAGGCATCGAGAAACTCCAGCCCGACGAAAACAATCCGATCTCCGCACAGAAGGCAGCACGACCCGATCCCCCCGCAGCACCACTCCAGAGCCCGTAGCAACAGCAACCATTTCCCGTAATCCCCAACAAAACTTCAGAAAAATCCGTTATTTTTACCGCCAAACGGAAAAGGCCCCCAACTTCCGATCAGATCCGCGCAGATCCCACAGTATCACACGAAAAAACACCTTTCCTGCTCGCCGTTCCTGCAAACCCATCGGAACAGCAATCACGCATCGAAAAACCAAAAAAACTGGAGCATTCAGAACACCTTCACATATAATCACAAGCTCGTTACCTCCAAATCCGATGCTCGGAAGACGAAATCGATGCCCGATGAGGAATCGACAGCTCTCAGCTGCGCGCTTCCGTCTACGGATCGCCGATGGATCCGCGCGCGACGCAACAAACCCTAGAAATGGAAACGAGAGAGAGAGAGAGAGAGGAGGAGGAGGAGGAGGAGGAGAGGTGTAATCTGAGAGAAGGCAGGGGGATGGGAGGTATTTATAGGCGGGGAAATGCAGAAGGCCCAGGCGGCCACCTCCGGCCCTCTCGGCTCTTCCGCTCAAGCTAGAGAACAGCTCGCGGGAAATTTGCACGTAATGTCCTCGGAGAATAGCTGAATTGGGTCCCACGACGGTGGCGGTGGCGGGAGCTGCCTCTCGGGTCCCACGACGATGCGGAACCGCATCCCCTTCTCGCACTGGAAGCCCCCCTGGCGTCGGAGAAGAAGAAGCTGAGGCCCTCCCTCTGGAGCTCGACGATGATCTCACCGGCGGCGCTGGCACCATCGTCGGGGAGGAACTGGGAGGTGAGGTTGCCGAAGTCCTTCCTCTGGTTGCAGAGCTCGTAGGTGGTGGCGTTGAAGGTCTGGATCACCGTCGAGCTCCTGGAGGGAGGAGGGGAGGGGGGAGGGGAGCGGACCGGTGAGCAAGTTGGACTGGAGGGAGAGGGAGCGGAGGGAGGTGAGGGGGGAGAGGGAGGAGGCGGGGAGAGAACCGGAGAGCGAGAGGGACCGGAGGTTCAGGAAGGTGACCCGGCCCGAGGAGCAGGAGACGCCGGTCCATTTCCGCAAGAAGGAGAGAGTGGGGAAGAAGAAGGACGGGGAGAGAAGAAGAAAGGAGGGCCCTTGGATTTGCTAGGGTTAGATTAACTCAACTTAAACCCAAACAAGTTAACTTAAAAAATATCAAATTAACGGTAGGGTCTATAGGGTAAGACGGAGCAAGATTACAGGGTCGAGGGAGGAATATCGATGTTTCAAAGGTCGTAGAGGTAATTTTGAAATATTTCAGGGTTCGCTGGGTAAATATCCCTAAATAGTATTGTTCACTTCTGCCTCCCACGCCTTCTTCTGTTACCCCTCTTGCCTTCCTCGCCTCCCACCTCGGCCCACCTCCAGGGAAGAGGAACCTCTATTGTAGAGAGGATTGCAACATAGGTGTTGTAATCCTCAATAATTTTTTTATTTAGATTCTAAAATCCAACCTTATAGATTGAATCTTATATTAATGCTCTACACATCCTCCAAAATTTTCTTCAATTCGAGATTATTTGCTATTTTATCTTAATAGTCAAACAATTAGTTAAGATCTAAACAACTTAAACTCGATTTAAAAAAGATCCGAATCTTCAACCATTAAGATAAAATAGCAAATCATTTTAGATTTAAGCGAAATTTAATGTATATATAAACTATTAATCTGAAATTCAATCTATAAGCGAAAATGACAGAGGATCCTCTTCCTACCTCCAACCCCTTCCTCCTCTGCCTCCCACCTCGTCAGCCTCACACCTCCACCACCGTCCCCCTCAAACCCCTTCCTCCTCAGCCTCTCTCCTCCTCCACCCTTCCCTCTCCACTAGAACACAGCCAGGAGTACATTTCCATGCCTCCTCTCCTGTTACTCTGTCTTGACTCCTCCGTTGGGCCAAATAAGCTCGGGTTGTACGCCTCTGCCCTGCATCTCATCCGTGGAGGATCTTTGCATCGAAGCTCTACCCTTCAAGATCCCTCTCAGCCGAGTCATTCTCCGTTGGTTTGGCTCCACTCAAATGCAAGTTTTGTTTAGCATGTGCAAGTTGGTGTGGTCTCCGTATGCAGTGGAGGTGCTCCGTCGATTTCCAAGTGTTGTTTGGGATTTGCAAATTGGAATTTGGGATTTGCACATTGATGTGCTCTTCTTAGGTGGTGGTGGTGGCGTGGGATTGGCAAAGTTGAGGCGCTACTCCTCAACATTCTAGGATGTAGTGGATGATGAAGGTCTATCGAAGGTACAGGTCTGATTGAGCTTGACAGGATGGTGAACAGACTGCAAGGGAGGGCTTGATGCACCGGCCTCTAGTCAGCCGATGTTGGCTAATGCTGTGGTGGAGCTCAAATGCAGAAGCTGAGGGTGGATGTGGAGTTGGGTTCAGGTATGGTGATTCCCCAGTCAGAGATTGGGGCTTCTGATGGTTGTTCACTCTGGTGACCGGTACAGTTCACATGGGAAGGGCCAAAGGGGATTGACAACGACTGGAAGATGGGCCCTTCCTCGTACCGCACATCGAACTACTGCAATCTTCCCTGTTAGTGCGGTTTCCATGGCCGAAGAAGGGGCAACCCCGGTGTTAGGGGAGGAGGAGGAGGTGGAGGAGGTCGAGGGAGTGGTTTCCTATTATGTCCCTTTTATCCACACCTTGATTTGAATAAATCATGATTTAGTTTTATTCATTGATGGCTAAGCTTAACGCACACAAGTGATAACAATACAAGAAAGATCACCGAAAATCCTAGCTTCGCCAAAGCAATCTAAACTTGCAGTGATCAAGCTGCCGTGTGTAATCACTTTTTTGATTGCTGGATAAGTCGGATGTAAGGTTTTGCGGTCGATAACATTGTCACTCTTGTTTGCAAAATTATCATTTTAGGTTCTTCTATCCCCATGCCCGTATGGGTTATAAAATCCTCTGTTATAATGCAGCAGATGCTATAGGGGCGTCCGATGGGAATTGGATGACCCTCATAAAGAGCTAGGGGGCTGTTCGACCCCCCATCGTCCGCCCCTCCAAGTACAGCACCTGCTGCACTAAACTAGAGGATCCACTCTAGGTTATAAACTATTTGGCATGTACTAAGCTAAATTACCATCTAAAGTAGATGTGACAGATTTAAAGATCGAAAAAATGTACTTAAAAATAATAGAGTTCGGATTCGTATCTCCCTGGTCCCATCATATTTTGTCGTGCCTTTATATCGGATTCTGGTTCCGGATCAAAGATCTGATCTGTTTCATCTGTCTACTCGGGCACATTCGCATGCGTGCAAAGCCATTTAGGCCCACACCTGCATGTACATAAGCTCATCAGGTATATTGTTGGATTTTCCTCATGCACATGGCAGTTGAGAAGATATCCATTGTTGCTCAGAAAGGCTGCTCCGAGTGGAAGATTTTGGATCCCACTGCTGTGAAGTGATAAGATCCATATCTTAACTGCATCATCATTACTTCGCCATGTGAGGAGATATCTAAGTTATCCAAAAGTAGGATCCTTCGTGGGGGCAGAATACAAGTGCATCGTACCATGCAGATGGCTACCACTAGCTTTGATACATTTCTCTTGTATTATTTATGATTTCCTATTAAATGAGGATCTATCCTATCCAGATGGCGCGGAACTGGAGATTGATCTGAAAGTTGGAAACCTGCACAACGGTCTGTCTAAATCGGCACGTCATATTCGCATTCGCATTTGCTCGTAGAAGATACATCCGTGCCCACAAGCAATTAGATGATACCGATTAAGTAGCTTCGAAGCAACAGTTGGGTCAGCAATGCAGGTGGTGGTGTACGTGACTGAGGGGGGGCCATGTTGCTCGCGAGAGTGGTGGAAAGTGTGGGATCCGAGTCAGATATAATCGTTCGTGACGAGGCTCTGTCTCCACTTTGATTTATCTCTCCTCGACATAACTTCTTCCCTCACCGCCGCTTCCTTTGACGTGATTTGCCTTCAGCAAACAGCAGCTTAATTTTGAAATTGACCTTGTTCTTGTGAAAACTGGCCGCCTGACCATTATATACCCGAGCGTGTCGAGAAGAACCAAACCCAGGAACCCAAAGGACTAGATCCATCGTTGGTGAACCGTTGCCCATGAGATTGGATCATTTGTTGTACCATGGGTTGCAAGACTCTCTTGGAGGTTCGGGAGTCGCTCGATCTTGATCGAACAGTTCTCACGAATTCACATGATTTGAGTCTACAAAAAGTGTGAATTCTTGGAAACCGCTTCCAGCGGAATCTGCCGCACAAAAAATGTGAATTCTTGGGAACCGCTTCCAGCGGAATCTGCTGCAACCCATGGTATAATGTAGGATCCTTTCTGATGGTCCATATGACCTCATGACAAAGTATGTAATGCCTTTAAAGGGAAAGAGGACTCGATTCTCTTCCCCTTTAAAGACCCTTAGCAATCCAGGGGTGATATTAGTTGTAAAGTGATCCCTCCCATCTCATATATACGTCACCAACGCACTACTGGTCTTTTACGACCCATAACCAACCCACGTATATATATCCCTCGCCTTCCTCTGCTTTAGATCTCCAACTCCCTCCACTCTTTCCGTTTAATCTTCATCACATCGACATGGGCTTCTCTCTAGAATTCTCGGGCATCTCCGTCGTGCGCCTCCTCCGCAGTGCCCTTCTCCTCCTCCGCTCTCCCGTCTCTTGTTGGGTCTTCCTCTTCGAATCCCTCTCCTCCACTCAAGAGCACTCGTCCCCCTCCGTAAAGGCCATCAAGGAGCACCTCCACGTAGCCGTGTATGCTGACCTGCATCCCTACGATCATGCTCCATCGGAGACGTGCGCGGTGTGCTTGAGCGAGATGGAAGCAAGCGACGAGGTGCGGGAGCTGCGTAACTGCAGTCACGTGTTCCATAGGGGATGCCTCGACCGGTGGCTTGACCACGACGACCGGGGAACTTGCCCGATGTGCCGGATGCCACTGCTCGAGGTGCCCGCATCGCTGGATGAACCAAGCTGGGCGGTGGATCGGTTGCTCTACTTGTTTGGGGATGATCTCCTGTTCACGGCACAGTCGACTCTGTGAATTTTCTCTTTGAGTTGGAAAGTGTACATGAGTAGTCAGAGATTATGAAAAGCAAAGGAAAAGAAAGTAATCATTGGATTTTAAGCATCGCCCAACGGGATCACATATATGATTTCTGGAATTCACGGAAACAGCTGGTGGACAAACAACGGGAAAAAGTCCACAGTTGGATTTCAAGCTTCAACTTTAGCCCAACATCATGCAAATTGTACAGTGCTTCTAATCTCAAATGTACAACCCAGTTTCCTAACGCGATCGAGGCAAACGGACGAATCAAAATCTTACAAGTACATATTTATTTCAGCTATTTTTCTAGATGTGCCTTTATCACAAGTTCACAACAGTGAGATAGCTTTTAGTCTTCAGATGTTACTGATAATTATAGGCAAACAAGCCGTGGTAGTAATATACCACAACGGCAGAACATTCCAGTTCAGATAAGCAGCTGTACTTTTTTTTAAAAAAAGGGAATTCTTACCCTTCACGAGCCTTCCGAACTTTACCAATAATACTTGTACCCTTTATTTACTTCATAATTATATTATAATATCCATGCTACGTCCATAACGTCCCGCCTAGTTAAGTTATTCGGTCCGTTATCCAAAAAAATTGGCTCTAATAACTTGTTAGAATCTGGGTCCGATTGAACCCGTTGACAACCACCCAAAATGTTAAGTTCAAGTTGTCAAGTAAAAATTCTCACAATTTATAACCCACAAACACATCATGACTTTCATATATGGGACTATATTTGAGAGTTAGGATGTTATAACTTAACGGATGACAATACTTGTATGTATACCTACATTAATGTCTATTCATTAGACTATTAAGTATTACTGATCTAAGCAAAAAAATTTAAAAAAATGATATTTTTACACTCCTAACACTATATGCATTCATAATTGTTGACAAGATTTTTGCGTGACTTAATAATTGATTGTTAACTGATAAACACGGAATCGAGTGCGGTTGTATTGACTCACAAGGCGAGTCAACAGTCGGTGTTTGGCCAAAATCCAGGTTTAATCAACAATTAACCCACACTAAAGATCAATAAATTAGAAATAATGTGGAGTTAAAATTTATTTTTAACTCTGCACAAATGGTGTATAGTGACAAGTATGCAGAGAGTTCGAACACAGGGAGCAAACAGGGTACAATCAAGCAAATGTGCGTGAGTGAATGTGTCAAGTGTCTACACTAAGCAAGCAAGCAAAGGAATTTTTGTGGGTTTTAATTTTTAATTTTTTTAAATTTTAATTTTTAATTTTGTATTTTGATTTTTAATTTTTTGATTTTTATAATATTCTATTTTATATTTTTTTTCAATATTGGAATTTAAAACAATGTAATAAGAGACAAGATAGATTATTTATAGAAATATGCTAAAATACCCAAAAATTCAGAAATAAAATGTTTTTGGTATTTTTATAATTTTTTTACTGTTTTTGTGATTTCTGGGTATTTTTCCAGGTGTTTTTGGTATTTTTTAAATAGCTAAACAAGGCAAAACAGTGAAATATGTGCTGGCTGTGAGTAAAATGGGATTTAAAAATAGCAACCAGTGCTCAAAATTTTTCACACTAATTTTCAAATGAAGCTACTAAAATATAGAGTAAACAGGAACTGAATTTGTGATTTTTGGAGTTTTCTTTGATTTTATATATTTTTTGAAGTTTTTGAGTGTTTTTAAATTTTTAGTGTTTTTCTTTTGAGATTTTTAGTGATTTTTGGACTGACACTAAAATATGGTAAAATAGACACTAGGGAATTTTTGTGGAATTTTTCGAAGTGTTTTAATATTTTTTATGGATTTTCTAATGCAAACAGTAAAATAAATGCATGTTTTTTATTTTTAATAAAAACGAAAATGCGATAAAAATGCAATGCAAAAATATGGCGTGCAAGTACAAGTTACCAGGAGCTTAAGCCTATTTTTGTGAAATTTTTTGGACTTAAAATGATAATTTAGATAATTAGAACAAGCATCCAAATTTTAAACAGTCCTGGCAGGGGTATATATATATGCAATTTCTCAAACATCCAGGGGCAAGCATGCAATTTTCCACAAAACTTTACACTAAAAGTTCAACTTTTCGTACCAAAAACTAACTACCAGACCCGCAAGGGTATCTACACAATTTTCCCACCAGGGCGCGTGACTTGCACGCGCCTGGCGAGGACCAAAATGTAATTTTCTAACAACCTGGGGGCCTACTTGCAATATTTCCAAAAGTATAACACGTGATAGCAGAGTTTTGGTACTAAAACAAAATACACAAAATGCCGAGGGTGCCCTTGCAAAAATGCCCACACCGCACGTGAACTGGTCGCGTGAGGTGACGTGGTGAGGGACCTAAGTGCAAATAAGAGAAACACGGGGTCCTACATGCAAATATTACAAAGTTTTTACACTACAGACGAAAGTTCTTAGACTAAACCATAAATACAAAATGCGTGAGGGTTAAGGTACAAAATACCCTCGGTGCGCGATCCAACGGCGGTGAAGAGGCCACTTGACACGTGGCGCGCTACGGACGGCCGATGACGCTTCGCTAGTGGATGTCTGAGATTAGATCTCGGCTGAGATCAACGGTGGTTGAGCGCTGATGATCGGACGGTCCACGTTCTAACTGGAGGGGCTCCCTTGATCGGACGGTGGCGAAGGCAGCTGGAAGAGCACGGCGGAGCTCCGGCTGGGCGAAGTTCCTCGAGCTCCTCCGGCTAGCTCCGGTGGCTTTTGGGCTTCAAAATCGGGCTGCTGCCTCCTCGGGTCCTCCTCTATCGTCTGGAGTCGTCAAAAAGCCACGGCGGTGGCCGTGGTGCTCGCTGGTGGCTGGCGGAGCTGGGAGGCTTCGTTGGCTCCGGCGAGCTTCAAAACTCGCCTCCAGATGCTCTCAAATGCACGTTGACCTGCAAAATGAGTCAAGGGGTCCAGGGCAAACTGCCTGGACCCTTGGATGGACGTGGGGGAGCGTGGTTCGACGGGGAGATGATCGGCCGGAGGCGCGCTCCGGCCAAGTGAATAGATCTAGCGATTAAAGCGACGAATCTCGGATTTTTTTGGTGATTTTTAATCCTAAGGGTAAAAGGAGATAAATACATGAAAGGAATGAGAGGGGAAGGGCCCTCAATGGCCGGAGCCAGAGGGAGAAGGGTTACCTCGACCGCCGGGTTGCGGGAGGTGCTGGGAGCTTCTCCGACCTCGATCACCTAGGCTGAAGAGCGTGATCTGGAGCTGTCACCTCCAAGAAGGTCTTAAGCGCACGAAGGTGGAGAGGGGTGGTCCGAAGGAAGTCCAACCGAGGATGGAAGTGGCGGAGCTCTATTTGAAGAAGTTTGGATGCGTGACTTCGAGAAGAAGTCACGGGCGGGCGAGGAAGATCTGGGCAGATCTGGCAAGACGGCGATGGAGATGGATCAACAGGGATCAAGTTCCATGAAGGAAGCGGCGGCAAAGGACGAGAGACGTGGCCTCGAAAAATCCACCAAAGTGGGCAAAAATCGAGGCCACCGCGGACCCAGGGGTCAAGGACAGACTGTTGACCCGCCGGTCAACAGTCGGAGGCTCTTGGTTGGTCCACGTGGACCAACCAGGGAAAAGATTGAGAAATTATTTTATTAATTCGATAAAAAATAGAAAACAGTCGAATTAATTTTTGGTTATTAAATAAAAAATGTTTAATTTTTTATGTAGTATTTTATTCCGATTTTTATGAAATGTATTTTTACAAGTTTACATTTATACCCCTATATAGGTATATTATCTATATATTTTAGTATTTCATTTTTATTTTGTACATTTAATTTTATTTATTTTGTTTATTATTTTGTATAATTATAAAATACTTTTATATACACAAATATGTTTTTATTTTATTTTTTTTTCTGATATGTTTTGTATATGGAATAAAATATAAGTATAAAATGTATAGGTATAAGTATAGGTACATTACCTATATACCCTATATATGTATGTATTTTATTTTGAGTTTTATTTAGGTTTTTATTCCAATTTTAATGTTCATAATCATTAGAAGTAATATTTACAATATTATAAAAATATAAAATCATAAAAATAATAATTAAAGAATAAATGGAATATTTTATTCTGTACACTTATACAATGTGGGTCCAAAACTCAACTTTCAAACCGTAGCTCCGCCAAATGCGAAACCACCGCCATTGAATAGCTTATTTCCTTCTATATACAATTAAAGGTGAGTATGCTGCATTTGGAGTTTTTATTTATGAGATACAGGTCTGGAAAGTTGGCATTTTGGAATTTTATTTAGACCATAACTTTTTATCTGTACATTATTTTTCTGTGAAATCAATTTTGTATTTTTCCTCATTAAATTATCTACAACTCTCATGTACAAAGTTTCTTTATTTGATGTACAAAAGGTGGAACCAAAAATAGGTCCCAAAATGAATAAAGAATGAATATAATAATATGGGTATTTGACCCTTATCTCCCCCTACTTTATTCCTTGTCGACCTATTCATCAAGATGCCTAGGTCTCGGGGTTTTAGGTCATAAAATATTTACAATATTTTATTCTTTTTCTTTTCTTTTATTTATTCTATAATTTTTGGCTTTAATTACAGTAATTTATACACTATTTAGATGCACATGCATGAATGCTAAAATGATGAAATAAAGGCTATTTACAAGTATTTGCTGGGGTTTTTGGTGCCAAAATGATAGAATAAAGATGGTGAAATGTGGATTCATCATCCCCCTATACTTTACCTTTGCTAGTCCCTAGCAAACACTTATGCAATAAGTGCAAAAAGAAAAAGAAAGAAAAGAAAAAGAAGAAAATTAGATGAAGTTTAATTATCGAACTTGTCTTTACAAAATCAAAGTTTGGAGCTTAAGTCGGACCTTTGGAATTTTAGTGCGGTCGGAACCTTAATGAGAACTAAATTTGAAATCCAACAGTCCTTGAGAATCCCAAAACTCTGTCCAAGTCTCCTCAATAGCCAGGTCAGAAATATCTCAATTCATACGCAAACTCTTACGACTATGAATCTGACTTGTACAGTGTAAGTGATATGTAGCTCCCCACCTCAGAAGTAACAAAGAAACAACCTCCCCCAACCTGGTAACTCTAATGCCTCGGTCTAGCAACTCTTTCCTCGAGAAGCGGGGTATTCCCTTCTAAGTTCAAGTGCAACCGGCTCAAGAAGAGGGGGAATAAGAGGTATAGACTTTTGGGAGCTCAACCAGTGTAGCTAAGTCTCCCGCTGTAAGCTTCATGAGATGTAACATGGATACCATAAGCTTTTGCTTTATTGGACTATATACACTCCGGTGGGGTTATTAAATTTTCAATCCGACCCACCACTTTTTTGGAGTTTTTTTTCAAATGCATCTGTACAACATATCTACATGGTGCAGCATATATACAAGAAATTTCTTCTTGAGCCAGTAGACTATCCCTCTTTTGAAGCTTTATTGCAACCCACGGCTTCTGTCTTTAGCCTTCATCACCACTAGACCAAGTTGAGGTGCACTTCCTTCACTATAAGAAGAAGAGAGGTTCCGCCTAGAAGTACTACCCTCATATGCTACCCCAAATCAAAGGAAACTGCCTCCTCACCACCTCATCCGTGGAGAGCTATGTGAAAGGTGCAGGTGTCCAAGTTAGGTCATTATCAACAAGAGTCGTGCGTGTGCTCTGAAATACTCTACTTAGGCAGTCAAGAATCCGTTGAACCAAGTTCCGTGATCTTCAAAGAATTAAGTCAACTAGACCTGAAGCACCTCAAACCCAGTTCCTATAAGATTCCTGTTATTAGGTAGATTTTAAGGTCTAATCAAGCTCCAATCTCCAGATTTTACTTAGACTTGTTCAACTATCAAACTCAATCCGAAAAATGCGAATGCTATGCAATGCAATGCAGAAATTTTTTTTTGATGCAATTTCAAGATTTTTGAACTTTTTATGGGTTTTTGAAAAGATGATGCATGCTTTTTTTATATTTTTCAAAAAGATTTTTCAAATGTTTTTGTGTTTTAGTTTTGCAAATGTTTTTTTTGGGATTTTTGAAAACAAAAAGTTTTTGGCTGAAAGGCTAGGTGAAAAATATGTACATGGGCATGCTTCTTATATATACAAGAGTGGATTTTAAGAATTTACAAGGGTAAGTGGTCAGTTTTCTACATATATATAGTGGATTTTGGTGTGATGTAAATATTCCTCAAACTTATTTGACACAAGTTTTTCAAACAATTTTGAAAACTATAGTCCAAAATAATTTTTTACAAACATTTTACAAACATGTACACATATTTGAAAATCATTTTGCAAAGGCTTTCAAAACAATATGTATAGATTTTTCAAAATATTTTTGCAACCATTTTTCAAACCCTTTGCAAATCATTTTTAAAACGTTTTATTTTACACAAAGAAAATAAATTTTACAATCCAAACATTTGTATAAAGGTTGAAAACATGTAACAAAATATTTTCAAAATAGTTTTCAATAGATGTTCACAAAGATTTTCAAACTATTTTTCAAACATTTTGCAAAAAACATTTTCACCTGATTTGTTAATCGGTAAATACAAAAAGAATTTGAGGAACAAAACACCTTTTTGTTAAAGATTTTTAATGAATTTTTTTAAAGAATAATTAGCCATTTTATTAAGAACATACGAAAGTACGAGTTATGGCTAACGTATATACATAGTATATACGACCCCCTATATTTAGCTTGAGCTATGTCCTCATAGATCGGAGAGAAAAGAGAAGACATAACTCGTACTAAGTATAGACAAGTCTAAGGAATAAAGGAATAAATGAATGAACCAATGAGAAGTTGACCGTCCCCCCTATACTTAGGATCAAATAATCCTAAGTATAGCAGACTGTACACAAAGCAGGGAGGGTCAAGGGTGGGAATGAACATATCGTACTCAAATTGTCTCCCACTATACTTAGGGTAAGATATCCCTAAGTATAGACAAGGAGAGGAGACAATGGAGAGGATCGAAAAGAATAGAATCAACTCGGGGTGCACACCCCCCTATACTTAGGACAAAGTACATCCTAAGTATGGAAGATTGTCTACAAAGGCGGCACCTTTCTGATAGATGAAGAAGATAGAAAAGGAAAAGAAGAAAAGAAGAAAAGAAGAAAATAGATCAACACATGAGAGAGTGATATGAACAGATGAACTGTACAGCGGAAGATAGAAGTGATCACCATGTATGAGATGCAGATGATATGAGTCAAAGGACACATCTCATACCAAAAGAATGGGGGCAACGTTAATGGTCGGTCATGATCTAGATATAACTTCAGGCATTGACCATTGACGCGGAAGGTAGAGGAAGATGACGGTTCGGATATGTCGATGCTGCCATTGTCATGTACCTTTATGACCACATACGGACCTTTCCACTTGCTCTGTAATTTCCCTGGAAATAATTTCAGCCTAGAGTCAAACAACCATACTCTCTATTATGACTGATATGGGAATCATGCCATGTCTTCACTTTCTCCTTGTACTGTAGGCTGTTGGAAAAGGATGTATCTCTCAGTTCTTCCAGGGCTGCCAATTCTGCTCTTCTCTGGTCTCCTATACTCTCGGGATCTAGCAGTAACTCAGTGACTGCCCAAAAAGATTTATGCTTGATCTCCATTGGCAGATGGCACGGCTTGCCATAGACGAGTCGAAAGGGAGATGTCCCCAATGGATTCTTGAAAGAAGTCCGATAAGCCCACAAGACCGAGTCCAAAGCTGTGACCAATCTTTTCGGTCGGGCGGACAACTTTCTGCAAGATATCTTTATCTCCCGATTTGATACTTCGGCAAGACCATTAGTCTGAGGGTGATATGGAGTGGCTACCCGATGGTCAATGCCGAACTCGTCTGCAAGGGCCCTAACCTTATCATTGATGAAATGAGACCCCCCGTCTGAAATCAAGACTCTAGGTACCCCGAACCGTGAAATGATATTTTTCCTCAAGAATTGCACACGGTTTTCGCATCTGCGGCTCGGGCGGGGATGGCCTCAACCCATCGGCTGACATAATCCACAGCGAGCAAAATATGCTCGAATCCCTGACTCTTAGGAAATGGGCCCATGAAATCAATCCCCCATGCATCAAAAACCTCATAGAAGTGAATGGGTTGCATGGGCATCATGTCTCTCTGTCCGCAGGTTCCCATTTTCTGACAGTCAGTACATCTCTTCACGAACTCATCAGAATCCTTGGAAGAGAGTAGGCCACCATAGGCCGGATTGAAGCACCTTCTGTGCTGTCCTTTTTCCTGAATGATGTCCTCCTGCCTCAAGCTGTGGCAGTATGTGAGGACGCTCTGCTGCTCTTCTTGAGGAATGCACCTCCTCCAAATACTATCCCCTCCTTCATGATAAAGGACGGGATCCTCCCAATGGTAAAACTTGGCCTTAGCTAGGAAGGTCTCAAGTTTCTGCCTGGGCCAACCCTGGAGGGACTGTCTTGACGACAAGATAGTTTAAAAAGTCAGCATACCATGGGAGTGAGGTGACAGCCAAGATCGCCTCATCTGGAAACGTCTCAGTGATAGGTGCGCTGGGCTCAGATTCCTCAAGATTCTCCAAGTCTGGAGAGATGATCCGCACAACATTCTTGACTCCAGGCTTATCCTTAATTTCAATGTCAAATTCCTGGAGTAGAAGGATCATCTGGTGAGACGTGCTTTGGCATCCTTCTTAGCCATTAAGTACCGGATGGCGGTGTGATCAATGTAGATTGTCATTCTAGATCCGAGAATATACGATCGATACTTATCAAGAGCGAAGACTATGGCCAGCATCTCTTTCTCAGTCACAGTGTAATTCCGTTGAGAGGCATCCAAAGTCCGGCTGGCGTAGTGAATGGCAAAGGTATCCATCCCTCCTTTGTCCAAGCACAGCCCCAACGGCAAAATCTGAAGCATCCGTCATGATCTCGAATGGGGAGAGACCAATCAGGTGGCTGAAGGACAAGAGCAAAAACAACCATCTCTTTGAGAGTCTCGAAGGGCGTAAGACACTTATCATTTACAATAAACTCGATGTCTTTCGTCAGTAAGTCAGTGAGCGGTCGGGCAATTCGACTGAAGTCCTGAATGAACCGTCGGTAGAAACGACATGCCCTAGAAAAGATCGTAACTGACGCAAATTGGACGGCGGATTGAGTTTTCTAATGATATCCACCTTGGCAGGATCGACCTCCATGCCCCTGTTGGAGACGATGTGACCAAGGACCGTCTCCTGAGTCATCATGAAATGACTCTTCTCCCAGGATAAGACAAGATTGACCTCAATGCAGCGCTTCAGCACACGGTCTAGGCAGTCAAGACAAGCGTCGAACCCGTCGCCATAGACCGAGAAGTCATCCATGAAGACCTCTAAACAGTCACCCACCATGTCCGAAAATATGGACAACATGCACCTTTGGAATGTCGCCGGAGCGTTACATAGACCAAAGGGCATCCGTCTGAAAGCATATGTCCCAAACGGACAGGTGAATGTCGTTTTCTCCTGGTCTTCGGGCGCAATGGCCACTTGATATATCCAGAGTACCCGTCAAGGAAACAATAATGACTCTTCCCGGCTAGCCGCTCGATAATCTGATCAATGAATGGTAGCGGGAAGTGATCCTTCTTGGTGGCCTCATTCAATCGTCTGTAGTCCACACAGACCCTCCAAGAAGTTGGTACTCTGGTAGCGATCTCCTCTCCAGACTCATTGACAACAGTAGTGATACCCGTCTTCTTGGGTACCACATGTAACAGACTTACCCATTTGGAGTCGGAGATGGGATAGATGAAATCGGCGCTCCACCACCTTGAAATTTCTTTCATGACTACGTCTCGAAGATTCGGTTCAGCCGTCGCTGGAACTCACGCGACCGCTTAGCATTATCCTCGAGATAAATGTGGTGGGAGCTAATATTTGGGCTCAGCCCCTGGAGATCAGCTATACTCCAACCGATTGCCTTGCGGTTTTCTTTCAAGAACCTCCATCAGATGAGATTCTTGTTCTCCAGTCAAATCTGCTGAGATAATGACTGGGTGCATTTCTGCCTCACCCTGCAAGGAATCTATACTTCATTGACTGCGGCAGAGGTTTCCGTTCTGGAAAACTGGGAGGTGGCAGATCTGGCTTCTGATATGTCTGTGTAAACGCTAACCAGGTTGCATGGGGAGATCTCTCGCAGTGCATGAATCCCTGATGAAGGGCGGCCGGCTGAATCATCAATGAACTGGTACGGGCTCGCACTCTGTCATGGCTGTTGGCTCAGAAGGAATCAGACAAGGTAAATATTCATCAAAATCATCCCAGAATCCGAGGGATCAGAAGAAGATGAGCAAGAATGAAATCATCAGCACCACTCGTCACAACACTGTCAGCCTCATGTGTATCCTCATCCAGGGATGTGCTCTCCCGGCTCTCGACTGCCATAGCTGAGATATAGTGAATCGGTAGGCAAGGCGAGGGTCGGTGCTACAGGATCTGTCCAGTTGGATTCATCATCAGTCATCTCAAAATCACAAACCTGGTGGATGTCTAGCTCTTCCTCTGTCATTTGCGCTGCTTCACTGGATCGCTCTGAGCATTCTAATTCTCTAGCTCTGGTCTCCTCGATCATCTCTATTTGTATGGTTTCGCCTCACGCGAAAGCATACCTTCCCGTTATCATGGTCGGTCATCGCCTTGGCTGTGGCCAATAATGGACGTCCGAGTATGATGGGGGCATCAGTTACCGACTCAGGGATCTCCATGTCCAACACAACGAAGTCCACGGGGAATTTCATGCCCTAAATGGTAACGACCACGTCTTTCAATAACCCCTTTGGCCTCTTTATCGATCTATCAGCAAACTGAAGGACTGTTCTGCTTCGAAGAAGAGGGCCAAACTCGAATTGCTTGAGTAAGGCTGCCGGAAGGAGGTTAATTGAAGAGCCGCTGTCGTAAGTAGAGTACGATCAAACTGCTGCTCCTGAATCTCGCATTTGACATAGGAGCTCCTGCGTCTGGTCGCTTGGCTGGCAGCTTGTTCTGGATGGTGCAGCATGTGTCATGAGTGAGCATATGGATTTGATTCTCTGTGCCTCTTCTTCCTTCGGACAGTAGTTGTCTCTTTCAAGTTCTTTTTGAAGAAGGGGATATGCTCAAATGCTTCTCGTAGAGTCAGCTGAATGTGAAATCTGTCAATCATTTGGTTGCCGAACTCTACCTGCTGGTTCTTTTTTGGATTTTCTTTTTTATTCCCCTTCGCTGGCGGAGTGCCTCAAGGAAGGGGATTGTAGGGGCCTCCTCAGATGGAAGACTAGGAATCGGTCCCTGTGCCTGTGAAGACGGAGAATCCATACAAACATCATCGTGCAACACATATGGATCCGCAATTTGAAACAGAAACCTTTCCTTTATTCATATTTTTGTTTTTCTTTTTGTTCCCACAGTCCATAGGTACAAAATGTGGTAACATCACAGATGGAGGCTCAACAATCGTAGAGGTGGTGGCCTCAGTACTACCACGGCACCTGGCTCTGCGGCATCAGCACCGCACTCTGGTTCAGTATACAAACTGGTGGCACCAGCACCACCGTCTGTAACTGGTATCATGACGGCATCAGCACCGTCGTCTGGATCTTCATCCTTGGTGGCCTCAGCACCACCGTCTCTGACATCATCATTAGCGGCATCAGCACCGCTACTCTGCTCCTATGGCGCTCCTGGTTCTGCATCTGGTTGTCGCTCAGAAGAGGCACCGCCGGCTGGTATCCTACCGCTCCTAGTAGTAACAAAATCAGCATCATAAAAGGAACAAGATATGTCACTCAAATAGTCACTAGGAGAGGTATCTTCTGTAAACTCTACCTGCTCAGACTTTCTTTTCAGACTGTTCGGGTTAGGTTCAATCTGAGCGGGTTATGGAGGCCTTGCCTTTGATTATTTCTCTCATTTCCTGTCGGAATTCATCCATTCTTGCCTGAAAGATGCTTGTTGTTGGAGAGCAAGCGGGCAAGATCATTAAGAGTTGGGTTCTCAAAGGTGGGATCCTGAGAACCGGATGGTTGTCCCTGCTGGAAATGGGGCTGCTGCTACTGTTGTGGTTGATACTGGGTAGGAGGGTGGGGGTAAGACTGCTGAGGCGGCTGTCGCTGCCTCCACGACTGTCCCTGATAGGTGGGACGAGGACCATTCTGATATTGCTGCTGATGGGCATACTGGGGCTGCTGCTGTGGTTGTTGCTGGCTGCTTTGATGTCCTGGGCAGGAGGCTGCTGCTGGATGAGGATCCACCATTTGCCCCAACGGAATCCGGGGTGATTACGACGAATCCCGGGCTGAGGGTACCGATCATACCAATCCCATTGACTTCCATCAATGGTTCCTGCTCAAAGGAGGGTGGAGGAAGAACTGCCAGTGGATGCTCCTGCTGATACACCACCATCTGAGTGTCTGGAGATGGTGGTTGTGCTGGATAGTACTGTAGCAGTGGAACCGGCTCTACCTAGATATGATTCACCTGTCGGTATGAGGTAGAGGGTTGGTTGGAGCTGCTACCGCTGGCGTCAGCCCGTGACCTGGGAGGCTGTTGGGAGTGAGCTTGTGCCTCCTGAATGCATAGGATTTGAGTTTTCAGGTCACTCATGGTTTTGGTGAGAAGGTCCATCTGAGCAAGACCTTGATTCTGCTTCTTCTCGAGGATCTCCATGCGGTCTAGCTTCTCACTAATAATGCCCATGTCGGCTGCGGCTGATTCGGCTTGGGCTGCGGCTACCGACGATGTATTGGGACCGACATCGATGCGGGCAATCCTCTGGAATGATCCTGCTCCCTGTGGGGGCTTTTGTTGTGTGTAGACTCTGGCTTGGGTCATCACAGTTGAATTTTCTGCCATGCCTTCATAGATGGCCCAGACGTTGTCTTCACCCTTAGAGAAGTACGACCCACCGCAGGAGGCGTTGACAAGCCCCTGCAGCTCCGGTGTCAGCCCACAGAAGAAACTCTGCACGAGATTGGGCTTGGATATATCATGATGAGGACACCAGTCGATGAGCTCTCTGAATCGATCCCAGGCTTCATGGAATTGTTCATTTGGGATCATGACAAAATTACTGATCATGGCTCTAGCTGCATTGGTCCGGCCGAGAGGATAGTACTTCTTCAAATATACGGTCTGGAGATCTGCCCAAGTGTCAATGAATCGCCCTAGATGCTTGAGCCAATATGCGGCTCTGTCAACTAATGAGAATGGGAAGGCGATCATCTTGATTGTGTCCTTGGTCATCAACCGATCATGGATGGTGCTGCATATCATCTCGAATTCTTGGAGGTGAAGGTGTGGTTCTTCGGTCGGCAACCCATGGAATTTGGGTAGAAGCTGAATTGTGTGGGGCCGAAGCTCGAAATCTCCGTGAATGGGTGGGAGTCGGATCCAACGATGAGTGAGGGATGCAGCTGGGTTGTGCAATTCCCTCATGATGGTCTGTGGTGGTCTCTCAGCGTCTGGATCGCCTCCTCCTGCATCAGGTCCTCCTCCTTCTCCACCTCTGCCGCCTCCTCTGTCGGCTCGGTTCTCTCTCATCTGAGCTATTTCTCTCATCAGATCACCCATGAAAGTACCCTGGTCGCGAATCTGCCTCTGCATAGTTTCCAGGGACGCTAACAAGGAATTATTGATGGCTGCCTGATCAAATAGGAACGGAGGGTGCTCATGATCATCTGCATGTTCGCCTCTGTCTGCCATGTCTGGATTCTCTGAAAAAGCAAAAGAGGCCATCTCAGGTGCTGTCGAATGAGCTGAACTCTGTGATGCACTGTACTCTGAAACAATTGGACTGAGAGAAGGAGAATGGGAAGGGTGGTCGAGGGGGAACAGGGTGGATGTAAACTCAGGCTCGGAGAGCGGACTCTCCGAGGTAGTTCTAGATGAATAAGGAGGAGTGCGGGATAGCGGTGTCGACAATGTCGGCCTAAGAGATCTCCGTCCCATCATCTTGATTATTGGGAAGAGCAGAGGGAATGTAGAAGAAAAAGAAGAGTGAAAATGAGATGCAACAAAATTGCGCACGATTGTGCGGTGTTTTTGATCTTGACCTAAACAAATCTTGCAATCAAACACAAATCAGGGGTAAGTTCACCAACTCAACACGTAAAGCCGTGAAGGTTCGGCTTTTATCTTGTCAATTTTATCTTGATTCAGGAAGTTATCTTTTCACGAGTCCTTAGAACGCTACGCCTAAAGGAGAGAGAGTATTGCCGGAAGAGTATCTCGTACTTGTCCTCCTCCTGTGTAACCTGTAGCTTGCACTTTTTGAGGTCCTTGTAACCCCTTCCTGGATCCCTACTCAGCCAAAGAATAAGAGAGGAAGCCAATAGGCGAAACCGATACTTCAGAACTCGCTCGCAACGGAATCACCGTGAGCATGCAAGAGCCTACTCGGACGCGAGACGATGAGACAGACACCCCCGTGAAGGCGTAGCCTAGGCTCGATACTTCGGACAAGGTCGATGCTCTACACAATAGAGAGTCACCAATGTTGACCAAGCCCTACTCGTCCACGTACGATAGAAGCGCCAATACTTCAGAAATCCAGGCGATACACAAGGCAGCCACAAGCTGGGTTTTTGGCTCTAATCCTTACGAAGCGCTCACCTCACTTGGAAGGAGACCTTCCCATGCAACCTGAATACAAGTGAGGGTGTTACTCTCCCCAAGCAATGAATCCAATTAGCGATTTTATTTTTGGTCAAGTTTTCTTAGTAGTCCCTTTTTTAATTTTTTTGGTGTTATCGCTTCTTTTGAGTAGATTCAAACAAGCGCCTAACGATTTTGGTATTTTCTTGATCCTACTTTGTCCAAAAACAGAGGGAGAATAGAGTCGTAAAAGCCGTGCAAGTCGACACAAAGATGGAAATCTCACCTTTGTGCCTAAATGATGGATGCAAAGTAAGAAGACTTACAGTGAATCCCAGCTCTCTCCATGCGGGATGCAAAGCAGAATTTTATAAACCTAGTCTATATGCCGATATGCAATGCGGAAATCGTCCTAAGATAGGCAACTGCTAGCGTGAAGAACCACAAGTCAACCACCTATCGTTGATCCTAAGAGTCCGGTCTAGACCCTCCCCTCCTCTTCTCGACACATCGAGTTCAGGAGTAGCGCTTGATGGAGAGGGCTCGCGGCGCGGCGGATCTAAGAAAGGTAGCTGACTGTTTAATTAAACTAAGTCCAAGTACAAACTATAGGTACATGCAAAGGTTATTAGTGTGTTTGGACCTAATTTAATCGATCAAGCAGGCCTAGATCTAAGGGCTCAATCCACAAAGAAAGTGAAAATGAAATCAAAACCGGCAAATGACAGCGGCAAAACTCGATAAAAACCGCGGTGAGCCCCCGGGTGAACAAACATCCGGAAATTAGGCCCGGAGTGTCCAAAAGTCCAAGTACCTGTATTATTACAAATTATCCAATCACTCTCTCACAAAAATAATTACAAGCTAAACTACCACTCTCTCACTCCTCCTGCTCTCTCCTGCCGGTTTGGCTAAAGAATAGCCGATTCCGCTTCCCAAGGATGCTCCGGGTCACCTAAGCGATCCGCCTCGCTCCGCGGTCCCTCGCAAGAAGTCAAGAGAAAAGTGGTCAGAACAGCTCAACAAGATATATCAAAAATATAAGGGATGGAAAATAAATCTATGGTAAACAATCACACAATCAAACAAAATGTGAACTACTCGCTGTTGCTCCCCGGCAACGACGCCATTTGATAAACACGGAATCGAGTGCGGTTGTATTGACTCACAAGGCGAGTCAACAGTCGGTGTTTGACCACACAAAATCTCGGTTTAATCAACAATTAACCCACACTAAAGATCAATAAATTAGAAATAATGTGGAGTTAAAATTTATTTTTAACTCTGCACAAATGGTGTATAGTGACAAGTATGCAGAGAGTTCGAACACAGGGAGCAAACAGGGTAGAATCAAGCAAATGTGCGTGAGTGAATGTGTCAAGTGTCTACACTAAGTAAGCAATCAAAGGAATTTTTGTGGGTTTTTAATTTTATTTTTTTTTAATTTTAATTTTTAATATTGTATTTTGATTTTTAATTTTCTGATTTTTATAATTTTCTATTTTATATTTTTTTTTCAATATTGGAATTTAAAACAATAGAAAAAAGAGACAAAATAGAGTATTTATAGAAATATGCTAAAATACCCAAAAATTCAGAAATAAAATGTTTTTGGTATTTTTATAATTTTTTACTGTTTTTGTGATTTCTGGGTATTTTTCCAGGTGTTTTTGGTATTTTTTTAAATAGGTAAACAAGGCAAAACAGTGAAATATGTGCTGGCTGTGAGTAAAATGGGATTTAAAAATAGCAACCAGTACTCCAAATTTTTCACACTAATTTTCAAATGAAGCTACTAAAATATAGAGTAAACAGGAACTGAATTTGTGATTTTTTGAGTTTTCTTTGATTTTATATATTTTTTTGAAGTTTTTGAGTGTTTTTAAATTTTTAGTGTTTTTCTTTTGAGATTTTTAGTGATTTTTGGACTGACACTAAAATATGGTAAAATAGACACTAGGGAATTTTTGTGGAATTTTTCGAAGTGTTTTAATAATTTTTATGGATTTTCTAATGCAAACAGTAAAATAAATGCATGTTTTTGATTTTTAATAAAAACGAAAATGCGATAAAAATACAATGCAAAAATATGGCGTGCAAGTACAAGTTACCAGGAGCTTAAGCCTATTTTTGTGGAATTTTTTGGACTTAAAATGATAATTTAGATAATTAGAACAAGCATCCAAATTTTAAATAGTCCTGACAGGGGTATATATGCAATTTCTCAAACGTCCAGGGGCAAGCATGCAATTTTCCACAAAACTTTACACTAAAAGTTCAACTTTTCGTACCAAAAACTAACTACCAGACCCGCAAGGGTATCTACACAATTTTCCCACCAGGGCGCGTGACTTGCACGCGCCTAGCGAGGACCAAAATGTAATTTTCTAACAACCTGGGGGCCTACTTGCAATATTTTCAAAAGTATAACACGTGATAGCAGAGTTTTGGTACTAAAACAAAATACACAAAATGCCGAGGGTGCCCTTGCAAAATGCCCACACCGCACGTGAACTGGTCACGTGTGGTGACGTGGCGAGGGACCTAAGTGCAAATAAGAGAAACACGGGGTCCTACATGCAAATATTACAAAGTTTTTACACTGCAGACGAAAGTTCTTAGACTAAATCATAAATACAAAATGCGTGAGGGTTAAGGTACAAAATACCCTCGGCGCGCGATCCAACGGCGGTGAAGA
The DNA here is from genome assembly GCA_037367405.1 of Ottelia alismoides. Lineage (NCBI taxonomy): Eukaryota > Viridiplantae > Streptophyta > Magnoliopsida > Alismatales > Hydrocharitaceae > Ottelia > Ottelia alismoides. Next base: position 328,122 of record JAZKJV010006696.1, on the reverse strand, counting down.
GGCCACTTGACACGTGGCGCGCTACGGACGGCCGATGACGCTTCGCTAGTGGACGTCTGAGATTAGATCTCGGCTGAGATCAATGGTGGCTGAGCGCTGATGATCGGACGGTCCACGTTCTAACTGGAGGGGCTCCCTTGATCGGACGGTGGCGAAGGCAGCTGGAAGAGCATGGCGGAGCTCCGGCTGGGCGAAGTTCCTCGAGCTCCTCCGGCCAGCTCCGGTGGCTTTTGGGCTTCAAAATCGGGCTGCTGCCTCCTCGGGTCCTCCTCTATCGTCTGGAGTCGTCAAAAAGCCACGGCGGTGGCCGTGGTGCTCGCTGGTGGCTGGCGGAGCTGGGAGGCTTCGTTGGCTCCGGCGAGCTTCAAAACTCGCCTCCAGATGCTCTCAAATGCACGTTGACCTGCAAAACGAGTCAAGGGGTCCAGGGCAAACTGCCTGGACCCTTGGATGGACGTGGGGGAGCGTGGTTCGACGGGGAGATGATCGGCCGGAGGCGCGCTCCGGCCAAGTGAATAGATCTAGCGATTAAAGCGACGAATCTCGGATTTTTTTGGTGATTTTTAATCCTAAGGGTAAAAGGAGCTAAATACATGAAAGGAATGAGAGGGGAAGGGCCCTCAATGGCCGGAGCCAGAGGGAGAAGGGTTACCTCGACCGTCGGGTTGCGGGAGGTGCTGGGAGCTTCTCCGACCTCGATCACCTAGGTTGAAGAGCGTGATCTGGAGTTGTCACCTCCAAGAAGGTCTTGAGCGCACGAAGGTGGAGAGGGGTGGTCCGAAGGAAGTCCAACCGAGGATGGAAGTGGCGGAGCTCTATTTGAAGAAGTTTGGATGCGTGACTTCGAGAAGAAGTCACGGGCGGGCGAGGAAGATCTGGGCAGATCTGGCAAGATGGCGATGGAGATGGATCAACAGGGATCAAGTTCCATGAAGGAAGCGGCGGCAAAGGACGAGAGACGTGGCCTCGAAAAAGCCACCAAAGTGGGCAAAAATCGAGGCCACCGCGGACCCAGGGGTCAAGGACAGACTGTTGACCCGCCGGTCAACAGTCGGAGGCTCCTGGTTGGTCCACGTGGACCAACCAGGGAAAAGATTGAGAAATTATTTTATTAATTCGATAAAAAATAGAAAACAGTCGAATTAATTTTTGGTTATTAAATAAAAAATGTTTACTTTTTTATGTAGTATTTTATTCCGATTTTTATTCATTTTTATGAAATGTATTTTTACAAGTTTACATTTATACCCCTATATAGGTATATTATCTATATATTTTAGTATTTCATTTTTATTTTGTACATTTAATTTTATTTATTTTGTTTATTATTTTGTATAATTATAAAATACTTTTATATACACAAATATGTTTTTATTTTATTTTTTTTCTGATATGTTTTGTATATGGAATAAAATATAAGTATAAAATGTATAGGTATAAGTATAGGTACATTACCTGTATACCCTATATATGTATGTATTTTATTTTGAGTTTTATTTAGGTTTTTATTCCAATTTTAATGTTCATAATCATTAGAAGTAATATTTACAACATTATAAAAATATAAAATCATAAAAATAATAATTAAAGAATAAATGGAATATTTTATTCTGTACACTTATACAATGTGGGTCCAAAACTCAACTTTCAAACCGTAGCTCCGCCAAATGCGAAACCACCGCCATTGAATAGCTTATTTTCTTCTATATACAATTAAAGGTCAGTATGCTGCATTTGGAGTTTTTATTTATGAGATACAGGTCTGGAAAGTTGGCATTTTGGAATTTTATTCAGACCATAACTTTTTATCTGTACATTATTTTTCTGTGAAATTAATTTTGTATTTTTCCTCATTAAATTATCTACAACTCTCTTGTAAAAAGTTTCTTTATTTGATGTACAAAAGGTGGAACCAAAAATAGGTCCCAAAATGAATAAAGAATGAATATAATAATATGGGTATTTGACCCTTATCTCCCCCTACTTTATTCCTAGTCGACCTATTCATCAAGATGCCTAGGTCTCGGGGTTTTAGGTCATAAAATATTTACAATATTTTATTCTTTTTCTTTTCTTTTATTTATTCTATAATTTTGGCTTTAATTACAGTAATTTATACACTATTTAGATGCACATGCATGAATGCTAAAATGATGAAATAGAGGCTATTTACAAGTATTTGCTAGGGTTTTTGGTGCCAAAATGATAGAATAAAGATGATGAAATGTGGATTCATCATTAACTAGTCGTTGTACATGCGTATAATCTTGTTAAACAAATACAATTTATAATCTCGACGGTGCCATGAAATAAACGGAATCAAATAAAGGGCAAGTCAGGTGTCGAACCACAAGGACCTAGAAAGCTTTGCGAATTTTTCTTGAACTCTATTTCTAGAGGGACTACGGTGAAAATGTAACGAGAATGAAATATGAGAAGTGGATGTGAATGAAACTACTTAACTTACTTGAACTGTTTTGCTAAAATGTCAGGGAGAATGTGAAAATCTTGCACATATCAATTGAAGATGGTCAACTTGCACTACCCATTAGTTAAATTTTGCAACTGAATGAATAACTTTTGTAGAGATTTAAATCACAGAAATAACAACTTCTATCTTATACGTTCATTGAAAATACTTTAACGGCTATGGATGAGAGAACAACAAATAGCTTAGATTTAGATTGCAATGATGTTCAAGGAGAATGGATATAAAGAGAGTACTCCCTTCTCCATGGTGTTCATACGGCTGTGCTCCAGGAGTTTAAACGAAGCACTTGTGACGAATGGGTTGGAGATGAAATGAAGGATCGTGCACCGAATGCAGCTGGAACAGATGAGTGTATAAGTGGTGTACTGGAGGGTGCGAGACGTGCAAGACGACGTGTCAGACGTTGCTGAAGAATGTCGTAGGCTGATTGTCGTATGGGACTGCAATGGCGCAACTGGAGAGCGCTAGGGGAGGCTGCGGGCTGGTGGCTGCTCGCTGGAGTGCGCAGTGGTGCGCGGCCAGCACTGGAGAGCGTGGGAGGTCGCTGCGGATTACACGCAGGAGAGCACGGGCAGTGGCCGCTTGCTGGAGGGTGGTTGAAGCACAGGGGAGCGCTCAGGGAAGCACGGCGGAGGAGAGTAGCGCGCGGCGGCATGCAAGGGTCTCGCAGGAGTGCTGGGCGTGCACCACAAGATAGAGGATGTCCGAGAGGGAGGAGAGGAGTGGCGCGCACAGGTGGGGTGCGCAGCTGCGGGCTGCGGGAGAGTGACCGGCAGCGGGCTGAAGGAGCACCGCGAGGAGGAGGATGGTGCGATGGAGGCGCCTATGTCTTCAAGAATGCAAGGGAGAGCTGTTGTGTCTGCATGAGAAAATAGACGAGAGAGAGAGAGAGGGGTGCGAGAGAGAAGAGAATGGAGAGGGGGAGATGGTTGACATGCATTTGCATGGGGTTCTTTTTATAAAGGCCCTATGCATCTCCTCAACATGAAGAGTCACATGCATGTAAAGACAAAAGCATTTAATTCCATTCATGCATGGGGAGAAGAGAGAGATCAATATGGCTGATTCTTTCATGGGAAATGGGAGAGAGAGAGAGAGAGAGAGTAAATAAGGATATGGCAGATTCTTTCATGTAAGACATTTAAAGAGTGGGAATTTTTCACTCTCAACCTTCCCCTTTTCTTTCCAACAAAATGTAAGAGATATTTTGTAGAACCAAGTCAATATGTTGGTTGTTGATTAAATTAATGCTCTATAAGTGTACTCAATTTCTCTCTGATAAATCTGATTAATGATGATAATTAATGAGAATATTTTATCAGATGTTTTCTTGATTTTATGATGATTTTATACGCTTATACGCATGAAATAATGTAGACATATATTATGTGAATTTAGAGTTTGTAACATAGGAATTGATATTGTATTCCACATAATTTAAGCCTATTATCACAGCATATCATGTAATCATCACACCCCCATACTTAAATCTTGCTAGTCCCGAGCAAGAATAAGATAAGTAATAATGAAGGATAAGGAGAATAGCCAAGATAGATTGGGTGAGGGTTTACATCAAAAATACCCACAAAGTCTCGAGTTTTCATATCTTAACCACACAAATACATAAACTTCAGTGGAATCGACCCATGGATTAATGATTTGTTCAAATTGTCAACTTGACTTGAGTTTTGTGGTTTCAACAGTCTCTCAGTTCCAAAAAAATCAGACATGGTCTCAGAAGGTCGATCAGGTCAGCTCATCCCTAAGAAACAAGTATTCTCTTTGACTTTGAATGGATATAAACAGTGTTAGTGACGTTTTAGCTTTCGTGAGTCAAGAGAACGAGCAAACAACACAATCTATCAAGGTACGGAATGATTCCCTACACATATAGCCTCAGTCCTCACCTGAATTCAGGCATATTCTCCCAAGTATGTCAGCATAGAAAAATAGGTCATAGTTTATTGGAGAATGGGACTTAATTTTTGAGGTTTTCCGTAGACCGCTTTGGTCTGTTGCTCTCATTCTTTTTTTTGCAAAGCATAACCCTAGGCCTCTTTGGGCCTCTTTTAAGAATTTAGGTAGCATCATTGGGCTACTACCACAGCTTTTTGGTGGAGGAGGGTTATTCGGTGGCCTTCTTTTATTGCTTTTGCTTTGTGTATCTTTGCATGATTGGTGATTTTTGACATTTGTATTGTGATATGCCTTTTTGTGGTGCTTTTGTCTTGGATTTGGCATCAAAGGTAGTATCGGCTTAATATTGACTTTGGAGGCACTATATTGGCTTATTTGTTGACGTACTTAGACTAGAGAGATCATGTTGTCCCTGAATCAAGTTCCTTCACTAACTATAGATAAGGTTCAGGCATTGGCACAACCAAGAGGACAACTCCTCACCTCAACTAGATTGTAATTATATCTCGTAAAATAAACTCAATCAAGCTAAGTGAAATGTAAAGTTGCTTAATATCTACTGAAGAGTTTAAGAGTGTTACTAGTTGCTCAGGTGATCTAGTTAGATGCAGAAGTTCATTCACCAGTAGAGTTAGTGGAAGTGAGAGAATAAAGTCCATATGGACCTGAAGAAAGCTTAAAAAACTCATTTCTAGTGAAATTCTGATGAAGTTAAGTGGATTAGGGTCAACTCATCCTCAATCTATGATCTATGCACAATGAAGAGATGATTTCTCAAAATATAGGATAAAACTATGAAGGACGTATTTTTAGTGATTTTCTTGCTTTTTGAAAATATTTTTTAGGGAAATTTTGAAGAGATTTTTTTTTGAAAAGTATGCAATTTTGAAAACTATGCAGACATCCCTCCCCATACTTATCAGAAACCATGTCCTCATGGTGAAGATAATGTGTAATAGCATGACTAAAAGAAGGGGTGAGTGAAAAGGTTTTTTTTCTTCTTTTTTTTGCATGTAGTGTGGAGGGGTACCCCTATACTTATCTAATGCAATGCAATGAAAATAAATATGTGAGCAATAAGATGAAAAGATACCTGTGAGGAGAGGCTCACGAGAGTGCATGATTTAACGCCTCAGTTTGGCGATGTTATGGTTCATTTTTCCTGCAGAAGGTATGTTGTGCAAACAGGCAGAGGACCAGATGGTTCAACAACAGGTTTCAGTCTTTGATCATGGACTTTAAAAGTGGCTTTTGTGTGTGGGTCACAGATTTATATTGCACCATTATCAAAGACTTTAGTTACAATGTATGGTCCTTTCCACTTCGATCTCAGTTTTCTTGCAAATAGTTTCAATTTTGCATCGAAAAGCTACACTTTTTGATTCTCTTGAAATGTTTTTCTCGAAATGTTCGCGTCATGTCATATTTTGATTTTTTTCCCTTATACACCAGGTTGTTGTCATAGCCTTGTGATCTCAATTATTCCAGTTCAGATAAATCCAACAGTCTTTTCTTTCTAGCCTCATAGTAATTAAAATGGCATTTCTTGATCGCCCAGAGTGACTTGTGGTAGATCTCAACAGGTAGATGGCAAGGTTTTCCATAGACTAACCTATATGGGATCATTCATAAGGATGTACGAAAGGCTGTGCGGTAGGCACAAAGAGCAGAAGGTAAGTGTTGAGACCAGTCTTTACGATTAGAGCGAACAATTTTCTGGAGGATAGTTTTGATTTCCCGGTTTGACAGCTCAGCCATTCCATTGGTCTGTGGATGATAGGCAGTTCAGACACGGTGTTCGACTCCATTCTTATTAAGTAAATTATTGACTGAAGCATTCAGAAAATGGGTTCCACCATCACTAATGACCACTTTAGGAAATCCAAATCGGGAGAAGAGATTGGTCAGGAATTTGACAACAGTGGCGCTATCAGCTGTGCGAGTGGAAATGGCTTCAACCCATCGGGACACATAGTCAATAGCGAGCAGGATGTGCTAATAGCCTTGTGAGGTAGTGAAAGGTCCCATGAAAGTCTATTCCCAAAGTATCAAAGATTTCAACTATGTGCACTGGTTGGAGGGGCATCATGTTGCGTCGGGTTATTGTTCCATTGATTTGACAGGCAGGGCAAGATTGAGCAAAATGATGGGCATCCTTAAAGAGTATAGGTCAATAGAAATCACATTGTAATACCTTAGCAGATGTGCGCTTCCCTGAGTGATGTCCTCCACACCCAGAAGTGTGGCAGTGAGTTAGGACATCATTGACTTCAGATTCAGGGATACATCGTCTCCATATCAAATCAGTACCCTCTTTGAAGAGCAAAGGGTCTTCCCAGTGATAGTATCGGGCTTATCTTTAGTTTTGTCTTTCTTATGTTTTGGTCAGTCATCAGGAAATGTGGAGGTGACGATGTAATTGACGATGTCTGCATACCAAGGGAGTTGAGAAACAGAAATGATACTTTCGTCTGGAAAGCTATCAGAAATTGGGATTGTTTCTGTGTTTTATGAAGGGAGTCTTGAAAGATGATCAGCCACGACATTCATTGCTTCGGCCACGCCAGGATTTCTTACATACCACTGGTTCTTTATTTTTAGACAATTAGCTACTTTTCAGTAAGGAATACGGGTAGCCAGTAAACAGTCCGGACTTCCTTAGCATAGTGGGAGGTTTAGAGGACGCCTTAGTCCTCAAGGAATGGGTAACCGTATTTATACAGTACGTACTTACTCCTATACTGGCTGAAAGTAGGTCCAACTAGTCGTAAGGATTGGACCAGTCTGTAGGAAAATACGGGCACCTAACAGTTCATTAATCTTTCCAAGATTGCATTTATCACCAATTAAAATTGACCAGATAATTCGGTCGAACCCTTACGGCCATCATGTGTTGAGTTGGTAAACTTTAGGGTTTGAATTGTATTTTTATTGTGTGAGTTTATTCCGCACATTTACGTGCACCGTAGAACTAGTGCCTCATTCACTATCGTATTCTAATCGGTTCTTTTGACATCAAAGATTACTTATTGGGGGATATTTATTCAGACTTTGCGAATCTTTCGTTGAATCCTACTAGAAGTATGCTTTCAAAGGTCTAGGCGCAACTTTGACCAACCAGAACTCATGACCCTCTTGAGCACAGAATCACCCACTCTCGGGATGGTTACTCTCAAACCATTCCCTTTATCTCTTCTCACCACACTGAGGAAGGCCTTCTCCTCGGTGAGAACATCTTGACTCATAAATCTTCTTCTAATCAAAAACACATTGTTGATTCAGGATCTAAAGAAGATATAAGAAAAATACCTCCAAAGAAGAAAGAAGAGGAAGAAGAACACCATGAAGACCTGATGAGAATGGTACTTGCCAGATTATCTGCATCTAAGAAGCAACACACATTACTCAGAGTTCGGTTAGGATAGCTTAATGTTGGGGTGGAACCACCAATGGATGCGGAGATAACCTCGGATAATATCAAATTCAGAATTATTTGAGTCTGGCCGAACTTGAAGTTGATTTTGAGTTGAAGACATAGTTTTTGAACTTGTTGCTGCACTTTAATGGGAATGCTTCTAAGGAACCATATGCATTCCTAAGGGACTTTGAGCTCATTTGTGCTAACCTCAGACATTCTAGGGTTATCCAGGATTTCATTAGGCTCACAGCCCTTCCATTTGCCTTGGGTGGCAAAGCCGACTATTGGGAGAAAACTCTTGGAGTTACAATCACCACTTATGCACAGTTCAAGGATATGTTTCTGAAGAAGTTCTACCCGCTGAGTAGAACTAACATGATGAGGATGTGCATTACAAGTTTTTCCTAATTATCCCATGAAGACTTTTGTGATGCTTGGGAAAGATTCAAGAACATTCTGTAGAAGTGTCCCTGTCATAATCTAGATGACAACATCTTGGTCCAGTCATTCTTCACTGGTCTCAACCCTGAGATGAACGGTTTAGTGAGAGCTGCATGTGGAGGCAGCTATACATCACGAGGATCGGATACCATCTGAAAGGTATTCTGCAGATGGCTGAAATCAGCCGTCCACAGATGGCCAGTGATGAATCTATGATTAATATATTTGAGTTAAACGCAACACGGGATAGATAATCTTTGTTAATAGAATACTTCTATTCTCTGATAAAGTCTGAAATTGTGCGTATAATAGACTAAATGCGGGCATGCAACCGAGGACAAGAAATGGTAAACCACTTGTATAAGAATAATGAAGGTTTCAGACCAATCTTCGTATGAGGTGGTGGTAACCAATGGATGCCATGGGGAAGATTGAATGATAGAAGCTTCTTTTGAATCTCTTGTATGCACAGATTCTTGAATTCCAGGTTATCCTTCGAGTTGCCGCCATATGTTATCTCGGCTGCAGTTTCTTCAAGTGATTTCTTTTCCCCCAAAATATATCAGTTGAAATACGTTGGTGCGTTCCTTCTCAGCATAATTGCAAGCAATTCTTGTGGGCACAATAACGCACAAAGTAAACAGCAATGTATAGAAACTAAATGACAACAAAGGGAGCTCATCAAACAAGGAAAAACAGAAAGATAAATGAGCAGAAGATTTCAGGTTTGAGTTGCAATGGGCTGTGAGAGGCCAAGAAATCAACTCCATGTGCGGCATCTATCCGGAGGTGGAGGCACATTATGTGGCGTTGTAATCATAGCCCTAACTCCCCACATATCCCTCGCTGCTAGGTCTGGCTCTATGGTTGTGCTTTTATCATCGAGAATGTCTGCGATAGTCCCGGCACGATGGATGGTCGTTTCCCCGTTTATGACGTGTGCGATATCAAAGGGATTGAGATTTAGCATGAAGTGTGTCGCGCTGACCGGGAGATAATCGTAGTCTTTATGGTTTTAGAATGTAATCGGGTCAAGGATAAGAAAACGAGATCTTGGTATGATAGACCATGATCGGATCACAACAACCCTTCCGTAAAGAGAGATCACAGGATAAGAAATATGAAATTGATCGGTTGTTGTTGTACTGGATGCCGAGTATATTGACAGAATCAGACATAATTTCGCCATTAATCCAGTAGTAGATATAGAAATATGAACCGAGCAGTGTAATGCCAATCACGCATTAAGGATATTCTAAGAAAATTGTCGAGATTCCTATTCAGAATGCTAATTTATCGAAACTTGATTTCACGTGATTTGTTCTTTTTGCATGGAATGCACAGCAAATTACGTGGGCCAAATGCCATGTCGCTGTAACATAAATGGAAAGGGGAGGAGAGATAGGGAGCTCTTTACACGCATGGGTCTGAAAGGAATTTAAGCCGTGCCGTTTTGTCAAATAATTGGGAATTTTGCATTAAAGTCCAAAAGAATAGGTGAAGTTGTTGTAAGGCCTTTAAATTCCTTTATATTTTGCAAATAGATATCACAGGATTATGTGATTTAAAGTCAAATGGTATAAAATTATGTTAAAAAAAGGTTGAGTATGATAATAAATGTGAACGGTCTTGAACCTTAAATCAAGTACGACGCCTGAAATTGACCTCAACTAAGTGTGGTACCCATCAAATCCTAATCCCATGAAATTATGCTCAGATGCTGACATTCGACCAGAAAATTCAACCACTGAAATATGCATGGAAAAGCAACTTATTCCATCGTGATAATGCTCGAGAAGACCTTACTCGGGTCTCTTAATGTAATGAATCATAGATTCATCACCCCCTTATGCTTGTCTCTTGCTAGTCCCAAGCAAGACAATTTATTGAAAAACCAAACAACCAAAATGAAAGAAAGGAAATCTAATCTTCTGAGGTTTTCCATTGAGTAAACCCATTTCATATCTCTCCACCTAGCAATAGATGCGATTTTGAATCTTGAACTAAGAGTGACGACAATTTATTTACATATAGTAGGGGGATGGATTCTCTTAAGATGGATGTCACTTAGGTCAAACAGCACCTGAGTATCAAGTTGAACTTAGAATCCAATTGACCTAGGAACCTTATCTGACATTATTTTAGACCATGATGAACGATGTTGTTCTATAACTTGAAGCCTCCCAATTGGCCAAGTGCTCGGTTCGTGTGCAAGCCCAATATTCCCTTAGCACTGATACTAACTGCGGGAGGTACAACTTCCCTTCCAAGTCGGATCCCCCCGTTAGCTTTATTAATGATTTGGTTGGCATTTGTAAGCTTTATTGAGTAGGGTTCGACCATCTGCGTTCGAGATACGCCAACTCTGGCCCTACTGATGCCCCTTATCCACCTGCTCCTGTGGATTTTTAAACAGTCTCCACTATTAGCACTAGTTTGATGCCAATTCTGACACTGCTCAGGAGTAGTGGAAGCATCTTTATTGTTAAAAGTAGAGCGTACTTACATTATGTGTGGAGGTATTTTAAAATACCTTCAATGTACGGATACTTTAGCTTTGTCAACTTAAAGATATAGCTGTTGGGGTCATGTTTCTCCCTTGGAAGGGCCCAACTCCCTAAGTATACGGACCAAGAGTCATGGGTGGTAAGGGTTGAACACTTGTTTTTTCTAGGATTCCTCAATTTGATAGAAGTGTCAAGTGTACTTGACAATGTTGTTCAGATGATTATCTTCATGTCTAACAAGGGATTCAAGATCATCTGATTTCTAATCCAATTTGTCTCTCGGGTAATTAAGCTAAAATAGCCTGAATGGCCTAAGTTACATCAACCTCTTGAGACTCCTATATAAAGGTGAGGTGGGGTCCTCAACACAAGTTCATATATTCAAAATCTCATCAAATGCTTGGGTAAAAAGTATGAAGATGAATGTGCTCAAATGGAAAATAAGTATATCAGAATGAAAAGATTTTTTTGGTTCAAAGACAAGGTTTTGGAAGAATTCAAAAATTTTCATTTTTTTGGTTTTTTTAAGCAAAAACACAGAATATGAAACAAGAGCTAGGAGGACCTGAGGAATCCTAACTAGCCAGCATGACCTATACATCATCGCCTAGTTCATTCTTATCTGGAGGGGAAAGTCAGTTGTCGTCGATCTCTCTCAGGAAGTGATCCCTAGCATGGGACTCGTTACAAAAAATCTTACAGTAATAGAGAAGATTGACAGGAGGATTAATGAGTTAGGCTGGAGCATCTGCAAACTTTGAAAACAGATGGAGGAGTTGACTGAAAAGGTATTTAAGATAAGGATACCAGTCGTGACTGCACCCGCTACCCCCGTATCACCATGTTCAGGAGCAGTTAGTGTCAGAGCAACCCCAGCCGTGGGAGCAGGACCAGTCCTATGCCCACTCTTTCCAATAGCCACCTCCATTAGCAGATACAGTTCAGGAGGAGCCTCCACTAATTTGGGTGGTGAATGGAGTATGGTATACTCAATACCCTATTAGGTAGGGAAGCACGGGGGACCGACAGACCTACCAGCGTCCTCCGACCTTTCACAACACCGCATTCACCTCTGCACCATCTCCTTCACAGTAGAGCTCTGGATTCCAGCTACCCCAGCAGTAGCAGCAGCAGTACCAGCAGTATGGCCGACAGGGCCACTACCAAACAGGATAGCATGGCTCGCAATTTCAGCAGACACCCTAGCAGCAGAACAGAGGCAGTACCCTGGCCAGCAAGGCCAGTCTTCCCATTCTTCTTTCCAGTCTTATCCCCTTCCTTCTTCATCTGGTCCAGTGGACATACAGCAACAGATTCTCGATGAGCTCCTTTCCTACCGGAATGAAATTCATGACTTACAAGTGGATGTCAATTGCTTGTCCAGATGGAGAGACAAGCACACTACACCCTCTACCTCAATCCCAGCCCAAGTTCGGGCTAACCCCAATAGCCTGAACCGATATAGTTCCTAGCAACACTTTTGTCAGGTCTACTATTCAATATCTTGTAGATTTGAACATGAGATTCTTTCGTGGGACGAGGCTAATCATATGTCACTCAGGAGCAGAAGGATTATGATCATATCTTATCGGGCGAGGGACACAAGGAGGGGCATTTCTGGAGATCTACCTGAGGAGTCTTCAAAGGATGAGGAGGAGAGGCAGCATGTTCTGGAGCCCCATCAACACCATTCGAGGATTTCTACTCAGGGAGACGAGATGAGGAGGAGAGTGTGTATGCAGCATCGGTAACATGGATATACTTTTGAGTCTATGGAGGACCTTGCATCTCCGGTTGTGGTAGATACCACATCAGCTTCTATTCCACAACCTATAGTAGATAGCTTTGATTCGATTTTGTGTTGCATAAAAAAGATTCTTGTATGAAGAACTCTGTTTCTATTAATGTCAAGAATGATCTTTCAGTTCATGATTCAGACTCTTCATCTTCTGTTTCCCTAGATTCAATCCCTTTCTCCCGTGCTCTTAAGGTAGGGAAGCGCGATAAAAAGATTCCGAAATATGACCCTGATAATGCACGATTCTGTAAAGAAAATATCATTGTAAAGGTGACATTTAATGAGTATGTGGTTAACCATCCTGCATTCCAAAAATACCTTAAGGTGAGATGCACATTTACAAGGGTTAGAAGGAAGAAAGAGAACCAAAATATAAAGACACACCTCTTATCAGTAGCTACAACATATTGTCTCAAGAATCAGACAATGCCAAAGAAAAAGAGAGACATGGGTGCTCACTATGTGTAGAGTCGTATTGACGACATTGCATTTGCACGCACACTCTTGGTTAAGAGTTCTTCGATCAAATTACTTCCCTTAACATTATATCAGAAATTGTAGTTGGGACCACTTTGCAAATCTAGAGTTTTACTCCAATTCGCAGATCGTTCGGTGAAGAGACCTAAGGGAGAAGTGAAGAATGTTGTTATTTCGATTGAGGGACAGAACTATTAAGTTGACTTCACAGTCTTGGACATGGATACCCCCAATCATTGGAGAGAATCTCATATCATTATCGGGTGATCCTTCCTTAGGACCGCAGGCACAGCTTTCGATTATGGTACGAGAATGATGAAGTTCCGTTCTCCAAGCGGAGAAGTGAACCTTGAGATGAAGTAAACCAAGTGTCAGCGACTTGATTCAGAGAGTAGCACAGAGAACTCATCTTCAGAGGTAGACTGTAGAATGATTAGCACAGTTGGGATTTGGGGACATATTCCTTCGGGACAGAGCGAGACCTCATCTGAAAAGGACATAGTGTATGATGTAGTTTTCCAGGTGTTGTCTGATCTTGTTAGAGATGCATCTACCAATTCCTGTGATGACATAGAGATCCATCTGGATCTATCTGTTCCATCCCCTTCGGAACGATCATGGGACATAGATGATGAATCGGACGCAGCTTCGGTCGAATTACCGTGTATCTTTGGCGATCTGACTCCCCATATTTCTGAGTTGGTAGCAAATACTACACAGCTTAGCCCACCTTCATGCAGCACGAAATCATATTTAGATTCAGTTAAGCCAGATTTGATTGATGATACCACATTGCTAGAACTGAAAACACTTCCTCCTACACTCAAGTATGCCTTTCTTGTGGAACCCAAATAGATATATCATGTTATCATTAGCTCAGACTTGACTTTAGAACAGGAGTCTAGATTGTTAGAGGTCTTAGAGAGGAACTGCAAAGCAATAGGCTGGACAGTGTCGGATTTCATGGAGATCAACCCCGCTCTCTGCTCGCACCACATTTTTACTGAAAATAATGTAATACGTTCCCATGAGTTCCAAAGGAGACTTAACCCCAATCTATGGGAAGTAGTGAAGAAAGAGATTGGGAAATGGTGCAATGCAGGGTTTATATACCCTATTTTTGACTCCAAGTGGGTGGCCCCGCTTTATGTTGTCCTGAAGAAGTCGAGACGTCAGATGGTCACCAACGACGAGGGGGAAGAGATCGCGACACGAGTACCCACGTCTGATTTGTTTGTGTTGATTACAGGTGCTTGAATGCTATGAACAAGAAAGACCACTTTCCCTTGCCTTTTATTGATAAGATCTTGAAGAGTCTCGCAGGGAAAGAGTTCTTCTGTTTTCTTGATGGGTACTCGGGCTACAACCAGGTAGCTATAGCCTCTGAGGATCAGGAAAGACCACATTCACATGTCCATTCGGCACTTATGCTTTTAGGTGCATGCCATTCGGGCTCTGTAATGCCCTGTGCACATTTCAGCGGTGCATGATAGCCATATTTTTCGAGATGCTGGGATATTTCCTAGAAGTGTTCATGGATGACTTCTCGGTCAATGGTGATTCCTTTTATACATGTTTAGCACACTTGGACCGAGTCCTCAAGAGGTATAAAGAGGTGAATTTGGTACTCTCATGGGAGAAAAGTCACTTTATGGTGACAGAGGGTATCGTGTTGGGGCATGTCATCTCCAAAAGGGGAATGGAGGTTGTGTTAGCAATGTGAGCCCCGGGCGAACCATTTCTACAATAAATGTTATTGTAATGAATAAATTATCAATAAAAGTTATTGTTTATTTTTCACTCCCCTTCTGAGATTAATGAATGAATGCACTATAGGGTCCCTCTGTACAATAAGGGTTATGTACCATGGCCAACTTAATGATTATACAGCTGTTGATTCATTGGATGGATCATAGAGGCTGATGCTTGGATGAATATCTAAGGAGTTAGATAGAGGACTCATCAAGCATCATCAAATGATCATTAAGTGATGATCTCCAGTCTGAGTGGGAGATGGCAATCCTATCTCATATGACTGATATCTGACTGACCTCTTGATGCAGGTCCTCTTCATGGGAATAATGATTCAGAGGTGTCAGGTTAGTTAAGTCAATGGGTTGACTTGACGAGATCGAGATAACCAAAGACCTACGTTGAATACTGTCACAACATAGGCATGCATCCTCTGACTAGAGACAGATGTATTGCTATATGTCTGAGTATGTACATTTGGCAGACCAATAGGTTGATGACCTAATCAAGGTCTATATACCGGCGAGCTGGTGTGCATATAAGGACATATGAGTAATACGATCTCTCAAAGGGATCATACAGGTTCACTTGTGAACCGGGAGACATGAGCTCACTCATGAGGTATTGGGACTGAACAAATTCCATGCATGGTCGTCATGCTTCGGAAGCATGACATGAATTTGAAGGTAAGATATATGCTTTGTGAAAGCATATGATCTATACCAAATCCCGATGACCAAGATTGAGAAACTTAATGATCTAACCCTGAAGATGACAGTGTAAAAGTGATCTTTATCTTCAGGATGATCATGAGTCTTCCAGTATGTAGGATGTGCAGGTATTGGGAATACCTGAAGGGTGATTTGATCATATACGATTGTATAACCATGACGCTTCCATTCCGAGGGAGTGATGAAACAGGATTGGATTTTAGTGACTCCTCTCATTAGAGAAGTGACCTAATCTTAGTCCATGAATTGGACATTGATCTGAATAAGATTCAGATGCAATGAGAATATTAAGTCTACGGTCTTGATTTGATCAAGCATCAGTGGGAGGTCCATAGGATCTGGATTTGAGATATGATCTCAACATCCAAGTCACTATACGTGGAACAATACAATCGCCCTGTCCTTATCTCCAAGTATCTGAGGAGAAATAGCATTGTTCTTAAATGGTTTAAGAACAATTCCATAAGATCTAAGCAAAGAGAAGTTGATAATTAAAAGTGTTTTAATTATCATGATGTATGAGAAATTATCCAATATGATTAAATGTGATTTAATTAGTTTGGATAAGAATAATGTGGATAGAGATATCCAATTATTCATGATATATTATAAATGTGATTTATAATGTATTAGAGAGAGTTACTTATAATTTATATGTGTTGATTAATTATGATGTGTATTGGATACACATTGTGTAATTAATTAACAATATGAATTACATGTTGTTTTGGGTTGTGAATATGATTCACAATTTTTCCATGGCAAGATTGCAATTTTCTCAAAGATAATTGTGAATTATTTTTGAGAAATAAAACCCAAATTATTTTGTTGCAAATAAATAAGAGAGATTACATGGAGATTGCAATCTCCATGCAATCCAAGGTGGACGGCACACCACTCCTAATTGGAGTGGGTGTGCGCCTACATGGAAGGCACATGGAGATGAAATCTCCATGTGTCTTCTCTCCTTATTTGTTGGGTTAATTTAGGAGCAAATTATATTTGATTTTATCAAATATATTTTGACCTAAATTTGTTGCTTTTGACAACAACAATCTCAGCCATTGGATGAACATAAATCAATCTCATCCATTGATTTTATGTGTCCCATGGATTGAGATCCATGGATCCCAAAACCCTATAAATAGAGAGGCATACTTGGCTCTCTCTTTACACATGCTATTGTAGCACAAACTCTCTCTCTCTTTCTCATATACACGACAGCCCTCTCTCCCTCTCTTCTTGGTGGCCGTCCACCTTAGTGGAGAGAAACGTCGTCGCCCGCGCCATCGTGCTGCCGCTTCGACTCTCTGCGGTTCTTTGTCTTCTTGGAGTGCTTCACTCACGAAGGAGACGTTTGATCTCGTGCGACGAGATCAGGAGCAACCGCGCTTGGATCAACTTGGATTGCGAGGACACCGCGACTCATCTCCGCGCTCGCAAGCCGTTACTCCGACGATCGGACTTGAGACAGGAGGTCTCTTTTTTCGTAGAGACTTGATCAACCACGCTTCAAGAGGTATTGCATTATACTTGATGTGGTTATAGATGAAACGATTTGAGAATGGTTCTCGGATCATGTGGTTTCATCGGTTTAAATTTTTTTAAATTCCGCTGCACCGAACAACTAGTACGACTAGTCGTTCTTCGTCGTATTCGATATGACGATCACGCTTCCGTGATGCGCTTGAGGATTTCTCCGTATCCTTCAAGTGGTATCAGAGCCTTAGGTCGACGGTTTCGAATATGATTCGAAAAACCGAGGACGACTTGGGTTCGTTTAGGTCGCGAAAGTTTTCATCGCATTTGATTTCGCAGATCTGTTTAGTAAATAAATTCGGCACTGTTTAAATTGTTTAAACACGAATTTAAAACTTGGATTTTGTTCCCCATTAAATAAGGAAACCATAGGAACTGAGTTTGCGTAAATCGGATTTCGTATGCTCTAGTTATGGTTGTTTTAATGGACATGTATGCATTGTTGCGGGAACAATAGATTTTAACATGATTAAAGAGTTAATTACTGTTATCATCTGCCTTGAAATGCGTGCAAATCCACTTAGGTTCTGTTGTAAATCAAGTTAGCAATCTATGAAAATTGAGTTTGCTTAATTTGGATTTAAATTGATTGAGATATGCCAATTTTAGTGAATAGGGGTCTATACTGAAATTGCATTCCTAATCTAGAACCAAGTAATTGTCAATTAGTGAAATTAATTGTTAATTTCGTGAAATAATCTTGAATAATATTTGTGAAATATTGAGACATGATTATTTGCCTAATTGACATGGCCCCAACCAATTAATTGATTAAGATGTGATCTAAATCATAAATGGGAAACAACAATCTTCAAACTTGATGCTTGAATAGGATTTGGGAATTTGTCTAGCAAATTTCCTTATAATCAAAAATTGTTTTGATTATTACTATATGGTACAATTTCGGTTGAAAAACCGATGATAATCTCAAAGTACAAATTAATCAATTTGGCATTATCCTTTCCCGAGGCGGATATGGTGCCTAGTCGGAGAGCATTGGGGTTGCGGGTTGCAACGTATGTGGTCCGTCCCACTCTCGTCGGTACTGGCCATGACAGCGGGTAGGGCCGGGATAATGTCCGAGGGATTAAGATGTATTTTTCTAATTATTAAAATTCGAATTAATACGTATTTTGAGATATTACCATATATGTATTCAAGTAAAATAATCAAGTTTGATTGATTGAATTGGATTGATAATTAATTTAATATGATTAAATTGATTATGTCCAATTGAAATACTCTAATATGATTAGAGTTATTAATTCCCTTGGAAGAATTAATTATGTGAATGTGATTCACGATAATTAATTAAAATTTGAATATGAAGATGGAGGATCACATAAGTGACATCCATGGTCTCCCGTCAAGGCGAAGAGTTTCGTCGCCAGGGATTGCATATGGGAGACGCCTGTCCGAAGTGACAGCTCCCGTGTGCAAGCGCATCTGGATCGGGCTCTTTGCTTCTCGAAAGAGTAAGGCCGTATGCGTAGTGACCCCAATATCGGACCCTCATATTATTGGGGCGATATTGGATTGCGCATAGCGAGTACTATTCCTGTTGACGGTTGATTCGATTAACAACGGGTCAACATCGCCTTAGGGGTGGTGGGCTCGGGTGTTAAAGACCGAATTGGGAAATTGCAAGTTGGACTTGCAAATTGGAATGAGTTCCTGCTTTTCTTTATTGGAGTCACAGATTCTCATATTATTGGGATGTGACAATGATAAAGAGGAGATCCCAATTCTTGCTAGAGATATAGCGGTAAGTATATCTCTTACTTTGAAAGTGATTAAGGGAATGAACTTTCAAAGTCGACAATGCAAGAATAATTTGATTTAAAATACCTTAATCAAATATCATAAATTTGAATACATATTTCTATATTCTAATATAGTGCATTCTTAATTTCAGAAAATGAAGTCTTTGAACCCACTTAGTAGGCTTCTTGAGGTCAACCAATTGACCGGCCCAAATTATTCGGATTGGATCCGAAATTTGGAGCTTGTTCTCTCTGCTGAGCGCATAAGTTATGTGCTATCCGAGGACAAGCTTGAGAACCCTAAGTCCAAGGAAGAAAAAGCATTTAATGACAAGTATGATGAAGATCATGTCTTGGCTAGGTGCTATATCCTAGGTTCTCTCTCCAATGTGCTGCAGAAGCAACATGTGGAGATGAATACCTGTCAGGAAATAATGCAGAATCTTAAAGATATGTTTGGTGACATTAACCGCACTCAGCGGTACAATGTTATGAAAGACCTCATTCGTTGTAGAATGCAGGAAGGGACTTCGGTCCGTGAACATGTACTCAAAATGTTTGGGTACCTGTCGGAGCTGGAGACTCTTGGGGCATCGATGGATGCAGACATGCAAGCTGATTTCATTCTACTGTCATTGCCCAAGTCTTTTAATAACTTTGTAGTGTCATTCCACATGAACAAGTTGGAATTGACAAGTGCTGCTCTCCTTGCTGCATTGAAGTCCGCAGAGGACGTAATGAAGAAGGATGGTCCCAGTGGCAGTGCAATGGTTGCACAGGTCAAAGGGAAGCGCGGTCGGAAGCATGGTTCTCGGAAGGGCCCGGCCCAGAAGAGAAAGAAGAAGGGGCAAAGTGTTGCCTCTTCTTCCAATGCATCCACTCTCATGGCGTCGAAGAAAACTGATGTCTGTCATCACTGCAAGAAGCCGGGGCACTGGAAGCGTAACTGCCCAGATTACCTGAAGTCCTCAGACAAAGGTAAAGCCCCAGCAGGTATGAAATCTACTTTCATCATTGAAACTAGCTTTCTCGTTGGACGAGAAGGAAGTTGGGTTGTAGATTCTGGTGCTTCTGTTCATGTATGCAATTTGTTGCATTTGTTTCAGGAAACTAGGAATCTTGAGGAAGGGGAGATAGTCATCCAGATGGGATCTGATGCAAGTGTTGCAGCAGTAGCCGTCGGGACTTGTAGACTATCATTATCTAGTGGGAGAGTCCTTATACTTAAAGAATGTCTTTATGTACCCGAAGTCAGAAGGAACTTGATATCTGTATCTAAGCTTGTTAGAAGCGGATATACTTTCCTTTTCTGTAATAAATTAGTCATAAGTCGTTATGATAAATATATTGCGGATGGTATTTTGACTTCTTGTGGACTCTATGAATTGTGCATTGATAAATGTATTATGAATGTGACAACCACTAATAAAAACCCTAAAAGATCCAGAGAGGATAAAAATATCTCAAATGAGATATGGCATCAAAGGCTTGGTCATTTGTCTGTTGATAGGATCAATAGATTAATAAAGGATGGACCTCTAGATTTTCTACAGGTTCAACCTCTGCCCACTTGCAAATATTGCATACAGGGCAAAATGACTATGACGCCTTTCCGTAACAAGGTTACGAGATGCGAAGGTATTATTGACCTAATACATACCGATGTATGTGGTCCCTTCAGTACCGCGACTCGAAATGGATACCGATATTATTTGACGTTTATCGATGACCATTCGCGATACGGGTTTATCTTCCTACTACGTCATAAGTCTGAAACCTTTGAAAAGTTCAAAGAATTCAAGGCTTTGGTTGAGAACCAAACCGATAGGAAGATTAAACGGATTCGATCTGATCGAGGTGGCGAGTACCTATCAGATGAATTCAAGGAATACCTCAAGGAGAATGGAATTGTTTCCAATCTCACTCCTCCTGGAACTCCCCAACTAAATGGTGTTGCTGAAAGACGCAACAGGACCATCATGGACATGGTCCGATCAATGATGAATAAAGCAAATTTACCTCTTAGTTTCTGGGGATATGCAGTAGAGACTGCAATATATATCCTGAATAAGATTCCTAGCAAATCCGTGCCTAAGACTCCTCATGAGCTATGGTATGGAACCAAACCTAGTGTAAATCACTTGAGGGTTTGGGGTTGCTTGGTCTATGCGAAGAACGTAGACGCAAGTAAGCTAGAATCTCGCTCTCGTGAGTGCTACTTCATTGGGTATGTTAAAGATGGTATTGGATACCAACTTTATGACCCTGAGACCCAAAAGGTTTTTGTTTCTAGAGATGTGAAGTTTCTGGAGAATGATTTCCATAAAGGTCAAGACAACAATGAAGTAGAGGAATTCTTAGAATCCCCTGAGGATTCTGAACTTCCTAGACCAGAAACGGAAGAGATAAATAAAGATGAAACACCCATACCTCTTCGAAGGAGTTCGAGGGTGGTTGCACCACCTGAAAGGTATGGATTCCATGTGTCAGGTGAAACTGACATTGATCCTACTTCATTTGATGAAGCACTCGCGGATCAAGACATGGATAGATGGATGCTAGCAATGAAGTCAGAAATTGACTCCATGCATAAGAATGGTGTATGGACCCTAGAGGATCCACCTAAAGGGGTAAAACCCATCGGGTGTAAATGGATCTTCAAGAGAAAGAGGGGACCTGATGGGAAAGTGGAGACTGTCAAGGCACGGCTCGTAGCCAAGGGCTACACACAGAGAGAAGGCATCGATTACGATGAGACATTCTCTCCTGTGGCTATGCTTAAATCCATCCGGACATTGCTAGCTATAGCTGCATATCTTGACTACGACATCTGGCAGATGGACGTCAAGACGGCTTTCCTCAATGGATACCTCGAGGAGGATATCTACATGGAGCAGCCCCAGGGCTTCATGACTGAGGATGGTAAAGTATGCAAGCTGAAGAAATCCATCTATGGGCTCAAGCAAGCTTCTCGTAGTTGGAACATCAGATTTGACGAAACCATAAAGAGTTATGATTTTGTGCAAAATCCTGATGAACCTTGTGTATACAAGAAGCTTAGTGGGAGCGCCGTTGTATTCATCGTGCTTTATGTAGATGATATCCTTATCATTGGGAATGATACAGGGATGATGACCAGTGTAAAGATTTGGCTGTCCCATACCTTTGAGATGAAAGATCTTGGAGAAGCCTCTTACATCTTAGGCCTGAAGCTGTTCAGAAACCGAGAAAAGAGGATTTTGGGATTGTCACAACATGGATACATTAAGAAGATTCTTGAACGATTCCGTATGGATAGTTCTAAGAAAGGATTCCTACCCTTAAGACATGGTATCCACCTGTCTAAAGGAATGGCTCCTCAAACTGTTGAGGAAAAGAAGGCCATGGCTGGATGTCCTTATGCATCAGCCGTAGGAAGCTTAATGTATGCCATGATGTGCACTAGGCCAGATATCTGCCATGCAGTGGGAGTGGTAAGTCGTTACCAATCCTGCTATGGAGAACAACACTGGAATGCAGTAAAGAACATATTCAAATATCTAAGACGGACGCAAGATTACATCTTGGTCTATGGAGATGGTGATCTCCAAGTCTTGGGATATACAGATTCTGACTTCCAATCGGATGTAGATGATCGAAAGTCGACATCGGGGTTCGTGTTCTTGTTGAATGGTGGTGCTGTGAGCTGGAGAAGCAAGAAGCAGGACACTACTGCAGATTCAACAACGGAAGCCGAATACATTGCCGCATCGGATGCTGCGAAGGAGGTGGTGTGGTTGCGCAAGTTCGTGCTGGAGCTTGGCGTAGTTTCCTCTGATACTCCCATCCCGTTACTCTGCGATAACACGGGAGCCATTGCCCAGGCAAAGGAACCCATATGGCATCAAAAGAGCAAGCACGTGGAAAGGAAATACCACATCATTCGGGAGATACAAAAGCGTGGTGATATCATCATCACCAAGGTGGCCTCTGCCGACAACGTTGCTGATCCTCTTACCAAACCTCTGACACAGAAGGTTTTCGACCAGCATGTAATGAGTATGGGTTTAAAGATTGTACCTGAATGGTTCTGAGGGCTAGTGGGAGATTGTTAGCAATGTGAGCCCCGGGCGAACCATTTCTACAATAAATGTTATTGTAATGAATAAATTATCAATAAAAGTTATTGTTTATTTTTCACTCCCCTTCTGAGATTAATGAATGAATGCACTATAGGGTCCCTCTGTACAATAAGGGTTATGTACCATGGCCAACTTAATGATTATACAGCTGTTGATTCATTGGATGGATCATAGAGGCTGATGCTTGGATGAATATCTAAGGAGTTAGATAGAGGACTCATCAAGCATCATCAAATGATCATTAAGTGATGATCTCCAGTCTGAGTGGGAGATGGCAATCCTATCTCATATGACTGATATCTGACTGACCTCTTGATGCAGGTCCTCTGCATGGGAATAATGATTCAGAGGTGTCAGGTTAGTTAAGTCAATGGGTTGACTTGACGAGATCGAGATAACCAAAGACCTACGTTGAATACTGTCACAACATAGGCATGCATCCTCTGACTAGAGACAGATGTATTGCTATATGTCTGAGTATGTACATTTGGCAGACCAATAGGTTGATGACCTAATCAAGGTCTATATACCGGCGAGCTGGTGTGCATATAAGGACATATGAGTAATACGATCTCTCAAAGGGATCATACAGGTTCACTTGTGAACCGGGAGACATGAGCTCACTCATGAGGTATTGGGACTGAACAAATTCCATGCATGGTCGTCATGCTTCGGAAGCATGACATGAATTTGAAGGTAAGATATATGCTTTGTGAAAGCATATGATCTATACCAAATCCCGATGACCAAGATTGAGAAACTTAATGATCTAACCCTGAAGATGACAGTGTAAAAGTGATCTTTATCTTCAGGATGATCATGAGTCTTCCAGTATGTAGGATGTGCAGGTATTGGGAATACCTGAAGGGTGATTTGATCATATACGATTGTATAACCATGACGCTTCCATTCCGAGGGAGTGATGAAACAGGATTGGATTTTAGTGACTCCTCTCATTAGAGAAGTGACCTAATCTTAGTCCATGAATTGGACATTGATCTGAATAAGATTCAGATGCAATGAGAATATTAAGTCTACGGTCTTGATTTGATCAAGCATCAGTGGGAGGTCCATAGGATCTGGATTTGAGATATGATCTCAACATCCAAGTCACTATACGTGGAACAATACAATCGCCCTGTCCTTATCTCCAAGTATCTGAGGAGAAATAGCATTGTTCTTAAATGGTTTAAGAACAATTCCATAAGATCTAAGCAAAGAGAAGTTGATAATTAAAAGTGTTTTAATTATCATGATGTATGAGAAATTATCCAATATGATTAAATGTGATTTAATTAGTTTGGATAAGAATAATGTGGATAGAGATATCCAATTATTCATGATATATTATAAATGTGATTTATAATATATTAGAGAGAGTTACTTATAATTTATATGTGTTGATTAATTATGATGTGTATTGGATACACATTGTGTAATTAATTAACAATATGAATTACATGTTGTTTTGGGTTGTGAATATGATTCACAATTTTTCCATGGCAAGATTGCAATTTTCTCAAAGATAATTGTGAATTATTTTTGAGAAATAAAACCCAAATTATTTTGTTGCAAATAAATAAGAGAGATTACATGGAGATTGCAATCTCCATGCAATCCAAGGTGGACGGCACACCACTCCTAATTGGAGTGGGTGTGCGCCTACATGGAAGGCACATGGAGATGAAATCTCCATGTGTCTTCTCTCCTTATTTGTTGGGTTAATTTAGGAGCAAATTATATTTGATTTTATCAAATATATTTTGACCTAAATTTGTTGCTTTTGACAACAACAATCTCAGCCATTGGATGAACATAAATCAATCTCATCCATTGATTTTATGTGTCCCATGGATTGAGATCCATGGATCCCAAAACCCTATAAATAGAGAGGCATACTTGGCTCTCTCTTTACACATGCTATTGTAGCACAAACTCTCTCTCTCTCTTTCTCATATACACGACAGCCCTCTCTCCCTCTCTTCTTGGTGGCCGTCCACCTTGGTGGAGAGAAACGTCGTCGCCCGCGCCATCGTGCTGCTGCTTCGACTCTCTGCGGTTCTTTGTCTTCTTGGAGTGCTTCACTCACGAAGGAGATGTTTGATCTCGTGCGATGAGATCAGGAGCAACCGCGCTTGGATCAACTTGGATTGCGAGGACACCGCGACTCATCTCCGCGCTCGCAAGCCGTTACTCCGACGATCGGACTTGAGACAGGAGGTCTCTTTTTTCGTAGAGACTTGATCAACCACGCTTCAAGAGGTATTGCATTATACTTGATGTGGTTATAGATGAAACGATTTGAGAATGGTTCTCGGATCATGTGGTTTCATCGGTTTAAATTTTTTTAAATTCCGCTGCACCGAACAACTAGTACGACTAGTCGTTCTTCGTCGTATTCGATATGACGATCACGCTTCCGTGATGCGCTTGAGGATTTCTCCGTATCCTTCAGGTTGACCCTGCTAAGGTGGAGGTGATCAAGAAACTCGATCCATCTACCAATGTGAAGTTAGAACAATCTTTTCTAGGGCATGTTGGATTCTATAGGAGATTCATTCAGGATTTTTCTAAGATCGCCCACCCACTGACTGAGATCTTTGGGACACAGAGTTCGTTGTAGATCATAGGTGTCTGGAGGCCTTTGAGCTCTTGAAGAGGAAGATTTGTGTCTCACCTATCCTACAAGATCCTGACTGGTATCTCCCCTTTGAGATCATGATTGACGCTTCAGATTTCACTATATGAGTTATGTTAGGACAATGGCGATAGGGGATCCCATTTGCAATCCACTTCGCGAGCAAAGTATTAGATCCTACACAGAAGAATTATACAGTGACTGAAAAGGAAACGCTCGTTGCAGTATGGGACCTTGAGAAATTCATATCATATGTTTTAGGCTCTAAGGTGACAATCTACACTGATCATGCATCCATTCGATATTTAATGGAAAAGAAGTATGCAAAGGTGCATCTTCTTAGGTGGATTTTACTCCTCCAAGAATTTGGTTTGGAGATAAAAAATAAACCTAGAGTGAAGAATGTTGTGGCTGATCATCTTTCTCGGATTGAACTTAAGGATTCTCCTGATTATGAGCGGATTAGAGAGACCTTCACAGACGAGTCAATTTGTGTTATTGACTCATTCTTGTGGTATGCCAACATAGTGAACTATCTTGTCTCCAAGCAGGTTTCCCATGGTTGGACTAGGAGCAGCATAGATCGACTGAAGTCGGATTCGAGGAGATACCAGTGGGACAATCATTTCCTTTTCTTCAAAGGACTGGATTGTGTTTGGAGAAGGTGTATTCCTCTGGAGGAATACCAGAGTGCCCTCACATATTTTCATTCACTTGAGCCTAGAGGACACCATTCAGGAAAGAAAACCGCTCACAAAGTACTTCAATGTGTATTGTATTGTTCGACCTTATTTAGAGATGCTATTGAGTTTGTACGATCGTGTCCGATTTGTTAAAGGATGGGAGGGACAGTTGGACAGAGAGATGAGATGTCCATGCAGCTGGTGATTATTTGTGATGTTTTTGATGCATGGAGCATAGATTTTATAGGTCCCTTTCCCAACAGGCAAGGACATGAGTACATATTGTTGGCGGTTAACTATTTATCTAGGTGGGTGGAGGCTATCCCAAACCAAATCGCAGACAGCAAGATTGTATGTAAGTTTGTGAGAAGCCATATTATTGCTAGGTTCAGGGTGCCAAATGTTTTGATATCAGATGATGGCAGCTACTTTGCAAATCGAGATATGAGATCTTTAGCTAAGGACTATGGATTTGAGCACAGAGTTACTAGTCCTTACCACCCACAGTCCAATGACATGGCAAAAGTTTCGAACAGAGAGGTGAAGAGTATTTTGCAGAAATTGGTTCGTCCCGATAGGAAGAACTGGTCCCAACTCTTGGACCAAGTTCTATGGGCCTATAGGACAGCCTACAAGACACCATTGGATACTTCACCATTTAGAATGATCTATGGCAAGCCATGCCATTTTCCTGTAGAATTGATTCATAAATTGGAATGGGCAATTAAGCGGATTAATTGGATTTGTCGCCTATGGAAGATTTGACGAGACTAGAACTTGAACGAGATCGTGGAAATCCGAAACAGGGCATATGACAACAGTTTGATTTATAAGGACAAAGTGAAGAGATGGCATAATCAGCACATTAGGTGCAAATACTTGTCCCTCGAAAAAAGATATGGTTGTTTAATTCTAGGTTGAAGATGTTCCATGGGAAGCTCAAATATAAATGGACGGGTCCCTTTGTTGTTAAGAAAGTACACGGGAATGGAAATGTAGAGATATTTGATCTCACAGATGGTGCACAATCTCATGTGGTAAATGGACAATTTTTGAAGCATTTTGTAGATTCGAAAGAGTAGTAGTGCAAGTCGAAGTCATCAACTTCATGCAGAGTGAGCACAGAGCAGATACATCATACTCTTCATGAAGATGCAGCATCAAGATTCAGCAGCTTAGAAGATTCATTCCTCTTGTACATTCTCCTTCTATGTGTATTCTCCATATCACATCAGTTCTCGTACTTACTCATGTCCTATACTTAGGCTGACCAGAGCCTAAGTATAGGGGGAACCGATGCCCACCATGTGTATATACTCATTCATTTCTCTCCTTAACCTCGTCCGCCCCATTTTTGCTTTTCTTCTACACTTAGGCTGACCAGAGCCTAAGTATAGGGGGAGGATTGACTTCTATACTTTTTGTTATTTTTGTTATCCTACGCTTTGCACGAGTTATGTCTTTTTATCTCTTTTTGTGCTTTGAGGACATAGCACATGCTAAGTATAGGGGCATGTATATATTGCATATATACTTTACCCGTAGCTCGTACTTTCACGTATTTTTGTATATATTATTTAATAACTATGGGTTGGTAAAATTGGTAAAAAAACAAAAAAAATCAAAAACCTTTTCAAAAAAACTTTTTCCAAAAAAACTTTTGAAAAAAAGTGTCCTTTCTTATTTACCTTTCTTTTAAAAAAACTTTTTCAAAAAAACTTTTAAAAAAAATAAAAAAACAAAAAAAAACAGAATCTTTTTTCTAAAAAAAATATATATTTCTTCTTTTCCTTTGTTTTTTCAAAAAAAGGAACAAAATTACAAAAATAAAAAAATTAACTAATAAGTTGGTTTAATCCCTGATACATTCACATTCATACAAGACTTGTGATGTTCAAGAACACTTGGTTTATGAGGTCTTGAGATTTTAAATTAAGCAGCCTTAGTCATTAGGGTCTTTGACTTAATTATTCACATTTCCCTATTTTGAAATACTTATGTGCTATATTGCATGCTTAGTCTCTACCTTAAAAATATGATCAGCATGTCACATACACGACTGCAGTTATGATGAGATGAGTTGAAATTTCACTTGAGGAACTGGGATGAGGGATTTGATTTTGGATCTGATTTGATGATGCTTGGGGAATGGATAAAACCTATGAAGGCTTCATGAAACCTGAGTGTCAACACCTTGAGCCAGTATGAGAACATGGTTCTTGTACTATCTCTTGTCATTTACCTATGTGACAAGGTATGATGAAATCTAAAAATTGTTGATCAATGAGCGCAAACTCTTGGTAAAAGTAGTGGAGCTAGCCAAAAAGCAAAGCAAAGAAAAAAATATCAATGTTAAAAAAAAGCTCTCACCATACAAAGTCAAATGTCAAAGAGCTTCCACCAAAAGCGAACGCTCCCAACCATCTCAAAGTGTCCACTTGGACCACCGCTATTAGGATCAAGAGTCAGGCTTGCACCAAAAAAGTCTCTACATCGTAAATGCTACAAGTCTGGGTGTAGAAGGTATATTAGATACTCAAAAAAGGCACACTCCGGTGTACTCCCAGGAAAACAAGTGCAGACGACTCCAACTTCTCTTAACGGACACACTGATCAACAACCAAAAAAATATACATGTTGAGTTAATAAGGCACTCGAGAGGATCCTTGTTCCAATGAGAGGGAGAGAAGAAATAACACAATCATATGCCCTCCATCAACTGGCCTTCCATCTACACTTTTAAAGTCTGACAACTAAAGAGACGGTGGATTGGATGCAAGAAATGATTTATTCCCTAGTATTGAGGATCGAGTTCTTAGGAGAGTCTCTTGGACTGGATCCTTGGGTGACGTTATGACTCTACTCTTGTAATTGCAATCCACATTTAAAGTCATATCCCTATTATATATGTATACAGAGAGAGCCTGATGATTAGGGAAATTGGATACCTTTTGACTAGAGCTTGGTCCAACTTAGAATTTTAGGATCTCTAAAACCAAGAGTTCTTGAACGGATCAAGTCTTGTATTCACATGCACGATCAGGGGTTAATCTAACTTATTCATTCTTTATTTGCTCGAGGACTAGCAAAGTTTAAGTATAGGGGGTGATGAATCCATGATTCATCATCTCAATATCTTGATCTTAGCAAAATCCCTGAGTAAAATCTCAAATAAATGTCCATAAAATAAATAAATTAATAAAATGACTCTTGTAAGTAAAACACACTACTTATTGTATATTAGATTATACAAAATAAATTAACAATAAAAAGCCGCAAAATTAAAGGATTTTTTCACCTGTAAATAGCCCAAAACTTCATGTATTTTTAATAATTCCATTTCTACTCCTTTTTTGGCTAATTCTTTCTCTGAATTGTTCATAAAAATGTATATAAAAATATAAAAATATAAAATAAATTCCACCTCAAATAAATTCTCCTAGATCCAAAAGAGAAAAGGCCATAAAGTCCAACTTCTCAGCCAAATTTCCGCTCCGTATGAACTCCAAATTCACCAAAATTAAAATTTTAAGTTAGAAAATTATCTATCCAACGGAAGTAGTTTCATTAAAATCGGAGCTCGTTTGTAAAATTTGAGTTTTGGGACCTAGGTGTACATTCTATATAATGTAAATATTCATTCTTTCTTAACTTTTTATTTATTTTTTAATGACTAAAAAATCTAAAAAAATCATTGTTGTGTTGTATCTTAATCCTAGTATTTTATTGTATTTTTCTGTTGTAAATATCTCTTACTAAAAATTCAAAAAGTTAAAATTAGAAAAGCAAAAAATGTACATGATGTTTGTCTTCTTTTTAAATTCTCCATTATTTTTTCCTTCTTTATATTTTATTGTATTTTAGTAACCTACTTTATCTTATTATTTATTTTTTATATAATTTCTATTCTATACAATAACCACCCATTCAACTCCGTTCTTCCACCATTTTCTAACTTCTAATTCAACTCCACCTCCATTCTAACCTCCATTCCACTCCACTTCCATTTTTTCCATCTCTTTTTATGCATACCATCCTCCTAATTTTGCACTTGATCCATCTTTATGTGAGGAGAGCTTAGTTTCCAGAGTTGAACGGTGACAGTGACACAACCACGGTCAAGCAACGACAACCCTCTCTCCGGTGAGATCCATTGGCTTCATAGCCAACATCGCAATCCCACCCGCGCGCTGCTTGAGCTCATCGCTCGTCGGTGATTTGAGCGAAGATCGTGCTTATCGTAAGCACATCATAGGCGTCTGCGTCCATCGTAGGTAAATTTTTCCTTTCTATCATTAATAATCATTTTCATTATCTTGCATCTTTATCCCATCATATCACCATCCGCCCTCCTCCATTTATCTTAATTTATTATACTCCCACCACCATCACCACATCCTCATAGTTAGTTTTATTTTTTTATTCTATATTTAAGACAATTGAAAAAAAATAGAAAATTGAAATTAAAAAACAACACAAAACACACCAGATAAAAAATTCAAAAAATAATTAAAAAATAACGATAGCAAGTGGTCGGCTCCCCCAGCGCTGCCGACCACCGTCGTCCCCTCCCCCAGTCGTCAGCCACTGCAGCTCCCCCCCTTCGGTCGGCTCGCAGGCCGCTGCCCACACTCCCTCCTCGACGCCAGCAGCGACCACGCGCAGACCCTCCTCCTCTAGCCCGCACGGCCATGCCACCCAGCTGCGTGCCAACCGCTGATGAATCTGTGATTCATCACTCTAAAAGTTGAAAATAGAGTCTTGTTCCTGAGTAAATAGCAGCATATTTCCCTTTATCTTGCACAATTAGCATTCATACATGCATTCATAATATATGCATCTTGGCACTCATATTTGCATTAAATAAGAAGCCAGTTCCACTTGTAAAATATCCACCTAATATCTCTTCCAGAATAAAACACCTTATAATATGTACACCTTTAGTTAATAATATAAGGAAGAAAAGTCAGGGATCCCCTTTGTAAAAGCACCCAATAAAGCCCTGGAACCTCTGGATCTTAGAAATCTCATAACTCCCTCACACAACCTCCAAAATAGGTCTACTCACATTCAGATGAATACACATTCAAAGACCTTTAAAATGAGACTAATTTCATCCAATTTGGAGCTCGTAGGAAGAAGTTGGGTTTTTGGGCCTCTATGTATACTATATATGTGTGTATTTGTACTCATGTATTTTTGTATCATATTTGAACTCATCTCCGTCTTTGGTCAACATGAAATTTGTAGATCTCATCGAGATCTACAACTTTCATGTTTTGAGTTTTTCCAAATTCGGCCTCCTCTCTCTAAACTCATTTCTCCTCTCAGCCACTCACAGCTGGCCACGTGGCGCCCTCTAATTGCGCCACGCGGCCCGCTCCCCTTGCCTTAGCCGCCCGCACCCACAGTCGTTGGATCTTTATCCTGATCCAACGGCTGCGCCACCTCCACTTACGCCTTCATCGCCAACCCTTCGATCAGAGCCCCCTTCTCATCTGCACCACCTATTCGCGCCTCACTCCCCTCGCGCCACGCGTCACACTTTCATCCACACGATCTATTCCATCATGACCGCTCGATCCACTCGATATCCTCAGCCCTTCGATCGGCATCTAGTCCTCATCGCAGCCGTTCGTCAGCGCCGCTCCCACAACTCGCCACGTGGCGCAATCACACCCCTTGATCGCTTTGCCTCAGATCAAATCCAAGCCGCTCCGTAGCACCTCGCTCTAGACCGTTGGATCACAAGATCCAACGGTTGAGAACTTGTCTTCCACCTCCGATGCTCCCTCTCTCCCACGATCTCCACTGCGCCAACCCGCCGCCCCCTTTCTATTCTCGGCCCCACTTCAGCCACCCTCTCCGACTGCCAACACCACCATGATGGAGACCACTCCTCCCTCATCCTCGCCAGCTCCCTCACTCACCACAACTCCCACCAGAGTCGCCCCTCGACGACCATGAACTTCGCCTCATCACCAGCTACCCCGTCACCCTTGACCTATAAATTAACCATCTCCGGCCACCTTTACGCCCATTGATGAATACCCACTCATCACTCTTTATTCCTATATTTTAGCTACAAAAACCTTTGCAAATACATGCATATGCTTGTAAATACAAATAATTACCAAAAGCATGCATTGTGTAAAAAGTAATAATTAGCATGTTTTGTGCAAAAATAAAAGAATAAAGATTAAAAAGAAAAAGAGGGAAAATATTTAGAATAAATATTGAGCAATCTAATCCCAAGGGAGGGCTCAGCATGAGCCTGACCGCATAAAAGCCAAAGTAGAGGGAGATAGGGGCTCATGTGTGTAAATATACCTGTAAATACAATAAATATATTTTCCTCCAAAAATGGAATAAAATGTACTTGTATATATTTTTATATATTTATAAATACAAAATAAGATAAAAATGGAAAAATTAAAAAGAAGATAAAAATCACCTACCTTGTACATATTCATCATGTACATAGTCAACTTATCTATATTTATTTAGCCTTGTAAATAAATAAAATTCATTTCCATAAAATTTGTATATATATTCTATGGTGTAAATAAATAAAATAAAAACCATTAAAATAAAAACAAAATAAAAAGAATAAAATTAAAAACCAAAAATAACTTTGTAAATATACCAAGTATATACATGTACATATCTATTTATTTAACCATTGTTTATAAATAATAAAAATAAAACAAAAATACCCTTTTATTCCTAATTTTATGCTATAAATAAATAAAATATAAAATGGGAATAAAAATGTATAAAAATAACTAATTAAAAATCACAAATCAAAAACCTACATTGTACATATACCTATATATAGCCCTACTATGTAAATACCTTATTTTTATTTTGAAAAATTAATTAAAAATCATAAAAAATAGAAAAAATTAAAAGAAATATTTTTCATGTTTTAAGTTTTTTATAATGCGGCCTTTTTGTTATTTTTTAATTCAATTTCCAAATCATTTCCAGGTGGCTGAATCTCATTGGTCAACGGGGATGTTGACCGCCCGGTCAACTCCCCCCTGTGGACCACTTCCCACGGGTTTTAGATGCCCGACCCAATTTCTCCTCATTTTAGCGTCCAAACCCGATCATCTCTCACCTAAACCCCGGGTCCTACTTATCCAAGCCAGATCCGACACCTTCGCCGGAGTGCCCGCCTCGGGGTCCGCGCTATGAGCTGCCCTACCCGATCGTTTTTAGTCGGACCCCTGGCAGTATAAGTCTCGAGCTCCGCCACCCATTTCCGCATCTTTGGCTCCCCACCTTTCATTCCCGTGACCTCCACTGCCTTCCCCGAGGTGACAGCTCGCCGTTGGTGGTGTCGAAGAGAGGTGTAGGTGACCGGACCTCAGATCTGGCGAGCTAGCACCGCCGTGCTCCCCCTGAAGGAGGAGCTCGAGCCTCGGGCCTTGACGACCCACGAGGCAACGACCCAGAGCAAGCCCATCTCATCCACAGTCGATTCCTCCACCCAGGTAGACGTAGTTTCCTTTCTTTTTCGTTAATTTCGCGTTACGCCCAATTCTCACCGTCGTCATTCACCTCCGATTCCGGCCACATCCACCTTAGTCTCGATCATCGGACCGCACCATTGTGTTCGCCTTCTTCCCGCGCACGTTCTCCACCCATTCACTCAACCCAGCTCGCACAGGAGCTGGGGTTTCGAGCCCCATCGTCTACACCTCGCCGGAGCTCGACCGCCCCGCCTCATCGATCACCGTCACCCCCTCTCACAGGGTCGAGGCACTTTGCCCTCGACCCGCAGCGTTCTGCTGTGTTTTGCAGGTCCAATCGAGCCCATCTGAGGGCCCGACCATCCAGGTGCAGGCGCTCGACCTCCGCCGACCTCGTCGGAGCTCCCCAAAGCTTCGTCGAGTCATCGGAGGCTGCCATTCGACGCGGAAGACCAGCAGGCATCTTCTCCGATCTTTAGAGGCCCGCGAGGAGGATGCCAGAGCACACACGGGCCCAGCGAAAGTCACCGGCCTCTAGTTCGTCCACCATCTTCCAGAGCCGTCCGATCGACCCCGGGCTCCAGTTTAGATCCTGACCGTCCATCTGAGGAGCTTCCAGCACCGTCCGATCTTTGGAGGAGCGATCTGGACCGGTCGACCATCGAAGTTTAGCCACCGAGCCTGACGTCCGTTCGATCTCCCACGTGGCGAAGTCTTGGTCGTCGATCAGAGCTGAGGGAGCCTAGCGTTGGGCGCCACTAGTCCTCCACCGTCCGATCTACCACGTGGCAGCCAACCATCCCTCGCATTACTAAAGGGGTAATTGCTCTTAGGCCCCCCTGTTTACTTTATTTCGTGTTTAGTCCTGTAAATATCATAATACGTTGTTTTTATTTTGGTACTTTTGCATGTTGGACCTTGTCTTTCCTGCTATTTGCATGTATACCCCTGTGTGTAGTGTATCACGTGTGTCGACACGTGTTTGTTTGGGATATTTGCATTGATAGCCTTGTAGTTCTGGGTTGTTGTTGAATGAATGAAATATTTTAGATAATTGCATTTATACCCCTGTGCGTGTTGAATTTCTGCATGTACGTTTATTAGTGGGTCATTTACATCGAAGCCCTTGGACTTTTAATACTGGTTATTAAATAGTCCAGGAACTTTGTTTCTTTGCAATTAGGTCCCTGTGTGCCCAAGACACGCGCCTCGCACGTGACTTCTTGGGATTTTTGCACCGGATCCCCTGGAACTTCTGGTATTTACGTACAGGTCCCTATGCACTGTACCTAGGTTTTGATTTTTAATAAAATATCAAACTAACTCCAAATTCAATGAAAATTAGACACATGGCTCCTGCCATGTTATAAAATTTTCTGGAATTTTTGGAGACATTTTTGGTTTTATTTGATATTTTAAAAAAATTCAAAATAGCCTTTTTCTTTACTGTCTGACTTGAAAAATCATAAAAAAATATTAAAACTCATCTAAAAATTACAAAAAAAGTAGCTACTGTGTATTTTGTCTTGTTTGATTTTCTGACCAATGTTGGTCATTTTTCATTACAAAAAACCCATAAAAATTGAAAAACACTAAAAACACTATAAAAATTATAATAAATAATTTAAAAATCCAAAAACTATAATTCTAGTGCCTACATTTTCCTTAAACTTTCTAGTTTACAGGAAAATTACCTCCAGGAGTTAGAAGGGCCTTTTTGCATTTTAAATTGCCCTTTTCCTCCTGACTGGACAGTACCTTCATTTGTCTGCCTTGTTTGATTTTTAGGAAATTCAATAAAAATCAGTAAATACCAAAAATTAACCAAAAATAGTAAAAATCATTAAAAACATAAAAACATTTTTATTTGAATTTTTGAGTGATTTTTGATGCATTAAATAATTGCTTGAATTGGCTTGTTTCCTTGTTTTTTTATTTTCTTTATTAATCAAAAATCCAAAAAATATAAAAAGACTAAAAACCCACCAAAAAGAATTTTATTGTATTTTATTCTTTTTTATGACTACTTCGTAGGCTACAAGGCCATCATGTGCTCCCTGAGTCCGACCCTGGTCGATATACCAAGCTAATCTAATAGCCAGGACCGCTATCGCATTTATTTGATTTTGGTGGTCTGAACCTCATTTTTCTTGATTGACTGATTGATTTCCGAGATACGGGTTGCAATGACCTTTGAGCTATTTCCTTTCACCCGAGTCTTGGTGATATTTTCGGTCATCAGAATGGCGCCGTTGCCAGGGAGCACGGCTTAGTAGTCAGTTTTCGATTTTTCCCGCGGTTTTCTTTTCGTGGCTTTTTGTATAGATTTTTGCATTTATATATATATATATATATATATATATATTTCTGACATTGTTTATATAATAATTCGGTTGATAACACTTTGTTTGTTTCTTGCGAGGGCCCGAGGACCGAGGCGGCGACTCTCGAGTAGCCGGCGCAACCGCGGGATTCGAAGGCGGCTCCCTTCTGCACGGAGCCGCAGGAGGGCGTGAGGAGCAGCTTAGTGTAGAGTAGCTTAGGTTTCTTTCAGCACATTTTATTTGAATTTTAATAAAACAGGGACACTCAACAGGACTTGGACTTTTTTCGGGTCTGTTTCGCCGAGCGCCGGTGTGCTCGGGGGACCCTTAGACTTTCTGCTGCTTTTTCACGGCTTTTTGATTTTTCACTGACTTTTACGGTTTTACGCGGTTTTTCTCGAGCCCCTAGCCTTAGGACTTTCTAGTTGATTGTGCCGTACTGAGTAGGATCCACACACTTAATTATCTGCCTGCACCTATAGTTCGTTAATTTGACCTACTAATAAAACATTAATAAAAATAGCTGATTCATTTTCCTTCGAGCCTATGCGCTGTGAGCCTGCCCCGTCAAGCGCTACTCCTGAACTCGACTTGTCGAGAAGAGGAGGGGTGGGTCTAGACCGGACTCTCTGGATCGAAGGTTGGTGACCATTTAGACGGTTCTTTCGAGTAGAAGTTGCCTGCTTAGGATTCGGTTTTTCCGCTATACCATATAGGTAGTTTACTTTTCTGCCTTTACATTATGCACGAATCATATTGCATGTAGAGTGCTGGAGCCAGGTACGCATTTTTGACTTTGCATGCATCATTGATTTTATCGCGCATCGGCTTTTTCGTCTTCTCCCCCTGTTTTGGACTTAATAACCAGGAGAACCGAAAAATTCATTAGGCCTTTTGTTTTTATTGAAAAAGATCTAAAAAGAAAAACAATAAAATTGGGACTATTTAAGCTATTGACCCTAAAAGACACTTGACCTAAAAATCTGTCTTGGGGAGAGCAACCCCCTCATTGTTTGGTTTGATTGTGCGAGAGAGTGACCCGTACACTAGGTAGAGCCCTCCGGTACTCCTCTCGACTGATTACCGACTCCTTCTGTGCGGGACAATCGGTTGGGAGAGTATCGGGTATCCCAGCAGGTCACGTAATCGCTCTGATATTTTGCTTGTTCACCAAAATAAAATTGACAAGATAATTTGACCGAGCCTTCACGGTCTTCAGCTCGCGTTGCTTGGTGAACTGAGGGGTTTGTTTGCGATCATAGTTTCTCCAGATCTCATCCGCATTACTCGTCAGATCACGATGATGGGAAGGAGGTCTCTTAGGCAGCCTCTGGCTGCACCGCTTTTTAGCACTCCAGTCCATTCATCTAGGTCGGTTCGTGAGAGCCTAGATCCGCTCTCCGAACCCGAGTACGATTCTGCACTGTTCCCCCTCGACCCCCCTTCTTCTCCTGAGACCGAGATACCAGTGCTAGAGGAGAGACAGACAGATGATTTATCGGCACCTGAGTTCGGTTGTTTTGATTTTTCAGAGACTATGGCCGGCACTAGTGATGATCGCTCCAGAGGTCCGCAGGAGGAGCACTTCGTTCTGGACCAGGGTTCGATTAACTCCACCCTGATCGCCTCCCTTGAGTCAGTGCAGCAACAGTTGAGGGATCAGGGGGCATTCATGATAGAGATGAGGCGAGAGCTTGAGCAGTTGAGAGCCGACTGCGAAAACTGCGGAGGAGGACCCGACGATGCGGCAGCTGCCGTAGCAGCCGCAGCCGCGGCAGTAGCCGCAACAGCAGCAGCAGGAGGAGGAGGACCACCGAGACCGATGCGGGAGAACCACAATCTCGGATCGACTTTGACGCACCGTTGGGTGGTGCTACCAGCTATCGTGGGGGACTTCAAGTTCCCTCGAACACTTTGCAGCTCCTTCCCCGATTTCACAGGTTGGCTACTGAGGAGCCCCATCTCCACCTGCAGGAGTTCGAGATGATCTGCAGTACTGTCTACGATCGTCAGGTGGACCAGGATACCATCAGGATGATTACCTTCCCCTTCTCTTTGGCAGACAGAGCAGCCACCTGGCTGAAACATCTGGGGAAGTTTGTCTACACTTGGGAGCAGCTCCGTGCCGAGTACTTGCACAAGTACTATCCACTCGGGCGGACCAATGCTGCGAGAGCCCTGATCAGCAACTTCTCCATGCTCCCCAACGAGCAATTCCATGAGGCATGGGAGAGGTTTCGGGAGCTGACTGATATATGCCCGCACCACGACATTTCCAAGCCCAACCTCGTGCAGAGCTTTTTCAGCGGGCTGACACCAGAGCTTCAGGGCTTGGTGAACGCTTCTTGTGGCGGGTCTTACTTCGCCAAGGACCACGACCAGGTCTGGGCCATCTACGAGGAGATGGCCGAGAACAACATGATGATGTCCCAGACCCGGTTGTACACTCAGGGCAGACCCCAGCAGCCAGGACCCGTGCAGTACCAGAGGATAGCACGGGTCGATGCCGGTCCATCCAGTTCGTCCGCTGTAGCAGCAGCACAGGCAGAGTCATCAGCTGCAGACATGGGCATCATTAGCGAGAAGTTGGATCGGATGGAGCTGATTGAGAAGAAGCAGTGCCAGGGTATCACTCAGATGGAGCAGATGGCACAGACTCTGAGCGACATGAAGACTCATCTCATGTGTCTTCAGGAGGCACAGACGGCTTCCCAGCCCTGTCTTCAGTCGCGAGGCGATCATGGCAGCAGCATCAGCTCGTCCTAGTGCTCCAGCTCACACCAGCAGCCTAGACAGGTTCACCTTGTACAGGCGGAGCCGTACCAGCAGCCGCAGCCTACTTACCAGTCACCACCATCTCCAGACTTACAGATGGTGGTATACCAGCTGGATCAGCCTCTGGCAGTACTCCCGCCAGCCCAGTACGATGCAGAGCCGTTGATGGATATCAACGGGATTTGGTATACCGCCCTCAGCCCGGTATCCGACGAGACCATCCCGGATTTCGGTGGGGGACCGGAGGTACCCAGCCCCAGCAGCAGCCATCAGGACAGGGTGGCCAGTACAGTCAGCAGAGAGAGCACCAGCCGCAGCAGCAGCCCCCAGTGTACCCATCACAGCAGCAGCAGCAGTCGTCCTATGGTCCTCGTCCCTATTATCAAGGACAGTCGTGGAGGCATGAGCAGCCTCACCAGCAGCAGCAGCAGCATCACCCATACCCCTCTCAGCCATAACAGCAGATCCAGCAGCCTCACCAGCAGCAGCATCACCCATACCCCTCTCAGCCATAGCAGCAGATCCAGCAGCCTCACTACCAGAGAGGCTACCCGTCGGGCTCCCATGAGAGCCCCGTCCTGGATGATATAGCCCGCCTCCTTCCAGATCAGCATGCCACTTTTTGACGGGAGATGGATGAGTTCCGCCAGGAGATGCGGGACATCGTGAGAGGGAAGGCCGCCATCCCTGCCCAGATCGAACCGAATCCGAACAACCTGAAGAGGAAATCTGAGCAGGTAGTTTGTACTGAGTATGCCACTCCTAGTGATGCATTTGGTGATATGTCTGCATATCTTTTTGATACTGACTTTGTCACACTTAGGAGCGGTAGGATGCCAGCAGGTGGCGCCTCGTCTGAGTTACATCACGAGGACACTTGCAGAGCGCCAGACGAGGAGGAGAGCGGTACGGAGGCCGCTAGAGATGATGACGGTGGTACTGATGCCACCAAGGATGTTGATTCCACAGGCGGTGCTGAGGCCGCCAATTCACCAGTTCGAGGAGGTGGTACTGAGGCCACCCACTATACCGAGCCAGAGCGCGGTGCCGAGGCCGCGAGTCTTCCAGTTGATCCCGCCGATGGTGGTGTTGAGGCCACCCGTGTCCATTTAAAGAGATCTGTTGTTTTTCCTACTTCTGATGTATCTCGGAACTCTGTTGTGAATAAAGGAAAAGGTTTATGTTCTTCTGGTCCCACTGTGGTTCTTGATGCATGTGTGGATCCAGCCGTCGAGCCGTCTAGACATTTTCCTAGTCCTTTATCTGAGAAGGACCTAGTGATCCCCTTCCCTAGAGCCCTTCATATAGGGAAGGGGAAGAAAAAAAGAAAATCCAAAAAAGAGAGATCAAGAAGAGTTCAGCCAGCAGATGATAGATCGGTTTCACATACAGCTGACTCTTCAGGAGGCTTTGCAGCACATCCCCCTTCTCCAGTGTTCACTGAGAGACAGGACCATAGTCAGGAGGAAGAGGAGGAACCACCATTCAGAGATCCATGTGCTGACGAAAGCCATGTGTTTCGCGATCCAGAACCGTCTGCCGGCCAAGAGGCCAGATTCAGGAGCCCCGTATGTCGGATGTCACATTAGAGAGCAGAGGTTCGACCGTACTCTACTAGATAGCGGGTCGTCGATCAACCTCCTTCCGGCAGCCCTTCTCGACCGCTTCGAGTTGAGCACTCTTAGACAGAGCAGGACAATCCTTCAGTTTGCTGATAGATCTGTCAAGAGGCCGAAGGGGTTGTTGCGAGACGTTGTCGTCACGATTCAGGGCCTGCAATTCCCCGTGGACTTTGTAGTGTTGGACATGGAGATCCCTGAGTCGGTGACCGATACCCCCATCATTCTAGGTTGCCCATTCTTGGCCACAGCCAAGGCAGTGACCGATCATGATAGCGGGAAGGTATACTTTCGCGTAGAGGGCGAAAGTGTACAAATAGAGATGATCGAGGACAGCCGAGCCAGAGACAGATCATGCTCAGAGACGACTTCAGACACAGAGCAGCTGACAGATGCAGGGCTAGACATCCACCAGGACTTTGACTTTGTGATCACAGACGATGAGGCAGTTTGGGCAGACCCAGCAGCACAGGCCATCGTCTCATTTTCAGACACCGCTGATGCAGAGATGACAGTAGAGGAGAGCTTGGAGAGCACATTCCTGGTTCAGGATACTTCAGAGGCAGCAGAGCAGGTTCTCGACCGCGACACGGATTTTTGTGGTGATGGTGGTACTGATGCCACCTTAGATGATGCAGATCCCTCGGAGTCGGAGTCTGATTGAGCAGATTGTGATGATTACATGCCAGACCTGATTCCCACTGAGCCTACAGCTGAGGAGGAGGTAGATGCCGAGCATAGCAGAGACAGTTCAGTTGAGCAGCCTTCTCCAGATCCAGTTTGTGAGAGAGAGTTCTTGTTCTCCCGGGCAGATTTGGCCGCATACACTCGGATTCTTCAGAAGCCAGATTTGCCAACGCCAGTTTATCCAGATCTGAAGCCGCTTCCTTCGTCGTTGAAGTATAGATTCCTTATGGGTGAGCCTGAGATGTACCCAGTCATTATCTCTATCGATTTGACTGGAGAGCAAGAATCCCGTTTGATGGGGGTTCTTGAAAAGAACCGCAAGGCGATAGGATGGAGCATAGCAGATCTCCAGGGGATCAGTCCGGCTCTGTGCTCTCACCACATCTATCTCGAAGATGAGGCAAAGCCGTCGCGTGAGTTCCAGCGACAGCTGAACCCGAATCTGAGAGAGGTTGTCATGAAGGAAATTTCGAAGTGGTGGAGCACCGATTTTATCTATCCCATCTCCGACTCCAAGTGGGTCAGCCCTTTGCATGTGGTGCCCAAGAAGACAGGCATCATTACAGTGGTTACGGAGTCTGGAGAGGAGATCGCTACACGAGTACCTACTTCTTGGCGGGTCTGTGTTGACTACCGGAGACTCAACCAGGCCACCAAGAAGGATCATTTCCCCCTGCCCTTTATTGATCAGATCATTGAGAGATTGGCAGGGAAGAGCCATTATTGTTTTTTGGATGGGTACTCGGGCTACAATCAGGTAGCCATCGCTCCTGAGGATCAGGACAAGACTACCTTTACCTGTCCCTTCGGCACATACGCCTTTCGACGCATGCCATTTGGGCTATGCAATGCCCCTGCGACGTTTCAGAGATGCATGTTGTCGATCTTTTTGGACATGGTAGGGGAGTGCTTGGAGGTCGTCATGGATGATTTCTTGGTTTATGGCGACGGATTCGACTCCTGTCTTGACTGCCTAGAC
Organism: Ottelia alismoides; assembly: GCA_037367405.1. NCBI lineage: Eukaryota > Viridiplantae > Streptophyta > Magnoliopsida > Alismatales > Hydrocharitaceae > Ottelia > Ottelia alismoides. Next base: position 285,984 of record JAZKJV010006696.1, on the reverse strand, counting down.
CGAGTACTTCTGCGATGCATAGAGGTTCGCTTGGTTCTGTCTTGGGAGAAGAGTCACTTCATGGTGACTCAAGGGACGGTGCTTGGCCACATCATCTCCAACAGGGGCATGGAGGTGGATCCGGCCAAAGTCGATGTCATTAGCAAACTCACACCACCGTCCAACTTCCGGCAGTTGCGGTCTTTTCTGGGGCACGTTGGTTTCTATCGGCGATTCATTCGTGATTTCAGTAGAGTTGCCCGACCGTTGACCGATCTGCTGACGAAAGACACCGAGTTCCTTGTCGATGACAAGTGTCTTTCATCCTTTGAGACTCTCAAGCAGAGTTTTATAGAGGCTCCTGTTCTCCAGCCGCCTGATTGGTCTCTCCCATTCAAGATCATGACGGATGCCTCCGATTTTGTTGTAGGGGTCGTGCTGGGATAGAGGAGGGATGGAGTCACATTTGCCATCCACTACACTAGCCGCACATTGGATTCCGAGCAGCGGAATTATACAGTCACAGAGAAGGAGATGCTAGCCGTAGTGTTCTCCCTAGATAAGTTCAGATCTTACATCATTGGATCTAGAGTGACCTTGTATACTGATCATACCGCCATCCGATACCTCATGGCAAAGAAGGATGCCAAGGACAGACTGACTAGATGGATCCTTCTACTCTAGGAGTTTGACATAGAGATTAAGGATAAGCCTGGAGTCAAGAATGTGGTGGCGGATCATCTCTCCCGATTAGAGCATCTTGAGAATTCTGACTTGATTGACCCCATATGTGAGACCTTCCCAGATGAGGCGATCCCTGCTATCGCCTCTCTCCTATGCTACGCCGATATTGTGAACTTTCTCGTTGCTGGGAAAGTCCCACAAGATTGGCCCAGGCAGAGGCTTGAGACCTTCCTTGCGAAGGCCAAGTCCTACCACTGGGAGGATCCCATCCTTTACCACGAAGGAGGGGATAGCGTCTGGCGTCGGTGCAATCCTCAGGAGGAGCACCATAGCGTCCTCACTTACTGCAACAAGCTTGAGGCAGGAGGACATCATTCTGGGAGGAGAACGGCATAGAAAGTGCTCCGATCCGGCTTGTGGTGGCCTACCCTCTTCAAGGACTCTGATGAGTTCGTGAAGAGGTGTACTGACTGTCAGAGGATGGGCACTTGTGGACAGCGTGATATGATGCCTATCCAGCCCATTCACTTCTGTGAGGTTTTTGACGCATGGGGCATCGATTTCATGGATCCATTCCCTAAGAGTCAGGGATTTGAGTACATTCTGTTGGCCGTTGATTATGTGAGTCGTTGGGTTGAGGCCATCCCCGCCCGAGCCGCTGATGCGAGGACAGTTTGCAGATTTTTGAGGAAGCACATCATCACACGGTTCGGGGTACCTCGAGTATTGATTTCAGATGGGGGGTCTCATTTCATCAATGACCAGGTGAAGGCCCTTGCTAGCGAGTTCGGCATAGACCATCGTGTTGCTACACCTTACCATCCACAGACGAATGGTCTAGCCGAGGTGTCGAATAGAGAGATCAAGACTATATTACAGAAAGTCGTCCGCCCTGACCGAAAGGATTGGTCACATCTTTTGGACTCGGTCTTGTGGGCATATAGGACGTCTTTCAAGACACCATTGGGCACATCTCCCTTTCGCCTCGTTTATGGAAAGCCATGCCATAAACCTGTTGAGTTGAGGCACAAGTCACTCTGGGCAGTCACAGATATTATTTTGGATCCAGATAGTGTAGGAGACCAGAGGAGGGCAGAGCTAGCAGCCTTGGAAGAACTTAGAGATACCGCCTTCTCCAACAGCCTATAGTACAAGGAGAGAGTGAAAGAGTGGCATGATTCTCATATCAGCCACAAGCATTTTGAGCCTGGACAGAGAGTATGGTTGTTTGATGCTAGGCTTCGTCTATTTCTAGGGAAGCTACAGAGCAAATGGAAGGGACCCTACTTGGTAAGAAAGGTACACGACAACGGTAGCATTGACATATCCGAGTTGTCTTCTGAGAGTACCTTTCGAGTGAACGGCCAGCGGCTCAAGCCATTTCTAGATCATGAGCCACAGGTCGTTGATGTTGCCCCTATTCATTTTGCGTGAGATGTGGTCTTTTGACTCACATCTAATGCATCTCACGCCTGATTTTCATTGATCTTTCGACCTGTATAGATCCAGATGTCCATATCATCACATTCTTTAGTCCCACATCCCGTTTGTCATCTTTGATTATGCTATACTTAGGGTGTACTTTACCCTAAGTATAGGGGAGATGTGGGACCTTTGGGTGTTTCTTTTGTTTCTTTCTACCCCTGTTTTTACTGCCTATACTTAGGGATATTTTACCCTAAGTATAGGGGGGATAGACCCTGTACATTCTCCACTCGGTTTTCCCTTTGTGTACAGCCTGCTATACTTAGGATTACTTGATCCTAAGTATAGGGGGAAGACCCAGGATCTTCTTGACTTTCTATTCATTCATTCGTCTTTGTATATAGCCTTCCTTTTCACTTCCCTATACCTAGCATGAGTTATGTCTTCTTCATCGCTCTTGACTCTGAGGACATCGTTCGAGCTAAGTATAGGGGGTGTGTATATATTTCATATATACTTTAGACATAACTCGTACATTGTGTGAGTGTGTAAATAAAATGGCTAAAAACCCTAAAAATCACAAAAATTAAAAAAATCATGTACATAAACATTCTTTTATTTGCATATAAATAGCTAGTGTACAAATTATTTTTGTAAAAATATTTTCAAAAATCTTTTGTGTAAAGTTTGTGTAAATATTTTCTTATCAAAATTATGTATATAGTACAAAATTTTTCCAAAATGTTTTGAAAATCAAAAGTTTGCAAAAATCTTGTGTAAATGTGTGTAAATACTTTTGCAAAACTTGCACTTCATGCATTCATCCATTCATGATTTCAAAACATTTTTCAAAAATTTGCATGATTGTAAATATGTGTAAATAGCATCTTTGTATATATGTATATAGTTTTTCTGGATGATAGTTGACATTTAAACTAGCCTGGAATCAAATTGGGAAATGGAGCTTGATTAAGATCTTAATCCACCTAATTCTAAGAGGAACCTTATAGGGCTTAGGGTTAAGGCTTTTCAGGTCCATTAGTGACTTAATTCTTTGAGTCCACTAGGCTATGAGCATTGTCATCTTGATGAGCCTAAGTAGAGCACTTAACAACACACGCATGACTCTTAGAGACAATGGCTTGACTTGCACCAGCACCGTACACATAGCTCTCCATGGATGAGGTGGTGAGGAGGCAGTTTCCTTTGGCTTGGGGTAGCATATGAGGGTAGTACTTCTAGGCGGAACCTCTCTTCTTCTTCTAGTGAAGGAAGTGCGTCTCAACTTGGTCTAGTGGTGATGAAGTCTAAAGACAGAAGCCGTGGGTCGCAATAAAGCTTCAAAAGAGGGATAGTCTACTGGCTCAAGAGGAAAATTTCTTGTATATATGCTGCACCATGTAGATATGTTGTACAATTGCACATGAAAAAAAATGCAAAAAAGAAAAGAACTCCAAAAAAGTGGTGGGTCGGATTGAAAATTTAATAACCCCACCGGAGTGTATATAGTCAAATAAAGAAAAAGCTTATGGTATCCATGTTACATCTCATGAAGCTTGCAGCGGGAGACTTAGCTACACTGGTTGAGCTTCCAAAATTCTATACCTCTTATTCCCCCTCTTCTTGAGCCGGTTGCACTTGAACTTAGAAGGGAATACCCCGCTTCTCGAGGAAAGAGTTGCTAGACCGAGGCATTAGAGTTACCAAGTTGGGGGAGGTTGTTTTTTTATTACTTCTGAGGTGGGGAGCTACATATCGCTTACACTGCATGGAAAGATTCATGGTCATTAGAGTTTGTGTATGTAGACTTGTTCTAATCTGGTTTATTGAGGAGTCTTGTCCATAGATTGGTGGAACTGAGAGGCTGTTGAGTTTTAAGCTTAAGTCCAAATAAGGTTCCGACACATTAATAATCCAAAGATCTGATCAAGCTCCATAACTCAATTTAATGAAGGCGAGTTTAATAATCAACCTTGATCCATGTGCATTCTCCTCTTTTTCTTTTTCTTTCTTTCTTTTTCACTTCTTTTTCAAATAAGTGTTTGCTAAGGGACTAGCAAAGTTAAGTATGGGGGGTGATGAATACCCATTCATCACTCTTTATTCTTATATTTTAGCTACAAAAACCTTTGCAAATACATGTATATGCTTGTAAATACAAATAATTACCAAAAGCACGCATTGTGTAAAAAGTAATAATTAGCATGTTTTTGTGCAAAAATAAAAGAATAAAGATTAAAAAGAAAAAGTGGGAAAATATTTAGAATAAATATTGAGCAATCTAATCCCAATGGAGGGCTCAGCATGGGCCTGACCGCATAAAAGCCAGAGGGAGATAGGGGCTCATGTGTGTAAATATACCTGTAAATACAATAAATATATTTTCCTCCAAAAATGGAATAAAATGTGCTTGTATATATTTGTATATATTTATAAATACAAAATCAAGATAAAAATGGAAAAATTAAAAAGAAGATAAAAATCACCTACCTTGTACATATTCATCATGTACATAGTCACCTTATCTATATTTATTTACCTTGTAAATAAATAAAATTCATTCTACCGCCTCGGGGTCAGCGCTATGTGTTGCCCTACCCGATCGTTTTTAGCCGGACCACTGGCAATATAAGTCTCGAGCTCCGCCTCCCATTTCCGCATCTTTGGCTCCCCACCTTTCATTCTCGTGACCTCCACTGCCTTCCCCGAGGTGACAGCTCGCCGTTGGTGGTGTCGAAGAGAGGTGTAGGTGACCGGACCTCAGATCCGGCGAGCTAGCGCCGCCGTGCTCCACCTGAAGGAGGAGCTCGAGCCTCGGACCTCGACGACCCGCGAGGCAACGACCCAGAGCAAGCCCAGCTCATCCACAGTCGATTCCTCCACCCAGGTAGACGTAGTTTCCTTTCTTTTTCATTAATTTCGCGTTACGCCCAATTCTCGCCGTCGTCGTTCACCTCCGATTCCGGCCACATCCACCTTAGTCTCGATAATCGGACCGCACCATTGCGTTCGCCTTCTTCCCACGCACGTTCTCCACCTATTCACTCAACCCAGCTCGCACAGGAGCTGGGGTTTCGAGCCCCATCGTCTACATCTCACCGGAGCTTGACCGCCCCGCCTCACCGATCACCGTCACCCCCTCTCACAGGGTCGAGGCACTTTGCCCTCGACCCGCGAGCGTTCTGCTGTGTTTTGCAGGTCCAATCGAGCCCATCTGAGGGCCCGACCATCCAGGTGCAGGCGCTCGACCTCCGCCGACCTCGCCGGAGCTCCCCAGAGCTTCGTCGAGTCATCGGAGGCCGTCATTCGATGCGGAAGACCAGCAGGCATCTTCTCCGATCTTTAGAGTCCCGCGAGGAGGACGTCAGAGCACACACGGGCCCGGCGAAAGTCGCCGGCCTCCAGTTCGTCCACCATCTTCCAGAGCCGTCCGATCGACCCCGGGCTCCAGTTTAGATCCTGACCGTCCATCTGAGGAGCTTCCAGCACCGTCCGATCTTTTGAGGAGCGATCTGGACCGGTCGATCGTCGAAGTTTAGCCAGCGAGCCTCACGTCGGTTCGATCTCCCACGTGGCGAAGTCTTGGCCGTCGATCAGAGCCGAGGGAGCCTAGCGTTGGGCGCCACTAGTCCTCCACTGTCCGATCTACCATGTGGCAGCCATCCATCCCTCGCATTAATAAAGGGGTAATTGCTCTTAGGCCCCCCTGTTTACTTTATTTCGTGTTTAGTCCTGTAAATATCATAATACGTTGTTTTTATTTTGGTACTTTTGCATGTTGTACCTTGTCTTTCCTGCTATTTGCTTGTATACCCCTGTGTGTAGTGTATCACGTGCGTCGACACATGTTTGTCTGGGATATTTGCATTGATAGCCTTGTAGTTCTGGATTGTTATTGAATGAATGAAATGTTTTAGATAATTGCATTTACACCCCTATGCGTGTTGAATTTCTGCATGTGCGTTTATTAGTGGGTCATTTACATCGAAGCCCCTGGACTTTAATACTGGTTATTAAATAGTTCAGGAACTTTGTTTCTTTGCAATTAGGTCCCTGTGTGCCCCAGACACGCGCCTCGCACGTGACTTCTTGGGATTTTTGCACCGGACCCCCTGGAACTTCTGGTATTTACGTACAGGTCCCTATGCACTGTACCTAGGTTTTGATTTTTAATAAAATATCAAACTAACTCCAAATTCAATGAAAATTGGACACATGGCTCCTGCCATGTTGTAAAATTTTCTGGAATTTTTGGAAACATTTTTGGTTTTATTTGATATTTTTAAAAAATTCAAAAACAGCCTTTTGCTTTACTATCTAACTTGAAAAATCACAAAAAAATATTAAAACTCATCTAAAAATTACAAAAAAAAAATAGCTACTATGTATTTTGTCTTGTTTGATTTTCTGACCAATTTTGGTCATTTTTTATTACATAAAACCCAAAAAATTGAAAAACACTAAAAACACTATTAAAATTCTAATAAATAATTTAAAAATCCAAAAACTATAATTCCAGTGCCTAAATTTTCCTTAAACTTTCTAGTTTACAGGAAAATTACTTCCAGGAGTTAGAAGGGCTTCTTTGCATTTTAAATTGCCCTTTTCCTCCTGACTGGACAGTACCTTCATTTCTCTGCCTTGTTTGATTTTTAGGAAATTCAATAAAAATCAGAAAAATACCAAAAAGTAATCAAAAACAGTAAAATTCATTAAAAACATAAAAACATTTTTATTTGAATTTTTGAGTGATTTTTGATGCATTAAATAATTGCTTGAATTGGCTTGTTTCCTTGTTTTCTTTATTTTCTTTATTAACCAAAAATCCAAAAAAATATAAAAAGACTAAAAACCCACCAAAAAGAATTTTATTATATTTTATTCTTTTCTGACTACTTCGTAGGCCGCAAGGCCATCACGTGCTCCCTGAGTCCGACCCTGGTCGCTATAGCAGGCTAATCTAATAGCCAAGACCGCTATCGTATTTATTTGATTTTGATTTGATTTTGGTGGTCTGAACCTCATTTTTCTTGATTGACCGATTGATTTCCGAGATCCGGGTCGCAACGACCTTTGAGCTATTTCCTTTCACCCAAGTCTTGGTGATATTTTCGGTCATCAGAATGGGCTCTGAGGAGCTCCGCCACTCCAGAGAGAACCCTTGAGCTCAGAGCATTCGATTGGTGACAGCAATTGAGCATTTCTTCGAGCGACTACAGGCCTTCTTCTCCGGCGAGATCCACGGCCGCTTCCGTCGTGCTGCAGCCCCCCTCCGCGAGCTGCGCAAGCTCAGGCATACTACCGACCTTCGAGCGACGACCTGGAGCTCAAACCTGAGCTCCATTCCCCAGGTAGCATCCTCCTATGATCTTATCTTTATTTTCCCGTTGATTTCTCCGATTTAGTTCGCGCTCCACCATTATTTTCTCGCTCCACCTTCATCCCTCCGAGCTCCGCGACGGAGCTCCGATCTTCGCGCTCCCCTTCTTTTCCTCAAACGTTGTACGTCACCTCTCACCGACGCCAGCTCCGCCACCTGGGCGGAGCTCGATCACTGGACACCTCTCACTCCGCCATAGGCCTCGCCTTTCACTCAGTACCACCTCCACGAACACACGCACGCTTCGGCTATCATCTAACCCTCTGCAGGTGCCATCTCATTGACTGGCCGGAAGCTCGTCGGAGCTCCCTTTGAGCTTCATCGTCATCGAACTCCAGACCCCCTCCTCCACTCCTGAGGCCACCGAAGGCTTCGCCACTTCGCCCCGCATCTTTCCAGCTACGTCACAGTCCCCCGCGAGCTTCATCGACGGCTGCAGGATCGGGAGGAGCAAGCCCAGCTTCGTCGGAGCCCCGCCTTCTCCTCCGCAGGAGGCGGAGGACCTTTGAGGACGGCGTCCCTCAGCCGTTCGATCATCTTGATCGAACGATCAGAGTCACGCCACGTCGCATTCATCCGGAGCAACAGAGAGCCGTTGGATTTATCACGATCCAACGGCGATATATCAGCTACGTCATCGCTTCATCGCGCTCTAGGTGCGTTGGATCAATCTAGATCCAACGGTCACTCGTCGTCCACGTTGCCATCAGCAGGGGCGAGACCACCGCCGTTGGATCAATCGATGATCTGACGGATCCAGACACGCCACGCCTCAGCTTCCATTGACCGTTGGATCGTCACTTGATCCACGGTCCAAATCGTGCCACGTAGCCCGATCCGAGCCTCTTCCCCGACCTCTAGGCTCGGATCACCCGAAGCTTCTCCGAGCCTCCAGCCGAACCTCCAGAGCACCCGAGCCTCGTCCCGAGCCGCCGACGTCCACCGAGCCTAGGGCACCCCATGTGAGGAGCACGTGCGGCCTGGGCAAATTATACTGAGGCCCCTGAAGGTTTCTGAAATTACAATTCAGTCCCTACGAAGCGTACCCACATGAGGAGCACGTGCATCTGTGGAGAAATTGCATTCCACCACCTGCATTCTAGGTAATTGCATAAAGGTCCTTATCAGCATATTTTATTTTGAGTAATTTTTAATTCCTGTATTCCAGTTATACTCCTATCTTTGCACGCATATTTAGGTGTCCATATTTCATCATTTTTAAATTCTAAAAATTGCATGTTGTAGTTTAACTTGTCCTTTATCTTATGTGACACTTGGCACATTTTTGTGATATCAGTGGAATTTTTAACTAATTAATTGGTTCATTTCTGTGATATTTTTCCCAATTTAACCTTTTAATTAATAGTAATTTCTCTGTGACTCCAAAAATTCCCAAAAAAATCACATTAGCTCTAGATAATTAGATGAACCTTGCATAAAAATTTCATATCAATTGCATGCATTTCGTGGCCTAAATAAATTATTTGGTGATTTCCTTAGTTTATTTTTAATAGGTTCATTTCACATCAAAATTAAGGTCTGATAATTTTCTTGGATTCCTCATATTTAGATTTATCTAGGATAATTTTTGTTCCCAAGAATATTGTGATTTGATATTTATTAAAATTAAATTAGTCAAAATCACCCTTCATTCATTGTTAATTCATAGTTAATTCATTTAGTGTCAAAAAATTCCAAAAAAATTAGGGTAGCTTAATTTTATCATAATTCATCATCTGATCAAGTTTCATCATTTTTGGACTTCATTTGAACACTTATCTGATTTAATTTTAAAACTGGCCTGATTTTGCATGTATTCTGCATATAAAATTTACAAAGAAAAAAAATATTCCCTCTGAAAGTCTAACACTTGGATTTCGCTAAAAATCAACCTAAGAAGACAGCTGCCTCCCTGAGTTTGACCTTGGACTCCCAAGTAAAAAAAGTTGCCACTCGAGATTAATTTATAAAAAATTGAAAGTGGTTTTTTTGATTCGCTCTCATTATCTGACTGCAACGAACAATATCAATTAATTTGAACATTAATTTGCTCGAATTAACAAGTGTAGCGGGAGTCGGTAATCAAAATGGCACCGTTGTCGGGGAGACACGGCTTAGATTAATTTGCAGTAACTTTTAAGTGTTGATTTTCTCTCCCCAGGTAGTCTGACCCCCGGTTTTCTTGTGAATATTTTCTATCTTTTAATTTTTGCATTTTTGTGTCATTCTCTGACCTCAATTTATTTCTGTGCGAGGAACGCGAGGAGTCGAAGATGCTTCGAGGAATCGACAGATTAATGTTTTGAGTGATTTGAGTGAATCTGTAATTTAATTTTCATTTCTTTTTTTTTGCATCATTTCCAGCGGTTCCCGTTTGGGTTCCGTGCATGTAAAAATAGTGAAACTGTGTCCCCGTGTGCTGTGTGGTTTGAATGATAATTTAGGCTTGCACTAGTGGCTCCTCGAGCCAATCTAGGAGTTGCTTGTGCTCGTAAATTTTTAGGACCACACAACCACTTAAAAGACGCACCTAGACCGCAGATCTAGTCAAATCAACCTGTTCTTCACTCGCTAATAGAACTGCTTGTCTAGGAGCAGATTTTGTCGTCTGCATTTGCATGTAGTGTAAATTTCAATTCTGTTCTGCATCCTGCATAAAAGCGAAGGGATCACTGTAAGTCTTCTTAACTCAGCATACGCATCATCATTTTTCGTGCATCGGCTTTTCTCGATTTTCCCCTCTGTTTTTCACACTTAAATTAAACTGAAATTGGGACTGGACGATAGGCGTGCTGTGTGGTTGGACTAACAAGTGAGAACTTAACTTAAAATCGGGTTTGCTAACATTATTGACCAAAAAAATTCAATAAAATTGAAAAAAAAATGTTTGCGGGAGACTAATCCCCGACCTTGTTTTCAGGCTGAGTGAGGGTACTTGAGTGTGTGTGAACACCTTAAGGCAGAGCCCAAATCCCCGCCTTCCATATCACGGGCCAACTGTGTTGGAAATGCGAGCCCACGGCGAGCCATTATGCAATAAATGTTATTGCACATATCATTCCCTGATCTGAAATGAAGAATGAATAATTTGTATAATAGGTCCCTTAGTACAATTAGGGTTATGTACCATGGCCATCTTAATAATCATACAGCTGTTGATTCAACTATTGAATCATAGAGGTTGGTGCTTGGATGAATATCTAAAGAGTTAGATTGAGGACTCATCAAGCACCGTCAAATGATTACTAAGAGATGATCTCCAGCCTGAGTAGGAGATGGCAATCCTATCTCTGAAGGCTGATATCTGACCGACCTCTTGATGCAGGTCCTCTGCATAGGAATAGAGATTCGGAGGTGTCAGATTAGTTAGGTCAAAGAGTTGACTTAACGAGATCGAGATAACCAAAGTCCTATATCATATGCTGTCATGATATAGGCACGCATCCTCTGACCGGAGACAGATGTGTTACTATATGTCTGAGTGTGTACATTTGGCAGACCAATAGGTTGATGACCTAATCAAGGTCTATACACCGGCGCGCTGGTGTGCATATAAGGGCATATGAGTAATACGATCTCTCAAAGGGATCATACAGGTTCAGTTACTGAACCGGAAGACATGAGCTCACTCTTGAGATATTGGGATGAATCAAATTCCATGCGCATGGTCATCTCGCTTTGGAAGCTTGACTGAATTTGTAGGTTTGATATATACTTTTAGTATATGATCAAGACCTAGGTATGATATACACTTTTGGAAAGTGTATGATCGATACCAACTCCCAATGATCGAATGAGAAACTTACTGATAAAACCATGAAGTAGACAGTATAAAGTTGATCCGATACTTCGGGTTTAGTCTGAGTCTTCCAGTATGCAGGATGTGCAGGTATTGGGAATACCTGAGGGTGATTTGATCATAAACGATTGTATAACCATGACGCTTCCATTCCTAGGGAGTGATGAAACGGGTCTGGATTTTAGTGACTCCTCTCAGTAGAGAAGTGATCTGATCTTGGTCCAAGTGTTGGACATTGATCTGAATGTGATTCAGATACAATGAGAAGATTAGATTTACGGTCTTGATTTAATCAAGCATCTATGGGAGGCCCGCGATCTGGATTTGAGATATGATCTCAATATCCATGTCACTATATGTGGAACAATACAATCGCCCTGTCCTTATCTCCAAGTATCTGAGGAGAAATAGCATTGTTCTTAAATGGTTTAAGAACAATTCCATAAGATCTAAGCAAAGAGAATTTGATAATTAAAAGTGTTTTAATTATCATGATGTATGAGAAATTATCCAATATGATTAAATGTGATTTAATTAGTTTGGATAAGAATAATGTGGATAGAGATATCCAATTATTCATAATATATTATAAATATGATTTATAATGTATTAGAGAGAGTTAATTATAATTTATATGTGTTGATTAATTATGATGTGTATTGGATACACATTGTGTAATTAATTAACAATATGAATTACATGTTGTTTTGGGTTGTGAATATGATTCACAATTTTTCCATGGCAAGATTGCAATATTCTCAAAGATAATTGTGAATTATTTTTGAAGAATAAAACCCAAATAAATTTGGTGCAAATAAATAAGAGAGATTTCATGGAGATATGCAATCTCATGGATTTCCATGAGATTGCAATCTCCATGCAATCTCATGGGCGGCACACCTTTCCTATATGGAAAGGGTGTGCGCCCACTTGGAAGGCACATGGAGATGAAATCTCCATGTGTCTTCTCTCCTTATTTGTTGGGTTGATTTAGGAATGAATTATATTTTGTCAAATATATTTTAACCTAAATTTGTTGCTTTTGACAACAACAATCTTAGCCATTGGATGAACATAAATCAATCTCATCCATTGATTCTATGTGTCCCATGGATTGAGATCCATGGATCCCAAAACCCAATAAATAGAGAGGCATACTTGGCTCTCTCTTGACACATGCTATTGTAGCACAAACTCTCTCTCTCTTTCTCATATACACGACAGCCCTTCTCTCCCTCTCTTCTTGGTGGCCGTCCACCTTGGTGGAGAGAAACGTCGACGCCCGCGCCATCGTGCTGCCGCTTCGACTCTCTGCGGTTCTTTGTCTTCTTGGAGTGCTTCACTCACGAAGGAGACGTTTGATCTCGTGCGACGAGATCAGGAGCAACCGCGCTTGGATCAACTTGGATTGCGAGGACACCGCGACTCATCTCCGCGCTCGCAAGCCGTTACTCCGACGATCGGACTTGAGACAGGAGGTCTCTTTTCGTAGAGACTCGATCAACCACGCTTCAAGATGTATTGCATTATACTTGATGTGGTTATAGATGAAACGATTTGAGAATGGTTCTCGGATCATGTGGTTTCATCGGTTTAAAAATTTTAAAATTCCGCTGCTCCGAACAACTAGTATGACTAGTCGTTCTTCGTCGTATTCGATACGACGATCACGCTTCCGTGATGCGCTTGAGGATTTCCCCATATCCTTCAAGTGGTATCAGAGCCTTAGGTCGACGGTTTCGAATATGATTCGAAAAACCGAGGACGACTTGGGTTCGTTAAGGTCGCGAAAGTTTTTATCGCATTTGATTTCGCAGATCTGTTTAGTAAATAAATTCGGCACTGTTTAAATTGTTTAAACACGAATTTAATACTTGGATTTTGTTCCCCATTAAATAAGGAAACCATAGGAACTGAGTTTACGTAAATCGGATTTCGTATGCTCTAGATATGGTTGTTTTAATGAACATGTATACACTGTTGCGGGAACTGTAGATCTGAACGTGATTAAAATGTTAATTACTGTTTAGACTTGCCTCGAAATGCGTGTAACATCACTTGTGTTCTGTCCTAAATCAAATTAACAATCTATGAAAATTGATTTTGTCTAATTTGGATTTAATATGATTGAGATATGCTAATTTTAGTAAGAAGGGGTCACTGCTGAAATTACAGTCCTAATCTAGAACCAAGTGATTGTCAATTAGTGAAATTAATTGTTAATTTCGTGAAATAATCATGAAAAATATTTGTGAAATATTTGAAGATGATTATTTACATACTTGACTTGGCCTCATCCAATTAATTGATTAGATTTGATCTAAATCTTAATTGGAAACACATTCATCAAACTTAATGTTTGATTGGTGATTGTCATTTAATCATTTAGTGAAATTAAATTGTTTAATTTCCTAGAATAATTGTGCATAAATATTTGTGAGATATTTGATGATAATTATTCCCTTAAATGACATTGCCTTAACCAATAATTGATCAAGATGTGATCTAAATCATAATTGGAAACCACAATCTTTCAAACTTGATGCTTGAATAGGATTTGGGAATTTGTCTAGCAAATTTCCTTATAATCAAAAATGTTTTGATTATTACTATATGGTACAATTTCGGTTGTATAACCGATGATCATCTCAAGTACAAATTAATCAATTTGGCATTATCCTTTCCCGAGGCGGATATGGTGCCTAGTCGGAGAGCATTGGGGTTGCGGGTTGCAACGTATGTGGTCCGTCCCACTCTCGTCGGTACTGGCCATGACAGCGGGTAGGGCCGGGATAATGTCCGAGGGATTAAGATGTATTTTTCTAATTATTAAAATTCGAATTAATACGTATTTTGAGATACTACCATATATGTATTCAAGTAAAATAATCAAGTTTGATTGATTGAATTGGATTGATAATTAATTTAATATGATTAAATTGATTATGTCCAACTGAAATACTCTAATATGATTAGAGATAATAATTCCCTTGGAAGAATTAATTATGTGAATGTGATTCACGATAATTAATTAAAATTTGAATATGATATGGAGGATCACATAAGTGACATCCATGGTCTCCCGTCAAGGCGGAGGGTTCCGTCGCCAGGGATTGCATGTGGGAGACGCCTGTCCGAAGTGACAGCTCCTGTATGCAAGCGCATCTGGATCGGGCTCGTCGCTTCTCGAAAGAGTAAGGACGTATGCGTAGTGACCCCAGTATCGGGTCCTCATATTATTGGGGCGATATTGGATTGCGCATAGCGAGTTGTATTCCTGTTGACGGTTGGTTCAATTAATGACGGGTCAACATCACCTTAGGGGTGGTGGGCCCGGGTGTTAAAGACCGAATTGGGAGATGCAAGTTGGACTTGCAAGGCGGAATGTGTTCCCGCTTCTTTTAATCCGAGTTGTAGGTTCTCATATTATTGGGATGCAACAAAGATAAGGAAGGAGATCCCAGATCTTGCTTGAGATATAATGGTAAGTATATCTCTTACATTGAAAGTGATTAAGGGAATGAACTTTCAATGTTGACATGGCAAGACAACTTTGATATAAAAATTCCTAAATCAAAGTAAAATATGTATATATAAATACATACATTTATGCAAATTTCTTATTTCAGATAATCCTTCATTAAAACCCACTCAATGATATACTCAATAATAATCAGTAGAATATCATGGATTGGACTCATGATCCAGATATTGTACTTGCAATCGAACACATAATGTATGTGGTTGCAATGTGCAAATTTCCTCATAATATTGAGAAATGACAATTAAATAGATAATAGGACTACAACCCTAGGGTTTGTATGTCTCTATAGTCTTGGTATCATCAAATGTACTTTGGAAGTGACATGTTGATGATGATCATAATTGTCATATAATCCTTATAAAATCAATGAAGATTTTCTGGCATACATATGTGTTCTTGACATTTAATCATGAGTGACATGGTTTTCTACATCATGTAGAATGGTAGCTCTATAAAGAGATGATGTATTCAAATTGTTTGAGTACCTACCTGAACCTATGTTTTATGAGTTTAGATGGATGTAGATGATGAATGTCATTATTCTACTATCTATACTCTGGTCATTCATGAAGCTTCATAATATTCATATTATATGAATTTAATGAAGCATGAATAAATGTTGAAATACTCTTATTTTGAATTCTTTTTGAATTTATTGTAAGAGATCCTTAGTCTTCAGCAATGGTTGCTTATAGATAAAGGGAGCGCAATGGAAGCATGGTTTGGACCCAAGAAAGAAGGAAAGTCAAAAAGTTGACTGGACTTCTGTGACTTCCATGTGACATCCAAAGAGTTGGATGAATGCCAATACTGCAATAAGTTGATGTGTTGATAGTATGACTATCAAGTCTGTCTAGAATCCTTAGAAAAGGACTCGGATGGAGCATCAGAATAATCTACATAAATCATTGATATTGACTTACTTATTGAATAAGATAAAGTCAAATAATTGTATCTCAATCTTCTGATGACATTCGCAATGGGTTGCATATGTTTTAGAAGACTGGAAAATTTGGTCTTAAAGGTTTATAGTTGTCCACATGAATATTGATGCAATTGTTGCAACAATCTCTGTTGGATTAATAGACTTGTTAATTTCAGTGGGAGAGCCCTTAGTCGTAGAGAATGTCTCTATGACCTAGATATAAGAATACACTCATTGTTTGTTTCTAAATGTTGGAAATAAACATGAATTCTGAGATAGAACTATCATAAAGAGTTATGATGAAGATATTTCAGATAGTAATCTAAAATCTAGTGGACTCCACGTAAATTAGAAAAATTAATGAATGGTTCATTAACATTTCTGAATACTGAAATTAAACCTTAAGATCAATAGGAGGATGAAGATCATTTGACAATGATCTAGCATCCAGCCTTGGACATTTGTCTATTGATTTGATCAATAGAATAGTAAGAGATGAAACTTTAGAATGTCTAAAATTTCAAAACTTACATACTTATGAATATTGTATTCAAGGTAAAAATGTCCAATACACCCTTCTTCGGGAATGGTGTAAGATGCCAAGGTATTCAGGATCTCATACATATTGATGTATGCGGATCATCTATATCATAGTAAACATTGTGGATATGTGATATCTATTGATGATTATGTATGATATGAGATTTCTTCTCTTCATCTAAGAAACTTTTGAAATGTTCAAAGATTTCATTAATTTTGGTTTAGAACCAAAGTTTGAAGGAAGATAAAATGAATTTGATCTAATCTAGGTAGCAAGTACCTACTAGATAAATTCGAAGAATACCTTATGGAGATATGAATATCATTTCTATCTCAAACCTCCTAACACACCTTAACTCAAAAGAGTTATAGGTAGATACAATTAGATCATATGTGACATGATCTTATCAATGTTGAATTTTTAGCATAATTATCCCTTAGTTTCCAGGTATATATGTGTAGTAGAGACTACAATGTATATCCTCAATAAGGTTCCATGTATATTGGAATCTAGCACTTGAGAGTGCTGCTTCATTAGGAAAATAAAGGATGGTATTGGATACCTACTTTATGACCTTGAGATTCTTAAAATATCTCATCTCCGAGAATGTGATTCTTAGAGGTTGAGACTCTTGAGAATCAAGATAAAATGAAGTATAGGAACTCATTTTCTTTGAGAAGATAATGAGACTCCTGAAATTGGAAACTAAAAGGACAATTAAAGATGAAACACTAATACCTCTTCAAATGAGTTTGAGGACGGATTCCATGTGTTAGAGAAATCTGACAGTGATCGAACTTCATGTGATGAAGCTTCTGAAGATCATAGCATGGATAGATGGATAGCAATAAAAGTCTAATGTAGACTTCATATACAAGTGTTGTATATGGACCCTCGAGGATCCACCTATATGGGTAAGACCTGTAAAAGGTGTAAATGGATCTTCAAGAGACAGGGAACCTGATGAGAAGGTAGAGACCTTCAAAGCACGGTTTGTAGCCATGAGCTACACACTGGAAGAGAAGACATTGCTTGCAATGAGACTTGTTTTTCGGTGACCATGCTTAAAACCATCAGAATATTACTAACCTTAGCTACACAACTTGACTATTGCATCTTCAATATGTAAGTCAATATTGCATTCCTCTACGAATACCTCTTTGAGGATATTCACATGAAGTAGCCCCAGGGCTTCATGGTTGAGGAAAGCAAGGTGTGCAAGCTAAGGAATCCATCTATGGACTCAGATAAGCTTCTTAAAGTTGGATCATAAGATTTGATGAAATTATAAATGTTATGATTTCAGATAGAATCTTGATGAACCATATGAAGCTTAGTGGGAGTGCTTTTGTGTTCATCGTGCTAAATGTAGATGATATCCTAATCATTTAAAAATGATATAAGGATAATAATTAGTGTTTTATAATCTGGTTGTTCCATAACTTGAAATAAGATTTCAAAGATGCCTCTCAGATCTTAGTTCTGAAGTTGTTCAGAAGCAAAGAGAAGAGGATAATGGGACTGTCACATTTGTAGTACACCTTGGACATATTCTATTCATAGAGATTCCAAGAGAGGCTTCCAACCCTTAAGATATGGTACTGACCTATCTAAAGGGATAGCACCTCAAAGAGTTGAGGAAGTGAATGCTAGTACTGCTTGCCCTTGGGCATCAGTTCTGAGAAGCCATGTGTGTGCTAGATGTGTACAAAAGCCAGATGGCTGCTATACAGTGGGAGTAGTAAACTGTTACTAATCCTACTATGGAAATAAAACACTTGGTTGCAGTAATAACAACAAAATCTTCATAGATGACAAGATTTTTTTAGATAGTGATCTCAAAGTCTTATCTTCAAAAGTTTAAGACTTTATAGATAGTGATCTAAAAAGGTCTTAACTAAAGATACCTTAGGAGATAGAGATCTCCAGAAATAAGGATATTCTTATAAGGATTATGGAAATACTGGTTATGATAATTGTTAAGCTGTAGTGTCAAGGACACTATAACTAACAAGATTGAGTATTAGTTGCATAAGATGCAACATTCGCATTGGATGCGAGCACTGTCACTGGGGATATGCAAGTGCCGTAAAAGGACTTGGCGTAGTCTCGCGGGAACAGAGTGACTGATCAGCTTACCTAGCTATTTTCTAAATAGCCTATGATTGTCACATGAGTGTGAGTTTAAATGATTAGCCCATTAATGGCTCTTTGGGCTAGTGGGAGATTGTTGGAAATGCGAGCCCACGGCGAGCCATTATGCAATAAATGTTATTGCACATATCATTCCCTGATCTGAAATGAAGAATGAATAATTTGTATAATAGGTCCCTTAGTACAATTAGGGTTATGTACCATGGCCATCTTAATAATCATACAGCTGTTGATTCAACTATTGAATCATAGAGGTTGGTGCTTGGATGAATATCTAAAGAGTTAGATTGAGGACTCATCAAGCACCGTCAAATGATTACTAAGAGATGATCTCCAGCCTGAGTAGGAGATGGCAATCCTATCTCTGAAGGCTGATATCTGACCGACCTCTTGATGCATGTCCTCTGCATAGGAATAGAGATTCGGAGGTGTCAGATTAGTTAGGTCAAAGAGTTGACTTAACGAGATCGAGATAACCAAAGTCCTATATCATATGCTGTCATGATATAGGCACGCATCCTCTGACCGGAGACAGATGTGTTACTATATGTCTGAGTGTGTACATTTGGCAGACCAATAGGTTGATGACCTAATCAAGGTCTATACACCGGCGCGCTGGTGTGCATATAAGGGCATATGAGTAATACGATCTCTCAAAGGGATCATACAGGTTCAGTTACTGAACCGGAAGACATGAGCTCACTCATGAGATATTGGGATGAATCAAATTCCATGCGCATGGTCGTCTCGCTTTGGAAGCTTGACTGAATTTGTAGGTTTGATATATACTTTTAGTATATGATCAAGACCTAGGTATGATATACACTTTTGGAAAGTGTATGATCGATACCAACTCCCAATGATCGAATGAGAAACTTACTGATAAAACCATGAAGTAGACAGTATAAAGTTGATCCGATACTTCGGATTTAGTCTGAGTCTTCCAGTATGCAGGATGTGCAGGTATTGGGAATACCTAAGGGTGATTTGATCATAAACGATTGTATAACCATGACGCTTCCATTCCTAGGGAGTGATGAAACGGGTCTGGATTTTAGTGACTCCTCTCAGTAGAGAAGTGATCTGATCTTGGTCCAAGTGTTGGACATTGATCTGAATGTGATTCAGATACAATGAGAAGATTAGATTTACGGTCTTGATTTAATCAAGCATCTATGGGAGGCCCGCGATCTGGATTTGAGATATGATCTCAATATCCATGTCACTATACGTGGAACAATACAATCGCCATGTCCTTATCTCCAAGTATCTGAGGAGAAATAGCATTGTTCTTAAATGGTTTAAGAACAATTCCATAAGATCTAAGCAAAGAGAATTTGATAATTAAAAGTGTTTTAATTATCATGATGTATGAGAAATTATCCAATATGATTAAATGTGATTTAATTAGTTTGGATAAGAATAATGTGGATAGAGATATCCAATTATTCATAATATATTATAAATATGATTTATAATGTATTAGAGAGAGTTAATTATAATTTATATGTGTTGATTAATTATGATGTGTATTGGATACACATTGTGTAATTAATTAACAATATGAATTACATGTTGTTTTGGGTTGTGAATATGATTCACAATTTTTCCATGGCAAGATTGCAATATTCTCAAAGATAATTGTGAATTATTTTTGAAGAATAAAACCCAAATAAATTTGGTGCAAATAAATAAGAGAGATTTCATGGAGATATGCAATCTCATGGATTTCCATGAGATTGCAATCTCCATGCAATCTCATGGGCGGCACACCTTTCCTATATGGAAAGGGTGTGCGCCCACTTGGAAGGCACATGGAGATGAAATCTCCATGTGTCTTCTCTCCTTATTTGTTGGGTTGATTTAGGAATGAATTATATTTTGTCAAATATATTTTAACCTAAATTTGTTGCTTTTGACAACAACAATCTTAGCCATTGGATGAACATAAATCAATCTCATCCATTGATTCTATGTGTCCCATGGATTGAGATCCATGGATCTTAAAACCCTATAAATAGAGAGGCATACTTGGCTCTCTCTTGACACATGCTATTGTAGCACAAACTCTCTCTCTCTTTCTCATATACACGACAGCCCTTCTCTCCCTCTCTTCTTGGTGGCCGTCCACCTTGGTGGAGAGAAACGTCGACGCCCGCGCCATCGTGCTGCCGCTTCGACTCTCTACGGTTCTTTGTCTTCTTGGAGTGCTTCACTCACGAAGGAGATGTTTGATCTCGTGCGACGAGATCAGGAGCAACCGCGCTTGGATCAACTTGGATTGCGAGGACACCGCGACTCATCTCCGCGCTCGCAAGCCGTTACTCCGACGATCGGACTTGAGACAGGAGGTCTCTTTTCGTAGAGACTCGATCAACCACGCTTCAAGATGTATTGCATTATACTTGATGTGGTTATAGATGAAACGATTTGAGAATGGTTCTCGGATCATGTGGTTTCATCGGTTTAAAAATTTTAAAATTCCGCTGCTCCGAACAACTAGTATGACTAGTCGTTCTTCGTCGTATTCGATACGACGATCACGCTTCCGTGATGCGCTTGAGGATTTCCCCATATCCTTCAAGTGGTATCAGAGCCTTAGGTCGACGGTTTCGAATATGATTCGAAAAACCGAGGACGACTTGGGTTCGTTAAGGTCGCGAAAGTTTTTATCGCATTTGATTTCGCAGATCTGTTTAGTAAATAAATTCGGCACTGTTTAAATTGTTTAAACACGAATTTAATACTTGGATTTTATTCCCCATTAAATAAGGAAACCATAGGAACTGAGTTTACGTAAATCGGATTTCGTATGCTCTAGATATGGTTGTTTTAATGAACATGTATACACTGTTGCGGGAACTGTAGATCTGAACGTGATTAAAATGTTAATTACTGTTTAGACTTGCCTCGAAATGCGTGTAACATCACTTGTGTTCTGTCCTAAATCAAATTAACAATCTATGAAAATTGATTTTGTCTAATTTGGATTTAATATGATTGAGATATGCTAATTTTAGTAAGAAGGGGTCACTGCTGAAATTACAGTCCTAATCTAGAACCAAGTGATTGTCAATTAGTGAAATTAATTGTTAATTTCGTGAAATAATCATGAAAAATATTTGTGAAATATTTGAAGATGATTATTTACATACTTGACTTGGCCTCATCCAATTAATTGATTAGATTTGATCTAAATCTTAATTGGAAACACATTCATCAAACTTAATGTTTGATTGGTGATTGTCATTTAATCATTTAGTGAAATTAAATTGTTTAATTTCCTAGAATAATTGTGCATAAATATTTGTGAAATATTTGATGATAATTATTCCCTTAAATGACATTGCCTTAACCAATAATTGATCAAGATGTGATCTAAATCATAATTGGAAACCACAATCTTTCAAACTTGATGCTTGAATAGGATTTGGGAATTTGTCTAGCAAATTTCCTTATAATCAAAAATGTTTTGATTATTACTATATGGTACAATTTCGGTTGTATAACCGATGATCATCTCAAGTACAAATTAATCAATTTGGCATTATCCTTTCCCAAGGCGGATATGGTGCCTAGTCGGAGAGCATTGGGGTTGCGGGTTGCAACGTATGTGGTCCGTCCCACTCTCGTCGGTACTGGCCATGACAGCGGGTAGGGCCGGGATAATGTCCGAGGGATTAAGATGTATTTTTCTAATTATTAAAATTCGAATTAATACGTATTTTGAGATATTACCATATATGTATTCAAGTAAAATAATCAAGTTTGATTGATTGAATTGGATTGATAATTAATTTAATATGATTAAATTGATTATGTCCAACTGAAATACTCTAATATGATTAGAGCTAATAATTCCCTTGGAAGAATTAATTATGTGAATGTGATTCACGATAATTAATTAAAATTTGAATATGATATGGAGGATCACATAAGTGACATCCATGGTCTCCCGTCAAGGCGGAGGGTTCCGTCGCCAGGGATTGCATGTGGGAGACGCCTGTCCGAAGTGACAGCTCCTGTATGCAAGCGCATCTGGATCGGGCTCGTCGCTTCTCGAAAGAGTAAGGACGTATGCGTAGTGACCCCAGTATCGGGTCCTCATATTATTGGGGCGATATTGGATTGCGCATAGCGAGTTGTATTCCTGTTGACGGTTGGTTCAATTAATGACGGGTCAACATCACCTTAGGGGTGGTGGGCCCGGGTGTTAAAGACCGAATTGGGAGATGCAAGTTGGACTTGCAAGGCGGAATGTGTTCCCGCTTCTTTTTATCTGAGTTGTAGGTTCTCATATTATTGGGATGCAACAAAGATAAGGAAGGAGATCCCAGATCTTGCTTGAGATATAATGGTAAGTATATCTCTTACATTGAAAGTGATTAAGGGAATGAACTTTCAATGTTGACATGGCAAGACAACTTTGATATAAAAATTCCTAAATCAAAGTAAAATATGTATATATAAATACATACATTTATGCAAATTTCTTATTTCAGATAATCCTTCATTAAAACCCACTCAATGATATACTCAATAATAATCAGTAGAATATCATGGATTGGACTCATGATCCAGATATTGTACTTGCAATTGAACACATAATGTATGTGGTTGCAATGTGCAAATTTCCTCATAATATTGAGAAATGACAATTAAATAGATAATAGGACTACAACCCTAGGGTTTGTATGTCTCTATAGTCTTGGTATCATCAAATGTACTTTGGAAGTGACATGTTGATGATGATCATAATTGTCATATAATCCTTATAAAATCAATGAAGATTTTCTGGCATACATATGTGTTCTTGACATTTAATCATGAGTGACATGGTTTTCTACATCATGTAGAATGGTAGCTCTATAAAGAGATGATGTATTCAAATTGTTTGAGTACCTACCTGAACCTATGTTTTATGAGTTTAGATGGATGTAGATGATGAATGTCATTATTCTACTATCTATACTCTGGTCATTCATGAAGCTTCATAATATTCATATTATATGAATTTAATGAAGCATGAATAAATGTTGAAATACTCTTATTTTGAATTCTTTTTGAATTTATTGTAAGAGATCCTTAGTCTTCAGCAATGGTTGCTTATAGATAAAGGGAGCGCAATGGAAGCATGGTTTGGACCCAAGAAAGAAGGAAAGTCAAAAAGTTGACTGGACTTCTGTGACTTCCATGTGACATCCAAAGAGTTGGATGAATGCCAATACTGCAATAAGTTGATGTGTTGATAGTATGACTATCAAGTCTGTCTAGAATCCTTAGAAAAGGACTCGGATGGAGCATCAGAATAATCTACATAAATCATTGATATTGACTTACTTATTGAATAAGATAAAGTCAAATAATTGTATCTCAATCTTCTGATGACATTCGCAATGGGTTGCATATGTTTTAGAAGACTGGAAAATTTGGTCTTAAAGGTTTATAGTTGTCCACATGAATATTGATGCAATTGTTGCAACAATCTCTGTTGGATTAATAGACTTGTTAATTTCAGTGGGAGAGCCCTTAGTCGTAGAGAATGTCTCTATGACCTAGATATAAGAATACACTCATTGTTTGTTTCTAAATGTTGGAAATAAACATGAATTCTGAGATAGAACTATCATAAAGAGTTATGATGAAGATATTTCAGATAGTAATCTAAAATCTAGTGGACTCCACGTAAATTAGAAAAATTAATGAATGGTTCATTAACATTTCTGAATACTGAAATTAAACCTTAAGATCAATAGGAGGATGAAGATCATTTGACAATGATCTAGCATCCAGCCTTGGACATTTGTCTATTGATTTGATCAATAGAATAGTAAGAGATGAAACTTTAGAATGTCTAAAATTTCAAAACTTACATACTTATGAATATTGTATTCAAGGTAAAAATGTCCAATACACCCTTCTTCGGGAATGGTGTAAGATGCCAAGGTATTCAGGATCTCATACATATTGATGTATGCGGATCATCTATATCATAGTAAACATTGTGGATATGTGATATCTATTGATGATTATGTATGATATGAGATTTCTTCTCTTCATCTAAGAAACTTTTGAAATGTTCAAAGATTTCATTAATTTTGGTTTAGAACCAAAGTTTGAAGGAAGATAAAATGAATTTGATCTAATCTAGGTAGCAAGTACCTACTAGATAAATTCGAAGAATACCTTATGGAGATATGAATATCATTTCTATCTCAAACCTCCTAACACACCTTAACTCAAAAGAGTTATAGGTAGATACAATTAGATCATATGTGACATGATCTTATCAATGTTGAATTTTTAGCATAATTATCCCTTAGTTTCCAGGTATATATGTGTAGTAGAGACTACAATGTATATCCTCAATAAGGTTCCATGTATATTGGAATCTAGCACTTGAGAGTGCTGCTTCATTAGGAAAATAAAGGATGGTATTGGATACCTACTTTATGACCTTGAGATTCTTAAAATATCTCATCTCCGAGAATGTGATTCTTAGAGGTTGAGACTCTTGAGAATCAAGATAAAATGAAGTATAGGAACTCATTTTCTTTGAGAAGATAATGAGACTCCTGAAATTGGAAACTAAAAGGACAATTAAAGATGAAACACTAATACCTCTTCAAATGAGTTTGAGGACGGATTCCATGTGTTAGAGAAATCTGACAGTGATCGAACTTCATGTGATGAAGCTTCTGAAGATCATAGCATGGATAGATGGATAGCAATAAAAGTCTAATGTAGACTTCATATACAAGTGTTGTATATGGACCCTCGAGGATCCACCTATATGGGTAAGACCTGTAAAAGGTGTAAATGGATCTTCAAGAGACAGGGAACCTGATGAGAAGGTAGAGACCTTCAAAGCACGGTTTGTAGCCATGAGCTACACACTGGAAGAGAAGACATTGCTTGCAATGAGACTTGTTTTTCGGTGACCATGCTTAAAACCATCAGAATATTACTAACCTTAGCTACACAACTTGACTATTGCATCTTCAATATGTAAGTCAATATTGCATTCCTCTACGAATACCTCTTTGAGGATATTCACATGAAGTAGCCCCAGGGCTTCATGGTTGAGGAAAGCAAGGTGTGCAAGCTAAGGAATCCATCTATGGACTCAGATAAGCTTCTTAAAGTTGGATCATAAGATTTGATGAAATTATAAATGTTATGATTTCAGATAGAATCTTGATGAACCATATGAAGCTTAGTGGGAGTGCTTTTGTGTTCATCGTGCTAAATGTAGATGATATCCTAATCATTTAAAAATGATATAAGGATAATAATTAGTGTTTTATAATCTGGTTGTTCCATAACTTGAAATAAGATTTCAAAGATGCCTCTCAGATCTTAGTTCTGAAGTTGTTCAGAAGCAAAGAGAAGAGGATAATGGGACTGTCACATTTGTAGTACACCTTGGACATATTCTATTCATAGAGATTCCAAGAGAGGCTTCCAACCCTTAAGATATGGTACTGACCTATCTAAAGGGATAGCACCTCAAAGAGTTGAGGAAGTGAATGCTAGTACTGCTTGCCCTTGGGCATCAGTTCTGAGAAGCCATGTGTGTGCTAGATGTGTACAAAAGCCAGATGGCTGCTATACAGTGGGAGTAGTAAACTGTTACTAATCCTACTATGGAAATAAAACACTTGGTTGCAGTAATAACAACAAAATCTTCATAGATGACAAGATTTTTTTAGATAGTGATCTCAAAGTCTTATCTTCAAAAGTTTAAGACTTTATAGATAGTGATCTAAAAAGGTCTTAACTAAAGATACCTTAGGAGATAGAGATCTCCAGAAATAAGGATATTCTTATAAGGATTATGGAAATACTGGTTATGATAATTGTTAAGCTATAGTGTCAAGGACACTATAACTAACAAGATTGAGTATTAGTTGCATAAGATGCAACATTCGCATTGGATGCGAGCACTGTCACTGGGGATATGCAAGTGCCGTAAAAGGACTTGGCGTAGTCTCGCGGGAACAGAGTGACTGATCAGCTTACCTAGTTATTTTCTAAATAGCCTATGATTGTCACATGAGTGTGAGTTTAAATGATTAGCCCATTAATGGCTCTTTGGGCTAGTGGGAGATTGTTGGAAATGCGAGCCCACGGAGAGCCATTATGCAATAAATGTTATTGCACATATCATTCCCTGATCTGAAATGAAGAATGAATAATTTGTATAATAGGTCCCTTAGTACAATTAGGGTTATGTACCATGGCCATCTTAATAATCATACAGCTGTTGATTCAACTATTGAATCATAGAGGTTGGTGCTTGGATGAATATCTAAAGAGTTAGATTGAGGACTCATCAAGCACCGTCAAATGATTACTAAGAGATGATCTCCAGCCTGAGTAGGAGATGGCAATCCTATCTCTGAAGGCTGATATCTGACCGACCTCTTGATGCAGGTCCTCTGCATAGGAATAGAGATTCGGAGGTGTCAGATTAGTTAGGTCAAAGAGTTGACTTAACGAGATCGATATAACCAAAGTCCTATATCATATGCTGTCATGATATAGGCACGCATCCTCTGACCGGAGACAGATGTGTTACTATATGTCTGAGTGTGTACATTTGGCAGACCAATAGGTTGATGACCTAATCAAGGTCTATACACCGGCACGCTGGTGTGCATATAAGGGCATATGAGTAATACGATCTCTCAAAGGGATCATACAGGTTCAGTTACTGAACCGGAAGACATGAGCTCACTCATGAGATATTGGGATGAATCAAATTCCATGCGCATGGTCGTCTCGCTTTGGAGCTTGACTGAATTTGTAGGTTTGATATATACTTTTAGTATATGATCAAGACCTAGGTATGATATACACTTTTGGAAAGTGTATGATCGATACCAACTCCCAATGATCGAATGAGAAACTTACTGATAAAACCATGAAGTAGACAGTATAAAGTTGATCCGATACTTCGGGTTTAGTCTGAGTCTTCCAGTATGCAGGATGTGCAGGTATTGGGAATACCTGAGGGTGATTTGATCATAAACGATTGTATAACCATGACGCTTCCATTCCTAGGGAGTGATGAAACGGGTCTGGATTTTAGTGACTCCTCTCAGTAGAGAAGTGATCTGATCTTGGTCCAAGTGTTGGACATTGATCTGAATGTGATTCAGATACAATGAGAAGATTAGATTTACGGTCTTGATTTAATCAAGCATCTATGGGAGGCCCGCGATCTGGATTTGAGATATGATCTCAATATCCATGTCACTATACGTGGAACAATACAATCGCCCTGTCCTTATCTCCAAGTATCTGAGGAGAAATAGCATTGTTCTTAAATGGTTTAAGAACAATTCCATAAGATCTAAGCAAAGAGAATTTGATAATTAAAAGTGTTTTAATTATCATGATGTATGAGAAATTATCCAATATGATTAAATGTGATTTAATTAGTTTGGATAAGAATAATGTGGATAGAGATATCCAATTATTCATAATATATTATAAATATGATTTATAATGTATTAGAGAGAGTTAATTATAATTTATATGTGTTGATTAATTATGATGTGTATTGGATACACATTGTGTAATTAATTAACAATATGAATTACATGTTGTTTTGGGTTGTGAATATGATTCACAATTTTTCCATGGCAAGATTGCAATATTCTCAAAGATAATTGTGAATTATTTTTGAAGAATAAAACCCAAATAAATTTGGTGCAAATAAATAAGAGAGATTTCATGGAGATATGCAATCTCATGGATTTCCATGAGATTGCAATCTCCATGCAATCTCATGGGCGGCACACCTTTCCTATATGGAAAGGGTGTGCGCCCACTTGGAAGGCACATGGAGATGAAATCTCCATGTGTCTTCTCTCCTTATTTGTTGGGTTGATTTAGGAATGAATTATATTTTGTCAAATATATTTTAACCTAAATTTGTTGCTTTTGACAACAACAATCTTAGCCATTGGATGAACATAAATCAATCTCATCCATTGATTCTATGTGTCCCATGGATTGAGATCCATGGATCCCAAAACCCTATAAATAGAGAGGCATACTTGGCTCTCTCTTGACACATGCTATTGTAGCACAAACTCTCTCTCTCTTTCTCATATACACGACAGCCCTTCTCTCCCTCTCTTCTTGGTGGCCGTCCACCTTGGTGGAGAGAAACGTCGACGCCCGCGCCATCGTGCTGCCGCTTCGACTCTCTGCGGTTCTTTGTCTTCTTGGAGTGCTTCACTCACGAAGGAGACGTTTGATCTCGTGCGACGAGATCAGGAGCAACCGCACTTGGATCAACTTGGATTGCGAGGACACCGCGACTCATCTCCGCGCTCGCAAGCCGTTACTCCGACGATCGGACTTGAGACAGGAGGTCTCTTTTCGTAGAGACTCGATCAACCACGCTTCAAGAGGTATTGCATTATACTTGATGTGGTTATAGATGAAACGATTTGAGAATGGTTCTCGGATCATGTGGTTTCATCGGTTTAAAAATTTTAAAATTCCGCTGCTCCGAACAACTAGTATGACTAGTCGTTCTTCGTCGTATTCGATACGACGATCACGCTTCCGTGATGCGCTTGAGGATTTCCCCATATCCTTCAAACTGATCCTAGCAAGTATCACAAGTTTGATACTTTCAGATTCACTGACTAGTACCAAGAAGCCTCCACCTGTTCGCGGGTAGTCAGGGGTGAACCAGCGGTACTTCGCGACAAGTTGCTAGTAACCCTTCGGGGCGAATCCCAGCCTTGTCAGCCTTCGCATGCTTACAGGTAGATAGGGGCATGGTCTTTGAGTCCTCAACTTGGGATAGGAGCGAAGAAAGGAAGGACCGGCGGTATCTTAGGCGACAGGTTAAACAGGGAAGATGCATCCGGCTTTGAGCCGACTTCCCTTTAGGTCGCGTAATCCTTGCTATCTTGCTTGAAAAATCACACTTAAAATTTACAAGATAAATTGGACTCAGTTTCGAGTCCTTCACTGTGTTGAGTGTGAACCCAGGATCTTGGATTGAATTGTTTGCTTCAGGGTAGGAGTCAAATCCTATCTTCACTTAGATCTCCCATTTCTTCTCGCCAAATCAAGATGAGTGACTGGGGGGATATCGACTCTTTATCACCAATCTCTCTTTGAGCCCCCCACGAAACTCCTCTTCATCGGCCCAAGCGCACCTTGGACCACCCAGGACTCATGACCCTCTTGAGTTCTGGTTCCCTCACACCCAGGGTGGTTACCCTTTCCTCTCCTCCGAGCTTACCGAGGAAGACCATCGCCTCGGTGAGAATCCCTTCCTTGATTTTTCCTCTGATACCAACATTGTTTCATACCCAGGAATAGAGGACAAGATGTCGCCTAAGCAGCCACCGGATGAGGATCAGTTGCGACAAATTCTTAATCGCCTTGCCACAGCTGAACAACAAAATGCAGATCTCACGGCTAGAATGGGACGAATCATTGCAGCAGGAGGAATCGACCGACCAATGGTTGATACCTACAACCCAGCGGAGAATGAGATACAAAATTGGTTGGCACCAGCGGTTCCCGCCGAAGCATTTGAGCTCAAGCCCCACTTCCTTAGCCTGCTACCGAAGTTCAACGGAAATGCTCATGAAGAACCATATACCTTCCTCCGAGACTTCGAGCTGGTTTGCAACAATCTTAGCCATCCTAGTGTTGGCCAAGACTACATTTGACTGAAGGCCAGACGCGCCACATTAGGAGATAAGGCAGCACATTGGCTGAAAAACCTAGGGGTGATATGTACAACCTGGATGCAATTCAAGGACCTATTTCTGAAGAAGTTCTACCCTCTCAGTAGGACTAACCAAATGAGAACGAAGATCTCCAGTTTCTCCCAAGAACCTAGTGAGCCATTCCATGATGCCTGGGATAGGTTCAATGACCTAGTTCAGAAATGTCCCTGCCACGGCATTTCTAAGGAGATCCAGACCTTGTTCTGTGGTTTAACCCCAGAGATGCAGGGGTTAGTCAGTGCCGGCTGTGGAGGAAGCTATCTGAACAAGAACGAGAACGTTGTATGGAAGATCCTAGAGCAGATGGCGGAAACCGGCAGGTCGCATGCCACCAGGGCCCATCAATTGTCTCCCTCAATCCTATCCAACGAGACAACCCAGAGGACTGTAGCGGATCTGACCGAGGACCTTATTCCCAGCATGGGAATGATTGCTGATAAGTTAACCGTGGTCGAGCAGATCCACAAGAGGGTCACTGACCTTGAGTCTCTCTCATATCTACCAAAGCAAGTGGAGGAACTTTCTGAGAAGGTAGCTAAGATAAAGCTACCTGCCCCTTCTGCACCACATGTACCTGTGCATCGAGTCCATCTTGTACAAGAACAGGCACCGGGGTCTCAGAGTGGTTGGGATCAGACTTACACCCAGCAGGACCAGCATGCACCCCCACAAGTGGAGACCAGATACGAGGAGCGTACGCAGGTGTTCGAGATCAACGGGCTATGGTATAGTCGTGACCCCGTCGTCAGACAGTCGGAGATGGGGAATGGTCAGCCTCACCGACCATCCCCAACTTACCAAGAAACCAGGTCCGTCCCTGCACCGCGCTTTGTTGAGTCCAGGCCCGAACAAGGGTACCAGCCTCAGCAGCACCAGCGCGCATTCCAGCAAAGTCCGTCCCATCAGCATCAGCAGTATCCGCATGGCCAGCAGGGCCAGTACAGAACCTCGTCTGCAGGCCAGCATCACCAGCCAGCTCAGCCCACTGAATTGGAGTCCCTCACCTTGGCGATCCAGACCCTGTCTGATAGGTTCCAGCAGATCCAGAATGACTATCTGGATATGAGAACCGATCTGAATCGCATTTCTCATACTCAGGACCAACAAATGGCGCCAAAGACCCCAATTCCCATCCAGGTTCAGGCCAATCTGAACAGCCTTAATCAAGGCCAGAACCGACCTCGTGATCAGGTATACTATTCAGATAAGTATTTATCTGAACATGAGATCCTTTCGTATGATAATGTAAATCATATGTCCCTCAGGAGCGGAAGGACCGTGATTGTACCTGATCGGGCACGAGCACCGAAGGAAGGACCAAGTCTCTACTTGAGGAGAACTTGGAGGAAAAAGAGGAGCAGCACCACCATCCCCACCACCGGCAGAAGAAGAGGACTTTTGGGTCCTCGAAGCAGCAAACCCGCATCATTAGTGAGTCCGACGAAACTGATGAAGAGCCCGTACCTCCATCTAAGGAGGACCGTCCAGAAGAAGCGGAAGATGCATCACCGGTTTCGCCCCAGCATGTTTCTTTTAGTCTAAATCAGAGTCCGAGTCTGTTTCAGAGTCTGAGTCATGTACAGAACTCAGTTCCATCTTTCAATGAAAAATTTTCATTTTTAGAATATGAGTTAGAGTCAATAATCCCTTTTCCCCAAGCTCTTACGGGTGGAAAGAAGAAATTCAAAAAAATCCAAAAAGATGACCCTGAGATGGCCGAGTTCTGCAACAAATACATCAAGGTCACAATCCCCTTTGACAAGTACATGGAAATGACTCCTGCATTTCAGAAATACCTTAAGGTGAGATGCACACCTACTAGGGTTAGCAGGAAGACCAAAAGCCGTGTTGAGAAACACGTTCTGTCAGTAGCCACGACTTGTGCAATAAAGAACTCGTTTCCAAGGAAACTCTATCAGCTCCTCCGGATTCTTTCGGTCTCAATCTTTGCTATTATATATGATAGTTCCAAGGAAAGAGATTGATAGTTAAGCTCTGGGTTTCGCTTACGAAGAGACATGGGTGCACACTATGTAGTGAGTCATGTTGATAACATCGCGTTTGCACGCACTCTCCTGGACAATGGTTCCTCAATTAACCTAATGCCTACAGCCCTCTATGAGCGGCTTAATCTCGGACCTCTTAGGAAATCTAGAGCCCTCCTACAGTTCGCGGATAAATCAACCAAGAGTCCCAAGAAGAATTGAGGAATGTTGTGATCAAAGTCGAGGGACAGGAATACATGGCGGACTTCACTGTCCTAGATATGGAAACCCCTCGTAATTAGAGAGACTCCCAGATCATCTTAGGCAGGCCCTTCCTCAGGACAGCGGGGGCCTTGTTTGATTCTAAGATTGGGAAGATCCAGTTCCAAACTCCAGGCGGAGATGAGGAACTAGAGATGAAGCAAACCAGATGGCAGAGACTGGATTCCGAATCCAGTACCGAGTACTCTTCGTCCGAAGCAGACCGCGACCATGTAGACACAGTTGGGCCATGGAGACAGAACCCAGCCAGCATCGATGAGTCCCTCCCCTCCAGAGATGATCAAGTGCATGAGTCAGTTTGCGAGATCCTCAGAAACGAGTACAGCTCAGAACCTGCATCTCCCTACATCTTCGATGACTTAGAAGTCCAGCTAGGCTTGTCAGTCCTTCCCTCTTTAGGACAATCAGAAGATGAGGATGAAGAGTCGGACGTGGCTTTCGCCGATTACATGGAGACCTTTGACGATCCGACTCCAGAGCCAAATAATCGGGTGGCAGCCATTACAGAGAAAGATCCAGCCACTTCCAACACTGAGCCAGATTCGATTGAGCCAGATTTCTTAGATGATCACACCTTACCTGAGCTCAAAACTTTACCCATAACACCGAAATACGCCTTCCTTGCAGGTCAGGATAAGAAATAACCGGTCATCATCAGTTCTCGATTGACCGAGGAGCAGGAATCTCGCTTGCTAGAGATCCTGGAGAAAAACCGCAAGACGATAGGCTGGAGCATTTCCAATCTCCACGGGATAAATCCTGCTCTGTGTTCTCACCATATCTACTTGGAGAATGAAGTCAAGCCCTCTCGTGAATTCCAACGTCGTTTGAATCCAAATTTACGAGAAGTAGTGAAGAAGGAGATAGAGAAATGGTGCAACGCGGGTTTTATTTATCCCATCTCCGACTCGAAATGGGTGGCCCCGATTCATGTGGTACCGAAGAAGTCGGGAATTCAGACGACCACCAATGAGGATGAAAAGGAGATTGTGACGAGAGTGCCCACGTCGTGGCATGTCTGTGTGGATTACAGACGCTTGAATGTCGCGACGAAGAAGGATCATTTCCCTTTACCATTCATTAATCAGATCCTAGAGAGACTAGCAGGGAAAGAATACTTCTGTTTCTTGGATGGGTTCTCGGTCTACAATCAAGTAGCCATAGATCCAGAGGACCAGGAGAAGACCACGTTTACATGCCCTTTGGTACCTATGCTTTCAGGCGCATGCCCTTTGGGTTATGCAATGCTCCGGGTACTTTTCAAAGGTGCATGATTGCTGTATTCGCCGAAATATTCGGTGAATTCCTGGAAGTCTTCATGGACGACTTCTCGATCCACGGTGATTCATTCGATTCCTGTCTTAGGAATCTGGAACGAGTCCTCAAACGTTGTTGTGAGGTTAATATGGTGCTCTCCTGGGAGAAAAGCCACTTCATGGTGATGGAGGGCATTGTGTTGGGGCACGTCATCTCCAAGAGAGGAATGGAGGTTGACCCTGCCAAGGTGGATGTGATCAGACGGCTCTAGCCACCAACCAACGTCAAGCAGTTGCGGTCGTTCCTCGGGCATGTTGGATTTTATCGGGGATTCATTAAGGATTTTTCTAAGATTGCCTGACCGCTAACTGAGCTTTTAGGCAAAGACATGGAGTTTGTTGTTGATCACAAATGTCTTGAGGCCTTTAAGCTATTACAAGGAATGATCATGGACGCACCTATCCTACAAGCCCCAGATTGGTCCCTACCTTTTGAGATCATGACGGATGCATCGGATTTCGCTGTTGGGGCTGTGTTAGGACGGAGGAGAGATGGTGTCCCGTTTGCAATTCACTACGCAAGCAAAGTGCTTGATACTGCGCAATGTAACTATAGAGTTATGGAAAAGGAGATTCTTGCGGTAGTGTTTGCCTTGGACAAGTTCAGATCTCACTTAATTGGATCCAAGGTAATTGTGTTCGCTGACCACACGGCTCTACGGTATTTGATGGAGAAGAAGGATGCGAAGGTGCGTATTCTTCGGTGGATTTTACTTATCCAGGAATTTGATTTGGATATTCGTGATAAACTTGGAAAGAAGAATGTAGTAGCCGATGATCTTTCTCGTCTCGAAGATCTTAATACTTCTGAGGATTCACCAATTCGAGACTCCTTCCCTGACGAGTCGATTTTTGTTGTCGGCTCACTCCCATGGTATGCCAACATCGTGAACTATCTTGTCTCCAAGAAGGTTCACGAGGGTTGGCCCAAGAGCCACATCGATCGACTTAAGTTGGATGCGAGACACTACCATTGGGAGGATCCGATCCTTTTCTTTGAAGGATCGGATTGTGTCTGGAGACGGTGTATTCCTCAGGAGGAATACCAGAGTGTCCTTTGTTTATGCCACAGCTTGGAGGCAGGAGGACACCACTCCGAGAAGAGGACCGCATGGAAGGTACTTCAGTGTGGTTACTGGCCGACTCTATTTTGTGATGCCATCACATTTGCGAAGTCGTGTCCAGTATGTCAGAGAATGGGAGGAACCGTTGGTCCCAAGGAGAGATGCCATGCAGCCTGTCATCATTTGTGATGTCTTTGACGCCTGGGGCATCGACTTCATGGGCCCATTCCCTGTTAGCCACGGGTTTGAGTACATCCTTCTTGCGGTAGATTATCTATCCAGGTAGGTGGAGGCTATCCCAACCCGAGCCGCAGACAGTAGAACTGTCTATAAATTCATCAGAGATCATATCATCTCTAGATTCGGGATTTCCAAAATGGTGATATCAGATGGGGGTAGCCACTTTGTAAACAGGGAGGTGAAGAAACTCCTAAAGGACTACGGCATTCAACACCATGTCGCTAGCCCTTACCACCCACAACTAATGGTATGGCTGAGGTGTCGAATCGGGAGGTGAAGACTATATTGCAAAAGCTCGTCTGCCTAGACAGGAAGGACTGGTCTCAGATCTTAGATCAAGTCCTATGGGCTATAGGACAGCTTACAAGATACCGTTAGGAACCTCCCCTTTCCGAATGGTATTCGGAAAGCCGTGCCATTTGCCCCAGAACTAGTGCATAAATCAGAATGGGCAATTAAGAAGGTCAATTGGAACACGCACCTTGGGCAGAAGCAGAGAGAGATGGATCTGAATGAGCTTGTGGAAGTCAGAAATCGTGCATATGACAACAGTTTGGTGTACAAGGACAAGGTGAAGCGTTGGCATGATAGATATATCAGACAAAAGACCTTTGTTCCTGGACAGAAGGTATGTGGTTGTTTAATGCAAGGCTGAAGACCTTCCAAGGCAAGTTGAAATCCAAGTGGACGGGCCCATTCATTGTCCGAGCGGTGCATGATAGTGCATGTGTCGAGATCTCATATCTCATAGATGACGCACCGACATCCCTTGTGAATGGACAACTGTTGAAACACTTCGTCGAATCTAATGAGCAGTTAGTCCATGTTGAGGAGATTGTGTTTATGCGTGAGACAGATTCAGCAGATACACCTCGAGCCGCACAGGAGACCTTGCAGCAGTTAGCTCCAGCTATAAGCAGCATCTTGAAAAATTCAGACCGACTCACTTGTATATACCATCATTCCTGTACATTCTATCCTTTCTCCTCTCACGACTCTAGTAACTCATCCCAGCTTCATCTATCTCTATCTTGGACTATACTTAGGATGACCAGATCCCTAAGTATAGGGGGGATGAGCCACCTGAGTTTGTTCTCTGTAAATCCTCCAGATCGCATCGGTTCTCATACTCATTCCTGTCCTATACTCAGGCTGACCAAAGCCTAAGTATAGGGGGGGCGATGCCCACCTTGTATATATTCATCCATTTCCCTTCTTGCCCTCGTCCGCCCTATTTTTGATCTTCTTCTACACTTAGGCTGTCAGAGCCTAAGTATGGGGGCGATGCGACTTCTATACGTTTTTGTAATTTTAGCTCTCCTACGCTTAGCCCGAGCTATGTCTTTTTAGTCGCTTTTCGTGCTTTGAGGACATAGGACACGCTAAGTATATGGAGCGTGTATATATTACATATATACTTTACCTATAGCTCGTACTTTCGCGTATTTTTGCGTATTCTTGTATATATTATGCAATAATTACGGGGTGGGTAAAAATTTAAAAAAAAATTGTACTATATGTATAATACTTGTACAAAAAGTTGTAAAACATACTTTTGTAAAATTTGTTGTAAAATAGGATGTATAAAAAAACTTGTATACTATGTATATTATTACAAACTAAAAATTGTTGTATAATAGAAAATAAAATGAAAATGTTGAAAATAAAGGCTTCTTATTTACGGTTGCACATCATCTCTGCATCTGAAAAGAGTCTTGCATTTTATTTCATAGCATGTCATCTGCACCTCATCTGGATATCTTGCATATGCAAGGTGAAAAGCTAGTGGGTTCTGAACCAAGTTATGAGTAGATATTGAGGATGGACTAGATTTGACCTTAATCCACCTAATTTCAGAGGAACCTTATAGGAACTGGAGTTAAGATTTCTCAGGTCAAGTGACTTAATTCTTTGAGTCCGCAAGTCTATGTTCACATGTCATCTTGATTAGTCTAAGTAGAATATCTCGTGCACACGCATGAGTCTTTTAGATAGTGACCTAACTTGAACAAGCACAATGCACGTAGCTCTTCATTGATGAGGTGGCGAGGAGGTAGAATCCTTTTGCTTGGAGTAGTACACGGGTGGAAACATCCCGTCCTCCTCTAGGGAGGGTAGTGCATCTCAACCTAGTCTGGTGGTGTTGAAGTCTAAGGACATGACGCTGTGGGTTGCAATAATGCTTCAAAAGAGGGATAGTCTACTGGCTCAAGAGGAAAAACTCCTGATGTACATGCTGCACCTTGTATATAGTGCCAAAAAAATGCAAGAACTCCAAAAAATAGACAGGTCCAAGTGAAAATAAAATACCTGTCGGAGTATGTATATTAGCAAGAAGTCTGCAGCTGGATGACTTGGCTACACTGGTCAGGCATCCCGGGATAGGTAGCTACACTGGCTACTGTCCATTCTTTTATCTACCCCCTCCTCTTGAGTTGGTCGCACTTGAATTTAGAAGGGAATACCCCGCTCCTCGAGGAAAGAGTTATTGGACCGGGTTATTGAGTTACCTTGTTAGAGGAGGCTGCTTCTGAGCCATTTCTGATGTGGAGAGTTACATTTCACTTACACAGTACAAGTAAGAATCATAGTCATCAGAAATTTGCGTTTGAGGATTTGTTATGACCTGACTATTGAGGCGTCTTGAATATAAGACTTGTGGAACGTGGAGTCTGTTAGGTCTTAAGTTCAGGTCCCAATGAGGTTCCGCCACACAATTAATCTAAAGGTCGAGTCAAGCTCCATTTTCAACTTTTGTTCATGACCTTGGTATGGAACCCAAAATCATTTCACTCTTGCATTTCATTTAGTTGCTCGGGGACGAGAAAGGTTTAAGTATAGGAGGTTGATGAATCTGTGATTCATCACTCTAAAAGTTGAAAATAGAGTCTTGTTCCCGAGTAAATAACAGCATATTTCCCTTTATCTTGCACAATTAGCATTCATACATGCATTCATAATATATGCATCTTAGCACTCATATTTGCATTAAATAAGAAGCCAGTTCCACTTGTAAAATATCCACCTAATATCTCCTCCATAATAAAACACCTTATAATATGTACAGCTTTAGTTAATAATATAAGGAAGAAAAGTCAGGGATCCCCTTTGTAAAAGCACCCAATAAAGCCCTAGAACCTCTGGATCTTAGAAAGCTCATAACTCCCTCACACAACCTCCAAAATAGGTCTACTCACTTTCAGATGAATACGCATTCAAAGACCTTTAAAATGAGACTAATTTCATCCAATTTGGAGCTCGTAGGAAGAAGTTGGGTTTTTGGGCCTCTATGTATACTATATATGTGTGTATTTGTACTCCTGTATTTTTGTATCATATTTGACCTCATCTCCGTCTTTGGTCAACACAAAATTTGTAGATCTCATCGAGATCTACAACTTTCATGTTTGAGTTTTTCCAAATTCGGCCTCCTTCTCTCTCTAAACTCATTTCTCCTCTCAGAAAATCACAGCTGGCCACGTGGCGCCCTCTGATTGCGCCACGCGGCCCGTTCCCCTTGCCTTAGCCGCCCGCGCCCACAGCCGTTGGATCTTCATCCCGATCCAACGGCTGCACCACCTCCACGTACGCCTTCATCGCCAACCCTTCGATCAGAGCCCCCTTCTCATCTGCACCACCCGTTCGTGCCTCACTCCCCTCGCGCCACGCGTCACACTTTCATCCACACGATCTATTCCATCATGACCGCTCAATCCACTCTATATCCTCAGCCCTTCGATCGGCATCTAGTCCTCATCGCAGCCGTTCGCCAGCGCCGCTCCCACAACTTGCCACGTGGCGCAATCACACCCCTTGATCGCTTCGCCTCAGATCAAATCCAAGCCGCTCCGTATCACCTCGCTCTAGACCGTTGGATCACAAGATCCAATGGTTGGGAACTCGTCTTCCACCTCCGGCGCTCCCTCTCTCCCACGATCTCCACTGCGCCAACCCATCGCCCCTTTTCTATTCTCATCCCCACTCCAGCCACCATCTCCGACCGCCAACACCACCACGATGGAGACCACTCCTCCCTCATCCTCGACAGCTCCCTCACTCACCACAACTCCCACCAGAGTCGCCCCACGACGACCATGAACTTCGCCTCATCACCAGCTACCCCGTCACCCTTGACCTATAAATTAACCATCTCCGGCCACCTTTACGCCCATCCGCCACTCCGGAGAGAACCCTTGA
Source organism: Ottelia alismoides (assembly GCA_037367405.1). Lineage (NCBI taxonomy): Eukaryota > Viridiplantae > Streptophyta > Magnoliopsida > Alismatales > Hydrocharitaceae > Ottelia > Ottelia alismoides. Next base: position 246,698 of record JAZKJV010006696.1, on the reverse strand, counting down.
GCTCAGAGCATTCGATTGGTGACAGCAATTGAGCATTTCTTCGAGTGACGACAGGCCTTCTTCTCCGGCGAGATCCACGGCCGCTTCCGCCGTGCTGCACCCCCCCTCCGCGAGCTGCGCGAGCTCAGGCATACTACCGACCTTCGAGCGACGACCTGGAGCTCAAACCTGAGCACCATTCCCCAGGTAGCATCCTCCATCCTCCTCTGATCTTCTCTTTATTTTCCCGTTGATTTCTCCGATTTAATTCGTGCTCCACCATTATTTTCTCGCTCCACCTTCATCCCTCCGAGCTCCACGACGGAGCTCCGATCTTTGCGCTCCCTTTCTTTTCCTCAGACGTTGCACATCACTTCTCACCGACGCCCAGCTCCGCCGCCTGGGTGGAGCTCGATCACTGGACACCCCTCACTCCGCCATAGGCCTCGCCTTTCACTCAGTACCACCTCAACGAACACACGCACGCTTCGGCTATCATCTAACCCTCTGCAGGTGCCATCTCGTTGACTGGTCGGAAGCTCGTCGGAGCTCCCTTCGAGCTTCATCATCATCGAACTCGAGACCCCCTCCTCCACTCCTGAGGCCACCGGAGGCTTCGCCACTTCGCCCCACATCTTCCCAGCTACGTCACAGTCCCCCGCGAGCTTCATCGACGGCTGGAGGACCGAGCGGAGCAAGCCCGGCTTCGCCGGAGCCCCACCTGCTCCTCCGTAGGAGGCGGAGGGCCTTTGAGGACGACATCCCTCAGCCGTTTGATCATCTTGATCGAACGATCAGAGTCACGCCACGTCGCATTCATCCGGAGCAGCAGAGAGCCGTTGGATTTATCACGATCCAGCGGCGATAGATCAGCCACGTCACTGCTTCATCGCGCTCCAGGTGCCATTGGATCAATCTAGATCCAACGGTCACTAGTCGTCCACGTCGCCATCAGCAGGAGCGAGACCACCGTCGTTGGATCAATCGATGATCTGTCGGATCCAGACGCACCACGCCTCAGCTTCCATTGACCGTTGGATCGTCACTTGATCCACGGTCCAGATCGTGCCACGTAGCCCGATCTGAGCCTCTTCCCCGACCTCTAGGCTCGGATCACCCGAAGCTTCTCCGAGCCTCCAGCCAAACCTCCAGAGCACCTGAGCCTCGTCCCGAGCCTTCGACGTCCACCGAGCCTAGGGCACCCCACGTGAGGAGCACGTGCGACCTGGGAAAATTGCACTGAGGCCCCTGAAGATTTCTAAAATTACAATTCAGTCCCTGTAAAGCGTACCCACGTGAGGAGCACGTGCGTCTGTAGAGAAATTGCATTCTACCCCCTGCATTCTAGGTAATTGCATAAAGGTCCTTGTCAGCATATTTTATTTTGAGCAATTTTTAATTCATGTATTGCAGTTATGCCCCCGTCTTTACACGCATATTTAGGTGTCCATATTTCATCATTTTTAAATTCCAAAAATTGCAAGTTGTAGTTTAACTTGTCCTTTATCTAATGTGACACTTGGCACATTTTTGTGATATCAGTGGAATTTTTAATTAATTAATTGTTCATTTCTGTGATATTTTGCCCAATTTAATCTTTTAATTAATAGTAATTTCTCTGTGTCTCCAAAAATTCCCAAAAAATCACATTAGCTCTAGGATAATTAGATGCACCATGCTTAAAAATTTCATCTCAATTGCACACATCTCGAGGCCTAAATAAATTATTTGGTGATTTCCTTAGTTTATTTTTAATATGTTCATTTCACATCAAAATTAAAGTCTGATAATTTTCCTGGATTCCTCATCTTTAGATTTATCTAGGATAATTTTTATTCCCAAAAATATTGTGATTTGATATTTATTAAAATTAAATTAGTCAAAATCACCCTGCATTCATTGTTAATTCATAATTAATTCATTTAGTGTCAGAAAATTGCAAAAAAAACAGGGTAGCTTATGTTCATCACAATTCATCATCTGGCCAAGTTTCATCATTTTTGGACTTCATTTGAACACTTATATGATTTAATTTTAAAACTGGCCTGATTTTACATGTATTCTGCATAGAAAATTTAAAAAGGAAAAAAATTCCCTCTGAAAGTCTAACACTTGGATTTCGCTAAAAATCAACCTAAGGAGACAGCTGCCTTCCTAAGTTCGACCTTGGACTCCCAAGTAAAAAAAGTTTCCACTCGAGATTAATTTATAAAAAAAATTGAAAGTGGTTTTTTTATTCGCTCTCGTTATCTGACTGCAATGAACGATATCAATTAATTTGAACATTAATTTGCTCGAATTAACAAGGGTAGTGGGAGCCGGTAATCAATCGCCGCCTTCAGTAGCTCCAGCCTATCATCACTCTCCAGACTGGCCCACCACCTCCCGTGCGCAGGCCCTCCTCCACCCCGCACCCCTGCTCTTCCACACACCCGTGCACGGCGGGTGGCGCTGCCTCCCGTCTCCCCATCTGCGCCCTAGCAAGAATGAACGAAGGTCTTTTATTTTTTCTTAATTTCTGCAAATATTGCATTTTCATTATTGCATGTTTCTAATATTATAAACCAGTCCCTGTACATGCTTTGTTGTAAGTATTGTTTTCTGAATTTGCATAGACACTCCTATTTTGCATATTAATTTGGACCTCAATTTTGCATCATATCTTTCAATGAAAAATAGCATTATGTTGAGCAACTAATTTTCTTCCATATTCAAATTTATTTGGATTTTCGTGATATCTAGGTAATTTATTAAAATTGTTTTAGTGGAAAATTATATATTTTACCCAATCCAATCTCTTAAATCCATAATTCACACACAGTTGCTCCAAAAGTTCCACAAAATTCATAAATGATGCTCTGAATTTGATTTAATTAGTATCCAAATTTCATCCAAAATGGAGTTTTTCTGTGCCTTAAATAAATTGTAGAGTGATTTTAGTAAATGATTTTTAATTGAATTCTCATATGTCATTTTTGCAAAATTCCAAATCTCTTAGATTCCTTATATAAATGTCTTTTTGAGATAATTCACAATCTGTCTATTTTGTTAATGTGGATTTATTATAAATTAATTATTCACTATCACTTTGTTTTCATTAAAAAATATGTAAAAAACATATTTTATCGGAAAAATCCAATAAAAATACTGTAGCATACTTGCATCATGTTTTATTTTTAGTAAATTTTTCATAATTTTTGCATTCTATTTATGTAAAATATTGCAAAAACCCCATAAAAAGTGTACATTTTCATTGTTGCATTTTAATCCATAAAATTCTAAAAAAAGTGTTTTACATTCATCTCTGGATTAGGATTCTAAGAAAAATATAATTTAGCTAAATCTCATTAATTTCCTTTTAAAATTAATTTGGCCTAGTTGTGTGCTTTTCTAGTGTCTTATTTCACTCGCATATTGCATCTCACATTATTTTTTGCATTAAAAAAATATAAAAAAATCATATTGGAAATCTAGACTTAAGTTTTTGAATTGACACGAAGTTGTTCCTTTGCATCCCTGTGTTCGACCTCAGACTTGTTTGGGATATAAATTAAATCTGAGACACTCTTCACGGAGATCTTCTCTCGGTTCTGACTGATTCGCTAAGTACACATATTACAACGAACACAAATTAAATCACGTATCAAGCGATTCGTCAATGTGCACATCTCGTTGACGATTGATTATTTGTCTAGGTAGGTGGCGGCTATCCCAATCCGAACCGTATATAGCAAGATTTCATGTAAGTTTGTGACAGGCCATATTATTGCAAGGTTGAGGGTACCAAAAGTCTTGCTTTCTAATGGGGGTAGCCACTTTGTGAACCGAGATGTGAGATCTTTAGCTAAGGACTAGGGATTTGAGCATAGAGTTACTAGTCCTTACCCCCCACAGTCTAATGGCATGGCAGAGGTTTCGAACAGAGAGGTCAAGAGTATTTTATAGAAGTTGGTTCGTTTCGATAGGAAGAACTGATCCTAGCTCTTGGACAAAGTTTTGTGGTCCTATAGGACAGCCTACAAGATACCTTTGGGCACTTCACCATTTAGAATGATCTATGGCAAGCCATGCCATTTGCCCACAGAGCTGATTCACAAATCCAAATGGACAATTAAACAGATTAATTGGAGTTGTCACCTTGGGAAGCATTGTTGTGACTTGAACTTGAACGAGCTCGTGGAAATCTAAAACATGACATTTGACAAGAGCTTGATTTATAAGGATACAGTGAAGAGATGACATGATCAACATATTTGGTGCAAAGACCTTATCACTAGAAAAAGGTATGCTTATTTAATGTCAGGATAAAGATGTTCCACGGGAAGCTCATATCTAAGTGCACGACTCCCTTTATCGTTAAGAAAGTGCGCAGGAATGGAAGTGTAGAGATAGTTGATCTCACAAATGGTGCACAAACACATGTGGTGAATGGACAACTGTTGAAGCACTTTGTAGATTCTAAGGAGAAGATAGTCCAAGTCGAGGTTATCAAGTTCATGCAGAGTGAGCACAGAGTAGATACATCATATTACTCTTCATGAATATGCAGCATCTAGATTCAACAGCTTAGAAGATTCACTCATTCTTGTATATGCAATTTTTTCATTCTTTTAGAGATTAGGTTCCTTCTTCTGTAGATACTAATGGCATACTTAGGCTATTCAAAGCGTAAGTATAAGAGGAACCTATGATCTTGCTTTTATATTCATTTTCTCTTTGTATATTCTCCAACCCCATTAGTTCTCATACTTACTCATGTCCTATACTTCGGCTGACCAGAGCCAAAGTATGGGGGGGGGCAGTGATGCCTGTATGTGTATATATTCATCCATTTCTCCTCTTGACCTTGACCGCCCCATTTTTTCTCTTCTTCTACACATAGGCTGACCAGAGCCTAAGTATAGGGGGGTGGGCGGGTCGACTTATAAACTTTTTATTATTTTAACTCTCATATTCTTAGCACGAGCTATATCTTTTCCTCGCTTCTCGAGCTCTAAGGACGTAACACATGCTATGTATTGGGGGCATGTATATATTGCTTATATACTTTACCCATAGCTTGTACTTTCAGATATTTTTGTATATATATTATGCAATAATTACAAGGTGGGTAATTTTGGTAAAATTGAAAAAAAAACTTTTTGTAGAGTACATGTATACTTGTATAATATGTATATTGTATATAAGATGTACAATTTGTATAATACTTGTATAATTTTGTAAAATTATTGTAAAATATAAGTTTTATCAAACTAAAAAAATTTTGATAATAAAAACCCTTTTGTAAAAAAGAGGCTTCTTATTTACTCTGCATATCATCCTTGCATTCATAAAAAGAATTTGTCTTCCACTTCATTCATGAACATTGCATCTCATCTGCATTCCATTTGCATATCTCGAATATGCAAAGTGAAAAGTTAGTGGGTTCAAAATCAAGTTATGAATAGAAGTCGATGATGGATTTGATTCGATCTTAATATACTTAATCTCAAAGGAACCTTATAGGAACCAGTGTTAAGATTGTTCAGGTTGAGCGACTTAATTCTCTGAGTTCACAAGACTATGTTCACGTGTCATCTTGATTGGCCTAAGTAGAATATTTCATAAACATGCGTGATTCTTTTAGACAGTAACCTAACTTGGACAAGCACCATGCATGTAGCTCTTCATTGATGAGGTGGCAAGGTGTCAGAATCCTTTAGCTTGGAGTAGCACATGTGTGACAACATCCATCCTCTTCTAGGGAGGGCAGTGCATCTCAACCTAGTATAGTGGCGTCGACATCTAACTACAGGATGTTGTAGGTTGCAATAAATCTTCAAAATAAGGATAGTCTACTGACTCAAGAAGAAAAAAACTCCTTATGTCCATACTGCATTTTTGTATATATAAAAATATCCAAAAAAAAGTTATACATGTAAAAAGTAAATAAAATAAAATTCCCGACAGAGAAAAATATGAATGAGCAAGGCATCTGCTTCAAAGTCTCATACCAGGGAAGCTTGCTGCTGGAGACTTGGTTAAACTAGTCAAGCTCCACGGATATGTGACTAAACTGGTCATAGTTCATTCTTTTCTCTACTCCCTCTTCTTGAGCCGGTTGCACTTGAACTTAGAAGGGAATTCCCCACTCCTCGAGGAAAGTGTTTCTAGACCAATGAATTATGTTATCTTGTTATAAGAGGTTGTTTCTTTGTCACTTCTGAAGTGGAGAGCTATATTCTACTTACACAGTACAAGCAAGAATCATAGTCATCAGGATTTATATATGAGGACATCTTCTGACCTGACTGTCGAGGAGACCTGAATAGAGATGTGTGGAACTTTGAGGTTGTTAGGTTTTAAATCCTATTACCAATAAGGTTCTGCCACATCATTTATCCAAAGGTTGAGTCGAGCTCCATTTTCACCTTTTGTTCATGACCTTGGTATGGAATCCAAAATCATTTCACTTTGGCATTTCATTTTAGTTGCTCGGGGATGAACAAGGTTTAAGTATAGGAGGTTGATGAATCTGTTATTCATCATTCTAAAAGTTGAAAAGGAGCTTTCTTACAGAGTAATTAGCTACATTTCACCATTTATTTTGCATTATTCTCATTTATGTATTTATAATTAATCTTCACATTTTAGCATGCATATTTTCATTAAACAAGAAGCCAAATTCGCTTGTAAATATCACATGTACATTTACCATATTTTCACTTTTTTATCTATTTTCAACTAACTCATAATTGAACAAATCAAATCTATAATGTATATATTACTAACATTAATAAATAAACAATATCAAAAAATACTAACTTTTAAAACTGACCAATAAAACCCAAACCCTAATTTGAGACTAAAAGCCTTAAAATATGAATATCTCTCTCATACAATCTCATATTGACTCGTACCTATATTCAATTCCCTTCAAAATAAGATCAAATTCAAAAGAATCAGACTTCGTAAGTGAAACTTGGATATTGGGCCCCTATTGTATACTGTTTATATATATATATATATATATATATCCCTTTATTTTAGTTGAGCTTTTTAATTGTTATCAATCGTAAAAAAATATGTTGTAAATATTTGTTTTATATTCTATTTAATTTTATTTTTATTTTTTATCCTATTTAAAAATGACAAAAAATATCATCAAGGCACAAAAATGCGGTATTTTATATTGATAAGATACCACCCAAAAATACTTTTTGTACGGTTGATTTATTTTGATTTTCACTCCTTCATGAAAGTTGTATATTTCATCGATAGGAGCAACTTTTATGTTGACCACTTTTTAAGTTGACTCCTTTTGTTATTTCTTTTTTATTTTTATTTACATTTGATTTTTGATTTTTTTGGGAGCAACACGTGGCTGCTCCTGGAGCCACCACGTGTCACCCCATTTTATTTTATTTTATTTCCTTTGTTTCATTTTTTATTTATTTCATTTAATTCTTATTTATTATTATTTATTTTAATTTAGTTTATTTTTATTTTCATCCTGCCACGTGGTGACGTGCCCACATGCCACATGGCCCTAGACCCGGTCACTAACCGTCACCTTTCACGGCGGTGCAACCCCTCTACCCGTGACCTCCGCCTTCAGAAGCCGACAAACCACGACTCCCTCACCCTGCATGCCAACTGCCCCTGTAGGACCCACTCCATCTCCCCTGATCTCCACCCTCCCGCATCGCACCTTCGCCAACCTCCTACTTCTTGCACCTCCCCTGTTCCCCACGGTGGCTTAGCCCCGCAAGACCCGACCATCCTCTCTCCCCACTTCCTCCTCTTTGTCAAACTTCCAATAAAGTTATGTGCCTCACCATCGTCGTGCATGATCCCCACAAGAGAGAAAAGGTGCCTCGAGCTCCACTCTAACCTCGATGACAACGAAAGAAGGACCCGGTCGAGCGACGATGCGTTCCACCTTCCGGTGTGATCCAAGGGAGTCACATCCCATGTTGCAGCTCCATCATGAGCTTCTTAGCTCCACCTTGCAGAGCAATTGAGTGACGACCCCAGCCGACCTCTTCGCACTCCAGTCACGTTCCCAAGCAAATCCGATCATTCTCCACCTATCCTTCCTCGTCTCTCTGCTCCTCTCGTCTCCATTCCTTCTTTGTTCTAGCCTTTCCTCCTTTCGTTCCTTTCTCCTTCGATCCACAACTGATCACCACCTCACGCTTCTTTGCTTTAGCCCTTGCATTGCTCGTTGACACGCCGCCTTGCCATGAGCTTCTATCTTCGCACTCTGTCGCACTTCACCGCTTCGTGTCATCGACAACCGCCCGACCCTCTCTACCTCTACTCACCTTGACTTCCTCCCGCTCCACTATCCTCATTGCACGAAGGTCGTGTCTTCGCTTCATGACGACCACTACCATGATAATAGGCAGCTAGCTCCACCTCGGCCGCCCTGTTGCCCTCCACCCTCGATTTGGTCCATCTACCTCCAACTTATCAGACTACACCCATGCTAAAAGTGCCTCGGCTCACGCACCTCAGCCACTCCCCCACCAAGCCTCGAGGTTATGGTCAATCGAAGTATCACATTGCGATCACATGGAGCTTTGGGTTTTTGTTCCTCATCCTCATCTCCAAGATACTGCCTTCTAGCGGCCAGCCTCCTCATCCCGACATCCTTCGTGCCTCTGCTTGCCTATAAGGAACCTCCACTGTGACCCTCTACACCTCTTCACTGCCAAGTAGCTTCGCCACCTCCAGTCATGTATCGATGGAGGTGGGAACTAGCCAACGTCTGCTTCCACCATCTCTGACTCCATCGGCCCATGTGTCGCCTCACCATCACCTCGCTCTACATCTCCATCGAGCTTGCACTCTACTGAAGCTGCCCCGCCACCTCGAGCTTCCTGCCCCTTATCCTCATCCCCTCCTCACATGTAGATCACTTAAGGCGGGGGATGTTTGCTCTCGTGTTCCCCGTAGTTTCGCAAATAACACTCAAGTCCCGCCATCCAAGAGGCATGTGCACAGCATGTGCCTTGGGCCAATTGCATAAAGATCCCCCAGGGTCATGGTAATTGCATCCTTTCGCATTTTTCTGTTGTTTGTATTTTAATTATGTATTGTGTATAGACTCATGTGTTTGCATATTTATTTGAGTCTCATTTTGTCATCATTTTGTTTTTTAAACATTTCACATTATAGAACTGATTATACACAACAATGTGGATGTTTGATTGAATGTTTATGAGACATGATTGATTTAATATAATTATTTATGTGAAGAGTTGAATATTTTAACACTGCGTGAACTTTAATTTGTGATAAATAATCTGCTTCTCCAAAAACTCCCAAAAAATCTTAGTAGGTAGATTTTAGGTTATTTTACATTTTGAATCATCTTTTTTACAGGCATACTGAGATCGCAATAAATTAAACGATGATTTTAGTAATTAATTTTTAATAGGTCGTACATCAATCTGTTTTTGGATTTATTAATTTTTTTGGATAGATTCTCAATAGATACTTCTAAGATAATTTTAGTTCCTAAAATTAAATTGGTTTGTTATTTATTAAAATGAAATTTGTGAAAAATCACCATGCATGTATATTTAATTCATAATTAATTCATAGTACATTCAAATTTTAAAAAAAATACAATAGCTTAATTTTGCATTCATACACATTTTGGTTAAGTTTCAAAGCGTTTGGAGTTTATTTGATCGAAATTTGCAGTTTAGCCCTTAAAATTTGCCAAAATTGCATTGCTTTATTAATTGCATAAAAATACTCAAAGAAGTATTCCTTTGAAACCGAAGTTTTTGATCATCTAGAAATTTATCTAAGTAGATAGTTGTCTCCTTCAGTTCAACCTTGGGCTTGCCCAGGTAAAATAATAATTGACTGGTCACATTAATCGATAAATTAATTATGTGGTCTTTTTGATTGATCTGTTAATTTCCCGACTACAACAACTCGATACTATTATCTAGAACTTTTCACAGGCTCGTCGGTTGTCTACAAGGCCCTACTTGCTCACATATGATAGAAGTACCAATACTTCGTCAATCCGAGTGATACTCAAGGCTGCAACAGATCGATTTTTTGGCTCTAATCCATAGGTGGTTGCAACCACCTCACTCGGTCTGAATAGTACCTAAAAGCAATGAGGGCTTTATAAACTTAAAACAAGGATGCCCATTACTGATTTTAATTAAGGTCAAATTTTTATTAGCAGCCTCCTTATTTTATTTTTGTTTTCACCTTTTTAGGTAATTTTCAAAGTAACAACCTAAAATTTTTGTATTTTTTGAGTTCTAAATGTGATATCAAAAAGAGGGGGAGAATGGAAAAGCAATGCAAGTGGATGCAAAAGTGGAAATCACACTCTCATATCAAATGATGCATGCAAAGTAAGGAAACTTATAGTGCTTCCCAACGCTCTCCATACGGGATGCAAAATAGAATATATAAACCTATACTATATGAACGATATGCAAGCGATGAAAGCATCCTAAACAAGACTTGCTATTATTGAGAAGAATCAAATGCAAACTACTAAAAAATGGATCCAAGTATCTGATCTTGGAGACTCCTTGGTGTCTGCCACAACGAGTCCTACAAACATTGTAATGAGTCGCTCATGGCTCGTGATTCCAAATACAAGTACTTTTCAATTAATCATTTGACTAAGTCCAATCATAAGAGACTATATGTGCATGCTTCTATCATGACTTTGGCCCTAGCTACCAAGTCAAGAAAACCTAGATCTAGGGACTCAATCAAATATAACAAATGAAAAAGAAAGGCGGAAAGCTCAAAACAAGGGAAACAAAATAAAAGAAGGCGATAAAACACGAAAAACCATGATGAGACCCCTAGGTGAACAGACACCTAGGTAATGGAACTCATTATTGTCACAGTGTTCAAGTCCAAATTATTTAACAAAAATAAAATAAAACTCATTGCTCACAAAGTAAAACACAAATGGCTAAGTATGTTGCTCTCGTCCTCATTTCTCTTCATCTCTCTTGCTCTCTCCTGGTTGACTCAAAAGAAGATGAGTCAACCTCTTGTGACTCAGGTGCATCCACCTCCTAGGAAGGTCATCGCCACGTGGTCCCTCGGAAGAAAGTCAATCAAAACAGGTGGGTCAGAACAGATAAATAGTTATCTAAAATAAAAAGCTAAAAATGAAAGAGAGAATAATGTACACAATAATATACTCAATGCTACGCTATCCATTTCTCTCTGGAAATGGCGACATTTGAAATAATCGAAGATGCAAGGAGGAGGTCGCGTGAGTGATGAATCTGTGATTCATCACTCTAAAAGTTGAAAATAGAGCTCTGTTCCAAGTAATTAGTTGTATTTCTCCATTTATTCTTTATTTTTATCATTCATGTACTTAGAACTAATTCCTATATTTTATCATGTATATTTGCATTAAATAAGAATCCAAATTCCATTGTAAATATTATCTCTATAATACCATACTTTCCCTATTTTTATTTTTCACTAACTCTGAATTGAATAAAATCAACTATATAGTGTATATATTATTAACACTAATAAATGAAAAATATAAAAAAAATATTAACATGTAAAATAACCCAATAACTCACAAACCCTAGTTTGAGATTAAAAGCCTTAAAACGTAAATATATCTCTCTTTTAATTTTCCATTAGACCCTTTTCACTTTATTACCTTCAAAATGAGACCAAATTCAAAAGAATCGGAGCTCGTATGTAAAACTTGGATTTTGGTCCTTATTTTATATTGTACATATTATCTAATCTGACCTTATTATTTTATGTATAAAATAATCTTTTTTATTTATTTCTTTTGTATTTATTCTCTTTGATTATTATTTTAATAAAATATATGAAAATCTAAATAAAAATTGAATCAAAAATCAAAGAAAATTTAACAAATCGAATCTGTACATATGTCATCTTTATTTTATTTCATTATTTTTTAAAATTATTAAAAATCCAAAAAATGTAATATATCGTTTATATTTTCAGATTTTATTTTGATTTTTATATTATTTAAAAATGCTAAAAAATTTTGCAAAATACAGAAATACGGTATTTTATATCTCTAGGATACCACTAAAATACTTTTTGTACAGACGATTTCTTTCGATTTGGGTCCTTGACGAAAGTTTTAGATCTTGTCGAGACGGTCAGCTTTCATGTTGATCACTTTTTATTTTGAGATCTTCTTTTATTTTTTAATTTTCTTAGTTTTTTTATTTTTCTAGGAGCGACACGTGGCAGCTCTTAGAGACGCCACGTGTCACCCTCCTTTTATTTTATTTTTTCTTTTTATTTTATGTATTTAAATTTATTTCATTATTTCATTTTTCATTTTATATTTTTATATATTATTTATTTATTCCTATTTTAACTTATTTATTTATTTATATAATTATTTATTATTTTTAGTGATTTAATTTTTTATTTTTCTCTCTCCACGGCATGATCGCCCCAACGCGTGCCATCGTGATACCCCTTGACCCCTTTCGCAGCCGCCCGCCGCGCCACTCACCTCCAACCACAACCGCGTCAGCCCTTCACGGTGGTGCGGTGCCACCTCTCCACGCCGCCCGCAACAACCTGCGACCTTGCCTGTCACTTCTTCCGTGGTTGTGTAATGGTTGGATTTTCTCCCAGCAAAGTTTCCGCATTCTCTCCACATTTACTAATATTGATTTGATTCAAAAATTAATGGGTAGTAATGGCCCATTGATTTTCCTTGAAGGCAAAAGAAATCCAATAAAAAGCCAACTCCTCTCCCCTCACGTCACTTGTTGTTGGCATCTTTTTTAGAGAGAGAGAAGAGAGGGAGAGTTAGATAGAGAGAGAGAGAGAGATCTCACCGGGAGATTATTCTTGCCGTGGGGAATGCCTACGTCGACTCAGGGGAGGAGAACGGCGGCTCGGATGCAAGGAGAAGATGTAACGGTGACTAGTAGATACATTTCGTCGACCTTGAGGTATGTGTCGAACACCGTAAGAATATTACTAAATGATGAATCGACATATGACTTTCGTCAATAACTGTGATAAGCATTTACTTAGCTCGTACAAATACAAACTCAAAATGTATGGCTTAGGATTTTAAGTATCAACAAAAGTCCTATCCGAGTTACATGTTGCAAGCGTATGTATCGGCTAGGATTTATAAATGTATGCATCGATTTCCTATACCCATACTCGTAAAGACTTGAGTTTAAACAAGAAATTCAAATATAAGTGTTGGTTTGAAGGTTAATAACTATATGCAACAACTATATTTGAGAAATGAAGTATACATGTACGGTCTATGTATGTCGGATTTGCAAGATATGACGATTATGATCCTAAGTGGAGTAAGAGATCAAAATACTAATGTTGATCCATATGATTCGTGCTATACCATTGCCATCTACATTTTGGAGACATATCTGGAGATTTGATTATCGCATGGCTACAGTTTTTCATAGACATTGGATCCGTTATTATTGGGAAAAGGAAATAAAGATGAAATAATATTGTTTTGTATAAAAAAATTGTGGTTCCAATTTGCTGTGAAGTCAAGAAACGTAGAAGGCACTGCTCACATGTTACCCTTCTGGTATTGATATAAGAGTTTTCTATATACGTAATCTTGCAAATTCATATTTGATGTGTTTTGATTAAAATTTGAATTATAATACATGCAAATCTACACTATATTATATCCCCATATTCATATTGTGAAAATTCACATTATATTCTGTAGTCATGTTATGTGGTATGTTCATGTTATAAAAATGGATATCCTCATTAAGGTGTATCTTCATAGTGGATCTATATCCTAATGTTATAAACAAAGATAGATCTTATTGATTCGGTAAATTACAAACTTTTCTTATAATCATCGGTCTCAATTGTTCATGTCGTTATTTAACAAAAACAATATCAAAGAATTGAAGAAGCAAGTGAAAAGCTCATTTTATGATCTCATTTCATCTACGAAGTGGTGAATTATTGAAGCTAACAAGTCATATAAGTTGATAGTAAGATATTGAATTGCATTGTTCACATGAACTACTATGGCATTGAAAAGAAATAATGTTAAAGAATTATAATATCTTTATTGTGAGTAATGGCACGATAACGATAAACGGAGCTAAGTGCTACACCTAATGGTGGGAGCCACCTCTAGAGTCCAATTATCGTAGGCCTAAAGGGGCCAACGTCTTCCGGGGATGTACGGTTCAAGGAACCGATTGAGGCAAAAGATAAGTCCTCTACAGTTGTAGCTACACTGTCAAGTATGTCATGTTCATGGACAGCTTGTGCCAGCGGTAAAGCCACCAAAGCCAGCAAAGCCACCAAATCCATTAAGGATTAACAATTAAGACAACTTTAACCATTAACCAAACCAATGGTATGTGTATAGTTTCTAAAATTGCTAAGGCACATGTGTGCAACTATGGCCAAGTAATGGCATTATGCAAGTGTTATAATTGTTCTGGGGCATATATGCAACTACAGAAAAATTCTGAGGGCATAAGTGAAAATTATGAAAATGTTGAGGCGTATATGCAAATATGGTAAACTTTAAGATTATATATGAAATTGTTGCTTTAATGGATGGATCTGGAAGGAGTTCCCATTGTATGCATGTTTAATTGAATTATGAGTCTCATAGTGATAGTATATGAGAACAAGTTAGTATCTTATGCAATAAGATAATTATGCAAATCGTATAGTTTTGTTGATAATTGATTGTATAGAAGAGATTATGATTTGACGGTTTAAAGCTAGTATAGGGAGACTTGTTTACCATGCTAGCCGGCTTGACCCCAACTCAGCACATACTGAGCGTTAGCTCATAACATGTGATGTTATTTTTTTCAGGAGAGCACGAGTCGTGATATACTTTCCAGTTCAAGGAGAACTATTGTCACATGAAGTTGAACCGGTACGGACCATTGATGGATTATTTACGGAAGGATGTCTTTATGCCCACTGGAACTTTGAATTGCTAGTTTTGTTGTTGGTCCTTTTTTAATATTACTCATGTTGAACTTGTAATAAGAGAACTTTCATGTTGATTGGACTTTAGTTAAATATTGTATCTCTATGCTTATTGAATACCATGCAAATTTCTAGTAACGGATCGGTCGGGTGACTCAATGTTTTATGCTTCTGCCGGTCAGCTCGACCCGTTCCGTTACAAATGGTATCAGAGCTAGAGTTCCTCTGGGCATAGGATATCCACAATAGATAGTGACCCAAGACTGACATGAATAGAGTCAAAACTACGTATTACATGCAACTAGTTGACCCTTTGATTTATTAAAGAGGATCCACCATTATGGATTTAAGGTGATCCATGAACGTGAGTCATCATTGAAGAATGAGATTGCTAAGGACACACATCAATAATTACTAGAGTTGATAACAGTTATGACTCAGCAATGAAAGTATCATGCACAAAGCTTTGGTGGATTTATACTGAAGGTCTTTATTCTCAACAATCCATTCATCTTATAGGGTAGACATGGTATGGAAAAGTTAAGCATTGGATTGATGTATTCAATGGAGACGACTTTTGAAATTACATACTACCATAAGGAGAATAATGTTGGGACACTTTATCTAAAAGATAGGGCAAGAGATTAACCGACTGAGCATAATAGAATCTACTTTTCGAAGATATTCTCCATTGATTGAAGTAGTTTTACCTCAGACATGGTAATAACATGATCAAAGAGTATGCGGTAAAGTTATGGAGTTGGAGAAGAATGAGAATAGAGAAGAGCAAATGAGAAACCAGTGAACTATTGGTTAATTATTACACCAGATACCCAGTTAGATCCTAGTACATAGTCATCTTAGTTACATCATGAAACTTCCAATGTTTCAGATTTCTTTTGGATGTTTTTTCAGATTATCATTCTATTACATCATGAGGATTCTCCACTGTTGTTATCGCATATATTGCATTAACTTTGAAAAGTCCTTATAGAATGACACCTATTGAATTCAAAAAGAATTTGATCGCAATAACAATTAGATAATGGATCATGTGATTTGATGTTTTCCACATGGAATATTTTTCACTTTGTGAATAAGGAAAGTTAGGTCACATATTATCTGCATTGGTTATTGAACTATAAATAAGGTAATTTTGAGGGATTGATACCCTATTTTGGATAAATGATTTGCTCATTGATTATGGAGATAAAATATATTTTCTAAAATAAATATATTTTTGGGTTACCATATAAGTGGAAGGAAAAAAAGGACATTCTAGAAATAGCTTCCAGACTAAGGATTAGCCATTATGAAATATTTTATCATGCATTTTGATCTCACAAGTACTCTTATAGCTTTTACAGATTATGAATAGAGTTTTTCGAGAAGATCATGATAAAATTATGATCATAATTATGGATGACAATGTTATATACTTTGGTGATCTGGAGAAATACCAAGTACATATCGATGTTGTATTTATAACCTTTTGTCATCATTAGCTCTATGCAAAGTGATATAGATGTAACATTGGGTTGGACAAAGTCATATTCCTTAGAATTGTCTTATATAATGATCGATGACATTGAAGATGGTGAATTAGATGAAAGCTATATTACCTTGGAGGCTGTTGAGAAATATTTTAGAGATTTATAGATTTCTAAGGTGACAAGTTATATTGGTGATTCATGTAGAAATTTCATATACATTACTAGAATGATGACAAGCCTCATTAGAAAGGATGCAAAGTTTGTACATTTTATAGGATCAAGATTGAAATTTTCAAAAAAAGAGAGTAAAAGTTGACCATAACTCTGACATGAAGCTTACTATTATACATTAGAGTTTTGTAGTTCACATTGATATATCTGACAAAGAAAGTAGGTATACTTTATGAAAATGTATTGATTATACATCACGCCAATTAAGATCATAAGAGAGTACTATCCATCTTTTCTCTTGGAGTATCCTATTCATGACTTAGAGTTAGTAGTGATAATATTTTCTCTAATAGATTGGTGAGATTACCGATACAATGAGAAATTTTTCAGAAAATCTGAAGGATCAAAGTATCAGAAAGGATGCGAATTTTTCAAAAATAATTCAAACACTTAAGAAGGAATAATATGATTTTATTAATGGAATCAATGATGATTTGATATACTATTAGAGATTTTGGATTCTTGGTGACAATAAGTTAACGTAGGAGATATTATATGAATCTCAGAGATCGATGTACACTATTCATCCATACTTGATATAAATGTCTAAAGATATCCGATGATCTTACTAGTGGGCACCGATTAAGATAAAGATTGTACAATTTATTTCCAAAATTCTAATATGTCAATAGATTGAGACTGACATCCGAAAACAGCAAGTCATGTTTTTGGATATAGTAGATTGAAATTGAAGCATATCACATGAATTTGTTATTGATTTATCTAAGATCAGGCATCATTACGATACCATCAGAGTGATTATAAACCAGATTGTCCTACTTATTGCATTCGCTGTTATCGATTAATCATGGGTTTGGATGAATTATAAGTAGATGAGAAGCATCGTCATGACACCATATGGGTGATTGTTGATCGATTAACCAAATCAACACATTTATTATTCATCCGTTAGGATCAATCGACGAATAGTCTACCTGAATTATAGATGAATGAAATTGTCGAATTACATGACGTTCCTTCATCAATTGTGTCAGATCGAGATACTAAATTCACGTTTTGGTTGTGGAAAATTTTTCAAGATGCTATGGGAACTCAATTGAAGTTTAGTACCTCATTTCATCTGCAGACTGATGGTTAATCAGAAAGGACAATCCAAACGCTAAGAGATATGTTGAGAGCTTGTGCTCTGGATTTTTCAGGTAGCTGGGACAGACATCTTCCATTAGTAGAGTTTGCTTATAATAACAGTTATCATTCGAGCATCAAGATGGCTCCCTATGAGGCATTGTATGGGAGACCTTGCAGATCACCCTCATGTTGAAGTGATGTTGGTGAGAAGCATATTTTGGGACCGGAACTAATCCAGATCAGCAAGCAAGGTGTTGAACTAATCAAGAAGAGATTGTTGGCAGCTCAAAGTAGACAGAAGTCTTATGCAGATCGTCATCGAAGTGAGTTGAGTTTTGCAGTTGGAGATCACGTGTTTCTAAAAGATTTCTCCAACCAAGGGTGTATTGTGATTCAGCAAGAAATAGAAGCTTACTCTTAGATACATAAGACCTTTTGAGATTCTACAACGAATCGGAGAGGTGGCATATCGTATTGAATTACTACCTCAATACTCGAAGCTACACGATGTATTCCATGTATCTATGCTAAGGAAATACACTCCTGATTCTTTGCACGTGATCGAACAAGAGGTTCTTGATATTCAGCCTAATCTTACATTTCGAGAAAAAAACCTGTCTGTATAGTCGATCATAGAAACCATTAGCTTCGTCGACGTCTAATTCTGATGTTTAAGATCCTCTAGAAGCATCATAAGAAGGAGGAGGCCACATGAGGAGCTGGTGAGTGAAATGCGGGAGAATCATCCACAGCTTTTTGGTATGGTCCTTTACTAAGAAATTTCGAGGACGAAATTTTTTAAGGAGGGTAGATTGTAACGGCTGGATTTTTCTCCCAGCAAAGTTTCCATATTCTCTCCACATTTACTAATATTGATTTGATTCAAAAATTAATAGGTATTAATGGCCCATTGATTTTCCTTTGAAGGCAAAAGAAATCCAATAAAAAGCCAACTCCTCTCCCCTCACGTCACTTGTTATTGGCATCTTTTTTAGAGAGAGAGGAGAGAGGGAGAGTTAGATAAAGAGAGATCTCACCGGGAGATTATTCTTGCCGTGGGGAATGCCTGCGTCGACTCAGGGGAGGAGAACGGCGGCTCGGATGCAAGGATAAGACGTAACGGTGACTAGTAGATACATTTCGTCGACCTTGAGGTATGTGTCGAACACCATAGGAATATTACTAAATGATGAATCGACATATGACTTTCGTCAATAACTGTGATAAGCATTTACTTAGCTCGTACAAATACAAACTCAAAATGTATGGCTTAGGATTTTAAGTATCAACAAAAGTCCTATCCGAGTTACATGTTGCAAGCGTATGTATCGGCTAGGATTTATAAATGTATGCATCGATTTCGCTATACCTGTACTCGTAAAGACTTGAGTTTAAACAAGAAATTCAAATATAAGTGTTGGTTTGAAGGTAAATAACTATATGCAACAACTATATTTGAGAAATGAAGTATACATGTACGGTCTATGTATATCGGATTTGCAAGATATGACGATTATGATCCTAATTGGAGTAAGAGATCAAAATACTAATGTTGATCCATAGGATTCGTGCTATACCATTGTCATCTACATTTTGGAGACATATCTGGAGATTTGATTATCGCATGGCTACAGTTTTTCATAGACATTGGATCCGTTATTATTGGGAAAAGGAAATAAAGATGAAATAATATTGTTTTGTATAAAAAAATTGTGGTTCCAATTTGCTGTGACATCAAGAAACGTAGAAGGCACTGCTCACATGTTACCCTTCTGGTATTGATATAAGAGTTTTCTATATACGTAATCTTGCAAATTCATATTTGATGTGTTTTGATTAAAATTTGAATTATAATACATGCAAATCTACACTATATTATATCCCCATATTCATGTTGTGAAAATTCACATTATATTCTGTAGTCATGTTATGTGGTATGTTCATGTTATAAAAATGGATATCCTCATTAAGGTGTATCATCATAGTGGATCTATATCCTAATGTTATAAACAAAGATAGATCTTATTGATTCGGTAAATTACAAACTTTCTTATAATCATTGGTCTCAATTGTTCATGTCGTTATTTAACAAAAACAATATCAAGGAATTGAAGAAGCAAGTGAAAAGCTCATTTTATGATCTCATTTCATCTATGGCATTGAAAAGAAACGATATTAAAGAATTACAATATCTTTATTATGAGTAATGGCACGATAACGATAAACGGAGCTAAGTGCTACACCTGATGGTGGGAGCCACCTCTAGAGTCCAATTATCGTAGGCCTAAAGGGGCCAACGTCTTCCGGGGACGTACGGTTCAAGGAACCGATTGAGGCAAAAGATAAGTCCTCTACAGTTGTAGCTACACTGTCAAGTATGTCATGTTCATGGACCGCTTGTGCCAGCGGTAAAGCCACCAAAGCCAGCAAAGCCACCAAAGTCATTAAAGATTAACAATTAAGATAACTTTAACTATTAACCAAACCAATGGTATGTGTACAGTTTCTGAAATTGCTAAGGCATATGTGTGCAACTATGGCCAAGTAATGGCATTATGCAAGTGTTATGATTGTTCTGGGGCATATATGCAACTACAAAAAAATTCTGAGGGAATAAGTGAAAATTATGAAAATGTTAAGGCGTATATGCAAATATGACAAACTTTAAGAGTATATATGAAATTGTTGCTTTAATGGATGGATCCGGAAGGAGTTCCCATTGTATGCATGTTTAATTGAATTATGAGTCTCATAGTGATAGTATATGAGAACAAGTTGGTATCTTATGCAATAAGATAATTATGCAAATCGTATAGTTGTGTTGATAATTGATTGTATAGAAGAGATTATGATTTGACGGTTTAAAGCTAGTATAGGGAGACTTGTTTGCTACGCTAGTCGGCTTGACCCCAACTCGGCACATACTGAGCGTTAGCTCATAACATGTGATGTTATTTTTTCAGGAAAGTACGAGTCGTGATATACTTTCCAGTTCAAGGAGAACTATTGTCACGTGAAGTTGAACCGGTTTGGACCATTAATGGATTATTTACGAAAGGATGTCTTTATACCCACTGGAACTTTGAATTGCTAGTTTTGTTGTTGGTCTTTTTTTAATGTTACTCATGTTGAACTTGTAATAAGAGAACTTTCATGTTGACTGGACTTTAGTTAAATATTGTATCTCTATGCTTATTGAATACCATGCAAATTTCTGGTTCCAGTTCGATCGGGTGACTCAATGTTTTATGTTTCCGCCGGTCAGCTCGACCCGCTCCGTTACAGGTTGACCCAGCCATCTCCCTCTCACTCTTCCGCATCCTCCCAACAGCTGCACCCCCCGTCTTCCGCACCTCTCCCTTTCTCCGCAACCCACTCACCGCACTGTTAGACTTGTGAGCCCTGGGCGAACCATTCTTACAATAAATGTTATTATAATATTTAAGTTTATCAATAAAAGTTATTGATGTTTCACTCCCTTTCTGAAATTATATGAATGAATGCACTATAAGGTCCCTCTGTACAATTAGGGTTATGTACCATGGCCAGCTTGATGATCATATAGCTATTGTTTCATTAAATGAATCATAGAGGCTGGTGTTTGGATGAATATCTAAGGAGTTAGATGGAGGACTCATCAAACACCGTCAAATGATTGTCAAGTGGAGATCTCCAGCCTGAGTAGGAGATGGCAATCCTTTCTCACATAGGCTGATATCTGACCGACCTCTTGATGCAGGTCCTCTGCATGGGAATAGTGATTCGGAGGTGTCAGATTAGTTAGGTCAATGGGTTGACCTAACGAGATCGAGATAACTTAAGTCCTATGTTGAATGCTGTCACAGCATAGGCATGCATCCTCTGACCGGAGACAGATATATTGCTATATATCTAAGTATGTACATTTGGTAGACCAATAGGTTGATGACCTAACCAAGGTCTATACACCGGCGAGCTGGTGTGCATATAAGGGTATATGAGCAATATGATCTCTCAAAGGGATCATACAGGTTCACTTGTGAACCGGAAGACATGAGCTCACTCATGAGGTATTGGGACCGATCAAATTCCATGCATGGTCGTCATGCTTTGGAAGCATGACATGAATTTGAAGGTATGATATATGTTTTGGGAAAGCATATGATCGATACCAAATCCCAAATGACCAAGATTGAGAAACTTAATGATTAAACCCTGAAGAAGACAGTATAAAATGATCTTGATCTTCGGGTTGATCATGGGTCTTCCAGTATGCAGGATGTACAGGTATTGGGAATACCTGAAGGGTGATGTGATCATAAACGATTGTATATCCATGACGCTTCCATTCCGAGGGAGTGATGAAACAGGTCTGGATTTTAGTGAATCCTTTCAGTAGAGAAGCAATCCGATCTTAGTCCAAGTGTTGGACATTGGTCTGAATGGGATTCAGATTCAATGAGAAGATTGGATTTGCGGTCTTGATTTAATCAAGCATCTGTGGGAGGTTCGTTCGATCTGGATTTGAGATAATATCTCAACATCCAAGTCACTATACATGGAATAATACAATCGCCCTGTCCTTATCTCCAAGTATCTGCGGAGAAAGCACATTATTCTTGAAAGGGTTCAAGAATAATTCTTTTGATGAAATATCCAAGCAAGGACTTGATGATTAAATGTGATTTAATTATCAAGCTTAAATATGAATATGATTCATATTGTGAAAATGATTGTCTAAGATAATTAAATGAGATTTAATTATCAAGGATTAAGAGAATGTGGATAACACTATCCATGATATATGTGTGTTATAAATATGATTTATAATATACATATATAAGAGAGAGAATTTATGTAAATAGCATTTGTTAATTAATAATGTGAATTGGATTCACATTTGTTAATTAATTGGAAATGCAATTTACTAACTAGTTTGGGTTGTGAATATGATTCACACAATATTCAATGGCAAGATTGAAATATTCACAAATTAATTTAATTTGGAATTAATTTGGTGAATATTTATTGTGATTAATTAAGGAATAATATGATAAATAAAATAGAGAAAACCACCTCCATGGGTGGCGTCACCCATGAATTGTTCATGGGTGACGCCCCCCCCCCTTGTTAGGAGGTTGGTTAACTCCACTTCATTTATCATGTTATCTCTTGATTAATTAATTTTAAATTGTTGTTATTGAACAACAATCCTAGCCATTGATTTATCATGGACCAAGCATAGCCCTTGGATCCATGTGTCCCATGGATTGAGATCCATTGGATCCTAAACTAGTATAAAAGGAGGGCTAGGGTAGCCTTTCCAAGGTACATCATCTAGAGTTGTAGAAGACTACTACTCTCTCTCTCTCTCTCTCTAATTCTCGTGTGGTCTCTCTCTAAATATCCAAGTGGCCGTCCACTTTGCATATTGAAGAGGAGAGCATCTTGCTTCGCCTTCGACGCTTGGATCTTCGTCAAGGATTGCGGGAAGGACGCGACTCATCATCGTGCCCGCAAGCGCATTCTCCGTGGGTCGGACTTAAGATAGGAGGATCTCTACTTTGGGATCTCGCGATCACAACCACGCTTCAAGAGGTATTCCTTATACTTTGTGGTTTGATGAAACGATCCGAGAAGTGTTCTCGTGATCATGTGGTTTCATCGTTATGTTAAAAAATTTTAATTTCCGCTGCATCTAGCATCTAGTACGACTAGTTGCTCCGATCGTATACGATACAATCAACACGCTTCCGTGATGCGCTTAAGGATTCACAATATCCTTCAAGTGGTATCAGAGCCATAGGTCGAATAAGGTTTTGTATATGATCCATACACCTTAGACGATTTGGTTCTTGAAAGGGTTGCGAAATTCTTACTGCATTTCAATTTTCGCACCTCTGTCTAATTGAATTTTTTTGTACTGTTTAAAATGTTTAAACACGAAATTTTTCAATTGGATTTTGTTCCCCATTAAACAAGGAAACCATAGGACTTGAGTTTACTAAATTTGGACTTTATTTGCTCAAGATATGGCTTTTTGAATATGACTATATTCACTGTTGCGGGAACTGCGGATTTGAACGTAATTAATGAGATGATTACGGTTTTAATCCGCCTTGAAATGCGTGAATTATCACTTGGGTTCTTTTATAAATCAAATAGGCAATCTTTGGAAACTGAGTTTGCATTTTTTGGATTTAAATTGATCAAGATAAGTTAATTTTAGTGATTGGGGGTCACTGCTGGAAATTAACAATTTTGATCTTGAACCTTGTGATATGTCATTCAATTATCATGATGAAAATTAATTGTTAATTTTCTGGAATAATTAGTGATAAATATTTGTGAAATATTTAAAGAAATAATTATTTCATTGAATGACACTTGCCTAAACCACAATGATGAGATGTTAGATCTTGATCATTGTTTCATCAACAAACATTGCTTTCATGAAAACTATAGTTTATCCTACAATAGTTGTAGGACAACTTTTACATGAAAAACCCTTTTGCTTGAATAGGATCGGGGATTTGTCTAGCAAATCTCCTTATAATCAAAAATGTTTTGATTTATATTATATGGTATAATTTTCGGTTGAAAAACCGATGAACATCTCAAAGTACATGATGGTCTATCTGGTATTATCCTTTCCCGAGGCGGATGTGGTGCCTAGTCGGAGAGCATTGGGGTCGCGGGTTGCAACGTATGTGGTCCGTCCCACTCTCGTCGGTACTGGCCATGACAGCGGGTAGGGATTGTATAATACCGGAGACAGACAATATGTATTTTTCTAATTATTAAAATTCGAATAATACGTATTTTGAGATTATACCTACTATTCAAGTAAAAGACATGTTTGTTGATGATTGGATTAATGATTAAATTAATATGATTAAATTAATCATATCCAATAAACACTCTATTTTGAATAGATGTGTATTTCCCTTGGAAGAATTAATTATGTGAATATTGATTCACGATAATTAATTACAAAATTTGAATACGAGGTGGAGGATCACATAAGTGGCATCCATGGTCTCCCGTCAAGGCGAAGGGTCTCCGTCGCCAGGGATTGTATGTAGGAGACGCCTGTCTGAAGTGACAGCTCCTGTATGCAAGCGCATCTGGATCGGGCTCTTTGCTTCTCGAAAGAGTAAGGCTGTATGCGTAGTGACCCCAATATCAAGTCCTCATATTATTGGGGCGATATTGGATTGCGCATAGCGAGTTCTAATCATGTTGACGGTTGGTTCAATTAACAACGGGTCAACATCATCTTAGGGGTGGTGGGCCCGGGTGTTAAAGACCGAATTGGGAATGCAAGTTGGACTTGCAAAGGCGGAATGAGTTCCCGCTTCTTTTTATCGGAGTCGCAAGTTCTCATATTATTGGGATGTGACAAAGATAGGAAAGGAGATCCCAGATCTTGCTTGAGATATAGCGGTAAGTATATCTCTTATTTTGAAAGACAATTAGGGAATAATCTTTCAAAGTTGACCTAGCAAGACAAATTTGATTTAAAATGCCTTAATCAAATTATTCTTAAAATGAATATATATAATTATTCTAATATAGTGCATTCTTAATTTCAGAAAATGAAGTCCATGAACCCACTTAGCAGGCTTCTAGAGGTCAACCAGTTGACCGGACCAAATTATTCGGATTGGATTCGAAATTTGGATCTTGTTCTCTCTGCAGAGCGCATCTCCTACGTGCTTAGCAAGGACAAGATAGCAAACCCTGTGACTGATGAAGATAAATCATATAATGATAAATATGATGAAGACCATAATC
This sequence comes from Ottelia alismoides, assembly GCA_037367405.1. Taxonomy (NCBI): domain Eukaryota; kingdom Viridiplantae; phylum Streptophyta; class Magnoliopsida; order Alismatales; family Hydrocharitaceae; genus Ottelia; species Ottelia alismoides. The sequence continues at coordinate 221,160 of JAZKJV010006696.1, read as the reverse complement.
TGGCAAGGTGTTACATCCTTGGGTCATTGTCCAATGTGCTTCAGAAGCAACATGTGGAAATGAACAATTGCCAAGAGATTATGCTGAATCTGAAAGAAATGTTCGGTGACATAAACCGCACACAGCGTTACAATGTGATGAAAGAGCTTATTCGCTGCAAGATGCAGGAAGGGACCTCTGTCAGAGAACATGTACTCAAAATGTTTGGGTACCTCTCTGAGCTGGAAACCCTGGGAGCGTACTTGGATTCTGAAATGCAAGCTGATTTCATTCTCTTGTCGCTCCCTAAGTCTTTCAACAACTTTGTCGTGTCTTACCACATGAACAAAGGTGATTTCACAAACGTTGGGCTGTTAGCTGCATTCAAGTCTGCAGAAGATGTCATGAAGAAGGACGGCCCCTCTGCTAGTGCAATGGTTGCACAGATGAGAGGAAAGCGCGGGCGGAAGCAAGGTTCTCAGAAGGGCCCAGCCTCGAAGAGAAAGAAGAAGAATCAAGGAGTTGGTTCATCTTCTAGTGCTTCCACACTGATGACATCGAAAAAGACCGATGTCTGTCACCACTGCAAGAAGCCGGGGCACTGGCGGCGTAACTGCCCAGACTACCTGAAGTCCACTGACAAAGGTAAAGCCCCATCAGGTATGAAATCTACTTTCATCATTGAAACTAGCTTTCTCGTTGGACGAGAAGGAAGTTGGGTTGTAGATTCTGGTGCTTCTGTTCATGTATGCAATTCATTGCATTTGTTTCAGGAAACTAGGAATCTGGAGCATGGGGAGATAGTTATCCAGATGGGATCTGATGCAAGTGTTGCAGCAGTCGCCATCGGGACGTGCAGACTGTCGTTATCTAGTGGTCGAGTCCTAGTACTTAAAGAGTGTCTTTATGTACCTGAAGTCAGAAGGAATTTAATATCTGTATCTAAGTTAGTTAGAAATGGATATTCCTTCATTTTATGTAATAAATTAATCATAAACCGTTATGATAAATATATTGCGGATGGTATTTTGACTTCTGGTGGACTCTATGAATTGTGCATTGATGAATGTGTCATGAATGTTACTACCACTAATAATAAAAACCCCAAGAGATCCAGGGAGGATGGAAATCATTCAAACATGATTTGGCATCACAGGCTTGGTCATTTATCTGTTGATAGGATCAATAGATTGATAAAAGATGGACCTTTAGACTTTCTACAGGTTCAATCTTTACCTACCTGCGAGCACTGCATTCGAGGTAAAATGACCAGAACACCTTTCCGTAACAAGGCTACGAGATGCGAAGGTATTCTCGACCTAATACATACTGATGTATGTGGTCCCTTCAATACCGCGACTAGAAATGGATATCGATATTATTTGACGTTTATCGATGACCATTCGCGATATGGGTTTATCTTCCTGCTACATCATAAATCTGAAACCTTTGAAAAGTTCAAAGAGTTTAAGGCTTTGGTTGAGAACCAAGCAGACAGGAAGATTAAACGGATTCGATCTGACCGAGGTGGTGAGTACCTCTCAGATGAATTCAAGGAATACCTTAAAGAGAGTGGAATTGTCTCCAATCTCACTCCTCCTGGAACTCCCCAACTTAATGGTGTTGCTGAAAGACGCAACAGGACCATCATGGACATGGTCCGTTCAATGATGAGTAAAGCACATTTACCTCTTAGTTTCTGGGGATATGCAGTAGAGACTGCAATATATATCCTAAACAAGATTCCTAGCAAATCTGTACCCATGACTCCTCATGAGCTCTGGTATGGAACCAAACCTAGTGTTAAACACTTGAGGGTTTGGGGATGCTTGGTCCATGCAAAGAACGTAGACGCAAGTAAGCTAGAATCTCGCACTCGTGAGTGCTACTTCATTGGGTATGTTAAAGATGGTATTGGATACCAACTTTATGACCCTGAGACCCAAAAGATTTTTGTCTCTAGGGATGTGAAATTTCTGGAGGATGATTTCCTTAAAGGTCAAGACAAGAATGAAGTAGAGGAGCTCATTGAATCCCCTGAGGATTCTGAGATTCCTGAACCAGAAACTGAAGAAATAAATGAAGATGAAACACCCATACCTCTTCGAAGGAGTTCGAGGGTGGTTGCACCACCTGAAAGGTATGGATTCCATGTGTCAGGTGAGACTGACAATGATCCTTCTTCATATGATGAAGCACTTGCGGATCATGACATGGATAGATGGATGCTAACAATGAAGTCAGAGATTGACTCCATGCATAAGAATGGTGTATGGACCCTAGAGGATCCACCTAAAGGGGTAAAACCCATTGGGTGTAAATGGATCTTCAAGAGAAAGAGGGGACCTGATGGGAAAGTAGAGACTTTCAAGGCACGGCTCGTGGCCAAGGGCTACACACAGAGAGAAGGCATCGACTACGATGAGACATTCTCTCCTGTGGCCATGCTTAAGTCCATCAGGACACTGCTGGCTATAGCTGCATCTCTTGACTACGACATCTGCCAGATGGACGTCAAGACGGCTTTCCTCAATGGATACCTCGAGGAGGATATCTATATGGAGCAGCCCCAGGGCTTCATAGCTGAGGAAGGTAAAGTATGCAAGCTGAAGAAATCCATCTATGGGCTCAAACAAGCTTCTCGTAGTTGGAACATCAGATTTGACGAAACCATAAAGAGTTATGATTTTGTGCAAAACCCTGATGAACCTTGTGTATACAAGAAGCTTAGTGGGAGCGCCATTGTGTTCATCGTGCTTTACGTAGATGATATCCTTATCATTGGGAATGATACAGGAATGATTACCAGTGTGAAGATTTGGTTATCCCATACCTTCGAGATGAAAGATCTTGGAGAAGCCTCTTACATCTTAGGCCTGAAGTTGTTCAGAAACCGAGAAAAGAGAATATTGGGATTATCACAACATGGATACATCAAGAAGATTCTTGAACGATTCCGTATAGATAGTTCGAAGAAAGGATTCCTCCCCTTAGGACACGGTATCCATCTGTCCAAAGGGATGGCTCCTCAAAGTGTTGAGGAAAAGAAGGCCATGGCTGGATGCCCTTATGCATCAGCCGTAGGAAGCTTGATGTATGCCATGATGTGTACTAGGCCAGACATCTGCCATGCAGTGGGAGTGGTAAGTCGTTACCAATCCTGCTATGGAGAAAAACACTGGAATGCAGTAAAGAACATATTCAAATATCTAAGACAGACGCAAGATTACATCTTGGTCTATGGGGATGGTGATCTCCAAGTCTTGGGATATACAGATTCAGACTTCCAGTCAGATATTGATGATCGAAAGTCGACATCAGGGTTTGTATTCCTGTTGAACGGTGGTGCTGTGAGCTGGAGAAGCAAGAAGCAGGACACTACGGCGGATTCAACAACAGAAGCCGAATACATTGCCGCATCGGATGCTGCAAAGGAGGCGGTGTGGTTGCGCAAGTTCATCTTGGAGCTTGGCGTAGTTTCCTCTGATACTCCCGTCCCGTTACTCTGCGATAACACTGGAGCCATTGCCCAAGCAAAGGAACCCAGGTGCCATCAGAAGAGCAAGCACGTGGAAAGGAAATACCACATCATTCGGGAGATTCAAAAGCGTGGTGATATCATCATCACCAAGGTGGCCTCTGCCGACAACATTGCTGATCCTCTTACCAAACCTCTGACACAGAAGGTTTTTGACCAGCATGTAATGAGTATGGGTTTACGGATTGTACCTGAATGGTTCTGAGGGCTAGTGGGAGATTGTTAGACTTGTGAGCCCTGGGCGAACCATTCTTACAATAAATGTCATTGTAATATTTAAGTTTATCAATAAAAGTTATTGATGTTTCACTCCCTTTCTGAAATTATATGAATGAATGCACTATAAGGTCCCTCTGTACAATTAGGGTTATGTACCATGGCCAGCTTGATGATCATATAGATATTGTTTCATTAAATGAATCATAGAGGCTGGTGTTTGGATGAATATCTAAGGAGTTAGATGGAGGACTCATCAAACACCGTCAAATGATTGTCAAGTGGAGATCTCCAGCCTGAGTAGGAGATGGCAATCCTTTCTCACATAGGCTGATATCTGACCGACCTCTTGATGCAGGTCCTCTGCATGGGAATAGTGATTCGGAGGTGTCAGATTAGTTAGGTCAATGGGTTGACCTAACGAGATCGAGATAACTTAAGTCCTATGTTGAATGCTGTCACAGCATAGGCATGCATCCTCTGACCGAAGACAGATATATTGCTATATATCTAAGTATGTACATTTGGCAGACCAATAGGTTGATGACCTAACCAAGGTCTATACACCGGCGAGCTGGTGTGCATATAAGGGTATATGAGCAATATGATCTCTCAAAGGGATCATACAGGTTCACTTGTGAATCGGAAGACATGAGCTCACTCATGAGGTATTGGGACCGATCAAATTCCATGCATGGTCGTCATGCTTTGGAAGCATGACATGAATTTGAAGGTATGATATATGTTTTGGGAAAGCATATGATCGATACCAAATCCCAAATGACCAAGATTGAGAAACTTAATGATTAAACCCTGAAGAAGACAGTATAAAATGATCTTGATCTTCGGGTTGATCATGGGTCTTCCAGTATGCAGGATGTACAGGTATTGGGAATACCTGAAGGGTGATGTGATCATAAACGATTGTATATCCATGACGCTTCCATTCCGAGGGAGTGATGAAATAGGTCTGGATTTTAGTGACTCCTTTCAGTAGAGAAGCAATCCGATCTTAGTCCAAGTGTTGGACATTGGTCTGAATGGGATTCAGATTCAATGAGAAGATTGGATTTGCGGTCTTGATTTAATCAAGCATCTGTGGGAGGTTCGTTCGATCTGGATTTGAGATAATATCTCAACATCCAAGTCACTATACATGGAATAATACAATCGCCCTGTCCTTATCTCCAAGTATCTGCGGAGAAAGCACATTATTCTTGAAAGGGTTCAAGAATAATTCTTTTGATGAAATATCCAAGCAAGGACTTGATGATTAAATGTGATTTAATTATCAAGCTTAAATATGAATATGATTCATATTGTGAAAATGATTGTCTAAGATAATTAAATGAGATTTAATTATCAAGGATTAAGAGAATGTGGATAAAACTATCCATGATATATGTGTGTTATAAATATGATTTATAATATACATATATAAGAGAGAGAATTTATGTAAATAGCATTTGTTAATTAATAATGTGAATTGGATTCACATTTGTTAATTAATTGGAAATGCAATTTACTAACTAGTTTGGGTTGTGAATATGATTCACACAATATTCAATGGCAAGATTGAAATATTCACAAATTAATTTGGAATTAATTTGGTGAATATTTATTGTGATTAATTAAGGAATAATATGATAAATAAAATAGAGAAAACCACCTCCATGGGTGGCGTCACCCATGAATTGTTCATGCGTGACGCCCCCCCCCCCTTTTTAGGAGGTTGGTTAACTCCACTTCATTTATCATGTTATCTCTTGATTAATTAATTTTAAATTGTTGTTATTGAACAACAATCCTAGCCATTGATTTATCATGGACCAAGCATAGCCCTTGGATCCATGTGTCCCATGGATTGAGATCCATTGGATCCTAAACTAGTATAAAAGGAGGGCTAGGGTAGCCTTTCCAAGGTACATCATCTAGAGTTGTAGAAGACTACTACTCTCTCTCTCTCTCTCTCTAATTCTCGTGTGGTCTCTCTCTAAATATCCAAGTGGCCATCCACTTTGCATATTGAAGAGGAGAGCATCTTGCTTCGCCTTCGACGCTTGGATCTTCGTCAAGGATTGCGGGAAGGACGCGACTCATCATCGTGCCCGCAAGCGCATTCTCCGTGGGTCGGACTTAAGATAGGAGGATCTCTACTTTGGGATCTCGCGATCACAACCACGCTTCAAGAGGTATTCCTTATACTTTGTGGTTTGATGAAACGATCCGAGAAGTGTTCTCGTGATCATGTGGTTTCATCGTTATGTTAAAAATTTTTAATTTCCGCTGCATCTAGCATCTAGTACGACTAGTTGCTCCGATCGTATACGATACGATCAACACGCTTCCGTGATGCGCTTAAGGATTCACAATATCCTTCACGCACTACCTGCACACGACCGTCGTTCCGCGCTTTTCTCTTGCTCCTCTTCCCTCCAACCGCACGTGACCCCGTCCCACATGACACGGGCTCCCGCAACATACCTGCGACCTCGCCGCGTCTTGCGCGCAACCACTTCCAACCTTAAAGCTATGTCCTCAGCCCCGTGTCGCGCCATCCGCAGTATCGGAAAGAGAGTTCGCATTGCTTCGCCAGTGACGAAGGCTCGGCATCTTCTTCGAACAGCGACCCTTCTTTGGGCGTGATCCTTGGACCTCCGTCCGAGCTGCAGCCGGACCCCACTCCGCTGCCGAGTGGTTACTGACCGCTATGCCTATATATACTACCCATTCCACTATTTATTGTTTCTTCGAGAAGATCACTACCTCGACATATTCGATACACATTCTTATGGTTTCAGATACGAAACAGTCATCATAGCATCTAAACAAACCAAGATCAAGAAAAAAAGAATAGGGCAAAGAATACGAAGACATGGAAATTTACCTTCCATGAAGATATATACACACACGTACTCGTCCTTATTGGATATCATGTCTGTAGTCCTTAGGAAGGACATCAGTTCAAGGAAAATACATGTTATGGCCTCTATAATCTTTTATACGGAGCCGCACCCCCATTTGTCTGTACCACCATTACCACGGGTAGAAGTCAGATACCTGACCAGCAGTCCAGTTGAGAACCCTCTCGCCAGGCTTCAAGAAAGTGTCGCTACTGTGAGGCAATCTGCGAGCAAGTATGCTCAATATCTGGTGGAAGGCATCCCCAGGCTGAGAGGGCTCAGGAAATAATAAAGCCTGCTTCGTCGAATTATCGGCCAGTAATCTCTGCTTATTCAGTATATCCTCGACAGGTATGGATGTAAGTATGGTATCTAGCTTGGGAACATCCTCTTCCTTTACGAATACAGCTATATGTTCCCATGGAATAGTATCTGCGAAAGGCAGCACGATCTCGTTCGATATGACGACGGGTATGCAGCTGAAGATAACTGACTGCACCAACCTCGCACCGCACCATTTAGCCCAGCCCAGGGGGCACAGGCAGAAAATGGCGCGTTGCATATCCTCGTAGTAAGTAATTGAGTGCTCCTTGGATATGTCAAAGATGGGGTTGGCCTTGAAGTTCTCCCAAATTGATGAGCGCACACCTCTGGAGTACGAAAATGGCGTAAAAATGAGTTGCATCCATGAACCTTGAATTGGTATCATGGATAAATAATTGGTAAGTAGATGCTAAACCATGTTTCAACAAATTTCTTACCTTGAGTACAATTCACCGTTTTTTTCCTTTCCCTCAAAGAACACACCACGAAAATAAGCGAATATTGATCGAGGAGTTCGAGCAGGGATCAAGTGGGCTTGCATCGTGTGCGGCGGAGCGTATGGAGGGATTGTGATGGTACCTTCCTTAAAGCAAGTATGGTTCTTTGCCCCGAAAGTTTGAAGCAAGGTAGCCCTTTGTAGCAATGGCAGGATCCCCCTATCGATGGCATTCCATTCCTGATCATGATTCACTAATGCAGCATTAATTATAGACAAAAATTAGGTTGCAGGAGTGGGAAAAAATGATGTACCTGATAGTGGAAGCACGCACCGTAGTCATGAGGAGCTGTGAAGAAATGGTCTGCACCTTCTGTTCTATTCCAGTAAGGCCACTTTGTGGAGATGTAATGGATGACACTCCGCATGATTCGCGGCATATTGTCGATGAGGACATACCCGTTGGGCAGCAATTCACAGGAGGTGTAGACGGGAGTGTAGAACCAGTTTGCTTCTTCAGGATCAAACGTTCTGACAGCGCTCGATAACAAGAACTCGTGGATGTGGATCTCCGAGGCGAACATATGGTTGAGGCATCGGGAGTCCTTCGAGAGGAAGTCCTCGTTGTATTTTCTAGGTAATGGGTATATGAATATCTTCAGCCTTTTAACTAGATCCTCCTCCGAGGCATTGGGAAGGCCTGCTACATTCAGAACCAAGAATTTTAGAAGAGAGTTTAGCTCACAGTGGATGAAAAGGATTTGCATAAACATCACAATATGATCAGACAGTGAATGATCGGGCAAAATATGATCAGAATACTTGGGTTATCCTCGTGTTTCCATGCTTGTGTGATTGATGATTTGTGTGTGCTCCGTTTCCACGATTCATAACGACAATCAATCTCTCCCTCAAGATCTATGGCCGAAAACTTATCACTAGATACGCAATCAATCACCAAAAAATCTTGTAAAGAAAGACACAATATGATGGCGGTCGGTCACCTCTCATGACTACCAAGAAGAAGAACATGTACAACTCCATTGGTTCTCTCTCTCTCCTCTTATATTGTGGTATTGGTTGTATTGCCTCCACTCCACATATAGCCCAAGTACAAGAGTATTCATGTTCCTATAAGGACTTCACATATATAAGTCAATTCTTATCAGTATTAAGAGTCAACTCCGTTTAGGATTTATAATCCTAATATAACTCATAATTCTAACAATCTCCCCTTTGAGTTGAATTCTATCATGATCTACACATCACCTTAAGTCAGCACTATTCGACCCTCATCACTTGCAAGTTCATCTTGTAAGAACTCACCGCCTCTGGGTATAACATTCGCCATTCGATGCCCTCGACATGTATCATCTTGGGCACCCTCATACTCATCAATTGTGTGCTTCTAGTAGAGAACCACCCATCATTCATGACTAGAAAGTGGCCATCATCCTCTGGCAACTTGAATTGCATTCGCTTTTCCTTTTCGTTTTACATTTTTGCAATAAAGATGTCGATAACATGTTGATTTCTTTCCGCATTGCTCATTTTGGGGAAAACTAGAGCCCCATCACATGTCATGACTCTTCCCTTAAGCTTATCTGCCCTTCTTGATATCCTCATTCCTTGCAACACCATACATACTCTTTTACTTGTTTTAAGAACTCACCCTCCAATAGTGACTCAATGTTCTCATGACTCGATAATTCCCAATGATATTAGAGTCTTTTCTTGTTGTGGGCACGCATCTAACTAACACCTCTCAAAATTCACACTATCACGTCAAGAGTGTAATATGGCGCTAATCGAACTCCTGTGATATGATGAACTTTATTATCTACCTACCATCTTGATCGTGTCATCATTGTATGACTGATATGTATTAAAATGTTGTATGGATGAACACGTTTGATTAGAAGATGCCGAGTCTAAAACCTAAAATCAAAATTATAAAAATTTATGAACAAGTGAATAAAATCATAATAGAAAATTCAATTGTAAATCACTTTTTCTTTTCATGTACCTATTACAAGAATCTTCACATTAATAATTACTTATCATCTTCCTTATTATGCAATATTCTCTACACTCTCCCCTAAGTTGGAACATAAATAGCTTCCACATTCAACTTAGAAACACCTCAATTAAACATCATCCAAGAAAGTGTCTTGATGACTATATTAGTAGTCAAGTCACCAAAAGATACATGTGAAGTGGTTGCGAATCCATTATAAATCATGTCCCTCGTGTTGTGATAAACAACCTCACTATGTTTAGTCCTTTTATGATAGACACGATTATTAGCTAAAAAAAATGATCTCGTAAAATTTTTTTTGATCAATAAAAGGCTATTTTTATCTACCAAAATCGATCTCTGTGTTCTAGTTTGATCTAACAAACTAGTCCATATGATTGATTAAATGACATACGAAAAGTAGTAGGTTTTTAATCTATTTCTATATTCATGTTGCTTATTGTATCCTTAATTCTATGGTATTATCCCCATCCCCAATGAATATGTGGATCAACAAGAAGCTCATAAAATGATCGAGCGCTATCGGAATGTCTATATGTTCTTCAATTTAACTTGAACCGTACATGGACCCGTATATTACATAAATACAAAGACATCATTCAACATGAAGTTATGAGTTCTATAGGAAACATCTAATCCATTTGTCTTTATGAACGAATCAATTTATCATAACTTTTAAATTGGTTTTCGTAAGAAAATGAACTCCAAAATGAACACCAATTCAACCAAGAAATATTTCATTAGGACTCCTAAGAGTCCATGGGCCAAATAGGATGAGTATATCCTTGCACTGAAACATATCCTTTCTCAAAATCACATAAGTCTTACATGGAAGGGAACCATACCTTGCACACAAATTCCTCATTGGAATCGTGACTCTATAATCATCGAACTTGAGAGAGGGGAGCGGGTGTCCTCCAAGGTAGGTTGGTGTTTTTCATTCAACAAAAAAAGACTAGGTACTTGTGGATGGCTTTTTAGAAACCACCAATTTTTTTTCCACAACCTTACAATAGTTATTTGTTAATTAGTTTTCTAATATTTAAATTTTTTTTGTTGGTTGTGCAGGTTGAGACATTGCTTTTCTCAATAATTAAGCATAGTACTTGTATATGTGTTGGATATATGCATTGGAGAAATAAGTATGTATCTTTGGGGTATGGTGTTACCAAATTCCTGTATAATTACATGCCGTGTTGTTGGTTCATTCTCCTCAATGTAAATAGCAGAAGTTGTGACGTGCATATAACATGTAGAATAGCAGTTCCACTTTAATACCCTAACCCCAAACATAGTACCACATGGAAAACTCACAAAGTGTGGGTGTGGTATATAAGTGGTGGGGATTACTACTTGACAACTTGGGCTTAAGCATTTTGGGTGGTTGTCAACGGGTCCATTTGGGCCCGTACCCAACAAGTTGTCAGGGTCAGTTTTCCTCGATAACGGACCGGGACCTTAACACCCCCCAAAATGATGAAAAAAGTCCCACACCTTGGAACAAGTAATTTCCGGGTGGGATAAAATAGTGACGAGCTTACTACCGAACAACCCGGCTTAAGCATTTTGGGGGTGGTTAATCGGGTCCGTATGGGCCCGATCTCAAGAGGTTTTTAGGGCCAGTAATGCTCCGCTAACGGACCGGGGACCTAAGCCCGGGACGTTACAAATGGTATCAGAGCCAAATTCTCTCTGATAGTGGAAAGGGCTACCCGAGAGGTGGAGCCGCCCCTACAAAGAGGTTGGAGGAAATGGCTACCCGGAGCGTGCAGCCGCCACTATCACTGGGAATAAGTGATGGGCCATGTCGCAACGAGGACGTTGCGAATATAAGTGGGGGAGGTTGTAACACCCTAACCCCAAACATAGTACCACATGGAAAACTCACAAAGTGTGGGTGTGGTATATAAGTGGTGGGGATTACTACTTGACAACTTGGGCTTAAGCATTTTGGGTGGTTGTCAACGGGTCCATTTGGGCTCGTACCCAACAAGTTGTCAGGGTCAGTTTTCCTCGTTAACGGACCGGGGACCTAAGCCCGGGACGTTACAAATGGTATCAGAGCCGAACGCCCTCTGATAGTGGAAAGGGCTACCCGAAGGTGGAGCCGCCCCTACAAAGAGGTTGGAGGAAATGGCTACCCGGAGCGTGAAGCCGCCACTGTCACTGGGAAGAAGTGATGTGCCATGTCGCAACGAGGACGTTGCGAATATAAGTGGGGAAGGTTGTAACACCCCCCAAAATGATGAAAAAAGTCCCACACCGTGGAACAAGTAATTTCCGGGTGGGATAAAATAATGACGAGCTTACTACCGAACAACCCGGCTTAAGCATTTTGGGGGTGGTTAATCGGGTCCGTATGGGCCCGATCTCAAGAGGTTTTTAGGGGCAGTAATGCTCCGCTAACGGACCGGGGACCTAAGCCCGGGACGTTACATCCACAGTTTTGATTCATGAAAATCGAGGATCCAATGAATACAATCTTAAAATTTGGTTGTGCTTGGTGGGTGATAAATTTATACGAGTCGGTCTCACATAAGCCTGACCTATAAGAATTGGACCGGGCTTGGGTCATGCAAAACAAAAATACGTGGGCCTTTGGCCTAGTCCAATACCCTAGATCTAGGGATGAAAATGGATACGGATATATCCGAATATCCGATTACCGTATTCGAAAAATTACCGGATATGGATACCCATATTCGAATTTTAATCGAATAAGGCTCAAATATGGATATGGGTTGTAAATTTTGTTCGGATACGGATATGATAATGGCTTGAATATCCGGATCCGGATATCCGAATACAATATCTAAGGTACCGTTTGGATGACGGGTTACCTGCGGGTTGGGGGAGTTTACCCCCCTTAACCCACATCCCCCTCTCTCCCCATGGGCCCCACTTTATTCCTTTTTAAAAACATAAATAAATCAATTTTACATTATCAATCCTATCAAAAAATAATATATTATACCATCATATCATATAAAAATTTTAAACTACTCCACTTCTACTGACTTTTCCAAACTTCAATACAATCACATCACAATAACTACTCACTTTTTCAAACTTCAATACAATCATATCACCCCAAACCCACTTCTAACCCACCCCCAGTTTAACCCTCTATCCAAACACCAAAATCCAAAAACGGGTTACCCTCTACCAGTTTAACCCGCCTTAACCCGCCAACCAAACGCACCCTAATAGTATTTTATATATTAGTTAATATAATATAAGTCATAACCATGTTCTAATTAGTATTATATATTATACGTTACAATTTATTAATAATGTTAATAAATTTCAATTTATTTGGGATGGACACGAACAAAATTTACGAAATCCTATCCTCTTTTTTTTACGATCAAAAATGCATGTCATCTCGACACTCCCTTTTGTCATGATGCAACTTATTTATATTTCATTTCTATTTTTAAAATCATTATGAACTTTGATTAAAAAAATCGATTCCAATCGTATGTGGTCTATATTCGATCTTTTCGGATCCCATGTTTATGGATCCATATTTGCATTTCACTCTTTATTCGATTCATATTTAGATTAGCTCTTTATTCGATCCGTATTTAGGTCTGCTATTTATTTGATCCGTATTCGAATTCAATAAATATCCGATTCAGATTTGTATCTGTAGTTTTAAGGATATGATTTCTGTAATGTATATTTGAATCAATCCGTATCAGTATTCATATTCAGTAAAGACGAAGCGAATATGGATATGAAAATAGGAACATCCGATCTGTATCCGATCCATTTTTGTCCCTACCTAGATCCCTACAAGAGAATATTGCTAGTCATTCAATCCGAGTACAAGAAAAACTAGAAGAGGAGATATAATTTACCTTTCTAAGTCAAGAATTTAAGGAGCATTAAGAGGGGAATCTGTCCTATCAAATTTTTGGTGATTCAAATGTAAGCAATTTATCAAACTCCAACTCGATCATTGGTGAAGCTTCAATAAGAGGAGATGGTGGTAGTTGTTATGGAAAGAGGAATAAAGAAGAAAGTAGTCACTTCAAAAACTGGATTATATGATTCTTAGACCCTACCTCTCCAACATGATACCATCCACTGAAATAGAGCCGAAATCAAAATCAAAAACGTATTCATGTGTTGGTTTCATGATATTGTTTTACATTTCCTTCAGTGAACTCATCTTATATTTGTTATTTGACAAGCAAAATACCGAACCTGAATTACATAATTTCACACCATATCTTGAAGTTAGATCCATTCATACTGACAACCACTCTCATCTCAAGTGTGTTATCTCTTCGAGGTGAAAGACTTTCTTATCTTTCAAGTCGAATAAGTCTTCCATGTCAATGGAGAAAGGTGTGTCATGGAATAATTAGATATGATTTTTCAAAGATATGTCATATCACCATCATACCACATACCACATAGAGTTCATAAGCATAATATAGAGCTTCTAATCAAGATATAGAATGTTTAGAAGGCCCATTAACATGTCAAAGGGAATGGGAAAATATTGAAAAAGAGTGAGAAGATCAATGAGCATTGCGAGTAGCTTTATTATTGCTGGTGGCAGTAATGATAACAGCATACAAAAGAGAAGACATCCCATTATGAATCTATTATTGTCAACTTTCCAGCATCATTAGCATCTATGTATCAAATAAAGCTATCGTATCTTTTTTTTCAAACCCCAAAATATTTTTAATGCACTAAAAAAATTGAGCTACAAAGATAGTTTTTTTCAAAATCTGTCACTAAATTTAGCCGATGTTAAATATATAACGATGATATTATTCGTTGCAAAATGATTTTTCATACTCGAAATTAGCGATGAATATCATATATGTCGTTATAGCATTAGAAACAGTCCACATAGCGACATTTATTCGTTACTATTGTTCAAATTTCTAATTAATCGTCTCTAAATTTTGAACTAAAAAATAGCGATGGTTAGTTGATATTTTGAATAATAGCAACGGATAATCGACGCTATGTGGATCGTTGCTAATGATACAATGACAGATATGATATTCGTCGCTAATTTTGACTACGAAAACTCATTTCGCAACGAATAATATCATCGTTATATATTTAATAATGACGAATTTAGTGACAGATATTTCAAAAAGCGTCACTCAATTTTATTGTAGTGGTGGTACCTGAAAAGTTCTGTAATAACCCCTATGCTATTTATCGATGCTACTTTCTTGAATCTACCATATATTTATCAATGACATTAGTTGTATGGGCAATATTTTAGTGTGTTTATCAATGACCATCTAGTAGACCATGCTATTCAATGACCATCTAGTAGACCATCTAGTTCTGTAATAACCCCTATGCTATTCAATGACCATCTAGTTGTATGGGCAATAGTTTATCAATATTTTCTGTAATAACCCCTATGCTATTCAATGACTTTCTTGAATCTACCATATATTTATCAATGACCATCTAGTAGATGACGCAGCCTAGTACATTATAGTATGACATCCATGGAACTTACTTATGATCCTATTCATTTTGAGGGAATTGGTTTAATGAGATCTTAAATAAAAGTAAAACATGATCATCTTTCTTTTATCATTAAATATTGTAAATCTATTTAACTTCTTTAGTAGATAACTTTATTGATTAAGGTTGAGAATCTTAGCTTTTTGCATATCTTCATGTCAAAAATCTTCTTTACTGTTATCAAGTTTCCTAAATCAAACCCTAAGAATGATCTTTAATCTATTAATCTTTAATGATATGTCTTGAATCCTAATCATATATTATGTTGAACTTAGTTGAAGAACCATATGATGCACCCTCCATTGTACCATACCTTACCAACACGGTTGCAGGGTGCAACATCCCCGGTCTGAAACTATTTTATAAAGGTATTCGGATCCGTCTACATCCAAGATCTATTTGTACTGGGAGTAGTATATAAGCTTCCTAGGTTAAGGTTCTTTATATCTTATGTATTTTATTCTTCTCCACAAATAATGAAACCGATCCCGCTACCCAATCTCTAATGTATATCTAGAGGTAAATAACATATCATCAATATAGAAAAACAAATACAAATATTGCCGTTGATACTTTTTAAATATAAGCTAACATTATATTTGTTCTTGGTAAACCCTGGGAAACTATGAAGGTGTGAAACCTCTTAAACCATTGACTTCAATTTGAATGTAGTCCATAAAGTGATTTTCGATAAGAAACAATGATCTTTGTCTCCTTTTTATGCAAAGCCTTCAGGCTTTTGCATGTATATTTACTCATCAAGTTCCCCATGCAGAACAAATTAATGTCTTCCCATCTAGTTGACAATGCTACATATTACTGACAACAATTAAAACAAGATTAACTTTGATGGAAGTTTGCTTCATGGATCTTCCACTTGAATGAAACCTATTAGTAACAAGCCTCACCTTCTACCTTATAAAGATCACTCCTGATTTGTATTCTCTTCTATAAGAAGAATATTTGCAAACAATAAATTTATATTTGCAAACAATAAATTTATATCCTTTATGAGTATCCAACAACCTCAAAGTTTGGTCAATATACTTTTCATGGTCAACTAATGACATAAATTTGTGGTATTTGTTAGACTTTCTAGCTTAAAATGTCTCCTTTACACAATATAATACATGTATAAACATAAAAGTGATGTAGCTAGGAAGCATATTGATCACAATCTATCTTCATTATACCAAAAGCATAATGCTCATATGAATTATGATGGTAAGAAATATGTACATGAAACTCCACCTACTTCTCCATAATGGCATCTAAACTTCTATGAAGACCTACGAATATAATATATGTTATAGGACAATAAGAACTCATGGAGTCAATGTTTTTGAAATCGAATCGGACTTATCGGTGAACGGGCTTGGATCGACCACTTCAAATTACAAATTTTAAACAACATGTCCCATTCAACATATTATTTTTAACTTGGCTTAATCAGGTTCAACCAAAGTTGAACCGCATTTGATTTTTAATTTATTTAAAAATAATGCTTGGAGTTGAACCCCATGACCGTTGATTAACAATTTCAAACTACTATCCAACTATTCTAACATAATTTTGTATTTGTAATGGGTTTTAAATATAATCAAACTACTATATTGTTATAAAACAACTAGATCAAATAATATATATATATATGATATGTATGACATTTAATGGTGCATAAGAAAGAATATTTTATGTATATTGTGAAATATATATATTACCTATGTATTTTATTTATATTTCAGATATATTTAAGGTTATATTATATATATTATTTCATTTTGATTTAATTATCCAATTCAACCACTTTTTTTCTCACCGATCCGATTTAATCTGATTTTAAATAATGATGATATCATAATCTGATTGAACCGATTTGATTATACGGTTCAACCCTATCAAACCATTTCGGTAAGGGTTCAGTGTCCGATTTGATTTCAAAAGCATTGCATGGAGTACAACATTATTTTATATGATAAATTTATATCTTAAACTAAAAAAAATAGGATCCGATTGAATTAGAATAATAGACCCGTCTAGAATTAAGGAAAGTACACAAGAATAACAGAATATGAAACTACCCTTAAGGGCTTGTGTCTGACATATAATCTAACACTCCTGAAATTGAAGCATAAATATATAAAATATTCAATATGTGACATCATAGATTTAAGAAATCCATGTAAAGTACCTTTGTGAATGTATTTTCGTCTAGTTAGTAAAAGGAACACTAGAATTCCATATATGTCTTCATTGGATGTGACATGCATCAGCTCGAATTTGGCAGGAGATAGGAGAATCTTGGATATCAAGTGGGAGCACGGACGAGTTTTGGAGGTCGGTGAGATCGGTAGGAGGAAACTCAATACAAGACTGCACGATGGCCTTTGCAGCCTTGTGGGCGATTTGGAGGGGGGGGAGACGACCTCATTTTCAAAAATCAGAGATTATATCCAGAAAATGTAGTTGCACATTGTACCTCTCTTTATAATTTCTGGTCCTCTAGATAGTGTACTACGCTAATATTTTAAGTAATATATTTCACAGGCGGTGAATCCCAACTCGAGATGTCACCCTTTCATTTTTCAAAAAAAAATGTCTTCATTGGATGTGATCGCTAATGATATGAAAATTATCACTGTATGTTTTTTATCTCATGAAACATGGGATTGCCTAGTATTTTATCATGAAACACTATTGGAATATCTTAATTTCATCACTTTATTTGGTGCAATATGAAGATAAAGAAGCACAGGTTGAATCCATTGCATCTCTACCTTTGTTTGGGCCACTCTCTTATATTCTCTCTAAACTGGAACCAGACACCACTTGTAGTTTTAGGTTACTAACGTAAGTACAAAAATCAATTGTGGATTTTCTATCTATTAGATACCATGAATAATCTGCATGTGTATATGTTGTAATATCTAATGATGGCCATGATGTGAAGAACGTCCTCTTTCTTGGGACAGGCTTGATGTGCCTCAAGACCATCATGCCAACTTCTAATGAGCTTGTGTAGGTCGGCTCATGAACTAAATCAAGGTTCTTAATTATGCATAAGATGTTACGTCTAGTTATGGTGAGGAGTAAAAGCTTTCTCACTAGTAAGTTATTTCGCATCTTATCATCAACTCATCCTCGAATAAATGAGATTTAGGCTTCATAGGAACCTAGGTTGGTTTGGCATTTGTCATTTTAATTTTCTTTAAAAGATCAACAACGTATTTCATCTATGATAAAATCAATCCTTGACAACAACATGCTACATCTAACCCAAGTAAATATCTCAGCATGGCCATATCGTTGATCATGAAGTGATCCACATGTATATGTTTCATAGTTCCAACACTATAAGAAAAAGGCAATTTGGTGAGCATGGAGCATGTGTACTCGCCCAAAGGTGAACGCACACTTGGCGAACATGTGTCATCGCCCACTGCCGCACACAATAGAATTTCAAAACGTGTCTTGAATTGGTGCGTGGAAAGTTTATGGCGAGCATAGTGTGTGCACTTGGCAAGCACCTATTAAGGTATTGGCCCCCTGTTTTCGTTTCAAATGAAAGAACCTCCCCAAAACCCTCCTTCAAGATCATTGAGCAATGATCGTTCCCTCTCTCAACCATCATTTGCCTCTTCTATGCACTTTTCCTTGTTCGATCAGGTATTTCGAGGACTCATCTCTCATTTATTTTGATTTTAGTTTCATGGTATGAATATATTCAATGTTTAGGGGATTTGCGTATTTTTTTGAGTAGAACATCGTACCTTGTTGTTTGAATTCATTAACTTGTTGATTGTACATCACACGATTAGATTAATGTGGATGGATGTTAGAATTGATTTTGTTAAGCTATTTTATATGCAAATCAACATGTATGTAAGGTGTATGATAAAATTCCTCAGCAACTACCATTAGAAACTACGATGTTGTTTGATATCATTACTTGTATATTGGATGTTATATGATTAGATTGTCATATATTAGATGTTAGAACTAAATTTTTTAGCTTGTCATATATGCAGATCCACGTGTATGCAAGGTGTATAAGAAAATGCCTAAGCTATTATATTTGGACAATATAATGTGATGTGTGCATATATTCACCTTTGTTTAAAATCCAACAATATGATTGTTATAAGGGACTCGTTTAGAATGTTTACATGTTAGTTTAAGTTATTGTGTGTAAATTTTAGGTATATAATAGTGGTATTCGTACACATACAGAAATGTTAATGTGGGTGGTGCATATGTGTATACATGTATAGTGTGTATGGATATGTGAGGTGTGTATGTGGATATTTGTGTATTTGGGTGTGTATATGTATGGGTGTGGGTGTGCTTGGGCATGTGGGTATATGGTAGACATGTATATGTGGATTTGTGGGGATGCAAGTGTATGCATGTACAGTGTGCATGTATATGTAGATTTATGGGGTTTTGTATGTGTGGGTTAATGTGTATGCATACTTCATACAATAAATTCATAGAATATAATTAATTCATTTTCTTATCTCATTAGTAATCATAGATATATTCAAATATATTACGTAGAATTACTAAAGAAAATATTACTTAGATTGCAATATATATTAAACCTTAGATCTAAAATAATATAAAAGTACTCGTAATTACCTTTTAATATACTTTAACATATGATTAATATTTTTGCATGATTTTACCAATTTAAAATGTAATAAAAAAATATTTATTCAATTTACAAGCCAAAATGGTTCAAGAACTGAAGGAAGCTTCTTAATGACAACTTCACATGTTGCGTAACGTTATATATTTTTCAGAAGGACCATTGTAGCAGGTTCGATCTTACTATGGTTGTTGGCGTAGTGGTTATTTGTTTCATATGTTAATTTCAGTAGAAGCTTAAGTACTTAGAATTACGGAGTAATGATGTATGGATATTATTACGAAGAGGATAATATCAGTTATAACGGAATCTTAAAAGAGTTTTGGAGCTGGAATACATTGTTCTAGGAATTATCAAGGTTGTTCTTTTTTATGTGAGTGGTACGATCCAAAAGAAGGTGTATTGATCGATAAGAGGAATAACTTGGTTAATGTTATCCAAAGAAAATACAAAGATTTGAACCATTTATCATTTTTCACAAGTGGACCACTATGTTATTTTCCTCGAGTATCAAGAAAGAGGAAAGTGTAGAATATTTAACAATTATAAGGATAAATTCTCAAAGTTATGTAAGCAAAGAGGACAATAGGGGAGAAGAAGTCTCAGATAAAGCCTCCATACTTGATTATGAGCATAACAATATTACCAGAAGTTGTTGACATCCTTGACTCTATTCCATTGACGGATACAGAGGTGGTACATACTGATTTAACAGAAGATGTGGAGAATATAAATGAGGATTTAGATAGATCTACTTTCAATGAAAATGATAACATGTCAATCTTCCAGCTGTGAAGATCGAAATCTAAGCTTTGGTAAGGTATAATAACTTCTCGTATTCC
The DNA here is from genome assembly GCA_037367405.1 of Ottelia alismoides. Lineage (NCBI taxonomy): Eukaryota > Viridiplantae > Streptophyta > Magnoliopsida > Alismatales > Hydrocharitaceae > Ottelia > Ottelia alismoides. Next base: position 200,722 of record JAZKJV010006696.1, on the reverse strand, counting down.
TATTAAATGTATTTTTAGAAAAATATAATTAACTTTTTCATCACCATTTGTAGACATGGCATGTTTTGGATGTGGTAGCTAACATGGATCTCAATGATCCAGCGTCTAACTTATAATCCCCTTCGTCTAGCAAGCACACGACCTCGCTTGCTTTTTAAGACCTCCTTCCGAGAATGCATATGCGCTTATGGCATAGTACGAGTCTCTCAATTATCATCCTCATCTATTTTACAGACGTTTATATGGCGAGCCATCTTCTATATCCATGCTCGAGCCTTGCCCTATCCCAATTCTAATTTGTCTATCTATGGACTAGGATTCTCTTTCCATTTTACGTCCGAGCATTGACATACACATGTTGTTTGGGAGAGGATAGACTTCATATTCCTATCTGATCCTATATCTTGCAGCTGACCGGAGGTAAATATTATTTCATAATTTACCTTTAATGTGTTAGTATCCTTATATAAATATGAAGTACGTATATATTTTCTGAGAAAAAATAGAGTTTATATGAAGTAAATAAAATTTTATGAACTTCGCATCACGGAAATATGAAAAAAAAACAAGCAATTTGCTTATTCAAAGTACTCATCGTATGAATGCTAGTTTTAGCATAAAAAATCTATGCAAAGCGAAACTGTATACTTCAAGGAAACTATTTCCAAATATGATTTCAAATTATGATATTAGGAAGAGATCAAGGTTATCTTTTGAAGCATAACTCTCCAAAGTAAGAGACCTCCCAAATCAAGTTCGATATGTGCTTTCTTCTCTCATGGGCACGATAATACCTCATGCTGCTTCCACGTACTTTGATGTCGACTTCTTGAACTTGCCAACACAAGAACGATCAAGCTCATGATTTCGTCATACAAAATCAATCCTTCTTATCGCATGGAGAGCATGGAAAAGGAGACGATCTTCTCCTCCACAAGGCCATGCCAATGGAAACAAGAGAGGCTAGACAAGGTGGAAATGTAGGGACTTGAACAGTAGACGTGTATGAGAAGTGAATTCTCAAGACTCTTCTCTTCTTTTACTTCTCAAGGTTAGAGAATATTGGGAGGAACAAGTATGCATTGAAAGAGAGAGGCAAAGCCCTCTCTTTTATAGCCAAGATGGACATCCATGAGGAGTCTTCTCCTCATGGTAGTTGGATTAAGGAATAAGGGTTATAACTAAGTTCTTGTTTAATAAGAAATAGAACTTTATTATCTCCTTAAAATTACTAATTAAATCAAGCAATAAATATGACAACAAAACAATCAGGAAATTGAGAGGACTCTCAATGGTGGCTCCATGTGTCTCTCTACACATGCTCCCCCTGTTACCATAATTGGAGTTTGTTACTTAATTATTATTATTATGAATCATATTCATAAATTCAAAAATGTAAATCTAATTTATATTTTAAAAATAATATGAATCATATCTACATATGTTCCTTGAAATAATTATATGAATCATATTCATATAAATATTATTTATTATGAATCATTATTCATATTAACTAATTAATTATATTTGTGAATCATATTCACAAAGATAATCGTATAGAAAAATGAATATGATAATAACAATTATTGTCTCAATATTGACGTCGCATAGTATGAGTCCTAATCTAAATAGGACTCGTAAGATAGAAATGCAGATATTTAGAGATAATGTCAGGGAGATCATACTACCAATGTAAAATCACTTGAAATTTAGATAACTATCCAATTTGGGGTTTATGTAATTTTTAGCGAAATGTGATATACTTCTATCTTTTGAGCTCAAGCTGAATAATTCAAACTCTAAGTGAGCTCAATGAATTGCATCACACTTTATGTGAGCTGGAGAAAGTATCGTTGAGTTGAATTTAACTTTCTTGACCTTTTCAATCAAAGTCCAAATCATTTGGAATTTATAAATGAGATCAAGGAGTGTGTTTATTTCCATCTCCATCACCATTTCACTTTCCAACATTTTGACAGTGAAATCGGAATTAGACTTGGACATTGGATTCAAATGAAGTGAAACTTAATCTAATTAACTCTTAAATCATTAAGCTAATAAATGGAGCCACTAAAATTCATCTGATTTCATCATTCTCTCAAATGGAAGTGTCATGGTAGATGATTTATTAAGATAGATTTGATCATGAGTATTTTCAATGCTCATTCATCCTTTATATTAGAAAATTGATATATGGAAGTCCAAACCCTAGTTTGATTGTCTTCTTCGAAAAAAAATCGGTATATTTCTCATTCAGTAATTAGACAACAATATTAATCATATACTTTACAAAAGAATATATTAATATCCCGAATTCATGTATTATTTCATAAATAAAATGATCATTCATGGAATTCATTATGGCCCCAAATTATATCATGAGTGAGCTCTGTCTCCCAGTTCATCAACTATGAACTTGTATAATTCCTTTGAAAGATCATATTTCTCATATGCATTCATATGCACGCCAACTCGCTAAGATATGGACCTTGGTTAGTGATGAATCTCGTATTCATCATGCTAAAAGCCACTAATTAAAACCCATGCTTAATCAATCCAATAAAAATACCCTCTAATTCTTTATTTTTATCCTGTAGTATATTGTGTATAATTAACCATTAATTTATTGTATTTAATTTCCTCTATTTTTATTGTAATTATTTTATCCTAAAATCCCTAAAAATTAGGTAGAGTAACTGACTATAGTTCACTAACCCTTTAAAAAGATGAAAAATACAAAAACATCTCAAAACCATAAAAATCGGTGTTTTTATTCCCCTAAAAATACCCCTAAAAATACGTTTTGTACAAATGACCTCTTTTGACTTTTTTACCAACATGAAAGTTGTAGATCTCGTCGAGATGAGCAACTTTCATGTTTTGACTTTTTCCTAATTCGGCCTCTAACTATTTCTTTTATATTTTTATTTATAATTTTATTCTGAATTTTTCTTATTGGGCCACGTGGCGCTCTCTGGAGCCGCCACGTGGCCCGCCTCCCCTCTCGCCACCCGGCGCCTTCCTGGGCCGTCGGATCTCCCCCCTGATCGCCTCCATCGCCACCGTCCAACCCCGCCTCGCTCACAGCCGTTGGATATGATCTTCAGATCTGATCTCAACCGCACACTAGCGCCTAAACCACAGCCCTTCGATCGATCTCTCATCCAACGCTCCTCCTCGCGCCACGTCTTCCCTCCTCCAAAGCCGCTCGATTCCACTTTCATCCTACGGTTGACAACGCTCCATGTCACCCCTTCAATCTCCACCATACGATCTTCCCCTCCTATCCATCTAAACCGCTCATCGTCGCCTAAATCCCCACCGTCGGATCAGATCTCTGGATCTGATCCTCGCCGACCTCTCGCGCTCGTATCCTAGCCGTTGGATCACTAGATCCAACGGTCAGGAAGTCGTCTTCCACCTCGCGTAACCCCCCTCCCCCAGCCGTTTCATCTCTCTGACACACCTCCCCCTTCCATTTTTGGAAGGCTCCTCGGACCTCCCTCCCTCGTCGTAACGCCACCAGCACCTTCCCCGTACTTCCGCCATCCTCGCACCACCATCAACACCCCTCACCATTACCCCCCTCACCATTAACACCCCGTTCAAAAACGCCTCACACGACTGTAACCTCTGACTACCCTCTGCCTATTTAACCCTCTCCCCCGCCACCAAAACCGACGTCCACCATTTTGGGCTCTAGCCCAGTCTCCCCCGCCCCTCCGGTGACAACGGAGAGGGCGGGGCATCGAGGCGAAGATGGCTGGAGTTCGGTGTCGACCCACGGCCTTTTTTGGCCGTGTTATGGTGGCTCCGCCACCGCCGAGCATCGGGGATGATCGCCCCCATCGTGCGAAGACTCCCCGAGGTCCGATGAGGACCTCGAGCCCATATCACATCCTCCACCATACCTTGCTCCGGCGAGGTGCTTTTTAGTATATTTTCTCGAATTTTTCCCTCCGCCGATCGTCATCTCCACCTCCATCTGACCAGCTCCTGAGCTTCGCCTTCCATCGATCGTCCACGCCAACACCACCTCCCTCTTCTCCAGAACCATCCCCGCTCCACCCCATCTCCTTCTCCACTTCGCCGGAGATGGAGCCCAGGGCCACCGCTCCCGTCACCTTCCTGGCCCCCATTCACTTCACCTCACTCGCACAACCACTTGCACTTGCTTCGGCTATACTAACCACTGCGGGATCTTTGAATCGCCGGAGTTCGCATCGGAGCACCTTCTAGCTCCTCCCTTCCAGCGAAGCTTCATCGAGCACCCCTTCCGATCAGCCACGGAGCTTCGCCGTGCATCCATGACTTCCGCCGGAGCTCAGCAAGCTCCCATGATCATCAGACAAGCAACGGGAGCTCGGCGGAGCAAAGGGTGGGTCGCCGGAGCCCCGCCTCCTCCGGTCGGCCCGCGGCGGAGGTAGATGAGCAGATGTCGTCCGATTGTTTTGATCGGACGGCCGTGATGACACCACGGGGAGGCCCAAGCCTCGAACCAAACCAACAGCCTCGGGTGACCCGAGCCTAAAATCCGAGCCTCCACATGATGACGCATGTCCCGAGTCCGAGCCTCCTCCCGAGCCTGGCCCCTCACGTGCAGTGCACGTGAGGTGCTGGGTAATTTGCAGGACAAACCCGGCTACTTTAAAGAATTGCATTTTGGTCCCCAGGCACGTGCCTCACGTGCGTGCTTGGGTATTTTACAGGGAGGCCCTCAAACTTTTTTGAAGTTGCAAAAAGGCCCCTGCGCGAAATGGAAAAAGTTACACTTTGGCCCAGGCGGCTTTTAGTAATTGCATTTAGATCCTTCTAGGGACCTAAATGCAATATTTATCCTTTATTTTTCTAGAATTTTTGTTACAATTATGCTCTTGCACTATTTTTAGCATAACTTAAGCATCGTAGGTCCAAATTGCATGATTTTAGTGTCGTTTTGATCCTTTTTTTGTCCTCTACATTTTAGCATGCTTATTTGTCTCATTTGCCTCTATTTTAGTTAAAGTGGTTTTTTATGTGAAAAATGGGATCATGTTCTCATTGTCTTGCTTGATTTGATGACCGCTTTTTAATGATGGATTAAATTGACATTGATTTCTATTTCTATTATGATGTTCATATTTTTAGGGTATATTATGATATCTTGTTCTGCATACCTCTAATCTTGCACATTTATTCTTGCATCACTTTCACTTGCATAAAAACCGATAAAAAATGCATGCATCTTCGCATTGCTTTGTAAATAGCATGGTGCATCATTAGGACTTGAAATTGGAATTAATTCACATTGTGCCTTCATGAATCAAAATTCGATAAACATATTAGGCAGTCGTGTCCCTGTGTTCGACCTTGGTAGACTTTTCAAGTTAAAATATTCCACGACATTCAAAGATCATGGTTTTTGCTGAATCAAATTCGCCTCCTGTACTACGACTAATTTTACATTATTAAAGAGGTGAATTTTGCGTTCATCAAATGGCGTCGTTGCCGGGGAACGCGAAATTCGCTTGTTTTTTAGGATAAAATAATTACAAGAAAAATAGAGGAAATTAAATAAAATAAATTAATGGTAAATTATACACAATATACTACAGGATAAAAATAAAGAATTAGAGGGTATTTTTATTGGATTGATTAAGCATGGGTTTTAATTAGTGGCTTTTAGCATGATGAATACGAGATTCATCAGTTAGGTCATCAACCTATTGGCCTATCAATGTGTACACTAATTGTCTATAGTCAAAGGGTGCATGCCTAATCATGAAAATATTATTCAGGTCTTTGTCTATATCGACCTCGTCAAGTCAACTATTTGACTTGATTATTCCAACACTTCTAAATCTCTATTCCTACATAGATGAGTGATGAAGCCACATTTCATCATCTTTATTCTATCATTTTGGCATCAAAAACCCTAGCAAATGCGTGTAAATACCCTTAATTAGAGCATCTTAGCATTCATGCATGTGCATATAAATAGTGTATAAAATACTGTAATTAAAGCCAAAATTATAGAATAAATAAAAGAAAAGAAAAATAATAAAATATTGTAAATATTTTATGGCCCGAAACCCCGAGACCTAGGTATCTCGATGAATAGGTCGACAAGGAATAAAGTAGGGGGAGATAAGGTCCAGAATACCAATAAAATTCCCTTTGTTTGTGATTCATTCTTTATTCATTTTTGGGACCTATTTTTGGTTCCACCTTTTATACCTCAAATAAAGAAACTTTGTACATGAAAGTTGTAGATAATTTAATAAAAAAATACAAAATTGACTTCACTGAAAAATAATGTACAGATAAAAAGTTATAGTCTGAATAAGATTCCAAAACTCCAACTTCCCAGACCTGTATCTTGCAAATAAAAACTCAAAATGTACCAAACTCACTCTTTAATTGTATATAACATAAAATAATCTATTTAATGGAGGTGGTTTCGTATTTTTCGGAGTTACGGTTTGAAAGTTGAGTTTTGGACCCCTATTGTATACCTGTACAGATTAAAATATTCATTTTATTTATTATTCATTTTTTTATAATTTTATATTTTTATAATTTTGTAAATATTACTTATAATATATATATACATTAAAATCAGAATAAAAACATAAAAGAAACATAAAATAAAATACTTGTATATATCATACATAGGTATAATACCTATACTTATACATGTATAATACATACTTATATTTTATTAAGTGTATAAAAATACTTTACAAATTTGTAAAATAATAATCAAAAATAAATTAATTAAAATTTACAAAATAAAAATAAAATAATAAAATATATAGATAATATACCTATAAAGGCTATAAAAGACAACTTGTAAATTTATACTTCATAAAAATAATAAAATTCATAATAAAATACCTTATAAAATAATAAACATTTTTTATTAAATATTCAAAAATTAAATAAATCGTTTTCTATTTTTAAATTAATTTTTAATATATTTCCAGGAGGTTTTTCCTGGTTGGTCCACGTAGACCAACCAGGTGGTCTGGCTCGTTGACCAAGGTCAACAACCTGACCTTCCTCCTAGCATGTGTCAGAGACGTAGGTTTTGACCCACTTTCACCCATTTTTCGAGGGCACTCCTTTCACCAAACCATGTCAGTGCCTTCTTGGAATCTCTTCCCCATTCATCAAGGATACCCGCCCTAAGCTCATCTTGGGCTTTGGATCATTGCAGTGCTCCAGATCTCTCGATCTTCTCGCCCCCTCGTCCATCATTCAAAACTGAGTCCCCTTCTTCCTTCTCCCCTTTGAACCGATTTTGGGGCGCCAAAAACCTCCGGGTGTGGGTAGAGCTGAGCTCCGGTGACAGGGGAGTATCCCCACGTCTCAACCGAGGTGCGGCGAGCACCTGAAGTCGTGTTTCAGCCATCTCCGGCGGCCGCGCCATCGTGAGGTTCAATCTCGGGCATTCCCTGCCTTGAGGTCCATTTTCTTACTTTTTCTTGCTTGTTTTTAGTCCTGGTAGCAGTAGGATCCTTCTCCACACTTCCATTTCGATCCCAGCCCCATCGATCACCACCGTACCCCCCTCGCCGGAGCTTGCTTCGATGAGCTTCTCCCTTGCCATTCTCCACTTTCTTTTGCTGCTGGGTGGGGCTCGGCACTTTTCCCACGCCCTCCCCTAACCTTTTTGCAGGTCGCAGGAGGCAGCAGACCCCCTTTGGAGGGTCGATTTTGCAGGAAGAGGTACCTGGGCTGCCATTTCCGTTCTTGACTCCGCCGCAGAGCACTCGTGCTCCTCGAGCCTTTTTGGCTCTGCTGGTGGTAGGGGACGCTTCCAGGAATCAAGGGAAACCTTCTGCGGCAAGAACGGTGGCCGGAGCAGCACCCATTTGACGATCGAAGCTCGGACCACCACCTGTTCTTCCCCGTTCTTGGAGAGGGACCCAGAACCGTCGGATCGTGAGCCCGCTCCAGAACCAACAACGATCGTCGGATCAAGCACGCCACGTCTGTTCATCGCCTGGAGATCTTTTAATCGTGGCCATTCGCTTCGAACCGATATCGGGGCATGCGGGCTTGACACGTGGACAAGTGAAGCTGATCTGACCGTCCGCCAGCGCCCTTAGCCTTGGGTATTTTGCGATTACACCCTTGGCTTTTTTTGTATTTTATATTAAAAACTTGATCATTCGCCTGCAGTTAAAACTTTTTGTAATATTTGCATGTAGCCTGCCAACTTTTTATCATATTACATCAGGACCCTTGACAGGTCATGTGCGTTGCGCACGTGACTTGGCGTTTTTGCAGGGTAACCCCCGGGGTTTGTGTGTATTAATTTTTAGTCGCAGAACTTTCAGTTGCAGCTATAGAAGTTCTGACATTTTTGCATTTTAGCCCCTGCATTTTTGAGAATTACATCCATATCCCTCCCAGATTCACGTTCCCCGTGCGCGTGACCTTGGTGTTTTTGCACGATTACCCCTACGGGTTTTGTGATTTAAATTTGGTCTGTTAATTTGTCGATTCAGTATTATATTTTGCGGTAAAATTACAACTTGGTCCTTGGATGTTTGTCTATTTGCACTTATACCCCTGTCAGGCCTTGTAGTTTTGTATGCTTTCCTTATTTATTTAGAGCATCATTTTAACTCGAAAAATTACCAAAAAAAGGTCATAGTCTCCTGTTGCATTGCTTATTCACGCCATATTTTTGCATTACATTTTTATTGCATTTTAATATTTATTAAAAATAAAAAACATGCATTTTTGCTACTGTTTGCATTAGAAAATCCATAAAAATTATAAAAACGTTTTGAAAAATTTCAAAAAAAATAAATTGTGTGTGTTTCATCATTTTTTAGTGTCAGTCCAAAAATCACTAAAAAATTCAAAACAAAAACCATAAAAATTAGAAAACACCTAAAAAATTCAAAAAAATATAAAAAATCCCAGAAAAATCTTAAAAGTGCAAAGATAGTTCCTGTAGTTTCCTTATTTTATTATCTTCATTTCAAAATTAATTTGGGAAAATTTTATTACTGTTTGCTATTTTTCATTCCCATTTTAATTTCGGCCAGAACCTTTGCTCATTGTTTCCTTGTATTTTTTATTTTAAAAATACCAAAAACATTTAGAAAAATCCCTAAAAATCACAAAAATAGTAGAAGATTATAAAAAGACCAAAAAAATATTTTATTTCCTGATTTTTGAACATTTTTCCTCATTCTTATAAATACCTTATCCTCTCTTTCCTTATATTGTATATATATTCTATTATAGAAAAAGAAAATACAAAAATATAAAATATAAAAAGAAAATATAAAATTAGAAAATCAAAAACCAAAATATAAAATTAAAAATTAAAAATTAAATTAAAAAATATTAAATTAAAAACCCACAAAAATTTGCATATTTGTAGACAAATTATCACATCACATTTTTGTGCATCATTCCTTGATATATCATGCCTTGCTCCCTGAGTTCGATACTCTACACATACTTACACTATACACCTATTTGTAGAGTTAAAATAAATTTGACTCCACATTTATTTGCCATTGCTTGATTTATTATTGTGGGTTCATTGTTGATTAAATCCGGATCTTGAGTAGTCAATACACCGACTGTGTTCCCGCCTTGTGTGGAATACACGATCGCTCGACTTTCAGAGTTATCAATGAGCTGCATCGAGAAGTCGGTCGGAAATCAGTCTTTAAAGAAAAATTACCATCTCTTTCTCAGATTGGATATCTTTACTGAATATCACATGTTAATGTCAATTGTATCCTCCTAAATGCATGATATTCAATATGGTCAAGGTACATAACTCTAATGTATAACACGATCTTTAATATTAAATGCATTCACAATCATCAAATTCAGATGGACATGATAGAGCAATAACTTTGTATTGCATTAATGGGTCACCAAGGAATTACAAGCACAATAGTCTCCCAGTAATCCTTAGAGTCATTCATGTACAACTCTTAACACCATACTAATTACATGTTGGTCAAAGACCTTTTGAGTCAATTGCTTCAATAGTAGATCAGCAATGTTATCGACAAAGGCAGCCTTGGTGTTCGTGATATCACCATGCTTCAAGATCTTCTAGTTGATGTGATATTTCCTATCCATGTGCTTGCTTCTTTATGCCACCGGGGTTCCTTCGTCTACACTATGGCACCCTTGTTCTCGCAGAGTAATAGGATGTGAGGTTTTGATGAGGAAACTACATCAAGTTCCAGGATGAACTTGCGTAACCATATGTAGCGGCATTGGATGCTACTCTATATTCTGCTTCAGTCATGGAGTCAGTTGTGGTGTCCTGCTTCTTGCTTATCTAGCTCACACCATCATCATTCAATAAGAATAAGAAACCTAAAGTTGACTTCCTATCATCCACATCTGATTGGAAGTCTGAATTAGTATAACCTGAGATTTGGAGATCATTATCTCCATAAACCTATATGTACTCTTGAGTTCTTCTTAGGTACTTGAAGATGCTCTTCACTGCAGTCCAATGTTTCTCTCCATAGTTGGATTGGTAGGGGACTTCTGATTTGGTTCTTCTTAGGTAGTCTCTAATGTTAGACTTAGTAAATTTTATTTGTAAGATTTCATTATAAACGTAATACATGTTATATCAATAAGTTGATTTTAGGGTCTATCACAAGTATAATTTTCAACATTATTATTGAACAACTGCAGTGGTTTCAAAGCAGGTTTTACAAGTTTGACGATGCCTCAAAACCTCGATGGACCTGTAATTTCCTATTCTCTAATTTTAGACGAGTGCCTATGCTCACTAAGTGCTCGCCCCATCTACCATTAGCGAGGGTGTTGGCATGTATGGGTGAGCATGTTGTGCTCGCCCATAAAAGTTGGTGAGAACATGCCAAGCACATGTGCTCACTCGCATAAAGGTATAGCAGTAAATATGACATTAATTTGTCTTCTCAAGTATATAAAATCATTCACAATTATTAATATTCATCAATATACATTTTACAACGTCCAATATAGTAACAAATTTCAAAAAAAATGTCACTGTAGACTCATGTCGTTGTAGTGAAAGTATCTCTATATGAACTTGTAGCTCCTAAAAATGATACTTTATTATAAAAATCTAACAAAAGTAGTAAGTGTTCTTAAATATATGGAAATTAATATCATTATCAAAGAAAAGGAATGAAAGTGAAAATAAAGAAAACTCAATATGTTTATCAATTTCCATATGGTAATGTTTAACATTAGAGTGACGGAAATGAAATTGCAATTTTATTAGTTATAATCTGAATATAAAAAAAATGAAATGGTATTTAGCTACGAAAACTAAATTTCATTTTCAATACTTCTCCTCCCACTTTTGAAATGAACTTGGAAAATGAGGTGAGGATTTTTCTTCTATAAAATTGAAAGTAAGGAAAAATAAAAAAAATATCAAAGGAAAAACAATTAACCTCTTGAAATATAAGCCAATTAGAAAGCTGTTATTCTTAAGTTCATTTGATTTTTGAAAGCAATGACTTTTTATGAGTGTAAGTGCGTTGTAAAAGTGGATGATTGCTTCGCAACATCTGGAAAGTGAATTTCTTTGGTGGCTCCCCTAATCTATTTATTTCCAAATCCAAGCTGACAAGGTCAATGTCCTATTATATTTAGGAGTTAGACCCATCCATAAATATGATAAAAAATAATTTATCTTCGATAAGTGAAAGGATGTACAATTGTGTAGAACTTACTATACTAGACGAATAAAGAGGAACAAGAGTGCCATGCCACCCCTATTACTAAAAAATTATGATGAAAATAACTATAATAAAAATAATCATGATTTAAGTGTGTAGCTTATATGGTTTACTATATGAGTTTAGGTGGTTAACTACATTCGAATTAGACATATACCTAATAAAATTGTCGCGATGGATTCCATAGCACTGCTCGATAAATTATCATTTTTATCACCAAATGCATTACATGAAGGAGAGAGAATGAAGAGAAGGCGGTGTTAATGAAAATATCTAGAGAAGAAGTAGAGGCCTTAGGAAAGTGGATGAGCAAGTGGAGTAAGAGATCGACACGGGATAAAGAGAAGATGATGCGTCGGCGAGGATGGGGAGCAGGGTTATAGAAAGAGGAAGAGAAAAGGGGAGATTGATAAATTTGTAGAGAGTTGATCATAATCATTTTTAACAAAAAGAGTGGCACTTTTAAATGTGTTATGTTACATTATTGAAGAAGAATCCATATGCATGCCATTTCTTTATTAGAGTATTTTCTAGTTGTAAGATTTGTGATACATACATGATACAGTAAAAGATGGTAAAAGGTTATTGGAGCATCCCTGTTTAATTTATTTCGTGATATATTATCAAATTGCTGCAACTGATCAAGTAGTCACATAATACTACATATAAGAGAACCTTTGTCTGCTTATTAATTACATAAATATCTTGATACATGTCAAATATTAATAATTAAGTAGAAGTATTTTTCATGTTTTGTAATTCTTCCAATGATATATTGATCAATTTTTTAAAAATGGGTCACAATTATAATATATCATGAATCTTTAATTACAACAACAACTAAGCCATTTCTCACTTCAAAAGAGGTCAGCCCAATAGGTTCTACTTTTCCAAATAAATTTTATTTAGTTCATATCCTATCTTAGATCCGATCAAGACATGTTCTTCCTAATAGTCTCCAACCAACGTTTCTTGACCCTTCATAAAAGGACCTTCTAACTTCTAACTTATTTAAAATGGAGTACCAAATTGCCTTCTTTGCATTTGTCTAAACCATCTTAGCTAAGTTCCATTGTTTTACTTCTATTGATGCTACATTAGCATTTTTTCTTAATACTCTTATTGCAAGTGATTGTTCTTTATTTGGTCTTATATCTAGTAGAACATTTAGTCTCAAACGACTGACATTCTCTATATATGTATACGATTAACTACCTAATACTTGTAATCATAAAGTATTGCAGTTGTCACAACAACTTTATATTATTTTCCATTAAGATTCAAAAATATCTTCTCATCACAAAGAGCACATAATCCCATTTCTACATGACACCGCATATCCTACATCATTTTGAAAGATCAAACCTAAGTATTTAAAAGTATCTTCCTTTTGTATAATTTATTAACCAAATTTTATCTCAGTAACATCTTAAAGTTCCTTGTAATTGAACTTGTATTGCATATACCCAAATTTAATTTTATTTAAAAGTCTCCCCTACATTCCAAGACCTCCTTAATGCTCAAGTTATCTGTTGACTTCATCTCTTATCTCGTCCACTAAAATAATGTCATATGCAAACAACATTTACTAAGATACCTCTAAAATATATGTGTCATAAAATTCATCTATAAAAATATAAAAATGAAATGATATGTGGTTGATCCTTGTTGGAGATTGATGTTGATATCAAAATAATCCTTTGGCCCAATTAGTACTATTTGGCCCTCTGAATCCTCTATGCATTTGAAGGATTGATGAACGGGGGTTCTTCCTTGGATCGCTTGGATCCCATTTTGATTTCTTTGTGGCTATATTCGAGCGAGGTCGGAAAGAGTATATAGAAGGTTGAATGAGGAAGAAAGAACCAGACGAGGGACGCCAAGCAAGAAGAAGCTGGGATGAATCACATCCAGTAGTGGTTGGAACAGCTCGCAAAATCCAACCACTTCATCTACTTCATTGCCCCCTACTTTTTCATTTGTATCTTGTATTCAATATACAAAATAGAAACTCCTTTTTTTCTTTTAAAATCGTCCATTTTATTTCTTCAAATATATTTTCATAGGCCTTCTTAGTATTATAAGCGTTTCATAGGTTTAGATAGGTGATCTCTCTTTCCAACATCAAGCTTCCTAAGTAAGTTGCAAGATTGTGAAAAAACCCCATCTTTTCTGACCTCCTTCACTTTTTTCATGAAAAGAAAGCTGCTTTAATATAAGCAGAGATAGAACCATTCTAATCTAAGGAAGTACTGCAAAGGCAACATTGAGAGATATAAGATTGAATGTCAAAATGCTTTAAGTCAACAAAGTCCATTTAAAGACCCTTCTTCTTATTCTAAAAACTTCCTTCTTACATCTAATAAGCTACATGATTTCTTTCGTAGACTTACCGTCCATGGAATCAAAACAATTGCCTAAAACTATTGAAACATGTTGCAACTTGTTATGTGTATTGCCTCAACAGTTTGCATAGTTTTGAATATCTCATTTGTTTATGTCTAGAGGAAATCCACTGATATATTTTGTAAATAATACTCCGAATTTTCCTTTCCTATAATGGAATCACTTTCAAGTTTTCAACTGCAGGTAGAGAGTAAGATTATTCCTCCATGATTAACTGATTATCCATATCTAAATTCTGAAGGGATATCGTTAAAATCAATCCATTTTACTATTGAGCCACCATTCATGACCATCATTCTCGCAGCACAGCAGAAACCAATTCTGGGGACACACCACTACAAGCGAAGAAGATTAATAGATGACGTGCGTGGTATCCATTCAGACAAAGTCTCTTCAGATCCCATGGTTTCATTGCCTGATTTGTTGTATCTACGGATTGATGCTAATTCAGTTCGCATCATCTTCTAAATCCAATCACTTGCTAACTAATCTCGCCATAAACACCACTTATTCTCTATTATCTAACATCATCATCATCATCATCACATGCGGCGACCAAGTTTGGAGCAACAACAGATTAATACCCCAATAGCAGGAACAGAGCAAGATCACAAACCTGGCGCAGCCTTGTCCTGGTTCCCAGCAGCAGCAGCAGCAGAAGCCACAAGGCAAAGGAGAAGGAACCGAGGAACCCACATCACCATGGCCTCTCCTCACCTCTTTTCCCTTCTCCTTTGGATGGTGATCACAGGCAGATAGAGGCTTCGATGGGAAGCGGTCTTAAAGTGGGCAGACTTCGATGGGAGGCGGTATTAAGAAAGGATCATGTGAAATTGGGATGGAGTCGTTGCAATACGTACGACGATGTCATGTATATTATTTGTTATTGGGTAGGTTGGTTGGTGGATCTTCCTCAGACCTTCGCCTTCGCGTCGCTGTTGCCTCTGCTCTGACACCGCCCAACAGAGTCCATGGAATCCCCTGTTCTTATTGGGAGAAAATTTTGCAGATATTTCCCCAATCAATCCCCCTCTGCCTTGTTTCTATTTTTTTTTTTTTTGATAGGTGAGTAAACTTTGTACTTCTAACAAAAAATGGTATACAAAGACCCAGCTGGTCAAAAAAGAAAGAAGAATATAACGAGCAAGTTTCAATCGCGGTTATCCGAATCTTGCAGTTTGTCAATTTCGTTGTTGTTCCAGGGCAAATAGGTAAAAGTATGTGTTCCGGGAGGAAGGGTTTGTGGCTTTTTAGGGCCTGTTTGGTTGCAGGGTTGGGCAGGGTTGGGTTGGTCTGGGTTGGGCTGGGTGAATAGTAATCTGTGAGGAGGAAGTACCCTTGTGAATAGTAACCAGGGTTGGGCCAACCCTGCCCAACCCTGCAACCAAACAGGCCCTTAGGGGTGCTCACGGGACTGGTACTTAGTCCGTTTAAGAGTGACCCGTCCTACCTGTCACTATCAGGTTATGGGTCGACCGAACCCGTTTCAACAGGTATCCAATTTAACGGGTATCCGATTTAATTCTATGGATAAGGGTACCCGTGGGTACCCATAAAAATTTCACTTCTATAAAAATGGAAAAATTATTAGTAGATAGATATCAAATAAATGCAACTTATATTTTTATAAAATTAATTAATCAAATATATCTGTATTGAATTCATTCTATATCCGATTATTTATATTACATGATATATATCTGTATATATTTCAAAATGGATATGATTTCGAATGCTAATGTCTAACATTCGGCTCAACTTAGCCCACTCGAAAAAACCAATTCGAGCCCAACACGATATCCCATCGTTATCCCACCAAATCTTGCTTCCTTGCCCATTACTCCAAATCAGGACAAATTACACCTACTAGAAATTTTATTTATTTTCACAGATAAAATCCAATCTATTTTTCTATCCATATTAACGTAAATAATCCAATCAGATATTGGCATATTCCTGGATGAAGTTCTGGCATCATCGTCACTGTCATCGTTTTCCTTTCGACAAGTAGAATAGTTTTTTTCTCCTAATTATCCTACACTTTAATGTGGTTATGCTTTATTGCTTACCTTACTGTTACTATCATTTATCTCACATTCCTTATGTCTTATCCAAATTGCGAACTCCACCATAGTTAACAATCTGGGAGTGGAGAATTTGATACTACTCATATATATATATATATATATAGGATTTTTATCCAGAGGGCACTGTGCCCATTTGCGATAAAATGAGCCCGTATTATCCACCGTTAGATTAAATCTCTTAATCCCATGATTTTAGGAACGGCAATGGTAGCGACAATGCTTTTAATTTTGAATATTAATGAATTTCCCAAAATAGCAGTAGACTTTTTTGGTATCGTCTGATATTGTATTGAGAAAAAATCCATTTTGTCACATTTTGAGAGGGGATCGAGCGATCGTTCTCATGAAACATTGTGTTTTATTATCGATTGGAGACGATTTTCGCTCGCCAAAGGTATTGTATTTCATTTGTTGATTTTATATTTTCATTGATCCTGCGTTTTAATTGTTGTTTTTTCTTTGATAATATTTTTTCATTAGGTTTCGTTCATGGTTAATTCGCGAATGGATTGTGATCGGCATATTTCAAAAGCAATTACGAATAATACATATTTTTGATCGTAAGCAATATTTATTCGAGAAGTATGATTGAAATATGAGAAATGGTACTCACAATATCATTTTTATTCATTTTGATACACGATTTGTAGTCCTAATTGATTTTGTATCGAAGGTATTTTGATTTCATATAATAAAAAGTTACAGTAAATATAATTGTTATTTTTTATGCGTTAATTTGAAAATATATTGAGTTACTGATATATTTAAGTAATTTACTAATGAGATATTTTATGTTACTAATGTTAACACAATTGTTACTTGTCGTATAACAAACGTTACTAACAATTCATTACATGTTACTTGTCATTGAATGATTCTTACTGAAGCGAGTATATTGCTGAGTTACTAACAATTCATTACAAGTTACTTATCATATAACAAATCTTACTAACAACTCATTACAAGTTACTTAGCATTGAATGATTTTTACTGAAGCGAGTATATTGCTGAGTTACTAACAATTCATTACAAGTTACTTGTCATATAACAAATGTTACTAACAATTCATTATAAGTTACTTGTCATTGAATGATTCTTACTGAAGCGAGTATATTGTTGAGTTTCTAACAATTCATTACAAGTTACTTGTCATATAACAAACTTTACTAACAATTCATTACATGTTACTTGTCATTGAATGATTCTTACTTAAATGAGTATATTGCTGAGTTGCTTTTCTTTATACAATTATTACTATTCACGGATATAAATTAACTTATTGTTTCTTGCAGAATAATGCAACAATTTGGTGTCTTGAAGAAGCTGCTGTTATTCGGAGGAGCGAGAGCAAAAAAACATCATCTAAATGGACTACAAGACAGTTGAAATTTAGATGTTCACCATATAACTATAATTAAGTAATTTATGTGCGACTTTCAGTAACAATTGACGTATTACAAGTAATTAAATAGGCTACATAAGTAAAGAAGGTGTGATTCGATAGTAATTCAAAATAAAGAATAAAACAAGTAAGATATATAGAAGCATCAGTAACATGTAATAAATTGTAGGTAAAGAAGGTAATGGAATAAATAAGTTCGAATAAGTATAAAAAATAATGTGACAGTAACTTATGTATTGCCATCAGTAACACTCGATACATTATAAGTAATTAAAAATGTTATATAAGTAAATAAAAAGTGCTTTAGTAAGACTCAAAGTATTAAGTAACTATAACATTAGTAACAATCAAAATGACTTCAGTAAAATGGACATTTGTAATCAGTACTTATTGTATGGACATTAGTAATTCGCATACTTAATTACTGATCTCACAACAATAGTTACTTGAGATCTGAATATGTATTACTTGAGTAACATGAATGAATTACTGATCTCTGTACAATGTAATATTACATATGTAAAATACTGACAAGTGTTTCAGTATTACTGATCTCGCAACACATAATTACTTGAGTACATTATTTACATTACTGATCAAATGTACAATGATTATTTCTTCGATACGAAATTGATGATTTAAATGTATCTTTCCAAATCCGTCTTCCTTTTTTTAAGGACTCGATATAATTGGAAATATAAGATGCTCAAAAAAAGGAATTAAAATGCGAGTAATGTGCGGTGGGTGGTTATGGCAACTCATTCTTAGCGCTAATTTTAGAAATTAATCAATTTTACTCAGAACTGCTTGATCATCATCACACGGATGATAACGCGTGCTTAAAAATCCTAAATGGGCACAGTGCCCTCTGGATAAGCCCTATATATATATATATATATATATATATATATATGGGTAAAATGTGTATGCCCCCTAGGGGGAGCTAACTTAGCTCCCCCCACGCTTTTTTCACAAAATTTTTTTATTTTTTTTGAAATCTAAAACCGTGTAAATTCATTATTAAATCCATATATTATGTCATTCAAATTTCATGCGGAACAGAGACTCCTGCGACCTCCATCCAGACGGGGTCGATTTAAAAAATCCTGTTACCGTTAAAAAAATGACTGTCTGGATGGAGGCCGTAGGAGTCTCTGTTTCACACGAAATTTTTATGACATAATATAGGGATATAGTGATGAATATTCATGGAAAAAAATTTCAAAAAAAAATAAAAAAAATTGAAGAAAATAGGGCGGGGGAGCTAAGTTAGCTCCCCCTAGGGGGCAGCCCCATTTTCATATATATATATATATATATATATATATATATATATATATGGTTATTGTATATACATAGATTAAACACCGGACAGGTTAAGGTTCAAGGCATATCTGGGCCGAGTCGTGGCCCCGATTTTAGGACAAACTGAGGGCTCGGGCTTGATCTAAAGCCTACGGTGTCAAGCTATACTGCTAAATTCACAACAAATCATTAGTAAACAAGTCACAAGATTTCCAATAAATAACCCAATCAATGCCATCTATTACTCTATTTAAAGCTGAGTTTTCTTCTGAGCATTTGACACGTGGCTTCTTGCCCTTCTCTTGCCTCTCCTTTATTCCCCTCCGTTTCCCTTCTCTCCTATCTATCTCTCTCCAGGCACTCACATGCACATTCTCTCTCTACTCCTACCTCTCTCTCTCTCTCTCAACTCACTCCATCGGCCCTCCCACTCTCTACACGATCTCTCTCCTTCCCTCTCCCTCTCTCTCTCTCTCTTCACCACGATTTCTTTCTCTCTCCCATTTTCTCTCTCAATGCACCACATATATTAATATAAATTTTAGCAAAAAAATCCTAATAAATCTTTAAAAATTATATATTTCGCAAGTAATTTGTTTGGTTTTACATTTGAATAACGTCATATTTTTATTGAACAAAGAAAAAGAACTAATTTCAAATTTCAAAGATTATATATCACAAATAGATATAAAAAATAATTAACATTTGATGTACATATACTCTTAATATTGTTACCATAATAAAGCTTATTTTTCTTCCATTAAATATTATCACCATAATAAAACCTATTTTCTTCCGTTGCTACTGTTGTGGTATAAAAAATTTATTGCCAACAACTGTTATGAGAAAATCAACACTACCTATAAATATAGGTACAATTTTTCAAATAATATTTATTTTTTATTTTGTATCTAAATTTTTTAAATTATATGTTGTTGAAGACATTATTTCTAATATTTAGTGTTTTTAATAATAAAAAATATCATACAAACATAATCACAAACTTCTTAAATACATAAAGAATATAGATAAACCTCACAAAATGTCATAAAAGGCATACTTTATTAAAATAAGTTTCAAATTTCCCTATTTATAATGTGTATGCATTCATATAAATATTTTACGAAGAATTTAAGTATAGATATTTTGAAGAATTGCAATATTGAAATTATACTATTGAGAAATTAGCCTAATTTTGAATATTGTGTTTATTTACTTTACTCTTATTTTATTTTAATCATTTTTCTTCCACCGCGAAGCGCGGGGAACATCCTAGTAATGTTAAAGATATAGATTACAATTCTGGATTTTGGTACTAATTTTAAACTTACAATTTAGAAGGTCCCATATCTAATAGATGGATTTTGGTACTAATCCATCGAAAAATCCAACAAATTAGGTAAAATTTTTATAATTAGCAATCTATGTATCCGGATCTATATCCATATTGTTAGATTTGATAATTGAACTAATTGTCGACCCATATCTAATTATCAAATTACAAATTTACTCGACAGATTAAATTTTTTGATTCCAAATCGGTAGTTTGTCATACCTAAATTATCATATTATTTTATAACATTATAATTCACTAAGTTTCAGATTGGGTCAGTTTGAACACAATGATCCACACTAGTAGTCGGTGCTCTCAACTGGGTACCCATTGGGTATCCATTTTTTCAAATAGAGTTTTGAATGGGTCATGTTTCGTGATATAATGGGTACCCGACTCTATATTTTCCAACGGGTATCCATGAATTTTAGGATCAAAATGTACGGGTCAAATCGGATACTCGTTGACACAGATATTTTGAACACCCCTAGCTTTCTAACGTCCGGGTAACTTTTCAAGATGAAAGATATTAACGAAGGATCACTTTCAAAATTTTACATGCAAACTTCCGCAATAGACTTGTAGTCTTGTATCAAGGTTTTAAAAACCACGTCAGACATTGAACCGGTCAATCTTCGATTTGGTCTAATTGGATCGGACCATCGGTCCAAACCAATCGAACCAGTGATGATGTCAGCATGACGTCATCATTCCTATCGACTCGGAAAAAATGGTCTGGATTTGATTTACCGGTCAGACCAATCGAACCAATTTTTTTAATCGATGACACCGGATACATATGTTTAAGTATGTATCTATATATCAACGAAATAATCATTTAAAATGTCAAAATTTTCAGTATAATAACATGATTGTATATTTCCAAAAGCTAGTCACAATTTCTAGCATTATATATGAATATAATATTGTAATCATTTATTTATAGTTGCTTCTAGAAAATTACTCTAAGAAAGTATTTGCACAACTTATATTCCAAAAAAGAGAGGGGCATAACTTATATGGCAGAAGTTAAGAAGGTCACAAGTGATAAAAACCCTATTATTTCATTATTTAAACTTTTATTTTTTGAAAATTTACCGAACCATCAAAATTAGGTCAATCGGGGTAAACCCGGTTCGACCACTGATTAGACCTGATTTTTTATTTTCTTATTTTTAAATTAATTACACAAAACTGATCGAATCGACCAGGTCGAGGTCAGTTTCCGATTCAATGATCTGATCGACCGATCTGATCTGATTTTTTAAACCCTACTTGTATCCATACTAATCTCATGATTTTACTGCAATCTCTATAACTCGTGTATTCCATGTTAACCTCTAGCATAAAAAACTATGCTGATCAAATCACTATATTTTGAAGGTCTAAGAAAGGAACTTTTACATCTGTGTCCCTACAAAACATGTAATAATACTGTATCCATATCTTTTTCTTATTTAAACCGCAACGTCCATATAATTTGTATATTTACATGTTACTCCCATGCGGTTAAGATAGTTGAACATTAAATTTGATTGTCTAAGGTTACATGAATGTAATCTTAAACTATGTGTTTTGCCTTTTGACACTTCTCTTATTGTTCGTCTTCTTCCCTCGAGATTTATCTTTTTTTCTCTCTCCCTCCTCCCTTGGTTGTACCAACTTCTTCACCTAAATAGGTCGTTGATTCTTGTAATGCGATCCTATTAGAGGAAAAAGTCATCTCAAGGGACTAACAAGGTGGTGTGTAGGAGCATGGTTTACGGCATTGCTTTTATTGGATTGAGGAGCATGGAAGTAGGAGAAATGGCATGCAGTCCTAGCATAGGGGAGCTCGTGAGAAGGAAACGAGGGGAGAAGCTAGTAGATGGGGTGAGGGACGTGACTTGTGGAGCGAGTGGATCTCAAGACAAGGTGGAGTTGAAGATGAGCTTGTAGCGAAGAGATAGAATTTCAGCATTGGTGCACTTATATCGAGTTTAGTTAAAAGGAGGTCTTTAGCATTATTTGAAATCCAGATAAAATGACCATCTTGAGTTTAATTACAAGGAGGTTGTGTATTATGTTGACACAAAATAATGTGTATTTATATGTTCCTTTGTTTATGTCTTCCACATAATTTTTATTTTTTATATTATTTTTGAAAGTATTTGTGATTTTTAGGGGTTTTTGCACCAATATAACTTTTATTTCTATTTAGTTCATAAATTGTTTATCTTTTTAGAATATTATTTTTTTTAAAATTTATTCTAATTTTCAATATTTTTCATATATATTATGAACATTTAAAAGAGTTTTGATTAATTTCCTAAAAGGATTTTGTCTTCTCTTATCTTTTATAAGTATACAATTATTTAAACTACATTCACACAAACTCAAAGTAAAATTATTTTTAGTTTTACTGAACATTCTATTGTTTTCTTAGTTTTATCATGTTATGATAATTTTTAGTTGTATTTTGAATAGTTGTTTTAAATGAAACAATGTGTATTACTAGAAAATGGTATTAATAAGGTGCCATATAGATATAGGTAACATGTTTATATAAATTTATTTTTATTATAATATATTGGAAGAAACACATATACAAGAAGAAATTCAATATCTTTTTATTCGTATTTTTCTGACTTTTTCATATGATTTTACAGTAATTTTGTAAATTTTTAAATCTTTTTTAATGTTAGAGTTTAAAATTTAAGATTTATTCATGAACTTTTGTGGCATATAATACTTGGTAAGAGTAGCGAACTACAATTTTTTTCCTAATTTTTGAAAGAGATTTGGTATTATAAAGTAATTGTGTTCTATTTTATGATTTCTAGGATCTTAAATTTTAAAAATAAATAGGTATGGTAATTTTGTAAAATTAAAGTTTATATTATGTAATATAAATGTATGTTTACTAGTATGAAAAATATGATTTTTTAAAATAAATATATTTTAAAAAGGAGATTTTTACACCACAAACCCTAAAAATTTTGTAAATTACCTTCTCGATCTTGTATTCTTCATAATTATCATATAAACCATGTAAACTTGCTAACACTTACACTACGAACCCTAATAGACTTTATGGTTAACTCCTGGAAGGGTTCTGGTGTTACTTTTAGCAAGTTTGCGGGTTTTATGTGATAATTACAAAGAATACGTTGTTGAGAAGGTAATACACAAAGTTTTTGTGTTGTGGTGTAAAAATTCCTCTAAAAATTAACTATTTTTATTTTTTATATTTGAATTATTGAAAGTTCAAAGTAAATGCTCAAAATCTTGAGGTGAGTCGTGACACTAATGGCAACACATGATGCTAAAAATACCTACTCAACACATACTCTGATGCTTCATGCTCGATGGAGATGCTAATAAACAACAAACAATTTGAGTTTTACCATCTCCTAGAGGGGAAATGAGGAAAATTGAAAGAAATTAAGGGCTCTTGGTGCTCAATATGATGCTTGAAGGCAACTGAAGATCGAGCGAGAGACTCAAGAATTTACAGATATGGAATCCTTCATAAATTAGGGTTCTATTTAAATAGGTTGGCTAAATGAATGAAAACACACATGTTGTCATTTTATTTTGGTCCACGGTAGAGAAGCAAGAAGGTCATTCTTTATAAGGTATACATCACAAACACCGAGGGTTCAAAAGTCCCTTGAGCCTACATATAATGGTTATAACTGCTTATGTTAAAAATAACATGAAATCAACTATTGTGTGTATAAGGGAGGTCACACTAGAATGATGGTCGGTGCAACACAATTAACTCAACTATAGTAAGGTTTAGGTATGATTGATCCAAGCCTTGCCACCTCTATCTTGCATACATGCCTAAATATCCCCATACACTTAATTTCATTGACATATCCACACACTCTCACACACTCATATGCATACCATATTCCTCACACTTACATACATGCATGCCCAAATACGTCCTACATGCTTAACTCCATACATACATGTTTACCCATATATACCTTGTACACTTACATACATAATACATGCATACATGTTTACCCATGATCAAGCGTTTGGAATTTATTTTCTCTTTTTTTGTCGCATTAGGTTGTTTAATTATCTTGGAAATTTTTAAGATGTTGTACTATGTGAGCGAGCGACATCACTCGAATATACAACACTTGAGAATATTTGATTCGATAATTTTGTATATTATCCCAACCTATCCTAATCATACCCATGTACATGCAAAACATACATCAAGAGTCGTACGGTTCCGTGAGGGCATTTCTTAGCTTGTAAAGCTAAAACCCCAATAGTTATGAAAAAATAAAAAATATGTAACATATGTCGGGGCATCATTTCCCAAAATTTGTTGCACACACATCCTGTTTTGTAGAGACACACTTCACATAGTATGGATGGACGTACATGTATGAATGAGGTTTTGTGCGATTTTGTGCAATACTCTAAATTGCATTTTACATGCTGGGACTACTTAAGATACACATAATATATATTTACATTCGAATAAAATTATGAGCACACCGCAAATGAAATTAAGCATTGACATCAGATAATAACAAGAGTATTACGCATGTGAACATTTGAAACACTCATATCGGGATACTAAGGTTAGATCTTTGAGGGCATATGGTGGCCAACAAATCGAATCCTGCAATCGTTGTATTGGCCGCTCTCACGATGCATGGCACTCGATCCACGTGAGTTCAACAACAGTCGAACCACAAAGATAAATAAGATGTGCAAATGCGTGAGCTAAAATTTATTATAACTCTACCAAAATGTGTGTATGAGGCAAGTGTGCAGAGTGTCGCACCAGTGAGAGTAGAAAGGAATAGAGAGAAAATGAAAATCTACCCATATGTTCTTTTTTATTCTTTTATTTTACAAATTTTTGTGGGTTTTAATTATATTTTTAATTTTTTTTTCTGCAAATATTTTTATTGATTTTGAACTTAATAATATAGATATAATAATACATATAAATATAGATAATAAATATATAAATAATATTGATATATAGCAATAAATGTAAAATAAAAGGAACTTGACTTTTTTGAAAGTTTAAAATATCAAATAAAGTTAAAATGTTCAAGAAACAAATTTGTTGTTCTTAGATTTTTCTTTATTCTTGGTGATTTTTGGGGTATTTTTGAGAATTTTTAAAAACAGAAATACACAAAAGAGGGTAAAATAGAAAATCAAGAGATTGAAATAGGCATAAATATCTAACAGATTAGATAGGGTTCAAAATCAATTTTCCTAGAAATAGAAGGAAATTTAGGAATTTAAAACATATTTTTTGGGTTTTTGAGGAATTTTTGATGCTTTTATAAGATTTCAGTGTTTTGCATTTTTTAGGGTTTTGATTTTGTATTTTTGGGAAATTTTTGGAGGTGTTTTGATTTTTTTTAAATTTTTCTAAGCTAAAATAGGGGAAAATATGCATATTTTTATATTTTATAAATAGGAGCACAATTTTAAACACTCTTCGAAAAATATATGCGATTCAATGAAGTTCCAAGAGCTTAAGATAATTTTCCTATTAATTTTAGAATTACAAAGACATTTAAATCACTTAAAATACAAGAAATACAATAAAACGGGGAAATAATGACCTAATTGCAATTTCCAGGAAGTTAAAGCTCATTTCATAACATAATAATAAAGTTTAGGTCCATACATGCAAATTAACCAAATATATATAATTAAATACACAATGGTAGGGCATTTCTGCAAATAAACTAACTTTCAGGATCAAACATGCAATCTTCACAAAAATATTACACTTAATCCGCAAATTATATAACCAATTCGAAAGAATGAAACTCAGAGAGGGGTCCTTGCAAAATGCCCACTGCCTCACGTGGATGGCCATGTAGGATGAGCTGGACTAGACTAAAGTGCAAATATCAAAAAGTGTAAGGTTCTAGTGCTAATTTACCCGACATATATTACATGCCATTTAATATTTGAAACACTAAAAATAAAATAAGCAAACGTGGAAGGGATCTGACAAAAAATACCCACAAAGCACAGAGATCAATCACCCTCGCTACTTTATTAAACATAATTGATGGTTGAGGGGTGCCGATATTGTTTCGATGATGAATGATCTGGATCAGGTCTTCAGCTGGATCAAAGGGCTGCGAGGCTCTACAATCGTGTAGTAGAGATTAGAACTGGCACAGAGGCTTGATTAGAAGGTAGCTACTCTTTCCCTAGAACAGAGAAGAACAACAGTTGGGGAAGCTTTAATTCATCGATAATTCATGCTCCGGCCACCCAAAAGGCTCACAGGTGACTTAAAGGCTTCCTCGTTGTCATGTACGCCATCTGGAGGTGCAAGGAAAGTTCGAGCCTCTCTGAATAAGGCCTAGAGCTCGGCGAAGAATGGGCTACCTGGAGCTAACTTCCAAGACTCTACGACTCCTATATATATAAAATTTGGGAAAAAAACCAAAAGAATTGATTTCATACTAAAATAATGCTCTGATTCATTTTATATATTGTACAGTCTTCCCAACATTTCTAATAAATTTATTATAACTCCAGTTGACATGAATGAAATCCGTTTTTGTACATGTTACTAACCTAAATCCATAAAAATAAAAACAATCCACTAACTGTTGAATATGTGTTTCATTCTCTTTATTCATTTATTTTATCTTAAAAACCCTTATAAAACACCTGTATATATTAATAAATTCATATTCTTACTAACCTGCATTTGTGTGTATATGTTTTACATATATTATTATTTTAACCTAAAATAAATAAATAAATAAAGGGAAAATAAATAAATAAAAAATTGTATATATAATAGATACAAGCTGCCCCGAATCCCGAGAGAAGGACAAGACTTGACCTGACCGATCGAGAATAAAGTAGGGGGAGATATGATATTTAATCAGAAAATCCAAAAAATATATATTTTATAAATACTTTTCATTTATTCTGTATGTATTCGTATAAAACTTACACTATTTTATTTGTCCATAAATTGACCTCAAATTAAATAATTTTCTTAACAGAAATTGTAAATAAAAGTATTTCTGAAATAATAAAAATTACCTGTAAAATAAAATCACGAACAGATTAGAAGTAATCACCTCGAAAAAAGCCATACAACTATAATTAAAGACCAATTCCGGCTCCATGAACTCGAATTGAATCAAACTCACTTTCATCGTATTCTAAATTAAATTATCTTTAAAATGGTAGTGGGTTTCGTAATTTTTGGAGTTACAGTTTGAAAGATGATTTTTGGGGTGATTTTTGTAATTTTACCATTTGTTTATTGTATATATTTATCCATACTTATTTTTGCACATAATGCATTTGTAAATAATTGTAAATATTTTTTAATAATTTTTTAAAATAAAAAAATATACAAACTATAAAATAAACTAATTTCTGTATTTAACTATGTGTATAATATACCATATGTATATATTATATGTATATAATTTATTTCCTTAAATAACTACCACAAAAAATTAAATAATTAACATTTATTTTTTAAATTAATAAAGTGGCAAAATTTTATTTATTTAATTAATTATGTAAATAATATACCACATGTAATAATTTAACCTTAATTAACCTACCATTAAGGTGTCACATTAAGTTGTTGGTATTTATTATTGTTTTAATTAATTTAATTCTGAAAATTATTTTATTTTATTTAGTTATTTATTTTGTTAATTCCACCACTATCTTCCTTCCTTGTTATTCTTTCCATTCTTATTTTGAAATTCAAATTCTTTTTTCTCTATTTATTTGGCTCCCCCTCCCTCATTTCAAGTTGATTTATCTTTTGGTTAGAGAAGCCTATTCTCCAAGAGCATTCTTGTTGTAGAGAGGTGCCCAGCTTCCGAGCCGTCCGGTGACAACGAGTCGGACTTCATCAATGTTATTCACTCCCATTTGATGAGATCCAAATATTTATTTTTTTATCTTTCATTTACGTTAATTTTAGATGTAATTTGTAGTTTTAATTTCATTGTTAAATTTAGATCATAGTTTTTCATCATAATCATTGTTTTATCACATCCGATCCGATTCATTTCCGATTTTCGACTATCACCTTCACATCTCGATCTACACAAATTCACATTCTAACTCACACGATCTCTTACCACCGGCCATGTATGGTGGCCAGAGATCCGGTTCTCCTCCATTACGACCGTCGGAAACCACCCATTCACTAATTCCCATTTGATTTCTTCTCGGACCGAGCCATCGTACGCAAGTTGATTTTTTAAGTTTATTGCAGGTAAAAAACTAGAACATTAAAAAAATTAGTGCATCTGCAATTCTTTAAAAAATAATAATAAAGGGAAAAAAATCAAATGTGGCAGGTACCGCCCTCCCCACCTGCTAGCGGCGCCTGCTACAAGAGACAAGAACGCAACAACCTCCACCGCCATTAATCCGTAACCTCCGCCACGTAGAGGAAAAGACCCACGCCAACCGCACTCCTGATCCTCCTGCGCGGGCCGCCAGATCTTCCCCGCCATCAATCGTCGGCGCATGTGTCACCCCCTCAACCTTAATACTGACCTCCACCTGGAGCGCGCCCTCGTCGATTTGGGTGTGTGTCGCCCAGCAACTCACCAAGCCCCCTTTGCCGTGGCTCAACCCTCCACTGACCACCAAAGTACCACCACACAGTCGATCCTCCGCAGCTTTGTGCGATCATGTCCGCAGCCTCCACTTGTGACCCCAACACCCCTGCGTGAGCATTAACCTCCACCGCCGTTCATCCGCAACCTTCGCCTGGAGGAGCATCTCCATCACAACCACTGTCGCGCTGTTCATTGCCTCCTCACCATCGCGACTTAGCTCCTCCACCTGAGGGAGTTCCGCCCACCGTCGCTCCCTCACCCACACAGAGGAAACCCGATCAACAGATCCATTTGCACGACCGACAACCGCTTTCCACGAAGCAAACGCTGCCGTTGGCACATTTGTAACTTTGTTCAATGCATACTAATATTACATAAGCAACTGGATTGGATATAAGAGGAAGGAGTTTTCTCATTTAGCTTAAGGTCAATAACACTAGAGGGATTTGGGTAGGAGTATGTAGATCTTGTTCATTTTCGTGATTCCACTTCTATGTCTCGAAACGTATTATATTATCAGGTTTTGAGATGGCTTAAGAGATAGACTGTAGAACTTGTTCTTGATCATACTATTATTACATTCAAGCAAATGATTGATTTGGCGACATTGATCAAGCGTGAGGATCACAAGAATTAGGTGGTATCTTGGAGGACAATGTCAGTGAAAGGATGAAGTCACAATGACATGAGATGTAATTCTATAAGAGCGATTTCACTGGCTTTGCATATGGTGGGTCTCAAACCACTAACCTTAGAGCTTGCTCCAAGAGTTTATGAGTGTTATCATTCATGTCATTTCCAGAAGGAGTGGACTTTACTTCATTAGATATAGGTTCAAAGCCAAAGCCAAAAATAGACCCACGTAATAACTCTGATACCAGCAAAGCCTTCTTAAATTACAACGTAGAGAGGTTGTGGTAGAGGATGTGGTCACGAGGAAGACATCACCCAACTCAACATGATGAATGAGGCTTTCATTGTGATGCTAAGCTAAATGTTGTGTCAGCCAAGGATGCACATACATTTATCTCAGTCATCAGAATTACTGTTTTTTTTAATGTTTGTTTTGTTTGATACGAGAGCAACCAATTCTTTATCTCTATCAAGTTTGCATGCACTTTAGATAGAGCCCCAACAAAACTAGATTTTAACTTTCGTATTAAGAGGGTTTTGAGATCAAGTGCATCGTTAATCTCATATTCACATAGGATGTAGAGTCATGATTGGAGGACATGAGTTGCCACTATAACTTGTCATGATATCGATGTAAGAATTTTATGAAATATTAGGCACTGATTGGTTGTGTCGTAATCGAGACTCAATTAGATGTTATACGTACGAGCATGTTTAGAAATAGACATCGGATGCTAGGAGCTAAAGGAATAAGTCATGATTAGGGAAATGCCAAGAGATGTGATGAAAAGCAGTAAAGTCAGTTGCCACCCCCTTGGGCTTAAAGTAATAGTGATGAAAATGGTTCTTCTTGCTAAGCTTAACTATTTCTTTGATGTTATAGCTAAGGCTAGGTGTTCTAGATTCCCAAGGTCTAAGAATTTCTATTCATGGGAATGACAATTGAGAAATTAAGTATATCTCAACATATCAAGCAAAGAGATTGTTGGATGGAGGATGTGAAGGCTATATAGACTATTAATGAACTTGTACGTTACTTATATAACTAATACATGAAAGTTGATCTTAGAATCTTAACAAACGTCTGAATTTGCATCTCAATGTCGTATTATTACAAATACATACCTAGAAATAACAAGCACAAATTAACTTTTGAATCCATTGTGTTTTCTCTCTATTGGTTGGAGAACACTTTATATTTTAGAGATATTCCTCGAGTTTAAATATGGATAGAGGGCATTATCTTCATGAATGGATTGTTGTATCATGTTGAGCATTTCTAGGCCATACATACCAATACTATTATGCAATATCTCTTTAAGGAAAATCTTCTCGTGGATGCTTCAATTGGAATTTTATTAACTTCACGTTTCTTTTTTGTATTGTTTGTATTATATAATTTTGTTTTTTCCTACGTAATATATTAATAATATTGGATATCTTAATTAATCAGATTATTATCTTTGAAGTAATTCATGTTTAAGAATTAAATTAGACTTATTTGCGGCATTTATATTATTATATGAATTGCCTTCAACATTATTTCAGTTACCTTCTTTGGATATTTAATTGGTACAGAGGTTTGATGGATGTGTAATATGTAACGTGATACCATTTATGTTTTTATTGAGTGAAGTGGTGTGATTGGTGATGTAATTTTGATGTTGACATTATTTTATAGGTAAAGAATGCGTTGACAAAAAAATATTACCATCTAACCAACCTTTTGCATAAGATTACTTCAATTAGATCGTTTTACCGAACAAGATGAAGCTTGTATGTAGGATGGAGCATTGAGTTGGGTCGGTCCGGACTCGACCTCGACCTGACCCGCAAAAGGTCGGACCCGATCCAAATCCGATGTATAAATGAGTCGGACATGGACTCTCACATTTCAAAAATATTATGCTCGGACCAAGTCGGGATCGAACCTGAAGTACAAATGGGCCGGAGGGTACATGGATTTATAGTCACAATACATACAATATTTCCTTCATCTACGAATAGTAATATTTCCTTCATCTATTCATGTGTTATGGATGAATTATATCATAACAATAAATTAGAATCAAAGTGCAACTTCATGGAATCAAAATGAGTGCGAGATGAGCCCGACCCGAACCCGAGCCTGGTCTGAATACGGGCTCGATCACGCGGGCCTTAGGTCAAGCCTGAATCCTCGATTTGCTAAAAAAAGCAGACCTCAATCCGACCCAAGATCTACGGAAAATTGATGAACTCAGGACATACATTCCAGATTGAACCCTATCGAGTCCAATGCTCCACTTTAATGGTCCAACCCCGATTTGTCTCTCGATCCGATCAGCGGATCTAAACGCACGGCTCGATCCAATCGCCGCCACAGACCTCCAACACGCACTGGACTCCGATTTTAATAACGCGCCCTCCAGACCCTGTCCATCCCCTCTTTCGCGCCGCTCTCGTCCCACTCTCCCACCGGGAGGCGCTCCGGAGCAAAGAGCGGGACTGCGCTCCCCCGACAAGGTCTGATCTCCATCCAATTTCTAGGGTTTCCGCGTTCGATATCCACAATTCCCGCTACTTCTCCTCGAATTCGAGTTCTGCTCGAGCAATTTCTAGGGTTTTGAATCTTTTGTATGGCGGCGGGGCGGCGCGGAGGGTTCCGCGACCAGGAGCTGCGGGTGAGGGAGTTCGAAATCGAGGTCTCGAGGAAGAAGGAGCTCTACCAGGAGAGGGAACCCGGTAGGAGTAGTCGGGAGTGGAGGGGAAAGGATAGTTCTAGTTCTAGGGTTAGGAGCAAGGAGAGCAAGGAGAGGGAGTCGGTTAATGGTTCTCGTCGGACGTCTTCCAGTAATAGTAATTCCAGTGGCGGGGGTGGGAATAGAAGTGATAGGATCAGGAAAGGATCATCTTCTGCTCGGTCGGTGGACCGTGAGCCTGGGGAGTTGTCTAGCGGGAGCGGCTCAGATGACGATTCACGAGAGTTGAAAGGTAAGGATAACAGGATCCAGAAATTGGCGAATGGGGTTTCTTCATCGTCCTCACCGATGATGAGAAAGAGGAAGTTCTCGCCAATAGTATGGGATAGGGAAGACCCACGGAAGAAGAGCATGTCTCCAGTCGGGAGTAAAGCTACTGCGGCGGCAGTCAACGTGCCCTTGCCGCCTCCACCCCCGCTTCCTGAAGGAGTTCGTGCCGTCTAAAACTGTGGAGCCGTCTGGGGAGCCTCAGGAAGATGATGAAGTGGATATTGGACATGCGGATGGTGATGACGAGGAGTTTGTACCGGCAAGGAATATATCTGCTTCCAGATGGGCAGATGGGGACGATGATGATAATGAGGATGATGAAGGTATCAGTATTGGCGGAGATGGTGGTAGTCAGAGAAAGAAGGATACTCCCAGGGATAGTTCAATGGCTTCAAAGTTGAACAAGAAGGTGCCCACTCCGGAGCTAGGGGAGGTTCTTGCGAGGGATAGATCTGGTGAAGCTGGTTCTAGATCGTCTGGGTCGAGCAGCGAGGACAGAGGATCATCTCCGGAATTCGAAGTGAACAAGAAAAATTACATGGATGTTGACGATGAAGATACTGGGCACGAGTCGGGTGATCAGCATTCAGTTGAGGGCAGCGACATTGGGGATGATAAAGTTTTGGAGCCTGTTCAACCCCCACAAAGAGATATAAACATGCTACAGGGATGCAGAAGTGTTGATGAATTCGAGAGGCTAAATAAGATAGATGAAGGCACTTATGGTGTTGTGTACCGGGCGAGGGACAAGAAGACTGGAGAGGTAGTTGCCTTGAAGAAGGTCAAGATGGAGAAGGAGAGAGAGGGTTTTCCGATGACGTCTCTTAGAGAAATAAACATTCTTTTGTCATTCCATCATCCATCTATTGTTGATGTCAAAGAAGTCGTTGTAGGTAGCAGCTTAGATAGCATCTTTATGGTCATGGAGTACATGGAGCATGATCTGAAAGGATTAATGGAATCTATGAAGCAACCATTTAGTCAAAGTGAAGTAAAATGCTTAATGCTGCAGTTGCTTGAAGGTGTCAAGTACTTGCATGACAACTGGGTGCTTCATCGGTATGATTAATAATCTTCTTCAAATAGGGTTTGCTTCTTTCGAAAAAATCTTCTTCAAATAACATAGTTTCTAGAAGAAATCTTTCCTATGTTTCTGATTTTTCTAAAAGAGAATACAGTGATAATTCCTTTCTTCTCTAGAGATTTGAAGACGTCGAATTTGCTTTTCAATAACCGCGGTGAGCTGAAAATTTGTGATTTTGGGTTATCTCGTCAATATGGAAGCCCTTTAAAGCCTTACACTCACCTGGTTGTTACATTATGGTATAGGTATGTTAAATTAATTAGACGATCTTGGCCAGCAAAAAAAAGCTAGATGCTGGCTTTACCCTTTTGCAAGTTTGAATTGACGTGACCATTAATCTCATAGTAGCGATATATCACCAGGGCACCTGAACTTCTGCTTGGCATGAAGGAATACTCCACTGCAATTGATATGTGGTCTCTGGGTTGCATAATGGCTGAATTGTTAGCAAAAGAGCCACTGTTCAATGGCAAGACAGAATTTGATCAACTTGATAAGGTATTTATATTTGTTCCACAAAATAATGTTAAATTGATGAATCCCCAACAAACATCTCTTAAAAAAATAATTGGCAGGACATGAACCATATCTTTTTTATGGTTATTAATTGCCCATGTCCTTTCCATTAATTGCTTCATTTCAGAAGACTCTCAAAAAGAGAACTCGTGGGTTTGGAAGCATGTTGTGCATTCATATGTGCTCATGCAGGGCTGGGGATGTCGAAAGTGCGAGTGGAGTGATTTTGACGTCTTCTTATTATAGAAGCAATCTATTAGATGCACATGTTTGTGCAATCAATCTCCTATTTCGTTTATCACATTGATAGTTTCTTTTTTTTAAAGGAATATTGATAGTTTCTTTGTGGTTCTTGCAGATATTCCGAATTCTAGGGACACCGAATGAGAAGATATGGCCTGGTTTCTCGAAGTTACCTGGTGTCAAAGTTAACTTCGTTAAGCAACCGTAAGTGTTAAGATTTCATTATTTCATTATCTTATTCCGTTCCACCAAACATATCTTAATATGTTTTTTTTGTAACTGTGACCATTGCCCCAGGCTTCGAGAATTGGTGCTCTTGACCGGCTTCTTGCTTGCACTGGTGGCTACTCTTGGAAATTTATCGCCCTTGTATTAACTTCGACCGTCTTCCTTTTCCCAGGTATAACAAGCTAAGGGAGAAGTTTCCACCCACATCTTTTTCGGGACGTCCGACTCTATCTGAAAAGGGATTTGATTTGCTTAACAAACTTTTAACTTATGATCCTGAGAAGGTACTTTTGCAAGTGGATGTCTTCGACTTTACCTCTTCACAATGTATACAACTATAACAGTCATTTTAAATGGTCAGGATCTCTTTCTTGTGATTTCATGCAGCGAATTACGGCTGACGCTGCACTAAAGCATGAGTGGTTTAAAGAGGTCCCACTTCCAAAATCAAAAGACTTCATGCCAACATTTCCAGCCCAGCATGCACAGGACAGGTAGTAAATTGTCTTTAGCAGGATGTGATTCTTTCACCCATTCTCTTGTTTGATTGTATATAATTGGCAGGCGCTTGCGACGAGTTTTTAAGAGTCCTGATCCACTTGAAGAGCAACGCAGGAAGGAGTTGCAACAAGGGGAGATAGGCGCCGGGACTCTATTTGGCTAGGCAGTGCATTGACTTTTTGCCTGTGCGCATGAAGATTAAACAGCAGATTCTAGCAATATCATAGTTAATTGGCTGTGAGGCGAGGTCAGTGCTTTGCAAAGGGGAGGTGTGAGAGCTGTTTTAATGGATAATGATGATATTCTTCAGCAGGCACTGTTGATTTTGGGTCATCATAAAATTATTCTCTACCTTTCAAGGAATTTATCTCGCAGGACACTAAATTCTCCAGCAACAACCTGAATTCTGTTTGCATCGTGCGATGTATCATATTGGCCTTTACCCTGGTAAAAAAGTTCAATTCTGTTTGAATTAGAACACGTATTGTAACATGCTCTCATATCTCACTGCAAACAATGCTATTCGATTCTGCCTTTCATCATTCGAAGCTATAAGGATATAGTATATTTTTTTTACGTAAGTGCACTTTCTTTTAATTTTAACAATTGTGTTTGCAAGAGGCATCAATGAGAAGTGGAGTGGACATGGTATCTTTTCGTGGTTGAAGAGTGAAAAGTTCCACTATGGAGGATAAAGGTAATATAGCACCACCAGCTAGTAATGCTAAATATGATCGTTCTGTGATGTTAAAAGAAACAATTTGCATAATGGTATCCGGCTTTTGTTTTGGTGTAAAAATGTTTCTACTATGTGAAAAATAGACTCCACTTCACTAAATCATATTTCAGTTTAACAATTTAGTTTATTCGGTGATATTAAGATACAATGATTAGCATGATTCGTTTATGCTTAATAAGTTCTTGAAGTAATTGTCATTTTTTATCTTCTTGGAGAGGAAGCTATTTGGTTTTTATTCCCAAGCATATATGTTTTTAAGCCATTTCAGATGGTTGACTTAGGTGCCTGAAGACAAAAATCAGTGAATATATGTTTGTTTCTTTACTATTTTTTGGAAGAGTTGTAGTAGATTGTGTTCTCTCCTGAGATTTAGGTAAAGAAACAGATAAAAAACTAGATTCCTTATCTCCGATGATACCTTATACCTACAGTTATTTTAATTCTAAACTACTCTAATTAGATATTAATTAAGAAAGTTGGTACAGACCATCGTTCATTATAGACACTCTTTATGTACATAGTGTGGAATATGGAGATATCTTGTTTCTGGATTTCTATCATTTATATCCCAATGTTTTGGATTTTGCTCAATTTATTTGTTAGAACGATCTCTGTTGGGAAAATCAAAAGAGATGTTTATTGGCTCTATTATATACCAGAGTAGCCTATGGGTAAATTACATAGGACATTCATAAGAACAGTGAATTAAGAAATAGTACGGCAACGGGAAATAAATACTGTAAGCTAATATATCTCTACACTCCCCCTCAAGATGGAGCATAGATGTCGATCATGCTCAGCTTGGAAGAGCATTTCTGAAAAGGTCCTCTGAGTAAGGCCTTGGTGAAGATATTAACAGCCTGATCCCCTGAGCTGACGTGAGATGTAGAAATGAACTCCTTCTGAATCATATCTCGTATATAGTGACAATCAACCTCGATATGCTTGGTGCGCTTATGAAATGCTGGATTATTTGCAATAAATATAGCAGCCTGATTGTCACATTCCAGTACCATATGAATGGGAGCTTCTATACATAGATCTATAATAACAACTCTAACCCATATCATTTGTGTACTAACTTGGGCCATAGCCCTATATTCAGACTCAACACTTGATCTTGCTACAATAGTTTGCTTCTTGCTCCTCCATGAAACAAGGGAATTTTCGACATATACAACAAATCTAGTGGATATAGGGTTCCGGGGTCCGGAAAGATGGGGGTGCAGCCTGCGAACCGAGGCGCGGATCGACTGGGAGAAGCTCGGGCGTGGATTAGGGATCCACACCCCTTAATTGAGGCTTGAAATCAGAGGGAAAGTTGGTCGGATCGGGTCAGAAGAAATGGGCGAAAATTAGTGAAAACCCGATTTGGGAGAAGAGGTAGGCGAGGACAGTTGACCGTGGTCAACTTTTTTGAGGTGGACCAATCAGGAGTGGTAGGGGATGTAGACAAGATAGACTAAAGGACAAAACACAGAAGTAAATAAAGATAAATAAATTAAAAATAATAAATAAATTTAAGTTAAAAAGTGTATAAAATGAAAAATGTTTGTTATTTTTCATATTTTTTCCTGTGATTTTTAATTATTTTTATGAACATCTATACATGCTGAGATGGTGATCTCCTTGCCTTTTCTAAATAGTAGATCTGCACTTGGAGATGATTTAAGTTAGGTTCGAAATTTCCATCTCGTTTCGGTAAGTTGTAATACCGAAATTTCGCCAAAATTTCGGGAAATTTCGACGATTTCGGTGGAAAAGTCGGAAAAGGCTAAAAAATCCATTTTTTTCCAATTTTATTGAAAATTTCGATATTTCAAGCTATTAGAATAATAAATAACATACAAATACACAATTATTTCACACATATTGGTCATCTATACCCTATATATAGATATATCGGTCATATCGGCCATCTCGGTCATATCGGTGGTCATATTGTTGGAACCCAAGCAACATGTCTCGATCGATATGGGGTCGAAATGACCCATATTTTATCCATATCATTGCAATTGAGGATCTCCACCCCTCTATACAACCTATCTCGACCGAAATCTCATAAGACAGTTAATATGTAAAAGTTGAAACTTGAAACCATGGTTGTAACATTGTTAATACATAATAAAAAAGAGTAATAGTCTAGTCTTACAAATACAATACAACTTACAACAAGTTAAAATTATTAAGAACATGCATATTTCTGATAAATGCAATAAAAGAGTAAAGATTAAAATATAGTACCTGCCCTGGTGACATGTTTTGTTCAGAACCAGGAGTTCCGTGGTGGATCTGAATGCCCCCCCTTCCTTGCTGTCTCTCATAGTGCATCGCAGATTCTATGAACTCGCAGTAGTTCTCCCATGTCATGTACGAGTACATGGCCTTGTAATCCATGACATACTGCCTGTATTAGTGGTCATCGATGCCTATGAGCATCTCGAGTCGAGGATAAGTAGCACTGGATCCGCTATCATGAGTGGCACGACGAGGCTGCTGCGAACTACTGCCCTGAGATCCTCGGGACGACGACGACGGAGTAGGAGAAGATCTCTGCGGAGGAGGAGGAGGAACTGCCGTGTAGTACTCAGGGAAGAAACCGTAGCTGTCACCCCCAAAGAAACTGCCCTGGCTCTGCTCAGGTTGGCTACTTTGGTAGTTGTCTCCGCTACTGTATCCCCCATATCCACTGTAACTATATGAATATGCTGGAGGTGCGTACTGAGGAGGAGGAGGTCCTGGAGGAGGAGCTTGAAAGTATTCCGGGAAGACGCCAAATGATCTCTCATCGTGCGACGATCCATATCCGCCTAAAGGACTTTGTGCTCCTCCGCGATATGGGCTGTCAATATCCATGAAGCTCAAAGAACCTACAGATGATGTCAAATCTTCCATGTAGCTGTCGGTTGGACGATGGCCTCGATCGTAGTTGTAATCCCTAGGCCCTGGACTCGGACTTGGAATAAATTGTCTGTGTGTGTTCCGTTGTCTCTCCATATATTCACGTCCTGCTTGTAGGCCTTCCTCAAGTCTGGTAGCTTGTGGTCCACGACCACTCCCTCCTGACCCACCTGAGTTTGACTCCAACACGACCAACATCGTCGTCATCATCATCTCCACTGTCATCCTTTGACTTTGACTTGGATTTGGTGCTACTGGAGAGAATTTCATCAACAGCTGCATCAATCTCGCCCTCCAACCCTCCAACAGGGTCTGTAATCCGCCCGGATCTGGCCAAAAAGTCACCAACGTCTGCTCCCATTTGCTGGCTCATGTTCTCATTCGGTCTTCCACTTGGCTGATCGAGAACTGGGGCATCATTGGAATCCATCCACCTCTGGAGAACGTCCTCATCAGCATCGTCATCGTGCATCTTGAAAATGTATGCAAGGTCAATAGGGTCCGCATAGTCATCTTTGTCATATCCCTCCGTTGCATGCTTCAATTTCAACCTCAAGTTGTAATGCACGAAGACATGGTCATTGAGCTTCTTTTCTCCCAACCTGTTCCTTCTCTTCGAATGTATCAATTTGAACGTGCTCCAGTTCCTCTCACAACCGCCAGCAGATGCGGTTTGAGACAACAGTTTCACTGCCACACTTCGAAGGTTGGGAGCTTCCATCCCGTATAACATCCACCATTCGTCTGCAAAAAAAGGAAAAGACAGAAATCATAAGTACAAATAAATGTACACACAAGTAATGGTTTTATTTGCCTCCGTCCCTACCAGGAAGAGTATTGCCACGACCGTTGACCGCAGTAATCCGACCAAAGGAACCCAAAGCAGCTCGGTAATACTTAATCTGCACAACGCACAAATATGTTCAACCCAAATATCTTGTGACTCAAAATATAGGTAGAAATTGAGGATAATACCTCATTCATACACATGATCTGTAACTTCTCGTCCTTGACGAGCTTCTCCACCACAATCTCTACGGTTGAGAGAAGGTCACCATTTGTACCAAGTCCATTCTTGTAGTGGTACTTAGGATTGAAGTAATAAGCTGCACAGAAAGTCACGAACAAGCTCATTTATGATTTCCAACTATAGAAATTTAAATAATTGAAAAAAAATCATTTTTACATAATACATACCGGCCTTGTGAAGAGGATGTGAGAGCATCTTGGACCAGCGGTCGTCTATGATGTCCAACCATGCTTTCGATCCCTTCCCAACCGCGTCTCTGACCTTCTCTCTCATGCAGCGCATTGCCTCGTAGATGACTCCCACGGTGGGCTTCTTGTCGCCATCCACGATCCGCAATGCAGATACAACTGGATCCATGATCCTCGTGACCCGAGTCACGCCATCCCAAAAGGAGATATCATTGATCAATATCTCCACCTTCCGTTCTCCTTCAGCCTGAGCTTCAGGTATTTCGAACCACTCACCCTGGCAACACATGGTTTTCAAACCCGTCTTATGTTGCTTGCGGCTTTGCAACGCTATAAAATTGGTTGTAAAGCGTGTGATGCCAGGCCTCACCAACTCCCCATTGCACATCCGCCTCATTAGTGCCAACACTTTGCTGTGGTTGTAGATGAATGTGGTGATCATTCGTGTTTTCTCCACCACCCTTGAGACGAGCTTCCTCTTGCTGAAATCCTTAAGGATTAAGTCAATGCAATGCGCAGCACACGGTGTCCAGAAAATTTCGTAGCTGCTGGACTTCATAATTGTTTCACCAGCCTTCTTGAAGTTGCTGCCGTTATTTGTCACAATTTGCACAATGTGCTCTTTCCCAACCTCCTTTATAACGTCCTTCATCAACTTTAGAAGGTATCTGTGGTCCTTCACATGCTCAGATGCATCAACAGATTTTAAGAAAATTGTCTTCCCATCGCAGTAAACAAGGAAGTTGATGATCTGCTTCCTTGTGTATCTCGTCCACCCATCGCACATCAATGTCACCCTATACTCTGGCCATCTCCTCCTCAACTCGGCGATGTACTCATTCATCTCCTCTTTTTCCATCCCCAGATATTTGTTCATGATCTCGTAGGTTGTAGGAGCCTTCACTCCCGTTCCCGCTGCAGCGATCTCATCAATGGCATGCTGCAAGATGGCCCGCGTGCAATGTTGGCAGGAATGCTCTCCCTAAAGAAGAGCTTGCTGATGGCTTGTCCCACCCTTTCTCGTGCATTGGTGAACATTACCTTCACTGTTTTCTTCTTCGGATCCTTGCTTGCCTTGTATTGCATGGATCCGCTTCTCGTCAAGAAGGGCTCAATTCCCTTCCCCTTGTGTTTCTTGGTGGGTGGTGGTACTGGTGCGCCTTCAGAACCACTCCCACCTGCACCATAGAAGCCGCCTCGTGCACCACTGAGTTCTCTCCTCTCGAACTCGCTCCTCAATGATTCTTGTGTAGCCGTTCTGTATGCCCTCCTCTCTGATGCAGACTGAATGTCGGCGGGGTACACAAAATCATCGTCGTCTGAATCAGAAATGACGTTGAATTCTTTCTCGAACACGAACTCCTTCATTTGTTCTTCCCTTACTCTCTCCGTCTCCTTTTTCTTCTTTCCGTCCAAGCTCGCCTTGACCTTGTCCCTCACATCTTTGGGACAACGCGTGCACTTGGCAACATTCTTGTTGTTGCCAACAAGATGTTGCTTCATCCTTGTGATCCCGCCTCCTCCCAACTTCTTCCCACAGAAATTGCATTGCGGCTTCGCCTTATTTCCATCAGGAGCGGATGCATACCTCCAGCCAATGTCCCCACTAAATTCTTCCATCTGCTCATCAGAACTGTCAGATCCAGAACCGGAACCAGAATGTGCTATGGTGAATATCCAAATTAAGAACCGGAACCGAAACCAGAATGTGGCAGAATGTTCCATGGTGAATATGAACATCGAAATCTGCGAGGAAAATCAAGAACAAACATTAAGTTGACATACAATGCAACTGCTTATGAATATGGAAATTATTTTATTTTTTTAATTTCGGAATTATTATATATTTAATTTTTCCAACACCTACTTTTTCGATGTACAGAAAAAGACCTTGGATCTATACATTAGGATCTTAGATCTACAAATTAGGGGACCATTTTCAAGAAATACTACGTAATTGACACAAAATATGAACAAAAACGTAAATATTTAACAAATGATTTTCGGATTTTCTATATTTTTAAATTTTATTAATCCAAAAAAATTTCCTGACTATGATTTCTACTTCCAAAACTCAAGATCCGAATATATAATACCACAACTAATTATCGTTCCACATTAAACCTCAAAAGCCCCAATTTCCTCTAACATAGATCCAAGAAAATATTCTCCAACAATGTTTTACTTCATGTTAACTTCAGATCTGCGATACAATGATCATAGCTAGCACTATTGTGCAAAAAAAACACAAAAGCCCCAATTTTCTTCTCCAAATTTATACTTATTTTGGGGAAATCTCTCAAATTAAACACCATGGCAAGCTATATCAACATCCTAACAGTGAAATCCCTAAAAAAATTAATGAATTTGAAGAAGATTTATCATAATTTGGCTTACCTCAAAGAAAGAAGATCTTGGAAGATGAAAGAGAGCAGCCTCTGCACGAAGTCGGGCGAAATGGAGAGCTTTCGGCCGATATTTCGGTATATTTCGACCTTTGCCTGATTTTTCGATTCAAAGATTCCATATGTCGGCCGAGATATCGGCGATATCTCGCGATATTTCAACCGAAACCGTGGAAATCGATATACAGTGTAGTTTCGAGACCCGATACCCATCGAAATCGAAATTTCATCGAAATTTCTGCGAAATTTCGCGAAATTTCAGTCCATGGATTTAAGATAAAGTATTATATGTATAACATCCATATGGACCTGACGTGGTTGCTCCGTGAAATGGCTCACCCGACTAACAACAAAAGAAATATCGGGTCTAGTAATGGTAATATAAAGGAGTTTTCCTACCACCTTTAGGGCCTTGGTGGTAGGAAATGGTGACCGAAATCGACATTTAGGGCCTTGGTCATCACAAGCCCTTGTTGATTTCTGGCAAACCTCAATCACATAAAGTATCTAAGAGTTCCAAGATCCTTTGTGACATTCACGACCTATAAGTTCTTTCGCCCTCTTGATTCCTTGTATGCCATCTCCTGTAATAAGAATATCATCAACACACACCATAATAGCAAACATACCCTGGATGTTTCTGTATAAATAGAGAATGATCTGCATTCGAATGTTTGTACCCATGTTTCTCAAACAAGTCTGAAAGCTTCTGGAACCAAGCTCTAGGGCTCTGTTTAAGGCCATAGATCGCCTTATGAAGTCTACACATGTGTGAGCACTCTCCTTCAACAGCAAATCTAAGTGGCTATTGCATGTAGACTTCCTCATGAAGGTCACCATACATAAATGCATTCTTGACATCTAGCTGAAACAACGACCGATCTCGAATGACAACAATAGAGAGAAGAATCTGTAAGGTGGAATGGCGAGCAACTGGTGAGAATGTATCAAGATAATCCACCCCATATGTCTGTGTAAACCCTTGTGCAACCATGCACACCTTGTATCTGTCAATGCTACCATCTGCATTGTGCTTAACTGTAAACACCCATTTACAACTTACTGTAGACACACCAATAGGAGATGGGACGAGGCTCCAAGTGCCTCTCGACTGCAGAGCAACCATCTCTTCTTCCATAGACAAATGCTATCGACTGACCTTCAGAGCCTCTTGGTAATTCCGTGGAATGGCCATAGCTGATAATGCAACTGCAAGCTTCCTGAAATCACTAGTCAAGCGATCAAAGGAGACCACACACACAACTACGCTTCTGCTTTCGAAGTGCAATAGGTAGGTCCAAATCTGCAGCCTCCACATCTGTCTCTTGTAAAGCATCCTGCTCAGGTAGACCATTAGACCCATCAGTAGAAACTGTATTATCAGAACATACCTCATGCCTGCTAGATGATAAGCGGTGACCATGAGCAGAAGCAGACAGACGGATATAATGGTGTGGTAATGGTGGAATTGGTACCGGTATAGTAGGTGGATGTGGTGACAATGTTGGTGACAATGTTGGTGAATGAGGTGGTGGTGGTGGGAGAAAAGTACATCACTGACTCGAAAAAGGTAACGTCGGCACTGACGTAATACTTCATGCGCATTGGATCATAACACCTATATCCTTTCTGTGTCTTGGAGTACCTAACAAAGACACACTCGACAACTCTAGGAGAGAGCTTGTCAATACCCGGAGACAACCGGTGGACGAAAGCTACAGAGCCAAACACACGATAAGTAAGTGAGAACAATTCCTTTTCAGGAAAGGCAAGAGAAAGAAATTTTCTCACCCAAGATTGACGAGGGCATGCGATTAATAAGATAACAT
Organism: Ottelia alismoides; assembly: GCA_037367405.1. NCBI lineage: Eukaryota > Viridiplantae > Streptophyta > Magnoliopsida > Alismatales > Hydrocharitaceae > Ottelia > Ottelia alismoides. Next base: position 156,552 of record JAZKJV010006696.1, on the reverse strand, counting down.
GCCGTTAGAACATCATCGCCCCAAAAGGAATGGGGAGCACGACTCTGAATAAGAAGTGTCCTATTAATATCAAGCAAATGATGATGCTTTATTTCTGCAAATACCATTTTGTTGGGAAGTATAGGCACATGTATCCCTTCTGTGTCCTGGAGTATCCAACAAAAACGCACTTGACAGCTCTAGGAGAGCGCTTGTCAATACCTGGAGACAACTGGTGGACAAAAGCTATAAAGCCAAACACATGAGGAGTGAGCGAGAACAATTCTTTTTCAGGAAAGGCAAGAGAGAAAGAAATTCTCTCACCCAAGACTGACGAGGGCATGCGATTAATAAGATAACACGCCGTTAGAACAACATCGCCTCAAAAGGAATGGGGAGCACGACTCTGAATAAGAAGTATCCTAGTAACAACAAGCAAATGACGATGCTTTCTTTCTGCAATACCATTTTGTTGGGAAGTATAGGCACATGATGTTTGATGAATAATTCCCTTGGTTGAAAAATAATTGGATAGACTATTAGTACAAAATTCCAAGGCATCATCAGTTCTCACGATTTTCACAGAAGCAGAAAATACATTTTGTACTTCGGTCAAGAATTTTTTGATAACTTCTCCAGCTTCATATTTATTCTTTAATAAAAAGATCCAAGACAGACGAGAGAAATCATCAACAATGACTAAATAAAACCATTGCCATTGGTGATCAGGAACACGTCTGAGACTCCAAATATCTAAATGAAACAACTCAAAAATGGAGCTACTGCTCCGATTTCGACGTCTGGGAAAGGCAGAACGATGATGCTTTCTCAACTGACATGCCTCACATTGAAAGGATGTGTGAGGCGAGATCTGAGGCAGACTAACTACGACACCATTTCTGGAGAGGGAGATGACCAAAGCGCATGTGCCACATAAATGGTGAGGTAGGTCCAACATATAGTGAGGTGATTCTGGCATAGTGAGTTCGAATTAGGCGATAGAGGCTGTCCTGCTCACAATCACACCCAATCACCTTGCTCGTAATGATGTCCTGAAAAACACAAGAAGATGGGTAAAAAATGGCTCGACAATGTAAATCCTTCGTAATCTGACTAATGGACAGCAAATTCACAGAGAAGTCAGGTGCATGTAATCCATTCTGTAGATGCATAGAGGGTGTCAAACTAATCTTCCCCTGTCCAGTAATTGGGGAATGAGTCCCATCCGCAATAATCATAGTCCGTCCGGGAGGAACTTGCCCGTAGGCTGTAAGTTGACCCCTGTCTCCACACAAATGATTTGTGGCACCAGAGTCCATAATCCATTCTATATTATCAGGTCTATTACTGCTAGTGAATGCATAAGTGCTACCTGAGGTACTAGAGGAGGCTGAAGCAACTACATCTGAATGACTCCTAGGGGCTGACGAAGATGTCACAGAACTTGACGGAAGTATAATGCCCCTTAATCGTAATACAAGATCCTCAAAGCGTTGATCGAAATAAGCTGCTGGAGGCTCAATCTGTTCGGCCACTCGAGCAGAGGCATGAAATCCATGCTTAGAGCAGCATGTGCCTTCGGTATGTCCTGAACGATGGCAGAAAGTGCAGGGCTGATGAACACAACCTACTCTTCCTCTAAGTCCTCGTCCACGAAACTGAGAAGAGCCTCCTCGACCTTGGGAGGCAACCATCGCTGAAGAGGTCTGACTGGAAGTGGGAGATGGAACTGTGATCCCGCCGAGTCTATGAAAGGCTTCCTCAATTGGAGGAATGGTAGAGTCTGCCAAAATCTGCGAACATGCCGCCTCATAAGGGCTGTCAGAAAGACACCAACCATGGTGGCATTTCGATAGGTCTTCTGCTGCTCAGGGGTTGATGTCAGAGGCATGAAACTATAAAGCTTCTCAAATATCCCCTGCAAGGATGTATGTAGCGAGTGAAGAGGATGTCCATTCTGCTTGACCGTAAATATATCATGTTGGATTTGTAGAATCATTGTCTCATTCCTCGCCTATAAATAAGTGGCAGCGAGAATTTCCCACTTCGTCTTGGCTGTGGACTGATGAAGTATATCATTGGCGATCTCTAATGCCAATGTTCCTGAGAGCCACACCTCGGCAAACGCATCATCCACCTCCCATGAGGCATTAACTCCAGTTTTCTCGGCTGGTTCTTTTTCAGTAAGAATGTATTTCTTACCGGTAGATTTCATCATAGTCATGAACTGCATAGCTACTCACAGTTCATAGTGACCCATCCATCTTTACTATAGGCGCAAGACCTCTGAATGCGCCTATGGAGGGAACGTCAACCTTGCTTTCTTACGTGATGGCTCGAGAAGACTAGGGATGAGGACTAGACACGGGCTTGTCTACACGGATATAGAGAGATATGGTTGCATGTGTAGACTCATGCAACCAATCTCATCAAAGACAAGGACATCGACATTGACGTTCAGCCCGTGCTAAGGTTCCGGCGAGCAGCTACAAGATGCCTAGGCGTTTCGGAGCTTCAGTCTAGGATCGTCGCTTTGATACCATGTTGGGAAAAGCAAAAGAGATGTTTATTCAGAGAACCCTAGGCTCTCTTGTATAGGAGAGTACCCACTTAATGGTCTAGTGGTAGTACAATGTGTCTACCACACAAAAGACCAGGGTTCAAATCCCACTCTTGCAGGGGTTGCGTTAGGTATTCGACAACCAACGTAAAAAATAATCGAATTTTCAACATGTATTTGAGCAAGAATCCATGTAGCGACCCTACTTATATTGGGAGAAAGATTAGTACATACTATTCATAAGAACCTGGAATTAAGAAATAAGAGATAGTATGGTAACAGGAAATAAATAGGAAATAAATACCGTAAACTAATATATCTCTACAATCTCGTAGAGAAATATGGGTGGCGAATGTTTCATCCCCTTGGAGAAAAGTTGTACATGTGTAATGTATCATATAGGTAAAAAAAGCTTGGTAATATCAGTTTAATGTGACCAAAATTTTTTTCTATTGTATCTTGTTGGTGTTATAGCTTAATATCAGCTTATGGGGGCTAGGAACTCCATTGGTTTGATAATTGCCTCATAAATGCTGGCTTCTTTTGATGCTATGAGCAATCAGGCTTTGATGTTATATTAAAATTGTTAACATCTCTGCAGTATCTGAGATGAATTGACGTGGGGAGATCAAACCAAAATTGTTCGAAAATTTTAAACCCAGTTATATGTTAATGTCCTCGGCAAGGGGATGTCAGGCTCTCTAGAGGTACATATTGACCTTAATTTACTAGACTTTCTAACATATTTTGACTTGTCATCACATGTTACCATTCTATCTATTAGTTTAAGGAGGATTAAGATATTGTTTGCATCAAGTGATTTTTGGTGCGATTTTTCAGCATCTGGATACATGTAATAACCCTTTTAACTTGTCTTACCCTTTTAACTTGTCTTCCTTGAAGTAAACATGATATATCTAATCTATTTTCTGTAGCTAAACACGCATTCTGTTTCAAATTCAAGGTGTTTGTGAATATTTTTGGGAAGACATTGCTTGCTTCTTATATGTATATAAGAAAGCATAATTAGGGGCTCATAGTCTCTTTCTTTGTGGTCTTTTCTAAAAATAATGGATGGATGAAGTAAACAATTCAGTTCACAAAATCATTCCTAGAAAACATATTCTGAAATTATCATCTTTGCATCCATTGAAGGAATTAAAAGATAGTTTTATTGCATTGTGTTCATTCGGCTGTAACTAGTCAATTTTACTGTTCTGTACGTTGACTCTATGCATTTTGTTAGGCATCATTCCAAACATAATTAATTTTCGTAGACAAAACAGCTTTTGGTGACCTGCTAACTGCAACCATTTTGATTCTAATAATGGAACAAATTTGTAGCCTCATCGTCTGTCAAGTAGTCCTTTCAGTATTTTTTTGTGCATGACGCATGGATGCGGATGGATGAACGAGGTTTTGGCCAAAGTTGAACTGCATTTCTAGTTTGGTCCTTATGTATGCATAAATGGCATCATCTATGTCCATAAATTATGCCTAATTAATTGTCATCTTTTTAACTCTTTGAGCTATCTGTTTTCATTTCTTCTTAATCAGTTTAGAATACATCCTATATAGTTGGGTTTAACTAGATATTCCTGCTACTTTATAGTACATGTTACGCCAATCATATATGGTAAGTTAGAGATCTTTGTAATTAGTGTGTATCCTATATCTACATCATCTGATTAATATTTTCTTTGAATTGGCTTGATCATTTGATATTAATAATGTAAATTAGAAACTAACAGCACTTTTTTGTGCTATGTTATGTCACCTTATGCTTTAAAACATATCATTTGATGTTTGATTTATACATCATTTCATTATTAAAGGAACTGTAGAATGGCGTGCTCATTCACATTTATGAATGCACATTCAACATTAGTGGCCTGCATCGATGTTACCTTTGCCTTTACCTCACTTCAAAATAATGCTGCTTGTGTTTTAACACTTATGTAACTTTCTGTATTATTCGACTATTTTCCTCTTGGTATCTAGTGTCTATGTTAACGTAGTGAACTATTAGAGTTGTTTTTGTTAACCAGTTGTGTTCTTTATGGAAGTTGTTTTCTTGGGAAACTTGAGCTGAGGTTCATTTCCAACTTGTTATCTTCTTCTTGCATCCTATCTTTTTTCCAGATAATTCTATTTCACACTTCAATAATGATGTCCTCCCAAACTCTAAACCATAAACTCAAACCATCCCAGTACTGTATTGAGGAGTTAAGAATACAAATTATTGATTTCAAAATAAAAATGCCTTATTCTGTTCGTAGTCTAAGCCTTGTTTTGAGCCAGGAGAAATCAGCTGGAGGCTTCGGATTCATGCTGCTGACCCCATTCATATGGGGATTGTTTTTGTTTATTTTCGACATGTTTGAATCGTTCCATCATAAGCAGTGCTTAACATTGGAAGTTCTGCTAGTTTCGTTTTTGTTGCCATCTAAAATTGCAAACGGGCATTTTAATTCATTGATGGCTGTTGAGGTTGCTAACTGAACAATAGTCAACAGTATTTCATAATACTACATTCACCGGTGATTCTTATCTGTCATTCTTTAAAAAAATCTTATCACAAGCTTGCCGAAACCGACCAGAATTTCGTGGGCATTTCAGAAGATCTATTTTTTTTACCATTACTCCTTCCTGTTCAAAAGTTCATCAAAATTGATCCGTATTTTGTAGATGCTTCAGGAGCTGGTGATCTCAGTCTCTACATTTATTATATATTAGATCTCTTAAAGTTACACTTTTCTTACACCTTGACCTGTCTAACATCTGCTGGCCAATGTTCAGAAGATCTGCAGATTTAAAGGGCAATTAACATGTGGTGGGGGACCAATATGTGGGTAAGTATTGTATCTACTTGCAGCTAGCAGTTTCCCTGACAGTATATATGCATGTTTTTACGATATTTTTAATCCAAAACATAAGTGCAAGAGGACACCACATAATATTTAGTAAGGATGATCAACTCCGCTTGGAGAGGCAGACATCAGCTACGGTTGTTTGAGCATTCTGCACAAATGACTGTTTTGAGAAGTGTATGTTTGGAAGGTTTGGAGGCGGCTTGTCATATGCTAGTCTTGGTGTTGATTCGTGTTTTTACACAGTGCAAGGATGCGATTTCTTGAGCTTTTGTACTTTATCTATGTTTTTGGCAATGTTTTATGGAAGATTTTTTACACGGATAGTTACTATATGTCCTTTTGAAGTGGAAGGGTTGGGTTCCTTGATCGATGAAGAAAGGACGGGTGGAGGGAGCTGGTTAACAGCGAGAATGGAAGAAGCAAGGTTAGATCGAGGAGCACACTAAGCTGATAAAGGGGGTAGAATAAATGGAGGGATGATTGGAGTGGAGGGTTTAAGAGGAGAAAAAAAATCAAGGGTAAATTACAAAAAAGGGATTGATCTTTACATGCATTCCCAAATGAGGGACTGAACTTTAGATTGTAACAAACAAGGGACTCATCTTTAATTTAACGGTGAAGGCCCCGACGCCGTCAATGGATTACTCAATTTATGATGTAGATGGACGATTATACCCATGCCTGTTACCTCTTTGCTTCTTCTTCCCCACATAACACACCACTCGACACCTTCTCTCTCTCTCTCTCTCTCTCTCTCTCTCTCTCTCTCTTCATGGGGAACAACTTTGGTAAGCCCGTCGAATGCATGTCCAGGAACACAAGATCCGATTGCATGCGATGATGGTGCCAGTGCCGGCAAGACTTAGCGGTTGTGTCCGACCCTTACACGGTTGCTGCGACGAGGACCTCGGGCACTCCTTTTGCTACGTATGACCCGACCCGACACGTCTCTCCTCCTCCAAAGTCCACAGCCACGAAAATATCCCCACCACCACCACCTTCCGCACCATCTCTGACGCCTCCTCCAGCGCCAATACCTCCATCGTTCCTTTCTCCACCTTCTCCCTCTTCCCCACCTTAGTCGTCGCCGCCTTCGATTGCACCCACTCCTTCTCTGTCCCCCTCCAGCCCATGCCTCACCACCTCTCCGGTCCCATCCCTGTTGATCAGGGCTTCTTATCTGATTTGATCGAGCAAGTTTCATGTTTGGACCCATCGACCCACATGTTGAAATATTCTTCGGTTCGATCTCGCGTGGGCATAAGGTTGTGTCTTTATCATCCATGGAGCTCCTGGAATCGACGAAGAATTGCCCAACCACGAGCACCATCAACAGTAGCACAAAACTCGCTGGCAGTGGCCGGAGCGATGCAACAGAGGAGCATAGCCTTAGTGAGGAAGGCAGGAGAGGGCACGTTCTTGTGATGGTGATGAAGGGGGAGGACGTGTTCTCCTTGAACGTGGATGATAGGGAGCGATCATGGCGAGGAAGGTAGAAGAGGTCGACGACTCGGAGAGTATCGTGGAGGGTGTGGCTCTATAGCTTACGGTGGATCACAACACCAATGATAAGGTCGGTTTTAGGTGATTCAGATCACTACCCATAAATCAAAATCTGATTTCGATTACTTCCCTCACTTGTTTCTTCAATGTCTTTTGAAAAAAATCTGAGATTTAATTTGAGTGGGATTTGGTGGCACAAGAGAACTACACAATTAGGTAGGAACATCTAGATGATCTATGCATGTTCGTCGAGAGGTCCGAGAGGCTCCGGGACATCGTGTGCCTCCTCTACGCCGCCACCACGGCATCCAAGAAGAGCATGGACATGCACGTTCCACCATGGAGGAGGAGGGAGTACGTGTAGGCGAAGTGGCTGGGGCACAGTTGGCATTGACGAGGGCGGCAACCGTCATGGCGGGAGAAACCCGAAGGTTCTTCTATTCGTGTGACAAAGGGAATAGGCAGGGGTATACTTGTCCATTTACATCATAAATTGAGTACTCCATTGACGGCGTTGGGGCCTCCACCATTAAATTAAAGATGAGTTCCTTATTTGTTACAATCTAAAGTTCAGTCCCTCATTTGGAAATACATGTAAAGATCAGTCCCTTTTTTGTAATTTACCCAAAAATCAATGTGAAGGAGAGGTCAACTGTGATGGAGGCCATATATATAGAGCTTGTATCATCCGAGAGACATGCTTCTTCACTAAAGGCGCAACACTGCTTTAAAAGACACTGTTTAATGTCTGATGGAGTTGCTGTGAGTACAGAGGAGCTTTGGAGGTGGTCTAGTTTGGAGTGAATCTCAGGCAATATATACAGCGATACTTGTTGCATGGAAGGGTGGTGTAAGTTGGAGAGGTGGGAACTTAACAGAGTCATCAAGGATTGGAAGCATAGTTGACAGATGATGCGGATGAATGGTTGACAATCTGTCCACTATTCTTCATGCATGGTCTGCAGTGGAACGACATGGGGAAGAGAGATACGATTAGAAGGCTTGGTGGATGACATTGGTGATGAGGAAGAAGAGATCACAATCTTTCAAAAAAAGAAATTAGAAAATGAAATAAAATGTTGATCATGGTTCGATGGAGTTGGTGATTTGATATTGTCATAGTACCGGATCGAGAAACTGACCTTCACTCATCGTATGGAAGATATGTTGACATGATGGATGAAGTTTGTCATATCGTGGGATTGATGAGGGATGGCTATGATATCAAATGGTGCATCTGTGAATTTTAAAGGGGAAAGATTGGGTGTGAGAAGGGAAGAAATTGAATGAGTGAGAGGTAGAGCATGCTATGTTGCATGAAGAGGATGAAGAAAAGGCGTGAGAGGGTTTAGAGGTTTTCAGGAGGGGATTGGAGGTGAGGGGACAAGCTAAGCTGCGTGAGGGGAAGAATGAAGGGGAGGATTGTCGTGTTTAAGAGGAAAAATAATTCAGAAGTGGATATCAAATTCAAAGATAAACGTATATAGCGAGCCAATACCATTTAAGAGACCCTCTTCTCAAAAGGCACACACCTTCTCTAAAAGACACTTCCAAAGGACACATCCCTTGTATTTACGATCAGAAATCAACAATAGCTGAAAATGACGAAGCCTTCTCCCATTATAAGCAGGGTTGACTACATCGATTCTTAATCAAATCCATGTTGAAAGATTCGACTATTTTTTATGCTAGTTGTCGACTACTTAACACAACTCCCACAATTGTGGATTTAAATCTTGATCTTTTGGGTGATAGGCCCACTGCATTATCGCCAGACCATTTAAGTGGGTACTATTTACATATTGAAATAATGAAAAAATAACTAAACAAAAAACTAGAAAGAATTAAATTTAGATGTATGATATGGCTCAAAAGGAAGTTATTCAACGGTGAAAAAATTTTGGTGCTGGAAATTTGTGGTGGACCAGAATTTGGAAGGTGGAAAAAGATAAACACGATGAAAGCGAAGGATTTGGAGAAAGAAAAATCATGAAGATCGCGTGAGGGAGGAGAGAGAAATGGGAGAGAGATAATTGGAATAACTCTCAATTTGATTCAACTTCAACTTCAACTATTTTTTTTCCAAAAACAAAGATTACCATCCCCTTTAGATAGGAGTTGTGGGATTACACAAACAAAAATAAAAGAAAATTTTGAATACTAATTTATCTTGACTCTAAATAGTCTTTAACTAGCTAACTAGTTGATCTAATTAACTAATTAATTGAAGATCGTTGATTTAAAATAAAATAAAATTATGTCTCAATTAATTGTAAATAAAAATGTTTTGATTCTAATTTAATTATAGTGTAATTAACGGACACAAAAAATCTAATTGGATAAAATTGAATGGATAAATGTTCAAAATTTGTCTTAATTTACTGTTCCACGTTGCATCGACTATCTGTTGCTTCGAAAAACTCATCTCTTGATGAGTGGCATGATTTTCAAGTGCGGTATCAGAGAAGGCTTGTTGATTTCGTTGAGTAATTTGTTCCAATTTCGTAATTTTGTTACTCGATTCAACATTACGTTTGTAATTATATTCAATTGGAAGGCATGGCTGCAATATTTCCATCCCTTCACTTGAATATATTCCTCTTTCTCTACCTTGTTCCACTTTAACCTTTTGGTAAATAGCTTTTGCTGATGGGCCCTATTAAAAAAATCCCAAAAGATAATTTTACCCCATCTTTTGTGGGATTTGTGGGGCACGATTGGAGTTGGAGAACTCTAGTAAACCCTTGTTAGGGTTCCAACTTTTCCCCAACGATTCCACAATTAATCTAGAGATGGGCGGCACATCCTTCGCGTGGGATGGGGGCTGGGTTTCTCGAGAATCAAGAGTCTGAGGCAGTGCGTGTAGTGGTGGTGGTCATATGCGGGGTGACGATGATGTTCGAGCTTGGGGCTAGCCGGTAGTGTGGAATCGATTGGGGGCATGCGGGCGATCTGGGTCAGGAAACTGGTCAGGGGTTTTTCGTAGGAGCGAAGTGGGACTTGAGAGAGGGACCAAGAGGATGGGTTTTGGTAGTCGTTGGGGTGGTGGTGATTCGGTTGGGGTCGGGGTTGGGAGTAACGTTGGGGGGTGGTTGAAGACTTGGCTAATAGTAAGGTTGTAGGAATCGTGGTGCATGTGGAGATGTTGTTGCAACTGGGGTTAACCTTGGTGGGGGTATGGGTTCGATGAGAGGAGGTGGTATGGTGAGGGGCTAACAGGGGTGTTTTTGCGTCGCAGAAGGTTGGTGGTGGTGGTACGCCCACAACTGGTGGTGTGGGTGGAGGTATGGTTGTCGATGGTGTCGAAGATGAGGGTGAGGGTGGCTTAGAGACCTCATGGACAATGACTTTGGGTGGCTGGACAATAGTTTTGGAAGGCTTTGAAGGTGGTAACAGATCTGGAGCCAGCATCGACATCAGTGGCATCAACGTTAGGGAAGGGAGATGAGGTTTGAGAACCTCGTGGACATCGACTTTGGGTATTGTAATGTCACAGATGGTGGTGGAGTCGACCCAATGACGTTCAGGTTCTAGTAATCCACAACGAGCTTCTGTAGATCTGTCTGAAATTGGCGCATTATAGACATGAACTTTTCATCCTCCGCACGTTATGCATGGTTCCTTGCACGAACATCTTTTGATCGATAACTCAAATATTTTGACGGATTGTCAGATCATGAGGACGATCTGTTGGCCATGCTCAGATATCAATTAATGCAATGGTGAAAAATAATTTTGGGGGTGAAACTTTGTGGTGGGGAAGAATTTTGAGGGTGAAAGAAGAGAAATTCCTTGAAAGCGATGGATTTGGTGAAATAAGAATAAATGAGTCCGCATGGAGGGAGAAGAGATAAAGGAGAGAGATAATAAGAATATTTCTCAATTTGATTCAACTTCAACTGAAACTTTTTTTTCTAAAAACGAAGGCTACCATCCCCTTTGTATATGAGGGATGGGATTACACAAATAGAGATAAAATAAATTAAAATACTAGCTTATCCTAATTGACTCTAAATAGATTCTAACCAACTAATTAGTTGATGTAATTGACTAATTAATTGGAGATCACTTGTGATCTCGTTATTTAAAATTGTGAAGCCTTTTTCCACTTTAAGTAGGGTTGGCTACATGGATTCTTTCTCAAATCCATGTTCAAAGATACGACTATTTTTTACGTCAGATGTCAGCTACCTAATGCAACACGGACAAGGGGGGATTTGAACGCTAGCATTTTGGGTGGTAGACACATTGCACTACTGCCAGACCATGTAGTGGGTGATCTCGGTATTTAAAAAGAAATAAATTTGCAACGACTCAATTAGCCGTAAATAAATATAACTTGACTCTATTTAATTAGAGTCTAATTAATGGACAGAAAAATCTAATCGGATGAATGTTCAAAATTACCCTAATTTGTTGTTCCACGCTTATATATTTATATAATATCTATTTAGAAGTTGTGACAACTTCATAACTCGTTATATATTTTTCTTATGAAAAATAGGATTTTTACACCACGAATCTTAGAAACTTTGTCAATTATCCTACACCCTGTAAACATCAAAATTGGGAGAGGAATCATAAAAGCTGTGCAAGTTGACACTAAGGTGGAAATCTCACCTTAGTATCGAATGGTGCATGCAAAGTTAGAAGGACTTACATCGCTTCCTAGCTCTCTTAATGGGGGATGCAAAACTATATTGAAATATTTACACTATATGCATGATATGCAAAAATAATGAAATCACCCTAAACATGAATTGCTATTTATCATGAATAACTCGATGCTAATTATCTAGAAAAGAGACCCAAAAGTCTGGTCTTGGAGACTCCTCGATGTTTGCCACAACATATCCTGCTAGTGAGCCTCTCATGACGCTCGATCTCAAATTTAAATAATCAATAATTATATATTTGACTAAATCCAAGCGTAAGTATGTATAGGCACATGCTTCTTGATTAAGATATGAACCTTGCTACTGAATCAAGCAACCCTAATTTCTTTGGACTCAATCACATAAAACAAAGAAAACGAAGGCAAAAAGCTCAAAATGCAAGAAACAAATAAAAAGAAAGGAGATGAAAACAACGAAAAGCCGATGAGGCCCCTTGGTGAACAATCACCTAGGCAGTGGACCTTGTGAAATATAGTGTCCAACTGTCCAGTCATGAATTATTACAAACTAATATTTAAAATAAAATAAACACCATCTCTTCAAATAAAAGAAAAAGCTAAACTAGAAGCCATGCTCTTCTTCCTCTCTATGCCTCTCTCTCTTGCTCTCTCCAATCAGCCTATGGAGAAAAGGCTGATATCCTCATCATTCAGGTGCACCGACTTCCTAAGAAGTTGCCTTCGTCACTCGGTCCCTCGTAAGAAAGTCAACAAAGACATGTCAGAAGCAACTCAAACAATTATTTATACAGAGAAGTAAATAGAAATAATTATGAAATTAAATACGTGCCATAAATCTATCCTAGGCATTGCTCCCTAGAAATGGTTCCGTTTGATTAACCAGAAGAACACGAGTCAATCAATGTGGTCTCACAAGGCGAGGCCAACAATGTTGCTGAGGAGACCGGACACGAGACTCTGGTTAAATCAACAATCAACCTACAATAATATAATAATGAAAGGCAATTCAAAGAGATGGGTCGAAATTTATTATAAAACCCTGCTAATAAAACTGTATAGTGCAAGTATGGTAGGGTGCCGAACACAGGGAGCTACGAGGGATGGGCAAATAATGATTGAATACAAGGAAGAAACAACAACTTTTACTGTACTTTTCAGTTTTTTAATGGTTTTGTGGGTTTCTAATATATATTACTTTTAAATTTATAATTTTTATTTTTTTTATAATTTTTTTGATTTTTATTTTTTTTCTTTTCAATATATAATAAGTATGTATATAACTCTCTATATAATAATAAGTATAATATAAGATTTATATAAACATAATATATATAATAAACAAAAATTAGAAAATACAAAGAGGAACAATCCTTTTTATTTTTTTAAAGGGTGTAAAAATATTTATAAAGTTATATACAATGATTAAAGTAGTATAAAATATGTATACATATATATATTATACATATAGGTTAATATATTTACGAATATAACTATAAATATTTAAAATTCACAAAATAAAATATTTTGTGATTTTTAAATATTCCTTTATTTTTGGTGATTTTTTAGGGGTTTTAGATAATTTTTATATATTTTTAGAATTCAAACCACTCAAAATCTGGGAGTTAATAAATAGGCTGAAAGTTTTAAGGCTTTAAAAATACATAAATACTCCAAAATTTCTTAAAACTATTTTTAATATAACTAATATGTATATATTAAAATATAAAGTAGAAAACTATTTTTTTTTGTATTTTTGAAAATATTTTATAATTTTTTAGGTTAGAGAGGGTTTCAATTTTTAGGATTTTCTTTTGCTATTTTTTGTGATTTTTAGTCTATTGCATAACTTTGGAGCATGGTAGCTATTTAATCCAAAATGAAATACATAAATAAATTAAATAAGCTGACATGGGTATTTTTGCAATTAAAAATAAAGTCAGAGGCTACTTGCAAACTATCCCAAAGTTTTGAACTTAATATACAAATTTTAATATTAAATCCTAGATATACAAATCCAGAGGGGCCTAGATGCAAATACCCAACTCACGTGGGATGCCACGAGAGTTGACGTGGCACTAGAACTAGATGCAATATACAGGAACCTTGGAGGTCCAATTGTAATTTTTACACAAAAATTATAATGTGCTAAAATATTTATATGGCTAAATATTAAAGTTACAAAAATGTGGGGGTTACTTAATAAATTACCCCTTTTACTTATGCGCTATCGGAGGGCGAGTGCGACCACGTGGATGGATGAGCGCTCTTAGTTGCATACCGCTTCATTTGAAATCAAGGGCCCATATTATATCTGTGCCTTGAGTTTGATCCGACAGCCTGGGAGGACGGATGGAAGAACACTGAAGAACTCTCCATCGACGAGCTGGAATCGTGGATCCTTGTCGCTTCCGGCCTCCTCCTTCCTTTCTGAAAAAGCTCTCATCTTTCTTGGGATCCTTATGTGTCCGATAGGCATCTTTTCGAAGTCCGGGGCTCAGTTAATGAGCCCTAGAGGTCAGCTGACCTAGAGCTCCTGTTCAGATCTTTGGGTGGAGCTCAAGATGGTCTTATCTGTCGCGGTCCTGCACCAAAATCTTAAGGGAGTTGAGGGTTCTCCCTTCGACCCTATATTAAAGCCGCTGAAGCACGAGATGAATGGAATAGAAGGAGCTCTAGTAAAGGTGGTGGAGGGAGCTCCGACGAAGTGATTCCTTGAAGGAGTCACTGGGAAAACATGGGGATATGATGTAGAAACATCAGGGGAATTGATGGAGGTGGAATGGAGTCAACACATGGTACAGATAGTACGAATTTGTTGTTGGAGTTGAGAGCTCCTACGATTTTGATTTTGAAAATTAAGATACGTGCGTGATTAAAAGATGGAACTAAAACCTATTTTACACTAAGGAAAATAAATGCGAAAATTAAGGATGTACCTAGCAGCTTGACGAACTTGGGAATCTTGGAGCAGAAAAGGTTGCTGGAGACGAAGGTCAGTGGATATGGATCTGGCTCTCCTCCACCTTATTCGTTCCACAAATGGGCGGAGTCATTCCTGTTGTCACCAGGGAGTCAATGGTGAGGTCAAATGTGGGTTATGATGGGAAAGATGGATCAAAATGGAAAAAGTTGCCATCCTTATTTATTTATAGGTTGGCGAGGGGCAAAATTGGTGGAAAGGATTGGGAAATCGAGGACGGTGGTTGGTGGAGGCTAAGGTATGGGAAAAGGCGACTGATTACAAGACTGCAAAAAGTGGAGGGTCTCGAGAGATATGGAGGTGTGGAGCAGCCGTGGGAAAATGGAGAAGGAAGGAAACTCATGTAGAGGAGAAGGACAGTTGACCTAGGTGATGAATCTCGTATTGATCATGCTAAAATTGATCAATTAGGCTCTGTTCCTCATAATTCATTTGCATTTAATAATTAATAGAGCATCATTAGCATCCATACATGTGATTAATATTTGCATCTCATCATGCATAATTGCATTAAAAATCCAAAGTGTAAATTGGCCTAAAAGCGGCTAACTTCCACAGTTTTTAATTAGTTCATCCTAACTTCGATTAACCCCAAACCTCCGTTGTGTATATATTACTAACAAGAATAAATAAAAAATACAAAAAATTACTAACTTAAATAAGTGTCAAATAAACTCAAAACCAAATTTCACATCTAACGGGCTGAAATGCACATATCTCCCTCATACAGCGTCCGATTTTGGTCTATTCACTATTAAAGTACTCCATTTTCAAATACCTTCAAAACAAGACTAATTTCATAAAATTCAGAGTTCATATGTGAAAGTTGGGTTTTGGGCCTTTTTTGAGCATTTTAACTTTTTACTATTTTTGACCTAAGTTTTTATGTACCTAATTAACCCTTTTAATTTTAATTTTTCTTCATTTGTGTTCTTTGATGAAAGTTTTAATAAGAAACACAAAAATCTAGATTTTTATCAAGACGGAAATCAAAGAAACTGACTGAGTCCAAGCATCTGTTGTAAGTCTGTACAAAAGTTGCGTGTTTCGTACTTCTATTTTATTTCCTTATTTTCTTATTTATTAAAAATCCAAGAAAAATTATATTAGCATGTAATTAATTTTCTCAAAATTTAGCTTAGTTTTTCTAGATTTTTTATCCTCTTTTAAAACCACCAAAAAATTTTCAAAATCTCAAAAAGCCGGTTTCCTGTACACTTGGACACCACCAAAAATACCACTTCACACAAGTGATCTTTTTTGCTCCTAGGTCCTTCATGAAAGTTATAGATCTCGTCGAGATGAACAACTTTCGTGAAGGAAATTTTTCGATCTGAGATCTTCTTCTATTTCTTTTATAATTTACTTCTTTATTTTTGAATTTTTTTGGGGTGACACGTGGCATCCCCTAGGCGTGCCATGTGTCACCCCACCTATTCTCTCTCTCCAGCAGCCCAGGTCACGTGCCGTGCACATGACCTCTCCTCCTCCCTGGTCACGCGCGAGGCACGTGACCTGTCTCTCCCTCTCCTTCCTTGCCGTTGCGCCGTTCCTCCTCCTATAACGTCGCCACCCTCCTCGCCGCAGCCATTGCCCGCTTCCATCATAACTCCACCCGCTTCTCATCGTAAGAACTGCATGTGTGTAACGCCTCCTCTCCTATAAATTCCATCGCTAATGCACCCGGCAAGCCATCCGCCAATCGCAAGGTTAGGAGCTGGCGACAATCCGTAGCTGGTGACAGTAGCTGCGCCACCTCCTAGTTAGCTACCTCTTCCTTTCCTCGGGCGAGATCTGGTGAAGAGTAACCTTCGTCGTCGCAAGCTTCGCACGAAGCTCGCTCCTTCTCCAGCCAACCGCTCCATCGAGCGTGGATCTGAAGCCATTGCTTCAACTACCGGCAAAACACCACAGGTCCGCCTCCTCCGTCCCGACGATCGCTGCACATCGCCATGCGCATACAGCTGCTGCTCCGCCATGCGCCCGCGCCACCAGCATCCGTCGTCCACCTCCTGTGGAGTTGCTGACCACCTCGACCAACGCCGCCCCATCTCCTCTCATTGCAACAACGCCTAGAGCCTCCGCGCTTCGCCAACCGCTCGCCACCTTCACCACCATTGGATCGAGGGATCCAACAGTTCGTGCTGCGCCACATCCCCCAACCGAGCCTCAATCCAAGCTACGAGGCTCGGGTCACCTAGAGCCCTCAACAGCTGCCACATGGAGGCTCTGGACCGCACCTCAACCTTCGCCCCCGAGTCTCTGCTTCAACTACCAAGACACAGCCTCGCGCATCCAAACCTCTCGCTAGAAGCCACGCCTAGGCTCTGTTCCCGAGCTTGAGCTACATTGCTCGAACCTATGGAGCATGAGTGTTGTACGTGTTTTTATGGACATATTGCATCTGTACCCCCGCATAATTTTGAAACTACAGAAGAGCCCTCGCCGCCAATGTCACGTGCCACACATGAGATATACAGGGAAAAATGCATCTGAGTTCGGCAGAGTTTTATGAATTGCAGATAAGTCTCCTAAGGACCCATATGAAGGAAAAATAATTATTTTATTTCCATTTTAGTCCCCGCAATTTCAACGTAGCATATCTTTTGCATCCGAACTCTGATTTTAGCGCATAATATGTCATTTTGAAGCTATTTTCATGATATATCATTTGGCATAATTTGTGGACAGCTCTGAGGTTACTTATCGAGACTTATTATTTGAGAATCTATTCTAATCCTACATGCTAAATTTTGACATATTTGTGCCTTATTGAGAAATTCACGATTTGTTTTGCAGGGATTTGATCGAGGATCTGATGGTTTTGAATTAGCATATGAGGAATTAATTTTTGCAGAGGCTAAATCGAGGAGATTGATTAGATTTATTGATCACTATTTTGTGACTTGCTGTGGATCGATTTGAGAAGAATTAGATTTAATTCTTGATATTTGCTGCAAATTTTCTTGAGAATAAATTAGAAATATTTTAAAGATAGAATCATTGCATGATTAATCATATATCTATTTGGATTCTCACCTACGTCTGGATTAAATTGATTATATTTCTTGGAAACTTTTATTCGATCTGTGATAATTTTTTAAGGATTAACTGATGAATTTCTTTGAGGATCGATTTTTATAAATCACAGATCCTGCGCTTTTCCCTCTGTTTAGTTTATTTTCGTTTGCATCAGCATATTTTCTCCTTATTTCCGACACAGAAATTAATCAAACAATTTAATTAATTATTTAAACTAATTTAGAATCATGCAACTAAAAATCACCGTTCCATGTGTTCGACCTTGGTAGAATTGCCAAGTAAAAATACTCTACAACATTCAAAGATTGTGGTTTTGACTGAACTAAATTTGTCTCCTATACTATGACAATTATCTATTCTTAAAGAGGAAAATTTGACGTTCATCAAATGGCACCGTTGCCGGGGAATGACTAATTTTTAGGGTTTTAAATTATTTTCTACAATTGATTTATGTGAAACTATCTTCTATGTTAATTTTTTTTGCATTTTATTTTGCATCTTTATCCCACTTCTGATACTAACCACATCCTCTCTCTTTGCAGATAAATCGTAGAAAATTTTTTGGATACAAATCATGGATCCGCAACTAAGAAGACTGGATTTATTTTTGTGAGAGAGAGTAGTCTTGATTTAATTTCCTGCATTATTCTTAGGGTCCTCTCTCTGAACCTTTGTAATAATTTAGACTGAACTTCTCTGTAGTGTGTCGGGTATGTTTCAACCATTCTGTGTGGTTGGGACCCGACTTGAGTGGCGTAGGAATTAGGCACATATACGTTTATTTATTACTCTTGATTGTGCTCGTAGTTTTTAGATCACACTTTCACTAATTATACACACTATAGATCGCTCAATAATTAGCCAAATTGAAATCAATTCTTCCTGCTAATAGAACTATTTGCTTAGACATTTTTATCCGTGCTATTTATTTAGTGTAATTTTAAATTCTTGTATTGCATCTCGCATAAAGAACACGATGAATCACTGCAAGTCTTCTTCTTAAGCATGCATCATTGATTCATGCTTGCATTGGATTTTTCGATTCTCCTCCTCAGTTTTTCAATTTAGGAATTAAAGGAATTGGGACTGCTTGCTAGGCGTGAATTTTCGTGCTCAAATAAACTTCAGTGATAGCCTTAATCTAAAACTGGGACTACTAATCAAGGTGACTGTAAATAAATTTGACATAAAATCAACCCACTTATGTGGAGATTAACCCATTCATTGTTTGTAAGGACCATAACGCAAACTTAGGACAAAGCCAAAACTGAAAATTTTCACCT
Source organism: Ottelia alismoides (assembly GCA_037367405.1). Classification (NCBI taxonomy): domain Eukaryota; kingdom Viridiplantae; phylum Streptophyta; class Magnoliopsida; order Alismatales; family Hydrocharitaceae; genus Ottelia; species Ottelia alismoides. The sequence continues at coordinate 137,696 of JAZKJV010006696.1, read as the reverse complement.
AGTATTTTTTAAAAATAATTAGCTACTTTTCAGTGAGGGTTTAGGGTAGCCGTTTTACGGTTCGACTTCCCTTAGCAGAGTAGGTGGTTTAGAGGACACTGCGGAAGGCTCCGTCCTCAAGTAACACGGGTAGCCATTTAAACGGTCCGTACTTACACCTATACTGGCTGAAAGTAGGTGCAACTAGTTGTATGAACTCGGGACAATCTTTGTGAAACATTTTGGTACCTAATAGCTCCGCTTAATTTTCAAGATTGTTTGTCATTAAATTAAAATTGAAAAGATAAGCGGCCTAACGTGCCTTCACTAGTGTTGAGTGGGTGAACTTGAGAATTTGATTGTGTTTGCTTTGTGTAAGCGTTCTTGTGAAGACTCTCTTCTCGAACCCTCTTGGTTGTAGGTTCATCTCTTTAGCAATCCTCCTACTTCAGGTTTCAGTCCATCCCAGACTAACCCTTCATTCCTCTAATAAGGAAACCTTCATCCTTGCCAATTCTTCACTTACTTCAACGCCTATTTCTGAACTCTTTATTTTTGAAGGTAAGGAGGAAGAAGAAGTCACTATGCCTCCAAAGAAGAACCCTGGTGATGACAAGAATGACAATGATCATATTCGAGCACTTCTGGCTAGAATAATTGCTGCTGAACAACACAATGAACTCCTTAGGGTGTGTTTGGTTGGCGGGTTAAGGCGGGTTAAACTGGTAGAGGGTAACCTGTTTTTGTGTTTTGGTGTTTGGATAGAGGGTTAAACTGGGGGTGGGTTAGAAGTGGGTTTGAGGTGATATGATTGTATTGGAGTTTGAAAAAGTGAGTAGTTATTGTGATGTGATTGTATTGAAGTTTGGAATAGGGAGTAGAAGTGGAGTATTTTATAATTTTTATATGATATGATGGTATAATATATTATTTTTTGATAGGATTGATGATGTAAAATTGATTTATTTAATTTTTTTAAAAAGGAATAAAGTGGGGGCCACGGGGAGAGAGGGGGATGTGGGTTAAGGGGGGTAAACTCCCCTAACCCGCAGGTAACCCGCGAACCAAACGCTACCTTAGGGAACAGATGGCAGAAATACAATGTGCTGAGGCTGCTATGGAAGATACATACCTCCTTGAATTAGATGAAGACTGTAATTGGTTGAGACTGATACCCCCCGAGGATGCGTTCGAACACAAAATGCATTTCCTCGTATTATTGCCCAAGTTCAGAGGGAATAATCATGAAGAACCATATATCTTCCTCCGTGAATTCGAGCTAGTCTGTGCTAACCTCTGCCACCCTAGGGTTAGTCAAGACTACATAAGGTTGAGAGCTGTTCCCTTCTTCTTGACTGATAAGGCAGCTTACTGGTTGAAAATTTTAGGGGAAGTGATCACTACATGGGCCACCTTCAAAACTCTGTTCTTAAGGAAATTCTACCCAGTTAGTAGAATCAATCAGATGAGGATTAAGCTCACGAGCTTTCACCCAACACTCGAGCGAACCATTTCATGAAACCTGGGAAAGGTTCACAAACCTAATCCAGAAATGTCCATGGCACGGGATCGATAAAATGATGCTGATCCAAAGTCTTGTTAGTGGGCTGAACCCTGAGATCCAAGGGTTAACAAGTGCATCTTACAGAGGAAGCTACATGGGACGTCACGAGGACACCGTCTACAAGGTGTTCGAGAGACTTGCTGAATCTAACCGTGCGCAAACCACCAGTCAAGCCTACATAGCTGGCTCAAAAAAGATGGTGAATAATCTGACGACCGATCAGAGCACTGACATGGGAATAATAGTTGATAATCTAACTATGGTCGAATATATTTATAAGAAGGTGGACAAACTCCATAAATCATCTCATATGGAGAAATTGGCTAAATTGCCTAAGCAAATGGAGGAATTGGCTGACAAGGTATCTAAGATTAAGATACCTACCCGGACTTCACCCTCTGCCTCCATACACCAAATTCACTACATTCAAGGTCAAGGGATAGGGCATCAAAGCCATTGGGGTGGAGACCAAGTCTTGTCCCATCAAACTGAAGAAACACCCGCTCAAACTATTTATGAGGAACCTCTACAAGTCATGGAGATAAACAGAGTTTGGTATAACCCAGAACCTGTCAACCGTTCAGATCAAAACTCTACTCTGAACCCTCGTCCACCACAAGCCCGACCCATCCACCAGCCTCAACAGCAACATCATCAGCAATACCACATAAGTTATCAGAACTCGCAACCACAACCACAACAGTATCAACGCCAAGGCCAGCAGGGCCAATTCAGACAATATCAACAACCTCAGGTCAAGCAGGGCCAGGGATCCTCCTCTTCTTCTATCTCTCCAGAACTCCAACGAGTGCTGGACAAATTTCATGACTTGAGAGCCGACATAAATCGACTCTCTCTATGGAGAGATGAGGTGACCACACCCCAAATTGTGATTCCAGCTCAAGTACAGGCTAATCCAAATAGCCTCAGACAGAATCATGTATTAATCTCTGAATATTCCTTACCTAATTATGAGATCTTGTCAAATAATGACGCTTATCATATTTCTCTTAGGAGCAGAAGGACCATAACTATGCCTGATCGAGCAAATGAACACGGTGACATAGACCCAGTGTCCACAAATTCACACAATCCTGGGAGAATTGAGGAGGAGAAGCACGGGGAGGAGAAAGAAGAAGACCCACCCACACCACCCGCCATACACTACACATCTGAAGGTCATGGAGAGTCAGAATCTAAGTATGACGAAGAAGCGCCACCAAGACATCCGCAATAGTCGGCCACCAATTCCCCTGCTTTTAGATAAATTAGTCCGAGTCCTGTAAATAATTTTAATTCCTCATTTAATAAAGTGATGTTTTTGATCACAATCAGTCCATCCCTTTCCCCTGTGCTCTTACGGTCGGAAAGAAGAAAAACATAAAAAATAAAAAATGATGACGAGATGGCACGCATCTGTAGAGAAAATATTAAAGTCACTCTGACCCTAGATGAGATGATAGAAAGAGACCTGACTTTTCGAAAATACCTTAAGGTGAGATACACACCCACAAGGGACAGCAAAACAAATCCTAGCCGAACAAAGAAGCACATTCTCTCTATTGCTACATCTCGTCTGATAAAAAATGAGCTACCAAGGAAGAAAAGAGACATGAGTGCTCACTTTATCACTAGCCAGATCAATGAAATCAAATTTGCCCGAACATTGTTAGACAATGGCTCATCCATCAATCTCATGTCCACAACTCTATTTGAGCATCTAAATCTAGGTCCTCTTAAGCAGTCTACAACTGTACTTCAATTCACAGATACATTAACTAAGAGACCTAAGGGGGAGATTTGAAATGTTGTTATCAACATAGAGGGACAAAATTACCCAGTCGATTTCACAATACTTGACATGGATGTCCCTAGAAATTGGAAAGACTACCAAATGATACTAGGACGACCCTTCCTTAGGACCGCAAGAGCTATATTCGATTACATATTCGGGAGAATCCAGTTTAGAAAAGTTGAACTTAAAATGAAGCAAACTAGGTTTCAAAGACTTGACACTGAGTCCAGCACCGATTCTGAAAAATCAGAACCTAAGGCAGAATACACAAAAGCAACAATTGGGCCATGGAGACAAAACCCAACCGCAATGATAGAATCACCATCATCTAGAGAGGACATTGTTGATGATTTAGTCTGCCAACTCATCCATGCATCTACCTATACTCTTGAAGACTCAGAGGTACCTCTTGACCTATCTGTCCATTCTTCTTATGGACAATCTCAGAGTGAGTTACACAAAACGGATGTGGTGCTTGCCACACAACATTCCATCTTTAGCGATCCGGTCCACAAAACAACAAAGATGGTGGCCGATATTGATACACTGCAAACATCCACATCACAACCAGAATTTGTAATGAGAGAGCATGATTCGGTAAATGATACAGACTTACCCGAGCTCAAACCATTGCCTCCTACTCTTAAGTATGCCTTCGTTGCAGGAAATAAGGGACAATTTCTGGTCATCATCAGTTCACATCTAACCTAAGAGCAGGAGATCCACATGCTTAATGTTTTAGAGAAAAATCGCAAGGCTATAGGCTAGAGATTGTCTGATCTTCCAAGTATAAACCCAACACTTTGCTCACACCGTATTTACCTTGAGGATAATGCTAAACCTTCCCGTGAATGTCAAAATAGGTTGAATCCAAACTTACGGAAGTAGTTAAGACTGATATTGAAAAATTGTGTAAGGCTGGTTTCATATATCCCATCTCAAACTCAAGTGGGTGTCGCCTTTGCATGTCATCCCGAAAAAGTCGGGACTTCAGATTATCACCAACGAGGAGGGAGAGGAGATCACGACTTGAGTACCCACATCGTGGCGTATCTATGTGGATTACAAGAGCCTCAATGTCGCAACAAAGAAGGACCACTTTCCGCTTCCATTTATTGATCAAATCTTGGAGAGATTGGCAGGGAGAGAATATTTTTGTTTCTTAGATGGATATTCAGACTACAATCATGTATCCATCGCCCCGAGGACCAGGAAAAAACTACTTTTACATGTCCTTTGGCATATACGCATTCAAGCGCATGTCTTTTGGGCTTTGCAATGCCCCCGTCACTTTTTAGCGATGCATGATTGCGGTTTTGTCGAAATGGTTAGAGATTTCCTGGAGGTCTTCATGGATGACTTCTCGGTCCATGGTGATTCATTCGATGATTGTCTAGCGCACCTGGATCGAGTCCTCCAAAAGTGTAGGGAAGTGAATCTGGTACTCTATTGGGAGAAAAGCCATTTCATGATAAAAGAGGGTATTGTATTTGGGCATGTCATCTCTAAGAAGGGAATAGAGGTTAACCCTGCCAAGGTGGATGTGATCAAGAAACTCGAGCCACCTACCAATGCCAAACAAATACGGTCTTTTTTGGAGCATGTCAGATTTTATAGGTAATTTATAAAGGATTTTTTAAAAATTGCTCGACCGCTAACTGACCTCCTAGGAAAAGAATCCGAGTTCCTAGTAGATCATAAGTGTCTTGAAGCCTTTCAACTACTCAAAAGGAAGATCATTGAGACTCCGGTCCTACAAGCCCCCGACTGGTCTTTTCCCTTCGAGATCATGACAGATGCATCCGATTTCGCAGTAGAGGATGTGTTAGGACAAGTAAAAGATGAAATCCCGTATGCTATTCAGTACGCAAGCACCATTTTAGACCCTGCTCAGAAAAATTACACTGTGACCGAAAAGGAAATGCTTGTTGTAGTCTTTGCCTTGGAAAAATTTCGATCTATACTTCTAGGATCTAAGGTGACAATTTACACAGATCATTCTACCATTCGATACTTAATGACGAAAAAAGATGCAAAAGCATGACTCTTTAGATGGATACTATTGCTTCAGGAATTTGATTTAGAGATTAAAGAAAAACCTGCGGTTAAGAATATCGTGTTTGATCTTTTATCACAGATCGAACATAACAAAATCCCTAAATCTGAATCCATCAGTGAAACCTTCCCAGACGAGTCAATTTCTGCTATTGAATCGCTCCCATGGTATGCCGACATGGTGAACTATCTCGTCTCCAAGAAAGTTCCTCAGGGTTGGTCCAAGAATAAAATCGACCGACTCATGTTGGAAGCCATGCACTACCATTGGGAGGATCTGTTCCTTTTCTTTGAAGGACCAGATTGCGTATGGAGAAGATGTATCCCTCAAGAGGAATACCAAAGCCTCCTCAATCTCTGCCATACCTTGGAGGCAGGAGGACACCATTCTGGGAAGATGACCGCTGAGAATATAGTACAATGTGGATTTTACTGGTCGACCTTGTTTAAAGATGCCTACAATTTTTTTAGGTCGTGCTCGGTTTGTCAGAGAATGGGAGGGACCATTGGTCCCAAAGATGCCATGCCTATGCAACCGGTAATCATTTGTGATGTATTCGATGCATGGGACATTGACTTTTTGGGCCCATTCCCTAATAGTAACGGATTTGAATATATTCTTCTCGCGATAGATTATTTATCTAGGTGGGTGGAGGCTATCCCTACTCGAGCAACAGATAACAAAACTGTATAAAAGTTTTTGAAAGATCATACTATTTTGAGGTTTGGAATACCTGAAGTATTAATGTCTGATGGGGGTATCCACTTTGTCAACCGAGAGGTGAAAAATTTGACTAAGGAATACGACATCGAGCACCGTGTCGCTAGTCCTTACCATCCACAATCCAATGGTATGGCCGAGGTGTCAAATAGGGAGGTTAAAAGAATTTTACAGAAGCTAGTCCGCCCTGACAGGAAGAACTGGTTCCAACTCCTAGACCAGGTGCTATGGGATTACCGGATGGCGTATAAGACCCCATTGGACACCTCCTTGTTTCGAATGGTATATGGAAATCCGTGTCATTTTCCTGCAGAAATCGTGCATAAATCAGAATTGGCAATCAAAAAGATTAATTGGAACTACCACCAAGGAAAGAAAAACAGACATGGATTTGAATGAACTATCCAAAATCCGAAATCATGCCTACGAAAATAACACCATTTACAAGAACAAAGTAAAGAAATGGCACAACAATAATATTCGAACAAAGACCTTTGTCCCAGGGTAGAAATATGGTTATTTAATGCAAAATTGAAAATTTTCCAAGGTAAGTTGAAATCAAAATGGACGGGACCCTTCATCGTAAGAGAGGTACACAATAACGGAAGTATTGAGATCTAAGAGACTGCAGATAACACGCAAACATCTATAGTTAACGGTCAGCTACTTAAACACTTTGTCGAATCCAATGAGCAGTTAGTCAAGTAGAACAGATCTCCTTTACTTAGGGCGTTTCATCATCCCACTCTCAGTTCCCCAATACTTAGTATAAGGGGATTGGTATCATTGTGTATACATCGCTTCTATTCTTTCCTCTCACCCTCGACTGCCTCATTTCATGCTTATCTGTTATGCTTAGTCCTTCAAAAGTCTAAGTATAAGGAGGCATGTCGACTTCTATTATTCTTGCCTCAGCTATGTTTGATACGAGCTATGTCACATTTCACTTTGCACCATGAGGACATATCACGCGCTAATTATAGGGGGGGGGTGTTTGTATCTGACTGGTCTCTCCCCGTTGATATCATGATTGACGCTTCAGATTTCGCTATAGGATGTGTTAGGACAACGATGAGAGGGGATCCCATTTGCGATCCACTATGTGAGGGATCCCATTTGCGATCCACTATGTGAGCAATGTATTAGACCCTACACAGAAGAATTACACTGTAACTGAAAAGGAGCTGCTCGATGATGTATGGGCCCTCAAGAAGTTCAGGTCGTATATTTTGGGCTCTAAGGTGACAATCTACACTGATCACACATCTATTCAGTACTTAATAGAAAAGAAGGATGCGAAGGCGCATCTTCTTTGGTGGATTTTGCTCCTATAGGAGTTTGATTTGGAGATAAAAGATAAACCTGGAGTGAAGAATGTTGTGGTTGATCATGTTTCTCGGATAGAACTTAAGGATTCTCCTAATTATGAGCGGATTAGAGAGACCTTCCCAGGTGAGTAAATTTGTGTTATTGACTCACTTCTGTGGTATGCCAACATGGTGAACTATTTTGTCTCCAAGCAGGTTCCCTATGGTTGGACTAGGAGCAGCTCCTCCATTTGTTTCAGAATATTGGAGATGCTATTATCTAACTCATAGATCCTCCTGTCAATCCTATCAACTATTGTAAACTTATCTGCAATAAGCCCCATGTTGGGGATTATGTCCCGAGAGAGATCAACTGCAACTGACTTCCCCCCTCCAGATAAGAGTGAATTGGGGGACGGTGTATAGGCCTGCTGGCCATCTGTGAGCGACTGGTTTCAGCCATATGCTCGAATACCTTCTAGACGGTATCCGATCCTCGTGATATATAACTACCTCCACGGGAAACGCTCACTAAACCCTGCATCTCAGGGTTGAGACTATTTAAGAATGATTGAACCAAGATGTTGTCATCTAGTCCATGATAGGTACACTTCTTTACGATGTACATGAACCTTTCTCATGCATCACAGAAGGCTTCATGGGGTAATTGGGAAAATCTCATAATGTGCATTCTCATCATGTTAGTCCTACTCAGGGGTAGAACTTCTTCAGAAACAGGTCCTTGAACTGGGCATAAGTGGTGAATGTAACTCGAAGATTTTTCACCCAGTAGTCGACTTTGCCACCAAGGCAAATGGAAGGGTTGTGAGCCTAATATAATCCTAGCTAACCCTATTATGTCAGAGGTTTTCACAGATGAGATCGAAATCCCTTAGGAATACGTATGGCTCCTCAGAAGCATTCCCATCAAAATACGACAACAAGTTAAAAAACCACGGCTTCAACTCAAAATCAACTCGGGTTCTTCCGGACTCAAATAATTCCGAATTATGTACTGTTTGGGGTTGTATGCTGCATCCATTGGTGGTTCGACCCCAACATTGAGCTATCCTAATCGAGTTCTGAATAGTGCTTGTTGCTACTCAGATGCAACTAATCTGGCTAGTACCATTCTCATTGGGTCTTTGGTGTGCTCTTCTTCCTCTTCTCTCTTCTTTGGAGGCATTTTACTTCAATATTCTTTAGGGCCTGAATCATCAATGTGATCTTGATTAAAAGAGGATTTAGGAATCAAGATATTCTCACCAAAGATGAAGGTCTTCCTCAGTGAGGTGGGACAAGAGAAAGGGAATGGTTTGAGAGAAACCATCCCAAGAGTGAGTGATCCTGGGCTCAAGAGGGTCATGAGTCCAGGTTGGCCCAAGTTACACTTGGACCTTTGAAAACGTACTTCTTGGAGGGTTCAACGAGAGATTCACAAAGTCTGAATAAATATCCCCCTAATTAGTCATCTTCGATGTCAAACGAACCGTTTAGAGCACGATATTCAACGAGGCACTAGGTCTACGGTGCACGTAAATGTGCGGAGTAAACTCACACAATACAAACACAATTCAAACCCTCAATTTCACCAATGCAACATGTGATGGCCGTAAAGGTTCGACCGAGTTATTTGGTCAATCTTAATTGGTGATAATTGCAATCTTTGAAAGATTAACGAGCTATTGGGTGCCCATATTTCCCTACAGACTGGCCTGATTCTTAGGACTAGTTGGACCTACTTTCAGCTAGTATAGGAGTAAGTACGGATCGTATAAATACAATTACCCATTTCTTGAGGACAAAGCCTTATAAGAGTCCTCTAAACCTCCCATTTGCTAAGGAAATCCGAATCGTTTATCGTCTACCTGTAGATCCTCACTGAGAAGCAGCTAATCACCTAAAAAGAAAGAATCAGTAGTCTCTATGAAATTCCTGGCTTCGCTCTATCCTAGGGTCGTCTCTCTCTCTCTCTCTCTCTCTCTCTCACTTGCAAGTAAATTCAAAGAATGAGGGCTTGATGCACCTGTGAACAAGGTTCTTTTTATTCTAATTTTTATTCGACCTGCTCAATTCAGTCCCAATTTTAGAGTTAAGTTGTCATTTGAAATTTAATCTGAACACACAAACACGTCTACCGTTCAGTACCAATTTCCTTTTTGATCTTAAGTTATAAAATAAGAGAGGAATGTAAAATCAGAATGCAAACGTGAAATGATGATGCATGCTTAGAAGAAGGTATACTTACATTGACTCCCAACACTCTCCATGCGTTATCCAAATTGAATTTTTAAATTTACACTAAATGCATGCAAATCGATAAAACCACACCTAAACAATACACTATTATCCAGGAAGAATTGATTTAATTTGAGCTAAGTAGTACGTGTCAATGTGCGTCTCTTTATGAATCTTATCAAATATGTGAATCTTCTAAGATATGTATGGTCTAAATTACGATGAGCACAAACAAATTTGATGTTATACTACCGTGTGCCTATCCTCAATTTCGCCACTCAAGTCGAACCCCACTCTTATCGGAGAATGAAACAGGTTTCGACACACCACAAAATAAAATCCAAGTATTTTTTACACATGCAAGCTTTCAAACAAGAGCCGTTGTAAATGAGCAAATTACCTAAATTATCACAATACAATAATTACAAAAATTTACAAAATTGCTCTCAAAAATAAATTAGAATTTCCTAACTCCTCAACAGTCGGCGTGCGTCATGTAAGTCGACCTCCGATGCCCTCCAAGTCCACCGGGCCCTCGCAAAGAAAATAAAATTTATATTAGAGGGATAGATAACATAAAATATACAAAAATGAATAGAAATATAATTGAGAAAAAATGGAATAAACACAAGGTGGACCGGGGATCAAACTACACGAGTGAGAGAAACCTAAATCAAAATTTCAAATTAATCTCTAAGATGTTTGCCTCCCCGGCAACGGTGCAATTTAACGGTTCGCTAAATACGTGATATAATTTGTACTCTTTGTAATACGTGTACTTAGTAAATCGTTCAGAATCGAATCAAATATATCTGTGAAGAGGACTCGGCTTAAATTTATATCTCGGGTATTTCTGGGTCGAACACAGGGAGACAAATGAACAACTTTGGGTTAATATCGGAAAACTTAAATTAAGGTTTCCAATGCAGATTTTTTTAATTTTTTTAATGCAAAATGAAATGCGAAAGCAAAATGCGGCTGAATCAAGTTAATAAGCAAACACACAACTTAGCCAAATTAATTTTAATAGTAAATAAGTCCAATTTAGCTACATTATATTTTTCCTAGAAACCTAATCCAATTATGAATGTAGAACATATTTTTCTAAAATTTTAGTGGTTAAAATGCAAAAATGGAAAATACACACTTTTTTATTGGTTTTTACACAATTTTTCACACAAACAGAATGCAAATTTTTTGAAAATTTTAATGTAACATAAACATGATGAAATGAGACTGCAATAATTTTTAAGAATTTTCTGACAATATATGAAATTTTTATGAGTTTTTTTAATAAAACATAGAGTGACAGTAAGTAATTAATTCCTAATAAATCCACAATATCAATTCATCCAGAGTTGGAATTTCTCAAAAAGATATTTTAACAAGCAATTTAGGAGAGTTGGAATTTCTCAAAAATAATGTTTGTGGATTTATTTTAAAGTAAATTACTAAAACAACTCTACAATTTATTTAAGGCACAAAACAACTCCAACCAAGATGAAATTTGGGTACTAATTAAAACATTTTCAAAGCATCATTTCTGATTTTTATGGAATTTTTGGAGTAATCGTGACTAAAATATGAATTTAAGAGCTAAAATGGGTAAAATATGCAACGTTTCAAATAAAATAATTTTAATTTATTATACAGAACTCACAGAAATCCAAATAATTAGTCATAAGATAGACAATTAGTTGCTCAACATCATGAATTTTTTAGTTAAAATAAATGATGCAAAATTGACGTCCAAATCAATGCATGGGCATAGGGTTATCAGTGCAATACAGAAATTGAAAATGACAATGCAAACTTGCATAGGGGCACTTTTGAAATTACATAAATGAATGGGGAAAGCATGCAATGTTAACAATAATTAAAAAATGAAAAGAGGGAGGACTTCATTTGTTAGGGCACGGTGGGGGAAGCGTGGCAGGGTGGTGTGGCTGTGGTCGACCTCTACATGCGACGATGGAGGAGGACCACCGAGCGTAGGAGTAGGTGGTGGACGAGGGTCGTGGATGGAGGGGGGGCTTGTGTGAGGAGGATCCAGGCGCGATGAGCGTTCATGCGTGGTATGGTGGAGGGTAGTCCTGCGAGCGGCCGTAGGTGGCTTGAGCGTGGAGGGAGGAGCGCACGGTGAAGAAGGTCCGCTAGTGACTGGAGGCGAAGGAGGTGGCGGATGACCTCGGCTGGAGGGGGAATGGCCGCAGGCGGTGCGACCGTGGCTGCTGGTGGCCACACGTGGCGGGTGGCCGAGGGGGAAGCGACGGGCAGGGGAGCACGCTGCATTTTTTTAATTTTTTTGATTTTTTCTTTTTAGATTTTATTTTTTTTTATTTTTTTAATTTTTTATTTTCTTAAATAGTGAGTGCAAATAAAAAAATGGTGTGGTGATGGTGGTAATATGATGAAGATGAAGATGATAAAGTAGAACAAATGAAGGAGTATGGGTGGTGAATGTGATATAAAAAATGTAAAGATAAAAATGGTGACAAAGATGAAAATAAAATTACCTACGATTGAAGCGGTTGTCTATGGTGTACTCACGAGAAGCATGGTCCTCGCTCGAATCGTCGGTGAGTGAGGAGCTCAAGTAGCACATGGAGGCAACTGCGATGTTGGCCGAAATGCTAATGGATCTCACCGAAGAGGAGGTCGATCGTTGCTCTAATTTGTCGTTCGCTATCACCGAGATGAGTGGTCGGAACTCTCAACTCTCTCTTTCATAAAGGTGGATCAAAGGCAAATATAAGGAGAATAGATGTATAAAAAGAGATGGAAAATGGAGGTTAGAAAGGTGGTGGAGTTGAATGGGAGGTTAGATTGATAGTGGAGTTGAATGGGAAGTGAGATTAATGGTGGAGTTGAATGAAGGTTAATGGAATAAGAGAAGTTATTGTATAGATTAGGAATTCAATAAAACTAGTCTACTAAAAAAGGAGAATAAATAAAGAGAGAGAAAAAATGGAGAATTTACAAAATAAGATAAACTATATGTACATGTTTTTTTACTTTATAATTTATAATTGTTTTTTGTTTTTTAAAAATATATTTGCAACATAAAAAATAAAATACTGGAAATAAAATATAATGCAATAATGATTTTTTTGGATTTTTTAGTAATTACGAAAAGTAAATAAAAGATGAAGAAAGAATGAATATTTACATTATATACAATGTACACCTAGGTCCCAAAATACATATTTTGCAAATGAGGTCCGATTTTAATAAAACTACTTTCATTGGATAGATAATTTTCCAACTTAAACTTTAAAAGTAAGTTTAGTGAATTTGGAGTTCATACGGAGCAGGATTTTGGTCGGGAAGTTGGACTTTACGGTTTTTCTCTTTGGGTTCTAGGAATATTTATTTGAGGAGAAATTTATTTTATATTTTTGTATTTTTATATACGTTTTTGTAAACAAGTTGGAGAAAGAATTAACCGAAAAGGATTTGAATATATTAAAAAAATACATGAAGTTTTGGGCTATTTACAGGTGAAAAACTCTTTTATTTTTCGACTTTTTATTAATAATTTATTTTATACAATATAATATATAATAATTAGTGTATTTTATTTACTAGAGTCATTTTTTAATTTATTGATTTTATGGATATTTATTTGAGATTTTACTCAGGGATTTTGCTAAGGTTAATATATTGAGATGATGAATCGTGGATTCATCACCGGTTTCATCAATTTGTAAATTATTCCTCAGCTAGTTAAAAGATGAAATTGGTTGATATGATGACAATACTATGTAGTATATATATCATTATGGGAGAGGTTGATCGTTGAAATGATAATCAATACTAGGGAAGTACAAGCTATGAATTCTTTTTCTGGATCTGAATTCTTAAAAGTGATCTATGAACTCATATGGATCGTTGTCTCTATTTTTATCTTGATATTAGGAATTACAATAGGCGTATTAGTAATTGTGTGGTTAGAAAGAGAAATTTCCGCGGGGATACAACAACGTATTGGACCTGAATATGCTAACCCATTAGGAATTCTTCAAGCTTTAGTAGATGGAACAAATCTACTTTTTAAAGATGATATCCTCCCATTATTCTCTATATTTATTTCACTGCTCATCAAATTGTGCATAAATTAGAGGATATTATTCTGAGGATTAATTGAACATTTAATTGACTCGGCATATGTGATTGCTTCTGCCTGCATTTCATCCTATCATTTCATTCATCATTTAAATTAATAAAAAAACATTGCATATTATTTATTTTCCTTCACCTATAGCATTACATCATTTCCTGCATTAAAATATTTTCAAAATGCATCAACATATTTATTTAAATTAATTACATATTTTAATCTAAAACCAATAAAATTGTGAAATAAAAAAGAACTAAAAAAGATTCTTCTTTTTGAAAACTTAAATTTTCTGAATTATTTGAGAATTAACTTGAACCCTCGTATTACCTCCTTGAGTTAGACCTTGAAACTTACCTAAGTAGAATAAATAAATTGACTGCATTAAGATTTAATTTTCCATATTATCTCTCATTTGTGGTTTTTCATAGACTGATTCCTACCCAACTATAATGGACGTTTATTCTCCTTAATTAGAAGGGCGGGAACACTCGCTGTCAGTGGTGTAGCATGATGGGATTATGAGTCGCGGGGAAGAAGGTGGTTAGAGTCACTAGGTTATGGATTGTGTGTTTCAAACAAAAGTGGAGGTGAGTTGGGCTAGAGGGGAGTGTTGACTATGCATGTCAATACCCAAAGCGTTCCGATTTGAGGAGAGGGGAGTGCAGATGTGTAGGTTTAAGTGGATCTAATGAGTGGTAGCCACGCCTACAGTTCATTTGACTTAAAATACAAGAAAAATAAAAATAGCAGATGGATATTAATGCAAAAATGCTTAAAATGTAACTTGTAGATCTTCGAGAGATCTAAAAAATTTGTGAAGGCCTAAAATGCAAATAAAATCAATAACGAAAGACATGATTTTTTGATGATATTTTTATGTAGATAAAATATCGATTTTTTTAGTTTTTTTCTATATTTTATTTGTTTTTTTTGCAGATGAATGGTGCATGTAAAATTAATCTGTTATGCAAAATAATGCATGAATCATTGATATATTTTTTGAGATTATATGATTTAAGGAAAGTTAGACATAAAATAGGTAAGTTAATTATGCACGTGTGAACATGTCGAAAGTTCAAGTTAGAACCTCTCTTTTTACGAATTTTTTGGTATTTTTAGATTTTTATGTAATTAGTTAGAATATAAAATAAGATAAATAAAATAAAAATAAATGAGTGAAAAAGATTGAATTATGTACATGAAACGATGAAGTAAACTTAGTCGGTTTTGTACAGTATAGACACATATAGATATTCAATTTAGCTCCGATTATGTGAATTTCTCTATGATTTTTATGATGAGTTAATTTGCAATGATTAATACACATTGATTGTACGATATGATTATGCAACTTTATCATTTTTATGTGGATTTTATTTTGTTCTGATCAGGAAATGATTACGAAATCTAAGAATAAAAGAGATGAACTGGAGGTTCATGAGGCGCTCATATACATAAATATACACTTGATTCTACTTTATGTGTTCTAATTTCTTAGCTGTTGATATAGACATGCTTTGAAGTACATGAGTGAAGGGGTTAGCATCATCAACATGATGTTAGTGAACATGTACAAGGGGCATAAGAAGCTTTTGGACTGCACATCGACGAAAGGGGGCTTAATAACGTTCACAAGGGGGCTTGCACTGTAGTTGATGAGCGCATGATCTGCATGAACGGAGTAGCATAGGGTTTGTTTGGACCCCTCTAATATCGATGTCGTTCTCAGAGGAGGAGATGGCTTCTTCAAGGTAGAGGTGCTGATGAAGAGTGTCAGTCAACCTTACAAGATCGCTCCCTTGTACATGTTCCTAGCGTCCTTGCAGTTGTGCTCCTACATCACGAACCACGTCCTTCACTCCGATGTGGCACCGACATCAACGGTTGATATGTTCTTGATGCAAATCCATGCAACCTATGTCCATATAGTCATGTAGTATATACCTACATTACATCACAGATAAAGTTGAGTTATACAACAATTTCTTCCTTCTGCCTCTCTTCTTTTTAAAAGTATTTAAAGTATACTAAATAAATCTAGCACTACTTACCCATAAGCCATTTATGTATTAGATCACTTGTGCCTTTAAGAGGTGATTATCGTTGTGCGTAAAATGACTTAAAAAGGGAAGCTATGGGGTGAAAGTTCCCATGTCACCAACAAGCAGGTAATTGATGAAGTTTACCGGGTTCTAGTAGTAAAAATTCATATTATAATTTGAGGGTTGATTATAAAAGAATATTACTATATTTGATTATTGGTATCTTATTGCAATTGAATTCACAAATAAAAGAAACTTATTTGGGCACAATATAATTATATGTTATGCACAAATTGTCTTGTAGTTAAAAAATAAGTAATGTAGGTTGGGCATTTGGTTGGGTCAGCCCGGCCCACTCGACGTCCGACCTGCTAAAGCTAGCCCAGGTTCGAGCACTAAACGGACAGGCTTGGGCCTTTTTTTTGACCCATTTATGTAATTGGTTTGGGTTGGGACTTCAAGGCTGGCCCACAAGCCCGCATTTAAGCCCGCCTTAAATCCAATTCCAAGAAGCACAGTCTGGCCCAATCAAAGAGATCGAAAAACCCCTTCTTCAAACTTTAGGTAGGAAAACCTACTCAATCCTTATAATTAGGTATGAAAACGGTCGGATACGGATACGAATATAGGTATAATCATATCCTTATCCATTTTAAAATGAGAATACGAATGCAAATACGAATATTGACGAATGTGAAAATGTGTTACCATATCCTTAAAAACGAATGTAAAACGAATACGATTCGGATACAAATAGTAACATAAATATCTAATAGATTAACTAAAATATACATGTTAGGATGGTTTAAACATAGAATAGATATACCAAATATTATAATTTCATAATAATTATATCAAAAATGGTGAATGCAATCATAAAATGGTGTTATACACATTTATAAATAAATCTATTACTATACTTACGTTCGAAAACAAATATACTAATACGAATGCGAATATTAGCGAATGTCAAAGTAATATCCATAGCCGCATCCTTTTTAAAACGAATACGAATACAAATGTCAAAATATGTATAAAACGAATACGATAGCGGATCGGATACGAATATATTCACGTTCGTTGTCATCCTTATGTCCTCTCGATTAGCTTCCGCCATCCCCGACCACTCCGCCATCAAGGTATGGGCTACTGTTCAATCTAAAACTTTTTTCCCTTTATTTTTTTGCTATGGGATGTTATGCAGTAAATTGTTTGATGGAGATTTATTTATTATTGTCTGTTGGTCATCAGATTAAGTCAGCTAAATTTTCATTAATATTTTGATTTTAACCATCCTGTGGAATCTTCAGTGCTTATTTATCCTCATCCAAGTTCATGCACGTTATTTAACCTCTGATCTGCTTATCCCAATTTTATTTCAACATTCAGTTTTACCAGGATATTCTGGAACTGTCCTTAAATATTTGGAATAGTAATGAAATATCTGGGTCACCGTTCCGACTCACGTCATTAGACTTTTACTCTGGTCATGTTTTCGTAACGCAAAAAAATCATCTTTGTTTAAGGTTATTTTGAGGTTATATTTATTTTCGTTATATCTTGCGTTAACTGTAAGTTATTTGCATAATTTGTTCTTAAAAATGCTTTAATTGATGCAAAAATTGGTGTAGAATAGACATTATTCGATGTTTGTTCTAAGAAAGTCCTGAACTGTAGGTTTTACGAAAGTCTATGAACCATCTATTAGTCGTCATATGAATTATGTTAGGGCTCGTTTGGTTGGTGGTGTGTCCTGGTTACCTCGAGGTAATCCGGTAAACCACCTTGCAAACTTAGGTTGAAATTCCATCACAAATCAATGTGACATCACATCACATTCCTTATTCCAACCCTCTACCAACCTTCATAACTATCCAAACATCTACTATTCATAGGAAGTTTCCCCAAGCCAACCCAACCAACCTAGTAACCAAACTAGCCCTTAGGGTGTGTTTGGTATGTAGGTTAAACTGGTAGCAGATGAATCATTTTTGGATTTTGATGTTTGGATAGAGGGTTAAACTAGTGGTGGGTTAGAAGTGGGTTTATTGTGATATGATTGTATTGAAGTTTGAAAAGTGAATAGTTATTGTGATGTGATTGTATTGAAGTTTGAAAAAGTGAGTAGAAGGGGACTAGTTTATAATTTTTATACGATATGATGGTATAATATATTATTTTTTGATGGAATTGATGATGGAGAATTGATTTATTTAATTTTAAAAAAAGATAAAAGTGGGACCCACGTAGGAGTGAGAAATAGTGGGGGTAAAGGGGAGTTTACCCCGTGTGCCGAACAACACCTTAGGGCCCATTCGGTTCGGGAATAAGCATGAATAAGGATTGGGAATAAGGGGAATAAGGGTCTATTCTCCTTTCGGCTGGAGGATAGGAATAAGGAGAATAAGGTGAAATAAATGTAGGTATGGTGGGATAAAGATAGGAATAAGAGTGAAATAAGATGAAATAATGGGGAATAGTTGTACCACGGGAAACCGTGTCGGGAGAAAAATGGCCGCTTATTCTCCTCCCTTATCCTTGTGCCGAACAGGGCCTTAGTGTCAAAGAAGACCTGCTCGACTCAGATCCGACCCAAAGATACGTGGGTTGGACCCGAGATTGACTGATTTTTGTAAATTAAGCGAGGCCTGGTCGATGTTCACGAGGTCAGAAGTCTTGGGGCCTATTTGATTACTGGGTTGGACTGGCTAGAGTATCTGATGCGGATTGGAATCGGCGTCGACAAAATAATGATAATATTTTTTTGTTGGTGGATATTTGGTAGAAGAACGAGAGGGGTTGAGAAGAAGAACACGCCGGAATGCGCGGGGTTGAAGGGAAGAACGTGAAGATCACGAGGAGAGAGAGAGAGACAAGGGAGAGGGAGATAAAAATCTCAGTTTTGATTAATACTTGACTGACTAATACATTAGACTACCATCTCTTTATATAGGAGAGATGGGGTTACAAAAATAGTAAACTAATTAAAATTGACAACCAACTTATCCTAATTTGACTCTGACAAAATTTAAAATTCAAATTGACCCATAATTAGACTCTAACTAATTAATTGACCAAATTAAATCTACGAATAAACGTTGAGATCACAAGCGATCTCAATTATTTAATTAAACAATTACGACAACTTAAAAACGTAAATAAAATTAATAATTAAAAATAAATAAATATTTGACCCTATATTTGGGGCCCACGCTGCATCAACTCTCCTCCGCTTTAAAAATTCGTCTCCCGACGAATTGTTGGATCTGCAGGCTTGGCGGATGAATCAGCGTGCTCATCTATCGTCTGGAAGAATTGGTGTGGAGCGAACGGCGGAGTCCATACGCGGGCGGGGATGACGCGGCCGTCGTGGTTGAAGAACATGTGCGGTGAGAACGTCGGCGTTTTCTTGATTGTCGTCTCCTTCTTGTGATGCCCGAAAATTGATGAGGCATGGAAAATACGGCCTTTGGAGAATCCATAGTGAAGCAGTGGCACAAGGAGAGGAGGAGAGGAGATGTGTCCAAGGAATGGAGCCATGGGGTCCTTATATAGGGAGAGCTCAAGGTCCTAGTCCTATTTGGATAAGGAAAAATCCCCTGATTTTCTAATTACAGCACTCTTTTTTAAATATTTCCATCACTAGGGGCCTGGGCGCAATTTTCGCAGCCCATTATTTTGTCTTACTTTTCTCCTCCTTTTGGTCCTTAGGAAAATATGGGGTTTGTGGGAATTTTTTTCACAAAATTTCCCACTCAACATTATCTTCCGCTAGTCACGCGAATCACGTCCCGTATCCTTCGGGTTCCCAGTTAGGGTTCCCCTCTTCATCAGCAAAAGGCAGCGGGATCGAGGGTTACGCGGGCACCTCGTGGATGGCAACCTGGAGATGGAGGGCGGCAACCCTCGGCTAGGCGGAGCGTGCTGAGGCGCGGGGTTGTGGCACGCGACGTAGAGCGGCTTGGAGAGGTGGCGGCCGGCGTCTTTCGAGTGCGGCGAGGCGGGGGTCGCAGGGGTTTCACGAGGGAGGGCACAGGCGCTGGAGGACGTGATCGGGTTCGGCGGGGTTGGGGGGTTGCGTGCGGTGGAGTAGGGGCGGCGCCAGCCGGGGAACGAGGGATTGAGAGGAGGGTGGTGAGCGGATGGCGGGGAGGTGGGTCGGCGTGGGGGAGAGGCGGTGATGGTTTGGAAGAATTGTAGGGAGAGTGCGGGAGGGGCTGGTGGGCAGGAGGCGTGGCGCGTGGCTGGGGGCTGCGCGGCTGGGGTTGGGCGAGAAGGAGGCGGCGGTGCGGGGTTTCGTGCGTGGGAGGGGAGATCCTGGGATGGGGCGAGAGCGAGGGATGGTTGCGGGGAAGAGGGCGGGGCTGTGGCCGGGAGCTGTGCCGTGGGAGGTTATGGGGTTGACGGAGGGGCCGTCAGGATGGGGATGACGGCCGCTGGGGGGCCAGGGGCGGCAGCGGGGGTTGGTGTCGGGGTGGCCGATGAGGCGTTGGTCGATTTTAGGAAAGTTTGCGGGTTTGAGTTTACCTGGACAGCCACGTTTTTGTCGTTTTTTCCTTCTAAAACGATCTGGACATCAACCCTTTTGTCTTCCTCAGCGATGATTCCTTCGTCCAAACTTGCGGCAGCGGCTTCGACGGTTGACATCTTTGATTGGGCATCGCGGAAGGCTTCAACGTTGGCCATTAGATCCCGAAACATGGACTGGACGTTGTTATGCAAATCACGTATCATGTGCTCCGTCTCTTTGAATGAGGCGTCGATGGTGGAGATGGCTCGCCGTGTTTGTTTGGATGAACGATGATGCTGATGCGAGCGCCTGGACGGATCGTTAGATCGTGGGGACGACCTAAATGCCATGCTCTGATACCAAATGATGCGGATTGGAATCGACGTCGACAAAATAATGATAATATTTTTTTGTTGGTGGATATTTGGTAGAAGAACGAGAGGGGTTGAGAAGAAGAACACGCTGGAATGCGCGGGGTTGAAGGGAAGAACGTGAAGATCACGAGGAGAGAGAGAGACAAGGGAGAGGGAGATAAAAATCTCAGTTTTGATTAATACTTGACTGACTAATACATTGGACTACCATCTCTTTATATATGAGAGATGGGGTTACAAAAATAGTAAACTAATTAAAATTGACAACCAACTTATCCTAATTTGACTCTGACAAAATAATTGACACCTAATTGGACTCTAATTAATTAATTGACCAAATTAAATCTACGAATAAACGTTGAGATCACAGGCGATCTCAATTATTTAATTAAACAATTACGACAACTTAAAAACGTAAATAAAATTGATAATTAAAAATAAATAAATATTTAACCCTATATTTGGGGCCCACGCTGCATCAACTCTCCTCCGCTTTAAAAATTCGTCCCCGACGAATTGCTTGATGTAGGCTTGGAGGTCGGATCTGCATGGTCCGCCGTCTTCTGGAAGAACTGGTGTGGGGCGAATGGCGGGCTCCACAGTCGGGCGCGACTTTCGTCATGGAAGAACATGTGCGGCGCAAACGACAACGTCTCCGGGAATTTTGCGTCCTCATTGTGATAATGGAAAAATTGTGATACCAATTGAAGCAAACAGCAAATCGGCGTCGCGCGGGAAATAATTTGAACGGTGGAAAATATTTGGTAGAAGAAATTAGAAGGGTTGAGAAAAAGAAAACTCGTCGGTAACGAGGGGTTGAAGGAGGAGAACCGCGAAGATCGCGTGGAGAGAGAGGGAGAGGAGGAAGGAGAGAGATAAATCTCAATTTTGATTAATACTTGACTGTCTAAAAACATTGGACTACCATCTCTTTATATAGGAGAGATGGGGTTACAAAAATAGAAATTAATTTAAATTGGACAACTAACTTATCCTAATTTGACTCTGATAAATTAAAAATTCAAATTGACCTCTAAATACCCTAATTAGACCTAATTAATTGACCAAAATTAAATCTACAAATAAACGTTGAGATCACAGGCGATCTCAATTATTTAATTAGACAATTACAACAACTTAAAAACGTAAATAAAATTGACCACTAATTAATTATATAAATTCGGCCCTGTTATTCGAGATCATGCTGCATCAACAGTATCTTCCCGTGAAATAGTTATTTGGAGGGTTGAAATGATAATTGTGATGTGATGTGACATTAATTATATGCTATATTAACTTTAAATGATTATAATATGTTTTTTATATTAATAAGTGTATTTGAACACGATTAAAAATTATTATATCAAAGAAACTAGAAGATCAATACAAGTAATTTCAATCCAAGAATGCAGGATTGAAGCTAAGGATATACCATATACCATGGCAACTAAGCGTTCGGTTCGGGAATAAGCAGGAATAAGGATAGAGAATAAAGAGAATAAGGGTTTATTGTTTGTTCGACTAGATGATATGAATAAGAAGAATAATGTGAAATAAAGGTAGGTAAGTGGGATAAAGATAAAAATAATAGTGAAATAAGATAGAATAATGAAAAATAATCATACCAATGGAAAACGTGTCGAGGGAGGGAATTAACCCTTATTTTAGAATCTATCCTCCAACCAAACAAGACTTTAAATTTCGAAGGAATAATGGCATAAACCCCATTCCAAAAACACAAACAACTACTATATTGAAATGTTCCACCCTAACGCCAGCGCTCCTCCCCATCCCCGAAGCCCGAACCGCGCCACCGCCTCCACCATCACCCACCTCCACCGCCTCCCCCACCGTCCATCCACCGCCGGTCTCCACCGTCTTACAACTTCCCCACCGCCTCCTCTGCCGTCCCTCAACAGCCCCTCCCCACATCTCCTCCGCACTCCCCATCCCTTGGGAGTCCAACCGGGAACCGAGACGAGGGATCAGATCTATTCATGAGTTGCTTGAATGGTTAACTTGGCAGTTTCCCGGTCCTCATGGCTCAACAGTCATCTCGACTGCACCGCCTGCTTACTCTCTTGGACACCGGCTCGACCCAAGCAACGCGATTGGCTGCAGCGAGGCAAATCGGGGACTGCAAAATCACACCCGGATGAACTGGCATCTCTTTTGAACAAGGTTTCTCCGTTTCTTCGAAGCAGGACATGGGACACTAGGGTTGCTGCTGCTCACGCTATTGGCGCCATAACTGAGAACGTCAAGCACCCAACAATTAGGGAATTGGTCTCTTATCTTGAAGCAGAGATTCTTGAAGCAGGGATTTCTGAAACTTCTACTCATCTCAAAACAGCAGGGGCGGATTTCTATCCTAGTAGTGTCGACAGTCTTTCTTTTAGCAGCTTTGATGTTAACCGAGTGGCGGAATTCGGTTCTCCGTTATTGGCTTCCGGCGGACAGGAGTATGATGTAGTAGTAGATAATGGCAAGAGCCCTGCGGAAAAGCTTGCCCCGCAAAAGCAACACCTTCACCATCGCCTGGGACTGGATGTTTGTGAACCCTTTATGGATATAAGTGAAATGATTAAGGATGAGGACCTTATCATGCAGAAATGCCATCCACATGGAAATGGAGCACGTCACGCAGAGCGAAATATTCAGCAACTGGTTGCTAATATGGTCCCTAATTTTCGTCCCAAGAAGTTAAGTGCACGGGAACTAAATCTTTCAAAAATAAATGTGAAGGATCAGACAAAGGGTTGGTTTGAGGATGATGATCTTGATGGTACTCATTCTCAAAATTTAACAAAGAATAACTTGCCCGAGTTCATCTCCAACAAGCTTCTCATGGACAGCTTTGCAGTTGAAGACAATCGTGAAAATAGGAATGGAAGATGGCCATTTTATCAGTTTGCTGAACAACTCATTCACGATGTGTTTGATCCAATTTGGGAAACACGGCATGGTGCTACAATGGCTTTGCGAGAGATTTTGACTCGCCAAGCTGGCTGTGCTGGAGTTCAAATGCCTAACTTGTTTCCGGAAACGTCTGAGGTAAATGATGATTCTGATGGTATACACAAAAGGAAGAGAAGTAGAGATTTTGATCTAAATAGCCAAACAGAGGTAGTGGGAGAACCAGTTTGTAAGCGAATTAAGTTGGAGGAAACTGAAAGGTCATGCACAAGTCTTGCTCCATCAAATATTGGGGTTGAACCTATCCCACAGTTACCCACAGTTCAGCAATCCTCAGAGATCATTAGCATTGTATATGACTCAGAACTGCCTAAAGTGGCACCTGGCTTAGTTTTTACCAAAGATAGTCGTGACATATCAAGTGTCAAACAGGAGCTGGATCCATCCATAGGAGCCGTCAACTCAAAATTTGAGAAAGATGACACAGCAACAATATTTCCATTTGAAGGTGGAAACTCATCCTCGAAGATGGTCTCTCTTACTGATCTACATGAAAATTGCAAATTGAAGAGTCTAATCAATTCAGCTAGATACTCATCAATTAATAACTGGATTTTCCTCCAAGATTGTGCAGTTCGATTTCTCTGTGTATTGAATCTGGATCGTTTTGGCGATTTCATTTCGGACCAGGTTGTTGCTCCTGTCCGAGAAACTTGTGCACAAGCTCTTGGTGCTGTTCTCAAGTATATGCATCCTTCATTGGTGCATGAAACATTGAATATTTTGTTACAGATGCAGAAGAGACAAGAGTGGGAAGTTCGTCATAGCGGCCTTTTGGGAGTGAAGTATCTAATCGCAGTGCGACCGGACATGCTCCAAGATTTGCTTATTTTTGTTCTGCCTTCCTGTAAAGCTGGAATGGAGGAATCAGATGATGATGTTAGAGCCGTTGCTGCCGCAGCATTAATACCAGCAGCTGCTGCTTTGGTTCGACTCAATGGTGAGACATTGCATTCTGTTGTCATGCTATTGTGGGATATATTGCTTGATCTGGATGACCTCAGTCCTTCAACAAGCAGTGTGATGAATTTGTTGGCTGAAATTTATTCTCAACCTGAAATGGTTCCGAAAGTGCTTGTGTCTGCAACCCAGTGCGTGAATGACCTTGATCTTCATGAAGTACCGGGAAATGATGGTGGTGGTGAAAGAGTTAAATATGATCAGAGTCCTTACACACTGTCGGATCTAACACCACGCCTGTGGCCATTTATGAGACATAACATCACTTCAGTCAGGCATTCTGCAATTCGGACGTTGGAGAGACTTCTTGAACTTTGTTACAGAAAATCATTTGATCCCGAAGCTGATTCATTCTGGGCAAAATCTGTTTTAGGTGGCTTGCTCAGGATTGTATTTCAGAATTTACTTTTGGAATCGGATGAAGAAATTCTCCAGTGTTCTATGAGAGTTTGGAGGCTCCTCGTTCAGTGCTCTAAACATGATTTGGAAGTTGCTGCTGCATCTTATTTCTCTTCTTGGGTTGACCTGACCACCACTCCTTCTGGCTCTGCCTTTAATGTGTCAAAAATGTTCCTTCCTGCCGCTCTCCCACGCAAGAGTCATTTTAAAGCTGCTGCAAAGATGCGAGCTGTGAAGCTAGAAAATGATTATTGTGGAAACTTCTCCGTTGATACCACAAAAGAAAATTTATTTCAGGATAGCAAACATGATTTTTCTACCAGTTTTAGGACCAAGATAACCATAGGCATGGATAATGAAAAAAGTGTCACGCGCATGCGTCTCGTAGCTTCAACCGCATTGGGTATTTTAGCTTCAAGGCTGGCTTTTAATTCTCTGCAAATAATGCTTGGTCCATTGTGGAATAGTCTCACATCTTTATCTGGATTCCGGAGACTGGTGGTTGCAATGGCTCTCATTTCCTGGTTCCAGGAGTGTAGAAATGGTGGCCACTTGGAGGAGAATATTAGGCAAACTGTAGTATCTAATCCTATAAGGCACTTGCTGCTTGAACTTTTGGCATGTACTGATCCTGCATTTCCAACGAATGATTCACCTCTTCCATATGCAGAACTTTCCAGGACATACAATAAAATGAGGAATGAAGCATCCCAATTAGTTCGTGTGATTGAATCATCTGATTGTTTTCCAGAGTTCAGTTTCATGGGCAATGTTGAGACATTGAGCATTGAGAATGCAATCGACATTTCCAAACTTGCTTTGCCAACTGAGATCTCAAATTGTAATTTGAATGATCCTCAACGCTCTGTGGATGATAAAGAATCCTCTAGACAACAACTCCTGTCTACTGCTTGTTATTTAGATTGTCTTCAGACAAATTTGCATATTTCTGTTGCAGCTTTGATTGCTGCTGCTGTTGGCTGCCATCTAAACTCAATCCGATTATTTTGCCTCTTATGACTTCCATAAGGAGAGAGAGGGAGGAGATATTGCAAGAGAAAGCTGCAGAAGCTCTTGCACAGCTCATATTTGATTGTGTTGGACGTAAGCCTTGTCCAAATGATAAGTTGGTTACAAATCTTTTGTCTTTGACTTGCATGGATCATTCTGTGACGCCACAAGTTTCTGCTATAGCATCAAGTGAAGACATTGAGGAACAAGATTTGTTGTCTTTTGGAGCCTCATCTCTCTACCCAAAGTTGAAAATCCATGCTCCCGGGATGAATGAAGAAACATCAAGGTCTGAAGGATTCATTAGCAGACGTGGGTCTGAATTTGCATTGATGCATATCTGTTTGAAGTTTGGTTCTTTGCTGTTCGACAAGCTCCCAAAGCTATGGGAGCGTCTCACTGATGTCCTTAAATCTGTATGCACAGAAGATCAGTCTCCTGCTGATGATTTGCAAATGACCTGTATGCTTGACAGTTATAAGGATTCTCAGAGACTAATCAACAATATTCAGGCTGTGCAGTCCATTTCACCTGTAATTGATGAGACGCTGAAACCTCGGATCCTTTCTCTTCTTCCATGCATTATTTGCTGTATTTTCCATCATCATGCAGCTGTAAGGCTTGCAGCATCCAGATGTGTTGCCTCTATGGCTATGTCAATGACAACTAGTATTATGCTATATGTAATAAGGAAAGTGTTGCCTATGTTGCAATATTCTGGATCGGTTCATGCGAGACAAGGTGCAGGTATGCTTCTGAGTTTACTTGTTCAGGCCCTAGGCATGGATCTTGTACCATATTCTCCTTTACTTGTTGTTCCTCTACTAAGATGCATGGGTGATTCTGATCGTACTGTCAGACAGAGTGTTACACGCAGTTTTGCTGCTCTTGTGCCACTTCTTTCTTTAGCAAGAGGCATACACCCACCTACAGAACTTAGTGATCATTATTCTAGAAATACAGAAGAAGATGCTCGATTCTTGGAGCAACTACTTGACAATTCCCACATTGATGATTATAAGTTACCAATCACATTGAAGGTTGAAATGAGGAGGTATCAGCAAGAGGGTATTAATTGGCTGTCTTTCTTAAAGCGGTTCAAACTCCATGGCATTTTATGTGATGATATGGGATTAGGGAAAACTCTGCAAGCATCTGCAATTGTGGCATGTGACATTGTTGATCGGCGTGCATGTGGCAAGGAGAAGGATATATCGTCCTTGATAATTTGCCCTTTAACTTTAGTAGGACATTGGGCTTATGAAATAGGTAAGTATATTGACGACTCTGTGATGAGTACTCTTCAATACATTGGCTCTGTCCAGGAATGGATGGTGCTGAGGAAGATTTTTGACAAGTACAATGTTATTATCACATCATATGATGTTATCCGCAAAGACATTGATTTCTTTGAGAAGCTTTCTTGGAACTACTGCATTTTGGATGAGGGCCATATCATTAAGAACTCAAAATCAAAGGTTACCTGTGCTGTTAAGCAATTAAAAGCTGAACACCGCCTTATTTTGAGTGGCACTCCAATTCAGAATAATGTTTTGGAGCTTTGGTCTCTTTTTGACTTTTTAATGCCCGGGTTTCTTGGCACAGAGAGACAATTTCAAGCAACCTATGGGAAACCACTCACTGTTGCCAAAGATTCAAAATGCTCTGCTAAGGATGCTGAAGCTGGTGTTCTTGCGATGGAAGCTTTACATAAGCAGGTTATGCCGTTCCTTCTTCGTCGAACTAAAGATGATGTCTTATCTGATCTTCCTGAAAAGATTATTCAGGACAGATACTGTGATCTAAACAGTTCTCTAGTTCTAATGCTAAAAAGGAGATTTCAGATCTGGTTAAAGGCAATGATATGAATTCAACTGATTCTGTCAGTCCATCAATGGCAACCTCTCATGTTTTCCAGGCTTTGCAGTACTTGCTGAAAGTCTGTAGTCATCCTTTGCTTGTGCTTGGTGAAAGGCCTGCAGATTCGCACATGTCAGTTCTCGCGGAATTTCTTCCAAAATCGTTGGATGTTATAAAGGAGCTTCATGAAATACAACACTCCCCGAAATTGGTTGCTCTGCAAGAGATACTAGAGGAATGCGGGATAGGTCAAGAGGCAGCAGTCTCTGAAGGCGTTACTGTGGCTGGGCAGCATCGTGTTTTGATCTTTGCTCAGCACAGAGCTTTTCTTGATATCGTTGAGCGAGATTTATTTGAGGCTCACATGAAGAGTGTCACATACTTGCGTCTGGATGGTTCTGTTGATCCAAACAAACGGTTCGATATTGTAAAAACTTTCAACTCTGATCCTACAATCGATGCATTGCTTCTCACCACACATGTTGGTGGACTTGGTTTGAATCTTACTTCGGCAGATACCCTTGTTTTCTTGGAGCATGATTGGAATCCTATGAAGGACCTTCAGGCAATGGATCGAGATCACAGACTCGGTCAGCGGAAGGTTGTAATGTTCACCGCCTTATAATGCGTGGTACATTAGAAGAGAAGGTCATGAATCTTCAGAAGTTCAAAGTATCTGTTGCTAATGCTGTCATAAATGCCGACAATGCCAGCTTGAAGACGATGAACACGGATCAGTTGCTTGATCTTTTTACACCGGCGCACCTTACCAGAAAGGTTATCTCGGTCAATACTGAGGCTAAGGTAGAAGAGGAGTTTGTTTCAGCCGGTGGTAAGAAAGGTATGTCTGCTGTGCTTCGTGGGCTCGGGGAACTCTGGGACCATTCGCAGTACACAGAGGAATTCAATCTCAGCAGTTTTTTGGCAAAGCTGAACGACTGAACCAAAGTTAGGGTTAGGGCCTTGCATAGTGTACAGTTTACAGCTGCTAAAGAGTTGTCAACCGTGGCTCCAGATTTTATCATGCTCACTTCTTTTTAACTTCTCAGGTTTTGCTTCGCCCAGCCGTCTTATGCTTTATCTCATTATTATTTTTCCTGTAAATGATACAAAGGAAAGACGGTTGGCCATCATTTTCCTGATAGCTCAAGGTAATATTCTTGCATTCCGTTTGGGATTATATACTAACAAATAAAGATTTGAATTTATTTGAGTAAACAAACGCCATGAATGCAGTTTTCTCTTGTGAGTAAAAGTTTAATTTAGTGATTGAAGAACATAATATTAATTATGAGGACACGGAGGGAAATATAATTTGCCAAATTAAGCAAGTATTAAAAGTTGTTGGAAATGCGAGCCCACGGCGAGCCATTATGCAATAAATGTTATTGCACATATCATTCCCTGATCTGAAATGAAGAATGAATAATTTGTATAATAGGTCCCTTAGTACAATTAGAGTTATGTACCATGGCCATCTTAATAATCATACAGCTGTTGATTCAACTATTGAATCATAGAGGCTGGTGCTTGGATGAATATCAAAAGAGTTAGATTGAGGACTCATCAAGCACCGTCAAATGATTGTTAAGAGATGATCTCCAGCCTGAGTAGGAGATGACAATCCTTATCTCTGAAGGCTGATATCTGACCGACCTCTTGATGCAGGTCCTCTGCATAGGAATAGAGATTCGGAGGTGTCAGATTAGTTAGGTCAAAGAGTTGACTTAACGAGATCGAGATAACCAAAGTCCTGTATCATATGCTGTCATGATATAGGCACGCATCCTCTGACCGGAGACAGATGTGTTGCTATATGTCCAAGTATGTACATTTGGCAGACCAATAGGTTGATGACCTAATCAAGGTCTATACACCGGCGCACTGGTGTGCATATAAGGGCATATGAGTAATACGATCTCTCAAAGGGATCATACAGGTTCAGTCACTGAACCGGAAGACATGAGCTCACTCATGAGATATTGGGAAGAATCAAATTCCATGCGCATGGTCGTCTCGCTTTGGAAGCTTGACTGAATTTGTAGGTTTGATATATACTTTTAGTATATGATCAAGACCTAGGTATGATGTACACTTTTGGAAAGTGTATGATCGATACCAACTCCCAATGATCGAATGAGAAACTTACTGATAAAACCATGAAGTAGACAGTATAAAGTTGATCCGATACTTCGGGTTTATTCTAAGTCTTCCAGTATGCAGGATGTACAGGTATTGGGAATACCTGAGGGTGATTTGATCATAAACGATTGTATAACCATGACGCTTCCATTCCTAGGGAGTGATGAAACGGGTATGGATTTTAATGACTCCTCTCAGTAGAGAAGTGATCTGATCTTGGTCCAAGTGTTGGACATTGATCTGAATGTGATTCAGATACAATGAGAAGATTAGATTTACGGTCTTGATTTAATCAAGCATCTATGGGAGGCCCGCGATCTGGATTTGAGATATGATCTCAATATCCATGTCACTATACGTGGAACAATACAATCGCCCTGTCCTTATCTCCAAGTATCTGAGGAGAAATAGCATTGTTCTTAAATGGTTTAAGAACAATTCCATAAGATCTAAGCAAAGAGAATTTGATAATTAAAAGTGTTTTAATTATCATGATGTATGAGAAATTATCCAATATGATTAAATGTGATTTAATTAGTTTGGATAAGAATAATGTGGATAGAGATATCCAAATTATTTATAATATATTATAAATGTGATTTATAATGTATTAGAGAGAGTTAATTATAATTTATATATGTTGATTAATTATGATGTGTATTGGATACACATTGTGTAATTAATTAACAATATGAATTACATGTTGTTTTGGGTTGTGAATATGATTCACAATTTTTCCATGGCAAGATTGCAATTTTCTCAAAGATAATTGTGAATTATTTTTTGAGAAATAAAACCCAAATTATTTTGTTGCAAATAAATAAAGAGAGATTACATGGAGATTGCAATCTCCATGCAATCCAAGGTGGACGGCACACCACTCCTAATTGGAGTGGGTGTGCGCCTACATGGAAGGCACACATGGAGATGAAATCTCCATGTGTCTTCTCTCCTTATTTGTTGGGTTAATTTAGGAGCAAATTATATTTGATTTTATCAAATATATTTTGACCTAAATTTGTTTCTTTTGACAACAACAATCTCAGCCATTGGATGAACATAAATCAATCTCATCCATTGATTTTATGTGTCCCATGGATTGAGATCCATGGATCCCAAAACCCTATAAATAGAGAGGCATACTTGGCTCTCTCTTTACACATGCTATTGTAGCACAAACTCTCTTTCTCTTTCTCATATACACGACAGTCCTTCTCTCCCTCTCTTCTTGGTGGCCGTCCACCTTGGTGGAGAGAAACGTCGACGCCCGCGCCATCGTGCTGCCGCTTCGACTCTCTGCGGTTCTTTGTCTTCTTGGAGTGCTTCACTCACGAAGGAGACGTTTGATCTCGTGCGACGAGATCAGGGACAACCGCGCTTGGATCAACTTGGATTGCGAGGACACCGCGACTCATCTCCGCGCTCGCAAGCCGTTACTCCGACGATCGGACTTGAGACAGGAGGTCTCTTTTCGTAGAGACTCGATCAACCACGCTTCAAGAGGTATTGCATTATACTTGATGTGGTTATAGATGAAACGATTTGAGAATGGTTCTCGGATCATGTGGTTTCATCGGTTTAAAAATTTTAAAATTCCGCTGCTCCGAACAACTAGTACGACTAGTCGTTCTTCGTCGTATTCGATACGACGATCACGCTTCCGTGATGCGCTTGAGGATTTTTCCATATCCTTCAAGTGGTATCAGAGCCTTAGGTCGACGGTTTCGAATATGATTCGAAAAACCGAGGACGACTTGGGTTCGTTTAGGTCGCGAAAGTTTTCATCGCATTTGATTTCGCAGATCTGTTTAGTAAATAAATTCGGTACTGTTTAGATTGTTTAAACACGAATTTAATACTTGGATTTTATTCCCCATTAAATAAGGAAACCATAGAAACTGAGTTTGCGTAAATCGGATTTCGTATGCTCTAGTTATGGTTGTTTTAATGGACATGTATGCACTGTTGCGGGAACAGTAGATTTTAACATGATTAAAGAGTTAATTACTGTTATCATCTGCCTCGAAATGCGTGTACCATCACTTGGGTTCTGTCCTAAATCAAATTAGCAATCTATGAAAATTGATTTTGTCTAATTTGGATTTAATATGATTGAGATATGCTAATTTTAGTAAGAAGGGGTCACTGCTGAAATTACAGTCCTAATCAAAAACCAAGTGATTGTCAATTAGTGAAATTAATTGTTAATTTCGTGAAATAATCATGAAAAATATTTGTGAAATATTTGAAGATGATTATTTACATAATTGACTTGGCCTCATCCAATTAATTGATTAGATTTGATCTAAACCTTAATTGGAAACACATTCATCAAACTTAATGTTTGATTGGTGATTGTTATTTAATCATTTAGTGAAATTAAATTGTTTAATTTCCTAGAATAATTGTGCATAAATATTTGTGAAATATTTGATGATAATTATTCCCTTAAATGACATTGCCTTAACCAATAATTGATTAAGATGTGATCTAAATCATAATTGGAAACCACAATCTTTCAAACTTGATGCTTGAATAGGATTTGGGAATTTGTCTAGCAAATTTCCTTATAATCAAAAATGTTTTGATTATTACTATATGGTAAAATTTCGGTTGAAGAACCGATGATCATCTCAAGTACAAATTAATCAATTTGGCATTATCCTTTCCCGAGGCGGATATGGTGCCTAGTCGGAGAGCATTGGGGTTGCGGGTTGCAACGTATGTGGTCCGTCCCACTCTCGTCGGTACTGGCCATGACAGCGGGTAGGGCCGGGATAATGTCCGAGGGATTAAGATGTATTTTTTTCTAATTATTAAAATTCGAATTAATACGTATTTTGAGATATTACCATATATGTATTCAAGTAAAATAATCAAGTTTGATTGATTGAATTGGATCGATAATTAATTTAATATGATTAAATTGATTGTGTCCAATTGAAATACTCTAATATGATTAGAGCTAATAATTCCCTTGGAAGAATTAATTATGTGAATGTGATTCACGATAATTAATTAAAATTTGAATATGATATGGAGGATCACATAAGTGACATCCATGGTCTCCCGTCAATGCGAAGGGTTCCGTCGCCAGGGATTGTATGTAGGAGACGCCTGTCCGAAGTGACAGCTCCTGTATGCAAGCGCATCTGGATCGGGCTCTTTGCTTCTCGAAAGAGTAAGGCCGTATACGTAGTGACCCCAATATCGGATCCTCATATTATTGGGGCGATATTGGATTGCGTATAGCGAGTACTATTCCTGTTGACGGTTGGTTCAATTAACGACGGGTCAACATCGCCTTAGGGGTGGTGGGCTCGGGTGTTAAAGACCGAATTGGGAAATGCGAGTTGGACTTGCAAAGCGGAATGTGTTCCCGCTTCTTTTTATCGGAGTTGCAGATTCTCATATTATTGGGATGTAACAAAGATAAGGAAGGAGATCCCAGATCTTGTTGAGATATAATGGTAAGTATATCTCTTACACTGAAAGTGATTAAGGGAATGAACTTTCAATGTTGACATGGCAAGACAACTTTGATATAAAAATTCCTAAATCAAAGTAAAATATAAATTTATATATATTTATGCAAATTTCTTATTTCAGATAATCCTTCATTAAAACCCACTCAATGATATACTCAATAATAACCAGTAAAATTTCATGGATTGGACTCATGATCCAGATATTGTACTTGCAATTGGACACATAATGTATGTGGTTGCAATGTGCAAGTTTCCTCATAATATTGAGGAATGACAATTAAATAGATGATAGGACTACGACCCTAGGGTTTGTATGTCTCTATAGTCTTGGTATCATCAAGTGTACTTTGGAAGTGACATGTTGATGATGATCATAATTGTCATATAATCCTTATAAAATCTAAGAAGATATTATGGCATACATATGTGCTCTTGACATTTATCATGAATGACATGGTTCACTGCATCATGCAGAATGGTGGCTCTGTAAAGAGATGATGTATTCAAATTGTTTGAGTACCTACATGAACCTTTGTTTTTAAGAGTTTAAATGGATGTAGATGATGAGTGTCATCATTCTACTGTTTATACTCTAGTTATCCATGAAGCTTCATAATATTCATATTGTATGAATTTAATGAAGCATGTATAAATGTTGAACAACTCTTACTTTGAATTCTTTTGAATTTAAAATAAGAGATCCTCTGTCTTGAGCAATGATTGCTTATAGATAAAGGGAGCGCAGTGGAAGCATGGGTTGGACCCAAGAAAGAAGGAAAGTCAAAGAGTTGACTGGACTTCTATGACTTCCATATGACATCCAAAGAGTTGGATGAATGCCAATACTGCAATAAGTTGATGTGTTGATAGTATGACTATCAAGTCTGTTTAGAATCCTTAGAAAAGGACTCGGATGGAGCATCAGAGTAATCTACATAAATCATTGATTTTGACTTACTTATTGAATAAGATAAAGTCAAATAATTGTATCTCAATCTTCTGATGACATTTGCAATGGGTTGCATATGTTTTAGAAGACTGGAAAATTTGATCTTAAAGGTTTATAGTTATCCACGTGAGTATTGATGCAACTGTTGCAACAATCTCTGTTGGATTAATAGACTTGTTAATTTCAGTGGGAGAGCCCTTAGTCTTAGAGAATGTCTCTGTAACCTAGATATTAGAATATACTCATTGTTTATTTCTAAATGTTGGAAATAAACATGAATTCTGAGATAGAACTATCATAAAGAGTTATGATGGATATATTTCAGATAGTAATCTAAAATCTGGTGGACTCCACTAAATTAGAAAAATTAATGAATGGTTCATTAATATTTCTAAATACTGAATTAAAACCTCTGTAAGATCAATAGGAGGATGAAGATCGTTTGACAATGATCTAGCATCGAGCCTTGGACATTTGTTTATTGATTTGATCAATAGACTAGTAAGAGATGAAACTTTAGAATGTCTAAAATTTCAAAAGTTACATACTTATGAATATTGTATTCAAAGTAAAAATGTCCAATACACCCTTCTTCGGGAATGGTGTAAGATGCCAAGGTATTCAGGATCTCATACATATTGATGTATGCGGATCATCTATATCATAGTAAACATTGTGGATATGTGATATCTATTAATGATTATGTATGATATGAGATTTCTTCTCTTCATCTAAGAAACCTTTGAATTGTTCAAAGATTTCATTAATTTTGGTTTAGAACCAAAATTTGAAGGAAGATAAAATGAATTTGATCTAATCTAGGTAGCAAGTACCTACTAGATAAATTCGAAGAATACCTTATGGAGATATGAATATCATTTCTATCTCAATCCTCCTAACACACCTTAACTCAAAAGAGTTATAGGTAGATACAATTGGATCATGTGTGACATGATCTTATCAATGTTGAATTTTAGCATAATTATCCCTTAGTTTCCAGGTATATATGTGTAGTAGAGACTACAATGTATATCCTTAATAAGGTTCCATGTATGTTGGAATCTAGCACTTGAGAGTGTTGCTTCATTAGGAAAATAAAGGATGGTATTGGATACCTACTTTATGACCTTGAGATTCTTAAATTATCTCATCTCCGAGAATGTGATTCTTAGAGGTTGAGACTCTTGAGAATCAAGATGAAAATGAAGTGTAGGAACTCATTTATAATGAGACTCCTGAAATTGGAAACTAAAAGGACAATTAAAGATGAAACATTAATACCTCTTCAAATGAGTTTGAGAATGGATTCCATGTGTTAGAGAAATCTGACAATGATCGAAATTCATGTGATGAAGTTTCTGAAGATCATAACATGGATAG
Source organism: Ottelia alismoides (assembly GCA_037367405.1). Lineage (NCBI taxonomy): Eukaryota > Viridiplantae > Streptophyta > Magnoliopsida > Alismatales > Hydrocharitaceae > Ottelia > Ottelia alismoides. The sequence continues at coordinate 101,826 of JAZKJV010006696.1, read as the reverse complement.
ATGGATAGCAATAAAAGTCTAATGTAGACTTCATATACAAGTGTTGTATATGGACCCTCGAGGATCCACCTATATGGGTAAGACCTGTAAAGGTATAAATGGATCTTCAAGAGACAGGGAACCTGATGAGAAGGTAGAGATCTTCAAAGCACGGTTCGTAGCCATAAGCTACACACTGGAAGAGAAGACATTGCTTGCAATGAGACTTGCTCTTCGGTGACCATGCTTAAAACCGTCAGAATATTGCTAACCTTAGCTACACAACTTGACTATTGCATCTTCAAGATGTAAGTCAATATTGCATTCCTCTACGAATACCTCTTTGAGGATATTCACATGAAGTAGCCCCAGGGCTTCATGGTTAAGGAAAGCAAGGTGTGCAAGCTAAGGAATCCATCTATGGACTCAGATAAGCTTCTTAAAGTTGGATCATAAGATTTGATGAAATTATAAATGATTTCAGATAGAATCTTGATGAACCATATGAAGCTTAGTGGGAGTGCTTTTGTGTTCATCGTGCTAAATGTAGATGATATCCTAATCATTTGAAAATGATATAAGGATAATAATTAGTGTTTTATAATCTGGTTGTTCCATAACTTGAAATATGATTTCAAAGATGCCTCTCAGATCTTAGTTCTGAAGTAGTTCAGAAGCAAAGAGAAGAGGATAATGGGACTGTCACATTTATAGTACATCTTGGACATATTTCATTTTATGGAAAATTCAAGTAATGGCTTCCATCCCTTAAGATATGGTACTGACCTATCTAAAGGGATAGCACCTCAAAGAGTTGAGGAAGTGAATGCTAGAACTACTTGCCTTTGGGCATCAGTTCTGAGAAGTCGGGTGTATGCTAGATGTGTACAAAAGCCAGATGGCTGCCATGCAGTGGGAGTAGTAAACTGTTACTAATCCTACTATGGAAATAAAACACTTGGTTGCAGTAACAACAAAATCTTCATAGATGACAAGATTTTTGAGATAGTGATCTCAGAGTCTTATCTTCAAAAACTTAAGACTTTATAGATAGAGATCTAAAAGGTCTTAACTGTGGATACCTTAAGAGATAGTGATCTCCAGGAATAAGGATATTCTGATAAGGATTATGGAAATACTGGTTATGATAATTGTTAAGCTGTAGTGTCAAAGACACTGTAACTAACTAGATTGAGTATTGGTTGCATAAGATGCAACATTCGCATTGGATGCGAGCACTGTTACTGGGGATATGCATGTACCGTAAAAGGACTTGGCGTAGTCTCGCGGGAACAGAGTGACTGATCAGCTTACCTAGCTATTTTCCAAATAGTCTATGATTGTCACATGAGTGCGGGTTTAAATGATTAGCCCATTAATGGCTCTTTGGGCTAGTGGGAGATTGTTGGAAATGCGAGCCCACGGCGAGCCATTATGCAATAAATGTTATTGCACATATCATTCCCTGATCTGAAATGAAGAATGAATAATTTGTATAATAGGTCCCTTAGTACAATTAGGGTTATGTACCATGGCCATCTTAATAATCATACAGCTGTTGATTCAACTATTGAATCATAGAGGCTGGTGCTTGGATGAATATCAAAAGAGTTAGATTGAGGACTCATCAAGCACCGTCAAATGATTGTTAAGAGATGATCTCCAGCCTGAGTAGGAGATGGCAATCCTTATCTCTGAAGGCTGATATCTGACCGACCTCTTGATGCAGGTCCTCTGCATAGGAATAGAGATTCGGAGGTGTCAGATTAGTTAGGTCAAAGAGTTGACTTAACGAGATCGAGATAACCAAAGTCCTGTATCATATGCTGTTATGATATAGGCACGCATCCTCTGACCGGAGACAGATGTGTTGCTATATGTCCAAGTATGTACATTTGGCAGACCAATAGGTTGATGACCTAATCAAGGTCTATACACCGGCGCGCTGGTGTGCATATAAGGGCATATGAGTAATACGATCTCTCAAAGGGATCATACAGGTTCAGTCACTGAACCGGAAGACATGAGCTCACTCATGAGATATTGGGAAGAATCAAATTCCATGCGCATGGTCGTCTCGCTTTGGAAGCTTGACTGAATTTGTAGGTTTGATATATACTTTTAGTATATGATCAAGACCTAGGTATGATGTACACTTTTGGAAAGTGTATGATCGATACCAACTCCCAATGATCGAATGAGAAACTTACTGATAAAACCATGAAGTAGACAGTATAAAGTTGATCCGATACTTCGGGTTTAGTCTAAGTCTTCCAGTATGCAGGATGTACAGGTATTGGGAATACCTGAGGGTGATTTGATCATAAACGATTGTATAACCATGACGCTTCCATTCCTAGGGAGTGATGAAACGGGTATGGATTTTAGTGACTCCTCTCAGTAGAGAAGTGATCTGATCTTGGTCCAAGTGTTGGACATTGATCTGAATGTGATTTAGATACAATGAGAAGATTAGATTTACGGTCTTGATTTAATCAAGCATCTATGGGAGGCCCGCGATCTGGATTTGAGATATGATCTCAATATCCATGTCACTATACGTGGAACAATACAATCGCCCTGTCCTTATCTCCAAGTATCTGAGGAGAAATAGCATTGTTCTTAAATGGTTTAAGAACAATTCCATAAGATCTAAGCAAAGAAAATTTGATAATTAAAAGTGTTTTAATTATCATGATGTATGAGAAATTATCCAATATGATTAAATGTGATTTAATTAGTTTGGATAAGAATAATGTGGATAGAGATATCCAAATTATTTATAATATATTATAAATGTGATTTATAATGTATTAGAGAGAGTTAATTATAATTTATATATGTTGATTAATTATGATGTGTATTGGATACACATTGTGTAATTAATTAACAATATGAATTACATGTTGTTTTGGGTTGTGAATATGATTCACAATTTTTCCATGGCAAGATTGCAATTTTCTCAAAGATAATTGTGAATTATTTTTTGAGAAATAAAACCCAAATTATTTTGTTGCAAATAAATAAAGAGAGATTACATGGAGATTGCAATCTCCATGCAATCCAAGGTGGACGGCACACCACTCCTAATTGGAGTGGGTGTGCGCCTACATGGAAGGCACATGGAGATGAAATCTCCATGTGTCTTCTCTCCTTATTTGTTGGGTTAATTTAGGAGCAAATTATATTTGATTTTATCAAATATATTTTGACCTAAATTTGTTGCTTTTGACAACAACAATCTCAGCCATTGGATGAACATAAATCAATCTCATCCATTGATTTTATGTGTCCCATGGATTGAGATCCATGGATCCCAAAACCCTATAAATAGAGAGGCATACTTGGCTCTCTCTTTACACATGCTATTGTAGCACAAACTCTCTCTCTCTTTCTCATATACACGACATCCCTTCTCTCCCTCTCTTCTTGGTGGCCGTCCACCTTGGTGGAGAGAAACGTCGACGCCCGCGCCATCGTGCTGCCGCTTCGACTCTCTGCGGTTCTTTGTCTTCTTGGAGTGCTTCACTCACGAAGGAGACGTTTGATCTCGTGCGACGAGATCAGGGACAACCGCGCTTGGATCAACTTGGATTGCGAGGACACCGCGACTCATCTCCGCGCTCGCAAGCCGTTACTCCGACGATCGGACTTGAGACAGGAGGTCTCTTTTCGTAGAGAATCGATCAACCACGCTTCAAGAGGTATTGCATTATACTTGATGTGGTTATAGATGAAACGATTTGAGAATGGTTCTCGGATCATGTGGTTTCATCGGTTTAAAAATTTTAAAATTCCGCTGCTCCGAACAACTAGTACGACTAGTCGTTCTTCGTCGTATTCGATACGACGATCATGCTTCCGTGATGCGCTTGAGGATTTTTCCATATCCTTCAAAAGTATGGGAGCTTGGACAAAAATATGATTTTTAATATTGTAACTATTTCTGAAACTCTTCCTTCAAGCAAAGAAGAGGTGTGCCAACCTTCTTCATCAGTGGGAACAAGGAGAGCATCTGGGATTGCTTGCAAAAATAAGAGAGCAAAAGGAAATTACAAAAAGGATATATTGGAGCACATGTAAGGTCATATCAATCTATTGGGTTTGAGACCAGTGTATGGGGGGGGGGGAGAGAGGCCCACTTCTTCTTGTTGAGTATTTTCTTTTATTAATAGGGGATTAATGTTTTCTGAGAATGGCCTTAAATGATTCCACAACAGAATGTTCACCGGTAGAATTTATTTTACCTTAATATCTCAGGAGTTATCTTTGTCTCTTGGTTTATCAATTATAAACATTGATGATGCATTTAAAAAATCGTACATCTCATATATATTTATATGCACACAGGCTCTCCGATATATAGCTTTTGTCATGCCATCAACCTAGTGGCATGTCTAATGCATACACACACATAGGTAAATGCATTTCTGTCTTTGTTCAACTAATGATTGCCCATCTCGTGTCAGTTTACGACACGTGACATCACCTATCTTTGATCTTGTGAATTTAGCTCCGTAGCTTGACTAATCTAATAACACCGAATCTTTATTACTATATAGAGGACTTGCATCAAGGGTATCTATCGAATATCGGTCTACATGGAAGATTGCCATCTATTCGCAGATTGGAGATCACATTAGTGGATAACATTGTGTGATGTTAGTTGTATCTTTGATCTAACTCTTTCGGTCAACAGGTAAACAACTTCTACTTTGATTTAGCACTTTAGGTCATTAACTATATAACATCCATAGTGAGCAAGGATACATAACCCTAATTGTACAACGTGACCTGATCAATTATGCTAACTTAAATATGATTTATTTGAGACATGAAATGATAAAAGTGCAATGCTATTTACTACCTTACATGTCCAACAGTCTTTGCATCTATCTAATGGATAGAGATATTATATACAAATGCTAATACAATAAGCATTTGGATTGTGTCCCTTCGAGCCATAGATGGATATGTATCAAAATATGTAATACATTAACTTTTACATAAAGTCCTTGACAACTATAACCAATTAAACTTAAGCTTCCTCATACATACCCATTTTCCTCCAATGGTAGAGAACTCTTTAGGTAAATCAAATAACTTCGGAGTTTTATTAGGTATAATAGAATCCATCTCAGATTTGACAACTTCCTTACACTATTTAGCTTAAAATGCAACCATTTTGATTTGGGATATAGCTTGAAGTGGAAGATAATCATTTGTCGGATTTAAAGGAATTCCCCTTTTCATAGAAAGACATTTACAAATTAAGGTGGTATCAGGGAGTTCAATAATGATGTTGACATCTATGATTTCTATCTCCAACCTAGTTACTAAGAATATACATGCATAACTATTTTTTAAATAGCCTAAATAGATGGTGTCATTAGTAGGATCTAGCTTCTTTCTTTTCAATTTAGGAGTAAAACTTTATCAAGACACCCCAATACTTTAAGATATTTTCAAACTTTATTTCTTGCTTCTTCACAACTCGAATGAACTTTTTTTATTATCTTGGAGGAATCATATTCAAAATATAACGAACCATATTCAAGGTTTCTCCCTACATTTAGCTTGGAAGTTCATAATTTTATAAGAGTGACGATAACATCAGTTAAAGTCCTATTTTTTGTTTTACTATTCCATTAATGGTAATATTGAAGGTTATGGAAAGAACCTTAAGTGCATCACTGAAGCGTGAAGATTGCATCATATGCGATCAGGAGCGATTAGTCGCACAAGTTGCTCGAGGCAATGGAATTTAAAATTTTTAAAGCGATGAAACTATATGACCAAGAACACTTCTTGGATCGTTTCATCTTAACCACAAAGAAGAAGATATAGGAATACCTCTTGAAGCATGGTTGTGATCGTAGTATATAAACGAAGAGACCGCCTGTCCCAAATCAAACCGACGGAGGAGAGGCTTGTGAGAATGTTGATGAAACACACCCTTCTCGCAATCCAAGATCTTGATCCAAGCGACGGATCTCCTGATTTTTTCAAACAAAATCCGAGGTCTTCTTCACGTACTAGAAACACTGAGGAGGATGAAGATCCATGAACGGTCGAAGCGACATCACGACGTCATAGCGATGATGGTGATCCTCTCTAGGTTACAAAGTGGACACCCACTTTAGAGAGAGAGAGAGGGGCGTGTATGATAAGAGAGAGAGAGAGATCTTGTGAATTATATGCTGTAAATGAAGAGCTAAGCTAGGGTTGTATTTTTTTATAATATTTTGGGAATCCATAGATCTCAATACATGGGCAACACAAGTCCAATGGTTGAGATTGATTTGTTTTTCTTTCAATGATCATGATTTTATTGTAAAAACATAACAACAATTAATTAAATTTAATATATATTGAATAATCACCAATATAAATTAATTCAATTAAATCAATCATCATAGGAAAAATAGGAAGGAGGCAAGCCTCTTTCCATTAAGATGGTGGGTGCCCCTATTTAAAGGACTAAAGTAGACATCCACCCTCCCTATTCGGAAGGAGGATTACTTCTCCTTTTTCATGAGATTACATATCCCATGATTTTCTCCATAATTTACAACACCATTTATTGTAAATTTATTCACACAAATAATTTATAATTATTTTGTAGATATTACACTCATGCCTTTGAAATTTGTGAATCACATTCACAATCCAAAGTAAAATGTAAATTACAATTTCAATTAATTGTCCAATGTGAATCCAATTCACATCGGCATTTAAATTGTAATTGTTATTTATAAATTGTTCTATCTTATACATTATAACTCACATTTATAGTATATATGATTAATAAAGATAGTGTTATCCACATTATTCATATCATGATAATTAAATCATATTTAATTATATTGAATCATCATTCTCATACATCAAATTCACTTTATTCATGATAATTAAGTCACATTTAATTATCTATTTCTCAATGCTTGGATACACATTTGTTAATGGAGTTATTCTTGATCTCTTTGAAGAATAACACGCTTTCTTCGTGGATACTTGGAGATAAGGACATGGCGATTGTACGCTCGACGTATAGTGACTTGAATATTGAGATCATATCTCAAATCCATATCTCAGGGACCTCTCTTAGATGCTTGATTAAATCAAGGCCATAGATCTAATCTTCTCATTGTATCTGAATCACATTCATCTCAATGTCCAACATTTGGACTAAGATCTTATCACTTTTCTACTAAGAGGAGTCACTAAAATCGAGACATGTTTCGTCGCTCCCTTGGAATGGAAGCGTCATGGTTGTATAATCGTTTATTGATCACATCACTATCAAGTATTCCTAATACATATACATCCTGCACACTAGAAGACCAATAATAAATTGGAAGATGTAGATCAATTTTACACTATCATCTTCAGGGTTTTATCACCGAGTTTCTCTTTTGGTCATTGGGAGTTGGTATCGATCATATGTTTTCCAAAAGCATTTATCATACCTTCTAATTCTTGTCATGCTGCCAAAGCAAGACGATCATATGAGTGAGCTCATGTCTTCCGATTCACAAGTGAACCTGTATGATCCCTTTGAGAGATCATATTACTCATATGTCCTTGCATGCACACCAGCTCGTTAGTGTATAGACTTTGATTAGGTCATCAACCTATCGGTCTGCCAAATGTACATACTCAGACATATAACAATACATCTATCTCTGATCCGATGATGCATGCCTATATCATGACATTATACGACATAGGTCTTGGTTATCTTGATCTCTTTAAGTCAACTCTTTGACCTAATTTCTGACACCTCTGAATCTCTATTCCTAAGCAAAGAACCTGCATCAAGAGGTCGGTTAGATATCAGCCTATAGAAAAGTATTGCCATCTCCTTCTCAGGATGGAGATCATCTCTTAATAATCATTGTATGGTGCTCGATGAGTCCTCAATCTAATCTCTTAGATATTAATCCAAGCACCAGACTCTATGATTCAACAATTGAATCAATAACTGCATGATCATTAAGATGGCCAAGGTACATAACCCTAATTGTAATAAGGGACCTTATAGTGCATTCATTCATTTAATATCAGATAGAGAATGAAAATAAATCAATAACTTTTATTGATATATCAAACATTACAATAATATTTATTGTAGAAATGGCTCACCTTTGGCTCACATGGCTAACAATCTCCCACTCGCCCTCAGAACCATTCATGTGCAATCCTTAACCCATATGTATTACATGCTGGTTGAAAACCTTTTGTGTCAAAGATTTGTTAAGAGGATCAGCAACGTTGTCGGCAGAGGTTACCTTGGTGATGGTGATGTCACCGCACTTTTGTATCTCCTGAATGATGTGGTATTTCCTTTCCACATGCTTGCTCTTTTGATGCCATCTAGGTTCCTTTGCCTGAGCTATGCCTCTCGTGTTATCGCAGAGTAGTGGGATGAGTGTATCAAAGATCCATGATGAAATTACGAAACCAACTACCTCCTTTGCAACATTCGATAGTGTCCTGCTTCTTGTTTCTCCATCTCACAACACCATCGTTCAAAAGAAACACAAACCATGATGTCGATTTTTGATCATCAATATCATACTGGAAGTCAGAATCTGTATATTCTAAGACTTGGAGATCACCATCTCCATAGACCAAGATGTAATTTTGCATCCATCTTAGATTCTTGACGATGTTCTTCACTGCATTCTAGTGTTGCTCTCTATAGCAGGATTGGTATCTGCTTACCACTCCCACTGTATGGCAGATATCTGGCCTTGTGCACATCATGCTGTACATTAGGCTTCCCACAACTGATGCGTAAGGGCATTCAACCATGGCTTTCTTATCCTCGACACTTTGAGGAGCCCTCCCTTTGGACATATGGATACTATGTCTTAAGGGAAGGAGGCCTTTCTTGGAATTCTCCATATGAAAACGTTCCAAGATCTTCTTAATGTACCTATGTTGTAACAATCTAAAATCCTCTTTTCTCTGTTTCTAAACAGTTTCAGACCCAAGATGTAAGAGGCTTCTTTAAGATCTTTCATCTCGAATGTATGGTATAACCAAATCTTAACACTGGTCATCATCCCTATATTATTCCCAATGATAAGGATGTCATCTATGTAAAGTATAATGAACACAATAGCACTCCTACTAAGATTCTTGTACACACACGGGTCATCAGGATTCTGAACAAAAGCACAACTTTTTATGGTTTTGTTGAATATGATATTCTAGCTACGAGAAGCTTGCTTCAGCCCATTGATAGATTTCTTCAGCTTGCATATTTTACCTTCATCGGTTACGAAGCCCTGGGGATGCTCCATATAGATATCCTCATCGAGGCATCAATTGAGAAAAGCTGTCTTGATGTCCATATGCTAGATGTCGTAGTCAAGATATGTAGCTATAGCTAGCACTGCATTGATGGACTTAAGCATAGACACATGAGAGAATGTCTCATCGTAGTCGATGCCTTCTCTTTATGTGTGGCCCTTACCCACGAGCTGCGATTTCAAGGTCTCTACCTTCTCATTAGGTCCTCTTATTCTCTTGAAGATCCATTTAGACCCAATGGATTTTACTCCTCTAGGCAGATCCTCTAGGGTCCATATACCATTTTTATGCATGGAGTCAATTTTCGACTTCATTGCTAGCATCCATTTATCCATGTTATAATCCACGAGTGCTTCATCAAACGAAGCTAGATCATTGTCAGTTTTACCTGACACATGGAATCCGTACCTTTCGGGTGGTGCAACCACCCTCGAACTCCTTCGAAGAGGTACGAGTGTTACATCTTCATTTACTTCTTCAGTTTTGGTTCATGAAGCTCAGTATCCTCAGAGGATTCAATGAGTTCATTTGCTTCATTTTTATCTTGACTCTTAAGGAAGTAATCCTCCATAAATTTTACATCTCTAAAGACGAATACCTTTTGAGTCTCATGGTCATAAAGTTGGTTTCCAATACCAACCTTAACATACCCAATGAAGTAGCACTCTCGAGTACGAGATTCCAGATTACTTGCATCCAAGGTTCAGGAAAGCGGTATGCGTATGCGTTCGGACAGGTCACTGAATAGCGGTTAAGCGGTATGCGGGGGCATATGCGGGGTATATGCGGTTCTACGCGGTTTCCTAATTTTTTATTTAAAAATAAATAAATATATACAAAAGTAACTACAACAAAACCAAACTTATGTATAATTGTGGTCCAACAGAAGATCTAAGAAAAATAACTTTCATATAGAGTTCAAAACAATCTCTATCAATCAAATATCAATACTTCACTAGAACGGTTAGCACAAAAAATAATTGATAACAATCAACAAAATAAAAAAGTTAGCGCACAAAATGCCTCTATTGTTGAATCTAATGTCATTTATCTCTGTCGTTATATTTATAATTGATCCTCCATCAAAAGTACCAAACTTTACATACAATATATTACATTCATAATAACTATTAATTGACTAAATTAGTTTGCAAAATTATTAGTATATTATTCTTTTTCTTCCTTGCGTGTTTACTCCAATCTCGAAGTACAACTACTTTAATGATGGATTCAAATAATCATGTAATGCTTGGTTAGCATGCATGCAAAAGTAAGGATAACATGGCATAAACAACCCAACAAAACATGGCACAAATAAAAAAAATAAAAAATAAATAAATAAATGTGTATGCGGCCGCACAGACCGCATATGCGGCCGCATAGCCCGCATATGCGGCCCGCATAAGCGCACAGGGCGCATAATGGGGGGCTTCAGGAAAGCGGTGCGCTGAGGGCACCGCATACGCATATGCGGCCGCATAAGCGGCCGCACGGGCCGCTTTCGTGAACACTGCTTGCATCCACGTTCTTCGCATGGACCAAGAAACCCCAAATCTTTAAGTGTCTAACACTGAGGTTGGTACCATACCAATGCTCATGAGGAATTTTAGATACATAGTTGCTAGGAATTTTTCTCAGGATATATATATATATATATATATATATATATATATATATTGAGTCTCTACTGCATATCCCCAAAAACTCAGAGGTAAATGTGCTTTTCTCATCCTTGATCGGACCATGTCCATGGTGGTCCTGTTGCGTCTTTCAGCAACATCATTAAGTTGGAGAGTTCCAAGAAGAGTGAGAGTGGAGACAATTCCTCTCTCTTTGAGGTATTCTTTGAATTCATCTGAGAGGTACTCGCCACCTCGGTCAGATCGAATTTGTTTAATCTTCCTATCGGTTTGGTTATCAAACAAAGCCACGAACTCTTTGAACTTTTCAAAGGTTTCATATTTATGATGTAATAGGAAGATAAACTCATATCGCGAATGGTCATCAATAAACGTAAATAATATTGATATCCATTTCAGGTTGCGGTATTGAAGGGATCACATACATCAGTATGTATTAGGTCAAGAATAACTTTGCATCTTGTAACCTTGCTACGGAAAGGTGTCCTAATCATTTTACCTCAAATACAATGTTCACTAGTAGGCAAAGTTTAGACCTATAGAAAATCTAAGGGTCCATCCTTTATCAATTTATTGATTCTATCAATAGATAAATGATAAAGCCTTTGATGCCAAATCATATTTGAATAATTTCCATCCTCTCTGGTTATTTTAAGGTTTTTATTAGTGGTAGTTTCATTCATGACAGATTCATCAATGCACAATTCATAAAGTCCACCAGAAGTTAGCCTACCATCTACAATGTATTTATCATAATGACTTATGACAAGTTTATTATATAATAGAAACAAATATCAATTTCTACCTAACTTAGATACATATATTAAGTTTCTTTTAACATCTAGAAAATATAAAGACATTCTTTAAGTACTAGGACTCTTCCATTAGATAATGATAATCGGAAGGTCCGACAGTGACTGTTGCAACAGTTGCATCCGATCCCATCTGGATGACTATCTCCCCTTCATTTAGATTCCAAGTTTCCTGAAATAGATGCAATGAATTGGATACATGAACATAAGCACCAGAATCGATGATCCAACTACCTACTCATCCTACAAGAAAATTGGTTTCAATGGTGAGAGTAGAATTCATACCTTCTGGGGCTTTACCTTTATTTGTAGATTTCAGATAATCTGAGCAGTTACACTTCTGGTACCCCAATATCTTGCAGTGATGGCAGACATCGATTTTCTTCGATGCTACCCATGCGGAAGCATTAGAAGATGAGCAAACACCTTGACTCTTCTTCTTATTATGAGCCAGACCCTTCCGAGACCTTTGCTTTTGACTGCGCTTCCCTTTGACCTATTGTAACCATTGCGTTGGCAAAGGGATTCTGTTTCTTTATTACATCTTCTACATACTCTAATGAAGATACGAGTTCAACGTTAGATAATGTTAATTTATACATGTGGTAGATACTGATGAATCTCCATTACATAACCTTTATTCTTTCATGTTGGCCTTCATTCCCTAGCTAAATGCATGTAAATATCATTATTTTGCATAAACTAACATCTATTGTTTATTGTGTTTATATTGCATAAAAGGCTATATTTCAAGAGAAATTAAAAGAATAAAGAAAAGGAAATAAAAATAAATAAAATATCAAAGGAATTTTATGACCCTAAACCTCGAGACCTAGGCATAATGATGATTGGGTCGACGAATAAAGTAGGGGGAAATAAGGGCCAAAAATACAATAAAAACCCTATTCGTTTATTCTTCAATACTTCACTTTTAGAATTCCTTTTATTGTTTATTATTTATCATTAAATCAATAAACTTTGTACATGAAAGTTTTAGATAAAAATATAAATAAATATACAAAATTAATTTCAACAAAAATAATATAGAGTGTTCATTGTACACTCAGAATAAATCCCAAAACCCAAACTTCAAAAACCTGTATCTTCTCCATATTAACTCTAAATGTATCAAAATAACTTTAATTGTATATAACTTTTTATTAGCTATTTAATGAAGGTGGTTCACTTAAGTTGGAGTTAAGATGCGAAAGTTAGATTTTGGACCCCTATTGTACAATATACCTCAATAAAAATAATCACTTTATTTATTCTTTATATTTTCATTATTACATTTTTTTATAATTTAGTCAATATTATTTATATATGTACATATTTTGAATATAACAAAACCATAAAAAACACACTAAAATAAAATAATATATTAAATACACAAAAGAATTACTTATACTTATACCTATATAATAAATACATCTATTTATTTAAATGTACAAATAACATCAGAAAAAATACAATAAAAATAGATTTATGCATATCTAAATAAGTTATAAAGATATAAATTAAGAATATAAAATAATAAAATATAAAATACAAAATAAAAATAAAATATACATAATATAAGTAAATATACCTATAACTATACATGTAAATAAAAACTTGTAATAAATAGCCTCATGAAAATAAATAAAAATAGGATCAAACACTACAAAAATAGTAAATATTTTTTTATTTTATAACCTAAAATTAAATAATTCATTTACTAATTAATATTAATTTTAAAAGGCATTTTTGCCATGCATTTATCTGGTTGGTCCATAGGGACCTACCACGCCTCAAACTCATTTAACACCTCGAGCCTCCCGCTTCACTTCATTTCCCCTAATGATCTAATCATAAATCACCTTGAGCATTGAACAAAGATTGTAGATGGGATTTCCGTAAATCACGCCTAATACTCAAATCCCATTGACCTACTTCATATCGTCCTTGAATTGATTCACATCTTCACTTATTTTCTGCTTATAAATAAGCTCCTCCGCTCACCATTGAACTTTTGATCCCATTTCAAGCCCTCAGCCTCTCGATCCTCAGCCAAGAGTGTTCCCTGGTGATAGCGACGAATCCCCTGAGATCTGAGGCAGAGCAAGGGGGAGAGGATGCAGTCCACGGCGATGCTCCAGCGTCGTCCTACTCCTCGGCGTCAAACCCAGGTCCGAGATGCACACTCCGTTTCTAGGTAGATTTCTTTACCGTCTTTCAATTTATGCATTTAGTTTCGCATTTAGGTGTTAATATTAGGATAAAATCCAATTAAATTGATCGTTAGAGCTCTCTGCTCCGACCATGTTTCACCAAGTTTTTGACCGTCTCCAACCTGCCTTTCATGCCCCCTTCATTTCCCATTGCATTATCCATAGATTACACCCATCTACCCAACCTAATCAATCCCAAATCAGTGAATCGACACCCATCCTCCGCTTTTCGTCAGAGCGTCACTGCATGACGATTCTCCATTTCATCACCTTTATTCTATCATTTTGGCCTTAAAAACCCCAGTTAATGCATGTAAATAGCATTATTTTGTACAAATTAGCCTTATTTATTTATTCCATTTATTGTCTGTAAAATATTATTTTTAATACCAAAATTATAGAACAAAGAAAAGAAAAAGAATAAAATGTCAAAGGTATTTTATGACCTTAAATCCTGAGACCAAGTCAAGATTTGACTTGGTTTACAAGGAATAAAATAGGGGGAGATAAGGGCCAATGATACAATGAAAATTCCATTATTTTATTACTCAATATTCCATCTTGGGACCTATTTTATTTTCTATTTTTTATACCTTAAATAAAGAAACTTTGTACATGAAATTTGTATATAATATTATATAGAAAAATACAAAATTTATTTCTTACAAAAATAACAAACAATGTGCATTTTATACATAAAATAAAAAATCCAAAATCCAAATTTCTCAGATATGTATCTCCTAAATAAAACTCAAAATGTATCAAAATCACCTTTAATTTATATAACTTTTAATAAGCTATTTAATGAAGGTGGTTCTAAATTAAGGTGTGAAAGCTAAGCTTTTGGACCCTATTGTATACTTTACTTATATAAAATATTTATTTTATTTATTCTTTATTATTTTTATAATTTTGTATTTTTATAATTTTCTAAATATTACTTAAAATACATGTACATATCAAAACTACAATAAAAACCTAAATAAAACACAAAAATAAAATAACTTGTATAAATACATAGATGAAATACTTATACTTATACCTATATACTTTATACCCCTATTTAATTAAGCACGCAAAATATATCAGAAAAATATAATAAAAATATATTTATTAATATAAAATAAGTTATAAATATAAAAAATAATAAAATAAAATAATAATATCAAAATAAAAATAAAAATAAAATAATCAAAACATAGGTAAATATTCCCATAAATAAAACCTTAAAAATAAACTTATAATAAATAAACTCGAAAAAATAAAAATCATATTAAAATACTACATAAAATAATAAACATTTTTTTATTTTATACTACAATTAATAATATAATTTACTAATTTATATTAATTTTATTTTATTTTTTATTCTTAATTTGTCTGTTTGCGGATGGCGTGGCCCAGTTAGGCCACGCCATCCATTGATCTGGGTCAACTGTCTGACTGAGGTCCTAGGCTTGTCAGAGCCTTTATTTAACTTCGTCTCCTTGATTTTTTCCCAAAGGACTCCTTCATCCTTTTGGGTTGTTTTCTTCTGCACTTTCATAACTCGATCATCTACCTTACACGCCCACTCATTTCCACGATCCATGGATCATTGCTGCGCACGTTGGTCCCCGTTCTTTGGAGCACTCCAGTCGCACGTACATAAGACACCCTCCTCCTTCGTCTTCATTTATGGATTTGTTTGGATCCCATTTTGACCACTTCTTTCGTGCTCTGGATTGAAGTTCGTGACAAGGACTTCTCCTGCCAATTGCAGCGAGGCCATGCGAGGTATGAGGCACATTCCAACCATCCCCAGCAACCTCTACCATCGTGAGGTCATCTCATTGGCTATAGCCGACTCAAGGTTTGTTTTAATTCTTTTTAGGCAGATTCAGGTTTTAAATTTCATTTAATGCATTTTCTTTATGCTTTGATTGCTCGAGTTGTGTAGAGTTAGCCATTTCATATTTCATCGAGGCTAGCCCAGCGAACACCTCTACTGTGATACACCTTGTTTCCGCCGCTCAGTCTACCCCCACTTCATTTCCTTACGTCTTACGATCATTTACCCCATCTTAGATCCACACATTCTTGCATAGAATGAGAGACCATGTTTCCTATCTCCACCGTACACCAGAGACCACCACCCATCAAGTTCCCTCACCCATTCTTCTTTCTGAGTCTCGCCCAAGCTTTGCCTTGTTTTTGTGGACTGACCCCTATAGGAAATGAAACAAAACATCACCCTTGCAGGGTTTTTTGAGGTTCTAATAGGAGCCCCATGTGCCAAGCATCATCAGAGAACTTTCGATGGTGCCCGACCATTTTGCGAAGCTCCACAACTACGGAAGAACATCAAGAACCAGAGGAGTAGCTTTGCAGGGAAGGAGGAGGTCGGAGGTCCGTGTCCTAGCCGATCGAATCTCAGAGGAACGAGTTCTTCCCCATTCTTCTAAGCTACTCCAGAGCCATTCGATCGCCCTCCTTCGCCCAGGCAAGCAGTAGCCGTTGGATGAGCAGAGCAAGAATCGTCAGATCATCTTGGGAGATCTAATCTCCTTCATACATGGCAAAACGTCATCAACTCCTCTCGTACCACCATGGGGAATAGTGAAGACCAGGAGCTGTTGATCATGGGATGAGTGGGGTATTTTGCAACTCAACCCTCACACCTCTTTTGTATTTATCATTTAATTTATAATCTTTCCTTTGTAGCATTTTCTAATATTTGCAACTTGAACTCTCGGTTTTATTTTAATTGCACTTAGTCTGTGCCAACAAGGCTCACATGGCTATTTTGCACACGTACCCCTCCAGGTATGTGTAGTTATATTTAGTCCATAATTTTAATTGTATTGTAACTTTTTGGATATTTTTTAGAAAGGCCCTTGAACTTAATTTTAATTACATATATGCCCCTACCAATTTATTAAATTTTGTAGTTGATTTCTATTTATTAAATATAGCATCCTTGCTCAAAAAATATAAAAAAATAAGGTGAAGCTCCTATTGCATTGTATTTCTGTGCCACAATTCTAGATTAGCATTTAGGGATTTTTCCTATTTTATAAAAATAAAAAAGATCACAAAAAATTCCTGTTTGAATTAAAACCCATAGAAAATATAAAACCATTCTGAAAAATTCTTGAAAAAATAGATTTTTCTTACTTAAGTCTTTTGAGCCTACCAAAAATCACTAAAAACAAAAAAAAGAAAATACATAAAAATCAAAATGCCCCCAAAATACTTTACAAAATCTAAAAAAATTCTTAAAAACTTCAAAAATATCCATTTTTATTTTCTAATTTTCATTATATTAAAATTTATCTATAAAATTTGATTTGAAGAATTTTTGTCATTATTTGGTATTTTTAATCTTCATTTCGATTGGCCTATTTATTTAATTTTTGATTTGGAATATTTTTGACTTTAAAAACCCATAAAAATAGAAAAATAATTTGTTTTCGGGTTTTAAATATTTTTTTTTACTATTTTGTGATTTTATGTGTATTTGTAATTAGTCCATTAAATTTTAATTGTATTGTAACTTTTTGGATATTTTGTAGAAAGGCCCTTGCACTTAATTTTAATTACATATATGCCCCTACCAATTTATTAAATTTTGTAGTTGATTTCTAGTTATTAAATATAACATCCTTGCTCAAAAAATCTAAAAAATAAGGTGAAGCTCCTATTGCATTTTATTTCTTTGCCACAATTCTAGATTAACATTTTGGGCTTTTTCCTATCAGAATACCCTTATTCCTGGAGATCTCTATCTCCTAACGTATCCGCAGTTAAGACCTTTTAGATCTCTAAACTAGAAAGTCTTAATTCTTGAAGTTAAGACTTTGATATCACTACCTCTAAAGTCCTTTCATCTGTGAAGATATTGTTATTACTTCAACAAAGTGTTTTATCTCCATAGTAGGATTATTTATAGTTTACTACTTCCACTGCATGGCAGACATCTGGCTTTTGTACACGTCTAACATACACTCGGCTTCCCATAAATGATGCACAAGGGCAAGCAGTTTTAGCATTCACTTCCTCAACTCTTTAAGGTGTTGTCTCTTTAGATAAGTCAGTATCATATCTTAAGGGAAGGAAGCTGTTGTTGAGATTTTTTTCCAAAAAATGGAACATGTCCAAGGTGTACCTCTATTGTGATGGTTTCAATGCCCTCTTCTCATTGCTTCTGAACAAATTCGGAACTAAGATCTAAGAGGTATCCTTGAGATCATATCTCAATGTATGGAACAACCAGATTATAAAACACATATTATCATCCACATATCATTCCAAATGATTAGGATGCCATCTACATTTATCATGATGAACACAATGGTATTCGATCTAAGATTCACGTGGTTCATCAAGATTCTATCTGAAATCACAACATTTACAATTTCATCAAATCTTATGTTCCAACTACAAGAAGCTTATTTGATTACATAGATGGAGTTCTTTAGCTTGCACACCTTTCTTTCCTCAACCATGAATCCCGGGGCTACTTCATATGCATATCCTTAGAGAGGTATTCATTGAGGAATGCAATATTGACTTCCATCTTGTAGATGTCAAAGTCAAGTTGTGTAGCTATAGTTAGTAATATTCTGATGCATTTGAGTATGGTCACTAGAGAGAAAGTCTCATCGCAAGCGATGTCTTCTCTTTGCTGTGTAGCTAATGGCTACGAGTCGTGCTTTGAAGGTCTATATCTTCTCATCAGATTCCCTCTTTCTCTTGAGGATCTATTTACACCTAGTAGGTCTTACACTTATAGGTGGATCCTCGAGGGTCCATATACAAAACTTGTATATGAAGTCTACTTTAGACTTTATTGCTAACATCCATCTTTCCATGTCATGATCCTAAAAGCTTCATCACATGAAGTTAGATAATTGTAAGACTTAACTGACACATGGATTCCACCCTCAAACTTTTGAAGAGGTATGAGTGTTTCATCTTTAATTGTCCTTTTAGTTTTTGATTTCAGGAGTCTTATTATCTTCTCGAGATTTAATGAGTTCCTTCACTTTATTGTCAAATGATCTTCATCCTCCTATTGATATTTTTAAGGTTTTTTTTCAGTATTTAGACATGTTAATAAACCATTCATTAATTTCTAATTTAGTAGAGCCCTCCAGATGCCGGATTACTATCTAAATGATATTCGTCATATCTCTTTATGATAGGTCTATTCCAGACTTCATGTTCATTTCCAACAGTTAGAAATAAACAATTAATGTTTTCTATTATCTAGGTCATTGAGACATCCCCTAAGACTAAGGGCTCTCCTACTGAAAATATGAAGTCTATCTATCCAATAGAGATTGTTGCAACAATTGCATCAATATTTATGTGGATGACTATTAAACATTGTGATCAAATTTTCTAATCATCTAAAACATATGCAAACGATTGTAAGTGTTATTAGAAGAATGGGATACAATTTTAGACTTTGATCTTTTCCAATAAGAATGTCAATTTCAATGATGATATGTAGATACCGATTATTCCGATGCACCATCTGGGTCCTTCTCTAAGGATCCAAGATAGTCAAGATAGTCATATTATCGGTACATCAACTTATCGCAATATTGGCATTCATCCAAATCGTTGGATGTCATATGTATGAATGTCACAGAAGTATAGTCAACTATTTGACTTTCCTTCTTACATGGGCCAAACCCATGCTTCCACTGTGCTTCCTTCATCTATAATCAACCATTTCTTAAGACAAAGGATCTCTTATGCTGAACTCTAAAGAATTCAATGTAAGAGTATTTCAACATTTATTAAAGCTTCATTAGATAGTAGAATGATGACACTCATCGCATCTAAATCCATCTAAACTCTAAAGACTTTGGTTTAAGAATGTACTCAAACATGTTGAATACATTATCTCTTATAGAGCCACCATTCTGCATGACGTAGTGAACCATGGCATTCATGATTAAATGTCGAGAGCACATATGTATGCTAGAAACACCTTCTTAGATTTTTATAAGGATTATTTGACAATTACTATCATCATCGACATGTCACAATGAGATAGAGAGAACATATGAAGTTGTGTTTCATCTCTCTTGAAGAGAAAGGGGTGCCTCTTCTTATATAGTATTTTGGGAGTCCATGGATCACAATCCATGACCTATACAAAATCAATAGATGAGATTGATTTGTGCTTCTTTCAATGGTCAAGATTTTGTTGTAAAAACGCAACAACAATTAATTTAATTTAGATTAAATACATATTGAAAAATCAACAAAAATTAATCCAAAATTAAATCAATCAAGCATGTAGATTATAGAACAGAGTTTGCCTCCTTCCATAATATGGGAGTGGACAGACACCCTTCCTAATGGGAATTGGTGGCCGCCCACCCTCCCAATTGGGAAGGAACAAATCTCATGTAATCTCATGAGATTTCTTTATTCCATGTAAATCTCCAATATTTACAACAATATTTATTGTAAATTATTACACAAAAATAATTCATAATTATTTTGTGAATATTGCAATCATGCCATTGGAAAATAGAGAATAAAATTCACATATCAAAATAAAATGTGCTTTACAATTTCAATTATTTATCCAATGTGAATCCTATTCACATCAATAATTAATAAACAAATATAAATATCAAATAGCTATCTCTTATATATTATGAATGACATTTATAATATATATGATTAATATGGATAGTGCTATCCACATTATTCATATCTATAATAATTAAATCACATTTAATAATCTTGGATTTCTATTCTCATGTGCCCAAATAATATGAATCACATTCACATTATTCACATCTTTGATAATTAAACCACATTTAATTAGCGTAGACAACTCTCTTTATAATATGAATCAAATTCATATTATTCATGATAATTAAATCACATTTAATTATTAATTTTCTCAATCTTGGATAAATATACCAACAGTGAAATTTTCCATGAACTCTTTCAAGGATGATGCGCTTTCTTCACCGATACTTGGAGATAAGGATAGGGTGATTGTATTGTTCTATGTATAGTGACTTGGATATTGAGATCACACCTCAAATCAAGGTCTTGCGGGCCTCCCAAAGATGCTTGATTAAATCAAGGCAGATCTAATCTTCTCATTGCATCTGAATCACACTCAGATAATTGTCCAACATTTGGAGTAAGATCAGATCACTTATCTAATGAGAGGAGTCACTAAAATCCAGAACCATTTCATCACTCCCTAGTAATTTAAGCGTCATAGTTATACAATTGTTTATGATCACATCACCCTCAGGTATTCATAATACCCTTACAACCTGCATAATGGAAGACCTAGAATAAGACCAAAGTATTAGATCAATTTTACACAGTCTACTTCAAGGTTTTATCATAAAGTTTCTCATTTGACAATTGGGAGTAGGTATCGATCATATACTTTCCAAAAATATATATCATACCCTGGTGTTGATCATATACTTTCCAAAAGTATATATATCAAACCTACCAATTCAGTCAAGCTTCCAAAGTGAGACAACTGTGCACGGAATTTCATCCTTCCCAATATCTCATGAGTGAGCTCATGTCTTCTGGTTCAGTAAATGAACATGTGTGATCCCTTTAAGAGATCGTATTACTCATATGCCCTTGTATGCACACCGGCACGTCGATGTATAGACCTTGATTAGGTCATCAACCTATTGGTCTGCCAATATATATACTCAGACATATAGTAACACATTTTTCTCCGGTCAGAGGATGTATTCCTATATCGTGATAGCATGCGACATAGGTCTTTGGTTATCTTGATCTCGTTAAGTCAATTTTTTGACCTAACTTATCTAACACCTCTGAATCTCTATTCCTATGTAGAGGACCTGCATTAAGAGGTCGGTCAGATATCAACCTTTAGAGAAAGGATTGCCATCTCTTACTCATGCTGGAGATCATCTCTTAACAATCATTTAACGGTGCTTGATGAGTCATCAATCTAACTCTTTAGATATTCATCCAAGCACCGGTCTCTATGATTCAACAGTTGAATCAACAACTGTATGATCATTAAGATCGCCATGGTACATAATCCTAATTGTACTAAGGGACCTATTATGCAAATTACTAATTCTTTATTTCAGATTAGGAAATGATATTTGCAATAACATTTATTACATAATGACTCTCTATGGGCTCGCATGTCCAACAAAGAGATCCAAGGGTAGAGCGAAGAGGCAGGTGACGCGAGGAGAAGGGGCCGTGAAGTAGCTCTAGAGAGCGCCATGTGGCCCAATCAATTTATTCTAAAATAGGAAATTGAGGTGAAAATTTTGAAAAGAAATAATCCAAAATAAATATCTATAATACTTAACCTAATATTTCGGAGTTTTAAATAGGAAATCAAATAAGAAAAATAATGAACTTAAAAAGGGTTAATTTTTGTACAATGATTAGGTTATTTACTAGAAGAGAGTCAATTTCTAATTAAAGCAAATTATTGATGATTTTTACTTTTTTCCTTTATTCTCAAAGGATAATATAGTGATAATAAATCAGAGATTCATCATCCCCTATGCTTAAATTATGATTGTCCTCGAGAAAATAAAGAATAAAGGAGTCAGATTAATCCATGATAGTGCATGTGAAATTTCAAGGCTCAATTTATGAAGGGGCCCTTAATTTGAGTGATCTTGAAATTCTGGGCTCAACCATGCTCTAGTCAAAAGGAAACCAACTTCTTTAATTATCAAACTCTCTATTTTTACATATAATATAAAGATATGAAATTTAGTGTATTGGAATCATGAGAATCGAGTCGAGATGTCATCCAAGGTCTCAGACTAGTAGACTCTTAACACTAGGGAATAAATCATTTCTTACATTCAATCCACAGTCTCATTAGTTTGTCAGACTTGAAAATGTAGAGGGAATCCCAGATGATGGAGGACACAGTTTTGTGTATTTTATTCTCTCCCTCACATAGGAACAAGGGTCCTCTCGAGTGCCTTATTACTCAACACATATATTTTTTGGTTGTTGACAATGTGTTCATCAAGAGTTGTTGAGTTGCCTGTACTTATTTTCATGGGAGTACACCAGGTTGTGTCTTCTTTAAGTATCTAATATACTTACACCCAAACTTGTATCACTTACAATGCATATCTCTTTTTGAAGTACTAGCCTGACTTATTAGTACTAATTAGCTTTTGTCCAAGTGAACAATTTGAAATTGTTGGGAACACTCGCCTTTGATTGAAGCTCTTTGTATTTGAGAGCTCTTTTCATTCACAATATTTCTTTATTTTCTCTTATTTTTATAGTCTATCTCCAATTCTTTTACCAAGTTGGCACACACTGATCAACTATTGTTTAGTTTCATCACACCTTGATACATATGTCTATATCAAAAGGTAGCATGAGAACTTGTTCACATACTGGCTAGGGTTTGCTTACACTTAGGTTTCATGAAGACTTCTTTGACTTTAACCTATCCTTGAGCATCATTAGTTTGGGTCTAGCCTATCCCTCAAGTGATATCTCAACCCACCTCATTATTCATGCAGTTGTGAAAGTGATGTGCTGATCATATTCTTAAAAGGAAGAGATTGAGAGTGCAATATAGTGCTCATATCTTTTGAACTTAGGGAAGTTTGAATTATAAAGTCTCGACCCCTAATTAAAGGTTGGTTAGCTCAGACGCTCAAGATCTCAAAAACCAAGTGTACTCGAATCATTAAACCATGAATGATAGTAAAGTGTTAGGAATACACCTACTCCAAAGTTAGTGATTTTTATGATTTTTGAATTTTGATATTTTTACAGAATATTATATTTTTTGTTTCTTAATAGAAATAATGACTAGCCAAAGCTCATATGAATAACTTCATCTACTTCCAATCAGTATGGGTGTAAGTACGGACCATCAGACGACTACCCATAGTACTTCAAGACGATGCCATTCATATTGTGTTTTAACCACCCACTCTGCTTAGAGAGACTGTAGTTCCCTCATTGAGAAGTAGCTCCTCATTTTTAAGCTTAGTAATCATAATCACCGCTAAAGAACATTTTTAAATTTTTCAAAATTTTACGGACTTTTAAATAAGGTTAGAAGAACACAAATTAGCCTCATTTAATCACTTATTTTTTGAAAGAATTTTGAAAAAATTTTCCAAACTATGTCACATAATATATAGATTTTCAAACATTTGAAAACGATTTTCAAAATGAATCAAACCACATGATTCAAACCATTGTCAAGTAATTTTCAAAACAACATCACACCATTAAGAAAAAAAATTCAAAGCTTTTATAAACATTTTTATGATAATCAGTTCATAAAATAATATAACCTAGTCCCAAGATTTTTCAAAAAAATTAAAAAATTTCAAAATATGAGATATGGCTAAATTATATAGGAAGTATATAAGTTAAACCCCCTCCATACTTAGCTTTTGTTATGTCCTCATAGCACAAAGTTATATGAAGCCATATCTCATGTAAGAATATAAAAAAGCATACGAATCCCCTATACTTAGGTTAAGAATAACCTATGTATAAGAAGATGATTGTTGGAAGGGATGAAATGAGTGGAGAGATGGTGACAGGGGCTCACCCCCTATACTTGACTATGAAGAGTCTAGTCTCAATAGAGTGTATGTAATGACGACAGAGGGACCCGGGGTGAATACTTAAAGAATGTACAAGGCTCCCCCTACACTTAGTCTGAAGAGTAGCCTAAGCATCTGGATGAATAATGAAGGAGAGGGAACCATGTATTACTTAGGGTTAAAGGGGGAGTGGATTTAGAAAAATGATTGAATCTACAGAGACGGAGCAACTAGGGTTACATAGGGTTGGGTGAAGAATACATCCAACTCAACCAAACAAGCAAGTATACCCATGATTTCCCCTACTTCACACATGAGGGCCATAATGGTTCAACCAAATTTATATTGTCTATTTTCGTCAGTGATCATTCAAGTTTCAAGTCCATTACACTGGGTTTGAAGATATGTTTTGGGCACCATCCTAGGGATACGTCATCATATATCAACATTCAATAATAAGCTACGTACAATGCGAGTATTGCTCTCCCATAATCCAAGGTTCATTTTATTCGATTTATTTTTGTTGACTTGCATTAATAGTCCTAGTTTTATGCTTTTGGTTATCATTGATTTAATGTGAGCATAAATCAAGCATTCATCATCTAATGACCATTCCCAATTTCCTTTAATATTCTAAGTGATAATTCAAGAGGAAGATCAATAAAAATCAATGCATTTGTGAAATCCACGATGAATGCCTGAGAGAGAAAGTTACAGTGCCTCCAGCATTCTCCATGCATGTGCAAGACTGGATTGAAATTTTAATACTATATGTAGGCAAGTAAAGGAAACCTGACCCTTAACATGATATATTAGAAGTAGAATTCGAGTTAATTTTAAAGAATTTGAGTTAATTTTGGCTATATTTATCATTATGTGTGTCTCAATGAATCAAGGAAAGTGAATTCTCCTCGATCCTTATTTGTGTGTCCTACCCTACGAATTAATCACAAAATATTTGAAAGGTAAGTTCGGAGAGCTGCGTGCCTAACCCTAGGTTCAAACACTCAAGTGAAGCCCCACCCAAATTGAGGTGAAACATGCTCCACACACATATGAAAATGTGCAAGTTCGTGTACACACGCGAGCCCTTGAACAAGGATCACTGGAAATGCAATTATTACAATTATAAACAAAAAATGAAATGAAATGCATTGCTAATCAAACTCCTCAATGAGTTTCTTCTATGGCTCCTCACAACAGGAGTTCCCAACTCTACACCTCCATGTTGATCGAGCATCCTCCATCTCCATAGGCCTGCCACAAAATAAAATTGTACAAATATATCAAGAAATTTAATCAATGAAAATGATACAAAATCAAACACAACAAGGATACCTAAATTTTTGAAAATATCAACTCAAAGTAGTTCAATAAAATCTAATAAATAAAATTGCCTACTAAATATGTCATTTTTATCATAGCATAGGAGGCGATTTTGGATCTATGCAGAATCGACCACATGCTTTAATATGTGACGATGAACGTTTACTTGGTAATCATACTAAGGTCAAACAGAGGAACACTGGCCTTATTGTCGATTAATCGAAGATTATGATTAAAAATGAATGATTAAATTCACTGATCTAGGTCTTCTTAATGTAGACAGAATGCACATCACAAAATAATACAAATAAAGATGCATAAAATAATCATGCAAAGACATGCCAAGACAAAGATTCAATGAATAAGATGCATGAAAAGAAAGTACATTTTTTCTTGATTTTTAAGAACGTAATGCAAAGAACATTGAACACACAACATGTTTATTTATTTTATTTCTTTATGTAGAGTAAATGAGATACAAAATGTAAGAAAATGTAATTCACAAAATGATTATCCATATGAATTTTTATTTGGTTTTTTAGTAAACAAAAGGATGCAATATGCTACACAATATGATGCACACTAACATAATGAACATTCACAAAATTATCCTTTTAAAATAATCAGACTATTGAGCAAAACAAAAGATTCCAATTTTAATATAAATTAAAGCACAAATATATTTCACAGCTTTGATAATGGCATTAAAATAAGTAGAAAACGACAATTAATCATGTAGAATTTATCATATAAAATTATGCATCAAATCAGAGAGATACCATCATGGAGCACAAAATTAGCAACACAATGAAATTGAAATCACTAAATTTTGAGTGTGTATGCTCAAGTTATGAATAAAAGATTGCAAGGGCATAATTGTAATGAAAATATGAACATATTCATTCAACTAGCATATAGGTCCTTCAGATGGGCATAAATGCAATAAGAAAAAATTGGCATGCACGTTAGGCACAAGCATCTAGGAAGGACTATTTTGCAATTATTAGAAAGATGTAGGGCATGGATGAAAGTACCCAGCTGATAATCGAGAAAATTCAGACTGAAGTCATGTCAATCTACAAGGTGACAGGACAATCGTTGATTTGACCTCAGATGAAAGCAATAAATCATGTTGGTTAATCAACAGACAACACACAATAAGAATAAAGCAATAAATCTAAAAAATGTGGAGTTAAAATTTATTATAACTCTACAACAATTTGTATAGTGTGTAAGTATGTATAGAGGTCGAACACTGGGAGAAACCGGTAGAAGGAGGCAAAATACAATGCTCAAAATTTTGCCTTTTATCTCTTGTCCAATTTATTATTTTTGTGGATTTTTAGTTTTATATTTTATATTTTATTTTTAATTTTATAATTCTGTATTTTGTTTTTATATTTTTCAATCTTTATATTTCTTGTTCATTTAAATATAATTTACATATGTATATGTATACGCATAAATACAATAAGAGATATATAGATACTATATATATTTGTAAAAATACTCAAAATACATTAAAATAGTATTTTGTTATTTTTATATTTTTCTAATTTTTTGTTATTTTTCTTTATTTTTTGCTGATTTTTATGTATTTTAAAAGTAAAAAATCCCAAATAAGGATTAATAAAATACCTAAAATTGATTTGAATATTAAAAATAGAATATAAGTCCCAAAAACCCAAATCAATTTTAATATATAAATATTGATATAAATAAAATTATACAGCATATAAATATATTTTTGGATTTTTTAAGATTTTTTTTGGATTTTTTCTAGAGATTTTGGGGTCTTTAGTTTTTTAGGCTTTTTGTTTCAATTTTTAGTGCTTTTTAGTCTTAAATTGAAGTAGGTCAGAATATACTATATATATAATTTGTTTTTAGATTTTTAGAGATTTTTTTTTATATTTTTTGGTATTTTATAAGTTAAACAGGGAATATATGTGCTTCATTTCATTTTAATAAATATATTAAATGCAAAAAATGCAAATAAAATATAAGCGTGCATGTATGTGACATAAAGCATCTAACCCTATTTTTGTGGATTTTAAGGAGCAAATTAGCTATATTTAATAAATAGATAAAATACACAAAAACCAAAGTCCTAGGAAGGGCATTTTTGCAATAATAATAAACCACAGAGGGCTATGTGCAAATTTGTGAAAAATATACAATAGAATTATAATTTTATTGAACTATTTAGCAAATACAAAAATGCTAGGAACCTCTATATAATTTGACCGTCAGGTCGGACTACACGTGACACAGTTTGGGATGGATGAAAATGCAAATACAATAAAGTCCAAGGGCCTTCCAGCATTTTATACAAAAATATATAACATTCATTTCATTTTATTGGACTAAATATAAGTACAAAAACTCGTAGGGGTATCCCTGAAAAATGCCCATCTCACGTGGGATGACACGTGAGCTGAGCTGGACTAGACCAAACAGTAATTACATAAAGCTCAGGGGTCCATTTACAAAATTTTCATTTTATTTTAAACATGATATTTTATTTACAGAATTAATAAACAAATACAAAAAAGTCTAGGGTGAGATTTGTAATTTATCCTAAAGAGGTGCGCATCCAACGGCTAGGCGTCATCCACTTGACACGCGCCGCTCATCCAGCAGCCGGTGCCGCTTCAACGGTGAAGATTAGATCTCCTCAAATGATCAGACGGTGCTGGCGCGACTGCATCCTACTGCCGAGATCAAAACTAGGGTGTCTCCCCAGATCCGACGACGGAGAGGCACGATCGAAGAACATGGAAGAACCCTCACTTGGGTGAGTTTCCTCCGATCAGATCTCACTCCTCTGGCGTTCATTGAAGCTCCGAGATGGCGTAAAAGGTTCTTGGTTGTCTCCTCTATCTGCAAGGTGGCTCAGTCTGGTGCGTTGCCACGAGCTCGAGGAAGAAATGGTGCCCATATATCTTGGAGTCCTTGTAAAATCGAACACTCTTGGGTTCCTTGGGCCTCTAACACCTGCAAGAAGAGAAAGCAACAAAAACATAGGGTGATGGGCATCTTTTGGGTGGAATGGGGCAAAAGGTGGTACGGGCGGAGGTGCATCCGATGAGGCGGAGTGGGGCACCTGATCTCCAGATCCACCATAGATCTGGTTGAAATGGGATGCCTGGGGTGTTGGGAAACAAAGAGGTTAGAGAATGGAGGTGGAAGCAGGGGTCGGAGATAGCGAGGCACAATGAAAAGGGTTCGCTGGAGCGGAGCTCCGGCATACCATGAATCGACCTAAACTGGCTAATTATCTACTTAAAACATCAATGAAAATGCATAAAAATAATGCTATGATTAAACCTAAGATACTAAAAGTAAAGGGGCACAACTCTTACCTAGCCGGAGCCAAGGAGCAGAGGTTGCCGGCGTGGGCTGCCTGGGTGCATCTCCTCCTCCTTCCAGCCAATCCAAGACCTCCAAGGGACTCCTTCTGTCACAAGGATACACGCTTTGGCCGATGGCGGGGACTCAAGGATTCGGGGATGACCAAAAATTGAAGGGAAGAGGAGATGGTTGATTCATAAAAAAGAGCAGGCACCCTTATTAACTAGGCTAAATCAACGAATCGAGCATATATACAGAGATTCCAGGATCTCAACGTAGATCTCGGAAGAACGTGGAGCAAATCTCGTGAAGGGAGTAAAGGCGA
This sequence comes from Ottelia alismoides, assembly GCA_037367405.1. Taxonomy (NCBI): domain Eukaryota; kingdom Viridiplantae; phylum Streptophyta; class Magnoliopsida; order Alismatales; family Hydrocharitaceae; genus Ottelia; species Ottelia alismoides. The sequence continues at coordinate 72,273 of JAZKJV010006696.1, read as the reverse complement.
AAGATGGACGAGGTGGTCGGGAAAAATGGCGAAAATCGTGGGAAAATACAGATCCACGTCAAATCAGGAGCAGGGGAGAGTTGACCAGTAGTCAACTCTTTACGCGCCACCGTTGGGCCACGTCAACCCGCTAGGCGATGAAACTACCAATTTATTCAAAAAATAATTAATTTAAAATAATTAATGATTATATTTATTTTTATGTCTAAAATAAATTTTTTTATTATTTAATATAGTATTCTATTATGATTTTTATTTTTTGGTATTATTTATTAGTAGTTAATTTTTAATATTATATTTATAGGTATATTCATCTATTTTTTGCACATTTTTATTTTTATTTTACAATTTTTATTTTATTATTTTATTATTTTTCTTATAACTTATTTTTATGAGTATACATATATTTTTATCTTATTTTTATGACATTATTTGTATACTTAAATAAATAAATAAATATATATCTTATAGGTTTATTTATAGGTATCTTACCTGCATTTATATATATCTTTTTATTTTATTGTATTTTATTGGATTTTATTTTGGGTTTATATTTCTAATAGAATGTAGATAATATTTACATTGTTACAAAAAATATAAAGAATAAAGAATAAAAGAATGAAATCCGCTTTTAGTTATATACAGATAAAACATAGGTGTTTTGCATATATGTTAGTATAAACTTATTTTATTTTACATTTTCTATTTCATTTTATTTAGTTTCAATATGTACATAGAATATACATGATATTTACAAAATTATAAAAATATAAAATTGTGTAAATAACAAGGAATGAATAAGTTGAATATTTTATTCAGGTATAATGTACAATGAGGGTCAAAAATCTAACTTTCACATAGTAACTCCAAAAAATAAAAAACTATCTCCATTAAATAGCTTGTGAAAAGTTATACACAATTAGAGGTGATTTTGTTATGTTCTGAGTTTTTATTTGGAAGATATGGGTCAATGAAGCTGGGATTTTGGCTTTTATTCTATGTTAAAATGAGCATTGTGTACTATTTTTATACAAACTCAATTTTATATTTTTATTTACATTATTATCTAGAACTGTCATGTACACAGTTCCATTATTTGATGAATAAATAATAAAGAATAAAATAGGTGTCACAAATTCTTAAATAATGAATAAAAGAATTGGGTTTTTATTCCATTTTTGGTCCTTATCTCCCCCTACTTTATTCCTTGTCGACCAACTCAATTCTTGACTTGGTCTCGGGGTTCAGGGTCATAAAATATTTTCAATATTCTATTCCTTTTTCTTTTATTCTCTTTATTCTATAAATTTGGCATTAAAAAACTTATGTTATATAAAAATAATGCAATAAATAATGAATGCTATTATGTACAAATTGATGCTATTTAAATGCATTAGCTAGGGTTGTTAAGGCCAAAATGATAGAATAAAGGTGATGAAATGGAGATTCATCACCCCCCTATACTTACCTTTGCTAGTCCCTAGCAAACACTTATGCAATAAGTACATAAAGAATAAAGAAGAAAATAAAAATTAAGAATAATGGGAATTTATTTTGATCATTGAACTTATCTGTACAAAGTCAAAGTTTGAAGCTCAGGTTAGACCTTGGTGTGAGAATCTGTGTGGAACCTGGTCGGGAACCAACTTTGAAGCACAACAACCTTCGAGAGTCACAGAACTTGGTTCAAACCACCTCAATAGCCTGGTCAGAATTAGCCTACATCATATGCAAACTCTTATGACTATGAAGTTGACTTGTAAAGTGTAAGTGATAGTGGCTCTCCCCAACTGAAAAGACAAAGGAACTGACTTCTCAAGAATGACAACCCAATGATTCCCCAATCCATCACTCTGTCCTCGAGGAGAAGGGTATTCCCTTCTAAGTTCAAGTGGCATCCAACTCAAGAGGAGGGGATGAAGAAAAGAATGGACGGTAGCCAGTGTAGCTACCTATCCTGGGATGCATGACTAGCGTAGTCAAGTCATCCAGCTGCATGCTCACATGCTATAACTTTGACGCTCAAGCTTACTTATTGTCTATACAACATATATACGTACTCCTTCATGCATTTTATTTTATTTTTAGGCTTGTCCACTCTTTTTTTTGAAATACTATTTACAGTGGCATTTATATAAGGATTTTCCCCTCTTGAGCAAGAAGACTATCGTTCTTTTGAAGTATTATCGCAACCCACACTCTCCTGTCATTTGACTTCATGGAAATTGGACTAGGTTGGGGTGCACTTCCCTCCCTAGATGAGGACGAATGTTTCCACTCGTGTGCATCTCAGACCGGTAAATCCAACCCCCTCACCACTCCAACTGAGTTGAGCCAAGTTAAAGGTGCAAGTGCCAAGTTAGGCCACGACCGACAAGAGTCATGCGTGCGTCTCAAAAAGTTCTAGTTAGTTAGTTAAGGTGGCTTGAACCCAGCCCCAAGTCTCAAAGAATTAAGTCCTAATGGACCTGAAGTACCTTAAACCTAGTTCCCATAAGGTTCTAGTGTAGTTTGGTGCAGTAAGGTCCAACCAAGATCCAATCTTCAACTTTATCTAGACTTGTTCAATCATCAAGCTCAATTCGAAAGATTATAAATGATATGCAAATGCTATGTACAATGCAGAAAGAATGGTGCAATTTCTCAAAGAATTTGAAAGAATTTTTATAAAAAGAATTTTGGCAAATAAAAGGAATTTTGGCACACAAAGTATGAAATATCTTCAACTATTTACACAGGCATGCTTTTTTATTTACTTACAAGAATTAAGAATTGTCAAGAATGCATAGGGTTTAACAATTTATTTTTATAGGAACATGTACATTGATAAAGAATTTTATTTTTATTTTTTATTATATACACCTTTTATTCCAATTTTATTGATGCATTTATTCCTCAAATTCATTTGAAAACAATTGTGAAAAGTATATAAAATAATTTTTGCAAATATTTACAAACATTTGAAAGCCATTTTGCAAAGATTGTTCAAATAGTAGATATAGATTTTTCAAAATATTTTTATAGACATTTTCAAAATCATTTGCAAATAGGGTTTAAAAACTTTTATTGCATACAAAGAAAAGAAATTTTCAACCATAATGTCTTTACAAAGGTTGAAAATATTTCACAAAAAGTTTTCCAAACGGTTCGCATCATTTTTCAAATCATTTTGCAAAAATATTTTTATCCTGATTAATCAATATATAAAAAAAGAATTTGAGGAGTTTTTAATGAATTATATATGTATATATAGTTTTTTAGCCATATTATTAATAACTATACGAATGTACGAGGTATGGCTAAAGTGTATACAGAGTATATACGACCCCCCTATACTTAGCATGAGTTATGTCCTCATAGATCGAAAAGAGAAAGAGAATACATAACTCGTACTGAGTATAAAAATCCTATGCTACAACGACTGAATAAGGAATGAAGGAATAAAGGAATCAGAAGTTGACCTTCCCGACTATACTTAGGATGAAATAATCCTAAGTATAACAGATTGTACCCAATGCAGGGAGGGTCAAGGGTGGGAATGAACAGATCACTGCTCAGGCTGTCTCCCCCTATACTTAGGGTGAGATATCCCTAAGTATAGTAGAGCAAATCAATAAGAGAGGAGACAGTGGAGGGGATCAAAGAATGAAAGAATCCAGGTGCACCCCCTATACATAGGACAAAGCACATCCTAAGTACAGAAAACTGACATAAAGGGGCGACAACCTTTATGTATAAATAGAGAAATGAAAAAGGAAAGAAGAAAATAAGTAAAGAAGAAAATACAGATATATACAAATATATGAAAAGATCATAGAGGATGTACACATCACTCCTCCCATACTTAGGGTAAAGGATCCCTAAGTATATGCAATGATAGGTGTGAAGAATCAAATCGTAGAAAGAACAATATGGTGTGTTCCCCCCTATACTTAGGAAAAAGTATGTCCTAAGTATAGACACACACATATGGTGCAATATCTGGGGCACACAAGACATACGGAAGAAAGAAGGAATAGAATACACAACACTTATATACAACAAGTAAAGAATGTTAAGTACATGACGATATCTGGCACACGAATAACGTGCTTTCGTCATCGTCTCCCTGTGAGAACGAGGATGCAGTCAAATAGAGAAAAGACACCCAGGTATGCAATCAGATGGGTGTCAACTACCGGGTTCAAGAGATCGAAAACTAAACTAGGGACCGGTAGCATGAATCAGAACATCAACTCATAAGGAAGGAATGAGTCAGCGGAGCCAATACTGTAAGACCTGGAGGAAGGAGGAACAATAAAGAATCTTTCAAGTAATCATGGTCTTAGAATAAAATAAAAGGTGAAGAGCAGAAGGCTCTCTATGCAGCGTGATATTTGGTGGTCACAAAATCGGAAGGTCACACAAATATACCGAACACCACAATACATGGCTCAACCATGCGAGGGTCCTCAAGGTGAGAAGATGCATATGAGTCAAAGATCTTAGAATAGTCAGAAGACTCGGTTCCGTGTCCCAACAGATAGGAGACACAACTAGAGAGGAGACCGAGTACACAAAGCAGAAGACTTAGCTTCGTGCTCCACCAGATGGGAGACACCATAAATGAAGTCGAGTACCAACAAAATGATGTATCCTCCTATAGATAACCCTCAGGGAGTAATACATGCTAGTCAATGAATAATCATAATAGATCTCACCCTTGCAAGGGTTGTCAAGGTGAGCGGACTCAAAAAGAGTCAGATCGATCAGACGAATCAGTAGAAGCGGTCTTGGTAGGCGATAGATCGTCTACCAACAGAAGAGACTGACAGGTCGAGAAAATGTAACAGCATCCCACAGACAACCCTCGAGGAGCGTGCTGCCAACTAAGCATCAAATAATCAGAATAGGATGGCTCATCCTTGTGAGGACCATCAAGGAGAGCAGACTCAAAGGAGTATAGTCATATGGGTCCCAAGATCTGACAGATCGTATACAACAAGAAGTCTGTGGGGACTAGGAATAGATCAGACGACTCGGTTCTGTGCTCCCACAGATAGGAGGCAAAATCAACAATGGGAACTGAGCGTAAATAAAGTGTTGCATCCTCCCGTAGTTAGTCCCTGAGGAGCGATGCAAACTAAATAAATTAATAGCATATTAGATCTCATCCTTGTGAGGGTCGTCAAGGAGAGAGGGCTCGCAGGAGCCGAATCCATCAGATAGATCCACAGAGGTGGTCTCGCTAGGCGACAAATCATCTTCCATCATAAGAGATCGATAGCTCAAGAAAAATGTCAGTCTCTCACAGATAACCCTCGGAGAGTCCTTTGAACTAGGTAGTGAATGATCAAGAAAGTGGCACTCATCCTTGCGAGGACCGTTAAGGAGAGATGAGTTAAAGGATTCTTTGGAATTGGCCTTGTGTACTGATAGATCGGGCACACAATCAGACAGAGAGGTCAAACAGTCAAATCAGACGATGCGATTTCAGGCTCCGACAAGGTGGAGACATAGTCAATGAATGAAACTAATTGTAGAGAATGTCTTGCATCCTCCTGCAAATAGTCCTCGGTGATGTATGCAAACTAGGTCAATCAAAATATGGGATTGCTGGCAGCACATCTCAGGTCATCAAAAGCCAACAATCAATCAATCCTCAGGAGGGTATAAGATCATGTGAGTGAAGGCAAATAATCAGGTCAATCACAATACGTTCCTTGAGTCAATCAAATCATCTGAGGTGGTACAAAATATACGCAGAAATCCTCGAAGTGCCATCGATGGATGGATAAGTCAGGAGATCGAGGATGGATCAATCGAGTAGATGAATGAAATCATGTGGTTTTCGTACACCATGACTCTGAAATCCGAATCAGAATAGTCAATTAATCCTCAAAATCAAGACGAGCGGAACCGCGAAATAGATCGAGCAATCATAACTCATGAACTCATCATCAAATCATCAAAATATATTACATCCTCAATCTGGTGTGCGAGATCAAAATTCTCAAATAATAATCACACCTAATAATCGTGCATCATCAAAGTCCTCTATAAGCTCCTACGCACATGTCAGAATTAGATCCACCAAGAGTAGCATATCAATCTCAACATCCTCAAAACGTGCCCATCTTATTCAAAAATCGATGTTAGTCATAAACCTCGATGTGCCCTATCAACCAACGTAGCAATCCCGGGTAGAAAAAGAGATGATACGGGGGACACAAGGATGATGGGCTAGATGAAGGTGGACACAATCAAAAATGTGGTTCCAGGAGATGGTCTCCTCGAACCGGACTAGATGTGGGTGATATGGGTAAGTAGATGATGAATCTCCATTTCATCATCCTATCATTTTGGGCTTCAAAACCCTAGTAAATGCGTGTAAATAGGCTTAATTTAGGCATTTTAGCATTCATGCATCATTGAGTAAATAATGTATAAAATACGGTTTTTAAAGCCAAAATTATATAATAAAGAAAAGAAAAGAAAAAGAATAAAATACTGCAAATATTTTATGACCCAAAACCCCGAGACTTAGGCATCTCGATGACTAGGTCGACAAAGAATAAAGTAGGGGGAGATAAGGGCCAAAAATACAATAAAATTCCCTTTTATTTAATTCATTCTTTATTTATTTTGGGAACCATTTTTAGTTCTACTTTTTATACATCAAATAAAGAAACTTTGAACATGAAAGTTGTGGATAATTAAATATAGAAAAATACAAAAGTTATTTCATACAAAAATAATATATAGTATACAAAATATACTCTGAATAAGTTTCCAGAATCCCAACTTCCCAGACCCATATCTCTCAGACAAAAATCAAAATGTACCAAAATCACCTTTAATTGTATATAACTTTTAATAAGCTATTTAATGAAGGTGGTTTCATATTTTTTGGAGTTACGACTTGAAAGTTGAGTTTTGGACCTTTATTGTATACTTATACCGATTAAAATATTCATTTTATTTATTAGTCATTATTTTTATAATTTTATTTTTTTTATAATTTTGTAAAAATTATTTATAATATAATTGTATATTAAAATAGGAATAAAAACACAATGAAAACATAAAAAATAAAATACTTATATACAATACATATGTATAATACCTATAAATATACTTATATAGACTATACATCTATTTATTTAATTATATAAAATACATCAGAAAAATAAAATAAAAATATATTTAAGTTCATAAAATTAATTTATAAATATATAAAATAATAAACAAAAATAATAAAATAAAATATATAAAATAAAAATAAAACATTAAGAAAGATAGATGAATATACCTACATATAACCCTTAAAAGGGAACTTGTATTTTTAAACATCTAAAAAATAAATAAAAATCACCATAAAATAATTCAAAAAATAATAAATATTTTTTATTTTATAACCTAAAAATAATAAAATCAATTATTTTTATTGATTTTTTAATCTTTTCCAGGATGCTTTTTTCCTAGTTGGTCCACGTCGACCAACCAGGTGGCTTAGGAAGTTGACCGTTGGTCAACTCTCTGGTCCTAGCTCCTGTAATGTATCAGACTGCATTTATCCTTGATTTTCTCCCATTTTTGGAGGCCACACCTTGCATCTTCTATATTGCGCACTTCTAGACTTTCCTTCCTCGATGAGCCCCCTTTCACACCCTTGCTTTTTTCGGGGAATGGATCATCGATCCGCCCGCTGTCCGTCAATCTTTGGAGCCACTCGTCCATCGATTCAAAAACCATCCGTACCTTCCTTCCAAACTTGAATCCCTTTGTCCCCAGCTTTGGCCCCCTTGGGAGGTGCTCATGACCGGAGGCGTGATAGGCTTCCTCCAGCTGCCCAGACGAGGCCGGGCGAAGGCCGAGGTGGCTGCAAACCACCATCTCCGGCCAATGGCCGTGAGGTTCCCATTTCTGGCGCACCTACCTTCAAGGTTTGCTTTCCTTTTGTTTTTTTCATTTTTAGCTTCGCCTGAGTTGTAGGATTCTACCCTTATCTCATGTTTTCATCGAAACCCAACCATTCATCATCCGCCACCACCTCGCCGGAGCTTGCTCCGGCGAGCTCCTTTTTCACCATCCCCATACCATTCTGCCTACTGGAGGGTCACGGCAATTTGCCCACGACCCTCTTCACCCTTTTTTGTAGGTCTCACGCGTATTGGAGATGCCTGGAGGCGATTTTGCAACCGCCAGAAGCTTCTTGAGATCCTTCTCGACTTCACCGCCGTAGGAGCGCTCCAGAGGTCGCTGGCCAATTTTGTTGCCACCAGCACTTAAAGGAGGACCGCGGGAGTCTGTTGGCCCTTTTCGGAGCTTTAGGGATCACCGAGGGAAGGAGATTGAGCTCGACGAACTTCGCCTCGGTAGAGCTTGTCCACGTTCTTCGTCCGGACCCCTCTGCCGTCAGATCAAGGCCGCCGGCCCAGGTCTCCAGCCACCGTCCGATCGGCCACCCCGCACCGTCCGATCAATCAGCCGTATCTGATCGTGGCTGTTGCTCACGAATCGGTATCGTTGCTCCTCGTGTTGACACATGTATAAGTGAAGGGCGCAACACCGTTCGATTAAGGCCTGCTTTGGGTATTTTGTTATTTTCACCCCAAGCAATTTTGTATAATTAACTAGTACCAAAACTTCCATCTGTCGTTTCATATTGTTGTAAATTTTGCATCAAGGCCCCCAAATGTTGTTTAATTACTTATCAGTTCAGGCCACGTCACCTCACGTGACGGTTTACGTTGGGTAGCGATTTTGCAGCCTGGAACCTTGGGCTTTTATTATTTCTATTCAGTCCATAAACTTTGTATCATTGTTATAACTTTTAGTACATTTTTCAAATCAACCCTTGGATGTTTGATAATTACCAAAAGGTCCCTGATAGTCACGTGCCCCTTGCACTTGTCTTTGGCAATTTTGTAGGGATAACCTTGGATTTTTGGCTATTTCTGGTTAGTCCTAGGAATTTAATATTAAGTTATATATTTTGTGGAATAATTGCACGCGGTCCCTTGGACTTATTGATATTTACCAAAACACCCCTACTAGAATGTACTTTCTTTTTGTTTCCACTATTTATTTCATGCATCTATAAAATTCGAAAAATCCCCAAAAATAGGCATATGTTCCTGTTGCATTGCTCTATCATGCCATATTTTTAATTTACATTTTTGCATCACTTTTATTTATAAAAAATAAAAAACATATATTTTCATCTATGTTTGCATTAGAAAATACATAAAAATAATAAAATCTTTTTAAAAAACTCCCAAAAATTTATATTTTGTGTGTTTTTGCATCTTTTACATTCAGATCAATCATTAAAAAATACAAAAGAAAACTCATAAAAATTACAAAACCCTAAAACCTTTATAAAAATATAAAAAATCCATAAAAATCATAAAAATGTAATGTATGTTCCTAAATTTTCTTTATATTATTATCTTTCTATTAAAACTAATTTGGAGAATTTTGGACTCTGTTTGATATTTTTCTCCATTTTAATTTCAGGTATTTATTTTATTCCATATTTTCAGTAATTTTTAACTTTTAAAATACCAAAAAAATTAGCAAAAACATAAAAAAGCGCAAAAAACATTAGAAAAATATAAAAAGCACAAAAACATTTTATTTCCTCTATTTTGAACATTTTTACCTACTTTTATCTCTCTCATGTCTCTTATATATATATCCTATATAGTTTTATTATAAGAAAATGAAAATATAAAAAATATGAAATATACAAAGAAAATACAAAAATCAAAAAATTAAAAATAAAAAATATATAAAAAATCAAATAAAAATATATAAAATTAAAAACCCACAAAAATAACACATATAGACACTTAATCACAATCATTTTTTAGCATTATTACCCCGATCTACCTGTTTGTTCCCTGTGTTCGACACTCTACAGATACTTGCACTTATACACATCTTTGTTGTAGAGTTATAATAAATTTTAACTCCGCACTGCTTTTCATTGCTTGATTTATCTGTTGTGGGTTAATTGTTGTTTTAATCCGGATTTCATGTGGTCAATTCAGCGACTGAGTTCCCGCCTTGTGTGGAACTTAAGACCGCTTGATTTTCATGTTAAACAGGAGAGAAGCTGCAAAATCCAGCTACGAAGGTGAAGCTCAATACCCAATATCACGACTTGATGCAAATGTGGAAGTATATGTATAAAAGAGATAGAGAGACTGAAAAATGAAAAATAATGACTCATATGGATGGTACCGATAACTCAAAGTGACGAAAACGCAAATGGACTCAAAGCACAATGAATGCACAAAGCAACCCCTAGTTCACCTACTCAACACAGTGAAGACCAAGATGTGGTATTTTTATCTTATCGATTTTAGAGTTAGGTCATCATCACAAAGTTGTACACACCAAAGACAGGCTTGGGATTCGGGCACTAATCCTTAGCGTGTACATAGAAATAAAATGCACATACAAGGAGGGGATTGCTCTCCCGAAGACAAGGTATCCATTACATTTTATTTTAGAGATCAAGTAGAGTTAGCAGTCCTGATTTTATTTAGATTATCACTTTTTTGGTTATTTTTCAATGCACGTACCTAACGGGATTTCCAATTCTATTAACATTCTAGGTGAGCAAAAATCATATGTAGAAGATCGAAAAATCCATGCAAGTAAGAAATAAATGATGTATGCAAAGTTTGAAGACTTGCACTGCTTCCCAGCTCTCTCAATGCGGGATGCATAACAGAATTGAAAGCTAGACTATATGCATATGCATTCCGATGAAATCTCCCTAGAGTAGAAACTGCTACTATCGTGAAGCATCATGTAATTATTCAGAGACAAATACTAAGGTCCGATCTCGGATACATCTTGATGCCTGCCACAACGGGTCATGCGAGCGTTGTATGACATCTCTCATGGCATGCAGGTTCAAATCTAAATAACCAACAATTATTATTTGACCAAGTCCAAAAGGGCATCTATAGGGACATGCAAATATATTAGGTACTTTGGACCTTAATATATTTAATAAACAACTCCTAAACTAAGGCTCATGATGAGCCGAAAAAAACCGCGAGCGACTAAGGGAGATAAATAACTCAGGTCGTTGCGACCTCAATCACTCGCAAATCAGACTCTACAAGAAAATATAGGAACCACCAAACAGAGATAATCAGACAATAAAATCAAGAAGCGGTCCTCGCTACTTTTATTAACCTGGTATAGCGACGAAGGTCGAACTCAAGGAGCACGGGATGGTCTTGCGGCCTACGAAGTAGTCAAAAATCGAAAAATGAGAAGAAAATGTTTTTGGTGGATTTTAATGATTTTTAAATGTTTTTGTGTTTTTGATTTTATAAGAAAAAGGGAAACAAGCAAACACAACAAATTATTAAAGCCCTAAAAAATACACAGAAAATTCAAACATAATTATTTTTGTGTTTTTAATATTTTGAAGTATTTTTGGTGAATTTTTCCTTGTAAATAGATCGGACAGTGGGCGTGTCTCGTGAATGGATGGTCACGATCGCAACTGGAGCTGGGGGCTGATCGGACGGCAACGGGGGCTCCTCCAAGAACAGACCTCCGACGAACTTTACCGGATCAATGCGTGCGGTGGAGTGCTCCTCTAAGGCTGCTGGAATGGTGAAAGTGATCGTCGAGGAGATTCGCAGCTGATGAGCTCCTCCGATGAAGCCGGGGACCACCAGAGCAGCCCGACGACGGCGGAGGAGCTAAGCCTCCGTGCTCGAAAGTTCAGACCCTCAGATGGGTCCCTTTGACCTGCAAAATAGCACCGAAAGACTCCTGGGTCGAGGGAAAATTGCCTCGACCCGGTTAGGGGTGAAATTGATGATCGGAAGGGGGGCGGAGCAGGGTCTCCGGCGAGGCGACGGTGGAGGAGACTCGATTCTTGGTTCCGGGGTGAACCAAGGTGAACGGAGGTGCGTAGAATGTGGGGAGGAGTTTCGTGAAGATGAGTCAGGTGTCCGATGGTCAAATGGGTGAGCGTAGTGAGGGGAATCGGCCGGCGGAGGCCGGCGGTGCGATTTGGGCGTAATCGAAAATTAAGCTAATCTAGAAGTGATCGAAGCTACCTGATGGAGGAAATCGACTAGGTTGAAGCTGGGGAAGCTCCTGGGGGTCTTTGCCTCAAGGGTTCGTCGGAGTCCCGAGGCTTGGCGCACCTCGCGGCGGTGCACGGCGATGGACTCGCCGGATCAGTGGCTGGAGACACCTCCTCCTCACTGCGACACCTCCGTTCGATAGCTGTCACTCTATGAAGGAAGGTGGAGGTCCTAGGATAGAAGGGCGGAGCCAAAGATAGGGTGAGAAGTGCAGCGGAGGAGTAGATAAATAGTAGGAAGGGTCCGACAAGGAGGAGTCGGGCAGGGTTCAGTGAAGCACGGATCCCTAGGAGAAACGTCGAGTGTGGATAACGGATGTGAGAACTTCAATCGGGGCCCGGAGTTTGGTCATTTGGAGATTGGATCACGCCGCCAAGAATTTGAGAAATCGGGTTGGGGGCGAAATCCGCGAACCAAGTGGTCCTAGGGGGAGAGTTGACCGGGGGTCAACAATCCCTCGTGGACCAATGGGATTATTCCATTTTTTTATTTCTTTGTAAATTCAATTAAAATTAGTAAATGATTTTATTTCGAAAAAGTCAAAACATGAAAAATGTTTCTTATTTTTCAAAGTATTTTTTTATTTTTATTTATTTTTTGAAAAATATATAATAACGTATTTACATTATATTATTATTATATACATATATATACATATGTATTTTCCATTTTTTAATTGTTTATTTTTGCACAATTATTCAAAATTTATATTTTATTTATTTACAACATAAAATTTAGAATAAGAAGGTATTTTTAATTTATTTTTATGATGTATTTACATGGGTTAAATAAATAGGTTTATATACATATCATGGTATATATACAAGGTGGGAAAGTGAGTTTTATTTTCTTTTTATTTTCTGATTTTTATTTTAGTTTTATTTTCACAAATATGTACAAAATATGAGAAACACTTTTATTTTAAGGAAAAAAATTTTTATTAATATGCATGGAGGTATGTACATACATGAATGACCTTATCTCTCTCTACTTGGGTTCTTTTGCGGTCAGACCCCTGCTGAGCCCTCCCTTGGGATTAGGTCACTCAATATTTATTCTAAATATTTCCCTCTTTTTCTTGTGTTTCTTTATTCCTTTATTTTGACACAAAACATGCTAATTATGCATATTTACAAGTTGCATGTGTTTTGACAATTTATGATATTTACACATATTTTCATGGTATTTTGCTCAAGTTTCTAACTAAAATAAAGGAATAAAGAGTGATGAATTGGGATTCATCACCCCCTATACTTTACTTTTGTTAGTCCCTTAGCAAACACTTATTTGAAAAAGAAGTGCAAAAGAGAAAGGCAAAGAAAAAGAGGCGAAATCAAGGTTGATTATTAAACTTTCCTTTACTAAATTGAAATATGGAGCTCGGTTAGACCTTTGGATTATTAGTTTGTCAGAACCATATTTGGACTTAAGCTTAAAACTTAACAGCCTCTAAGTTCCACCAATCTATGGTCAAGACTCCTCAATAACCAGATCAGAACAAGTCTACATACACAAACTCTAATGACCATGAATCTTTCCTTGTATGATGTAAGTTATATGTAGCTCCCCACCTCAGAAGTAACAAAGAAACAAACTCCCTCAACCCGGTAACTCTAATGCCTCGGTCTAGCAACTCTTTCCTCGAGAAGAGGGGTATTCCCTTCTAAGTTCAAGTGCAACTGGCTCAAGAAGAGGGGGAAGAAGAGATGGACCATGTCCAGTGTAGCCATGTATCCTTGGGAGCTCTAACCAGTGTAGCGGAGTCTCCTGCTGCAAGCTTCATGAGATGGAACATGGATATCAAGCTTTGCTTATTTGACTATATACACTCCGGTGGGATTATTAAATTTTCAATCCGACCCACCACTTTTTTGGAGTTCTTTCTTTTTTCACATTTTTTTTCATGTGCATATGTACAACATATCTACATGGTGCAGCATATATACAAGGAGTTTTTCCTCTTGAGCCAGTAGACTATCCCTCTTTTGAAGCTTTATTGCAACCCACAATTTTTGTCTTTAGACTTCATAACCACCCGACCAAGTTGAGACACACTTCCTTCACTAGAAGAAGAAGAGAGGTTCCACCTAGAAGTACTACCCTCATATGCTACCCCAAGCCAAAGGAAACTGCCTCCTCACCACCTCATCCGTGGAGAGCTATGTGTAAAGTGCTGGTGCAAGTAAAGCCATAGTCTCTGAGAGTCATGCATGTGTTGTTAAGTTCTCTACATAGGCTCATCAAGATGACATATGCTCATAGCCTAGTGGACCCAAAGAATTAAGTCCAAATGGACCTGAAAAGTCTCAATCCTAAGCCCTATAAGGTTCCTCTTATTATTAGGTGGATTAAGGTCTTAACCAAGATCCATTTGTCAATTTAATTCCAGGCTAGTTTAAATGTCAACTATGATTTGGAAAAACTGTGCAAGTATTTACAAAGATGCTATTTACAAATATGCAATTTACAAATATTTACACATGTACAAATTTTTTGAAAAATGTTTTAAATCATGGATGTATGCATGGATGCGAAGTTTTGCAAAATATTTACAAAAATTTACACAAGGTTTTTGCAAACTTTTTGTTTTTCAAACATTTTATAAAAATTTTGTATTATATACATAATTTTGATACGAAAATATTTATAAGCTATTTACACAACAATATTTTACAATCATTTGTACAAAAATAATTTTATAAATAAATAGGTATGTACAAGATGAATTTTATATACAAGGGAAATTAATAAATTTTTTTAAATTTTAATGCATTTTTAGCCATTTTTATTTATAAACACACTCACACAAAGTACGAGTTATGGCTAAAGTATATGTGAAATATATACACACCCCCTATACTTAGTTCGAACGATGTCCTCAGAGTGATCAAGAGCGATGAAGAAGATATAACTCTTGCTTGGTATAGGGAAGTGAAAAGGAATGGTATATACAAGAATGAAGAGAAGACTCGGTGTTTCCCCTATACTTAGGATCAAGTAATCCTAAGTATAGCAAGTTGTACATGAAGGGAAATCCGAGTGGAAGGATGTACAGGGTCTACCCCCCTATACTTAGGGTGAAATATCCCTAAGTATAGGCAGCAAAACAGAGGTAGAAAGAATCAATAGAATACCCGAGAGTCCTACATCCCCTCTATAGTTAGGGTAAAGTACACCCTAAGTATAGAATAATCATAAGATGAGAAAAGGGATGTGGGACTAAAGAATAGAGTGATATGGACAACTGGATCTATACAAGTCAGCAAAACAGTGATAATCAGGCGTGAGATGCAATAGATGTGAGTCAAGAGACCACATCTCACGCAAAGTGAATAGGGGCAACATCAACGACCCGCGGCTCATGATCTAGATATGGCTTGAGCCGCTGGCCGTTCACTCGAAAGGTAGCATCAGAAGACAACTCATATATATCAATACACCCATTGTCATGTACCTTTCTAACCAAATAGGGTCCCTTCCATTTTCTCTGTAGCTTCCCTAGAAATAAACGAAGCCTAGCATCAAACAACCATACTCTCTACTCTGGCTCAAACTACTTGTGGATGATATGAGAATCATGCCACTCCTTTACTCTCTCCTTATAATGTAGGCTGTTTGAAAAGGCGGTATCACGAAGCTCCTCCAGGGCTGCTAACTCTACCCTCCTCTGATCTCCTACACTCTCTGGATCCAAAAGTATATCAGTGACTGCCCAAAGTGACCTATGTCTCAACTCAACAGGTAAATGGCACGGCTTGCCATAAATGAGGTGAAAGGGAGATGTGCCCAAAGGTGTCTTGAAAGACGTCCTATATGCCCACAAGACCGAGTCCAAAAGCTGTGACCAATCCTTTCGGTCATGGCGGACGACATTCTGCAATATAATCTTGATCTCCCTGTTCGACAGTTCAGCAAGACCATTCATCTGAGGGTGGTATGGAGTGGCAACTCGATGGTCTATGCTGAACTCGCTAGAAAGGGCCTTTACCTTGTCGTTAACGAAATGAGACCCCCCGTCAGATATCAACACTCGAGGTACCCCGAATCGTGAAATGATATTCTTCCTCAAAAATCTGTAAACAGTCCTAGCATCTGCGGTTCGGGTGGGGATGGCCTCAACCGGACGACTCACATAATCCACGGCCAACAGAATGTACTCAAATCCCTGACTCCTAGGGAATGGACCCATGAAATCGATGCCCCATGCGTCAAAAACCTCATAGAAGTGTATGGGATGCATCAGCATCATATCATGCTGTCCACAAGTGCCCATCCTCTGACAGTCAGTAGGCCGGATTGGAGCACTTTCTGTGCCGTTCTCCTCCCTGAGTGATGTCCTCCTGCCTCAAGCTTGTGGCAGTAAGTAAGGACGCTGTGGTGCTCCTCATGAGGAATGCACCTACGCCAGATACTATCCAATCCCTCGTGGTAAAGGACGGGATCCTCCCAATGGTAAAACTTGGCCTTCGCGAGGAAGGTCTCAAGTTTCTGCCTGGGCCAATCTTGGGAACTTTCTTGGCGACAAGATAGTTCACAATATCGGCATACCATGGGAGCGAGGCGATAGCAAAGATCGCCTCATATGGGAAGGTCTCACAAATAGGCTCAATCTGCTCAGAATCTTCAAGATACTCCAATCGGGAGAGAAGATCCGCCACCACATTCTTGACTCCAGGCTTATCCTTAATCTCTATATCAAACTCCTGGAGTAGAAGGATCCATATGGTCAATCTAGCTTTGGCATCCTTCTTTGCCATGAGGTACCGGATGGCGGTATGATCAGTGTAAATGGTCACTCTAGATCCAATGATGTAAGATCTGAACTTATCTAGGGTGAAAACTACGGCTAGCATCTCCTTCTCAGTGACTGTGTAGTTCCGTTGCGTGGCATCCAATGTATGGCTAGCTTAGTGAATGGCAAATGTGACTCCATCCCTCCTCTATCCCAGCATGGCCCTCACGGCAAAATCGGAGGCATCCGTCAAGATCTTGAATGGGAGAGACCAATCGGGTGGCTGGAGAACAGGAGCCTCTATAACACAGCTCTTGAGAGTCTCAAATGACGACAAACACTTATCATTAACAAGGAACTCGGTGTCTTTCGTCAGCAGATCGGTCAACGGTCGGGAAATCCTGCTGAAATCATGAATGAATCGTCGGTAGAAACCGACGTGCCCCAGAAAAGACCATAACTGCCGCAAGTTGGACGGTGGATTGAGTTTTCTAATGACATCCACCTTGGCCGGATCAACCTCCATGCCCCTGTTGGAGATGATATGGCCAAGCACCGTCCCCTGAGTCACCATGAAGTGACTCTTCTCCCAGGACAACACAAGGTGAACCTCTCTGCATTGCTGAAGGACTCGGTCTAGGCAGTCAATACAAGAATCAAATCCGTCGCCGTAGACCGAGAAATCATCCATGAAGACCTCCAAGCACTCCCCCACCATGTCCGAAAAGTTGGACAACATTCATCTCTGGAATGTCACCGGAACGTTGCACAATCCAAATGGCATGCGTCTGAAAGCATATGTCCCGAAGGGACAGGTGAAGGTGGTCTTGTCCTAGTCCTCGGGCGTGATGGCCACCTGATTATAGCTGGAGTACCCATCCAAGAAACAGTAATGGCTCTTCCCTGCCAACCTCTCAATAATCTGATCTATAAAGGGCAGGGGAAAATGATCCTTATTGGTGGCCTGGTTCAATCGTCTGTAATTCACACAGACCCGCCAAGAAGTGGGTACCCGGGTAGCGATCTCCTCTCCAGACTCACTGATAACTGTAGTGATGCCCGTCTTCTTGGGCACCACATGCAACGGATTGACCCACTTGGAGTCGGAGATGGGGTAGATAAAATCGGCGCTCCACCATTTTGAGATCTCCTTCATGACAACCTCTCGAAGATTAGGGTTCAGCCGCCGCTGGAACTCACGCGACGGCTTTGCCTCATCCTCGAGATATATATGGTGGGAGCACAGAGACGGACTGATCCCCTGGAGATCGGCTATACTCCATCCTATCGCCTTGCGGTTCTTTTCAAGAACCCCCATTAGACGAGATTCTTGCTCTCCAGTCAAATCAACGGAGATAATGACTGGGTACATCTCATGCTCACCCGCAAGGAATCTATACTTCAGCGATGACGGTAGCGGCTTCAACTCTGGACAAGTAGGTGCTGGCGGATCTGGCTTCTGAAGAATCCGAGTGTATGCTGCCAAATCTGCACAGGAGAATGAGAACTATCGCTCACAAACTGGATCTGGAGAGGGCTGCTCGACTGGTCTGTCTCTGCTCTGCTCAGAATCAACCTCCTCTCTAGCTGTAGGCTCAGTGGAAGTCAGACACGGTGTCAAATCATCAAACTCTGCCCAATCAGTATCTGACTCTGAGGGATCATACTCACAAAAATCTGTATCACGGTAAAGAGCCGAATCTGCTGCCTGAAATGTATCCTGGACCAGGAATGTGCTCTCCAAGCTCTCCTCTGCTGGCGTCTCTGCATCAACGAACTCGGAAGGTGAGAGGATGGCATGTGCGGCTGGATCTGCCCAAACTGCCTCGTCATCTGTAATCACAAAGTCACAGTCCTGGTGGATGTCTAGCTCTGCCTCTTTCATCAGCTCTGAATCTGAAGTCAGCTCTGAGCAAGCTGAATCTCTGGCTCTAGTCTCCTCGACCGTCTCTATTTGTATACTCTCGTCCTCGACGTGAAAGTACACCTTCCCGCCATCATGGTCGGACACTACCTTGGCTGTGGCCAAGAACGGGCGTCCTAGAATGATGGGGGTTTCGGTCATGGATTTAGGGATCTCCATGTCCAACACAACGAAGTCCACGGGGAATTTCAGGCCCTGAATCGTGACGACAACGTCCTTCAGCAACCCCTTCGGCCTCTTGACTGATCGATCAGTAAACTGAAGGACCGTCTTGCTCTATTGGAGAGTGCCGAACTCGAAGCGGTCGAGAAGGGCTGCCGGAAGTAGGTTGATCGAAGAACCGCTGTCTAATAGAGTGTGGTCGAACCTCTGCTCATGAATGTGGCATCTGACATACGGGGCTCTTGCATCTGGCCTCTTGGCTAGCAGACGGTTCTGTATCGTGAAACAAGTGGCACGAGTAAGCACATGGATCTTAGAGTGATGGTTCCTCCTCTTCCTCCTAACTGTGGTCCTGTCTTTGAGTGATCTCTGGAGTAGAGGGATGTGCTCCAAGGCCTCTTGAAGAGTCAGTTGTATATGGAATTGGTCTATCATCTGCTGGCTGAACTCTATCTGATGATTCTTTTTTTGATTTTCGGTTTTCTTCCCCTTTCCCATGTGAAGTGCTTATGGAAAGGGGATCACAGGGTCCTTCTTAGATGAAGGACTAGGAGAGGGTCTGGCATGCTCATGAACAACAAAATCCACACAATCATCATCAATCAACACATGTGGATCCGAAAATAACAAATCCTTTCCTTTATTTCCATATATGTCCTGAGATACATGTATAGATGGAAAGACAACAGGACTAGCAGAAGTAGAAATGGTGGCCTCAATACCACCCTCGGCATGTCGTCTTGCGGCATCAATACCACACTCTGGCTCAACAACTGTGGTGGCATCAGTACCACCTCCTCCAACTGGTGAAATGACGACCTCAGTACCGTCGGCTGGATCAACGTCCATGGTGGCATCAGTACCACCGTCATCATCTCTCGTGGCGTCAGTACCACGCTCCTCATCGCCGCACCCTAGAAGTGGCGTGAGGTTGTCGCTCAGACGAGGCACCGCCTGCTGGCATCCTACCTCTCCTAAGTGTAACAAAATCAGCATCAAACATGTATGCAGATAAATCACCAAATGAATCACTAGGAGTGGTAATCTCTGTGAACTCTACCTGCTCAGACTTCCTCTTCAGATTGTTCGGGTTTGTCTCAATCTGGGCAGGAATGGCGACCTTCCCTCTCACTATCTCCCACATCTCCTGGCGGAACTCATCCATCTCCCGTCTGAAGGTAGCCTGCTGCTCTGTCATGAGGCGGGATATGTCATCTAAGACGATGTTCTCATAGGCTGGCCCATGAGAACCTGATGGGTGGCCTCGCTGGTAATGAGGCTGTTGCTGTGACTGGTGCGGGTGAGAGGGGTACTGCTGGGGATGATACTGCTGAGGCTGCTCTCGCCTCCAAGACTGTCCCTGCTAATAGGGATGGGGACCATACTGCTGCTGTGGCTGGGTTGACTGCTGCTGGGAGACTGAGGGCTGCTAGTGTTGCTCTCGTTGATGGTCGTACTGGCCACCCTGAACTAGAGGCTGCTGTTGGGAACTGGCACCTCCGGCTGACCAACGGAATCTGGGATGGTCTCGTCGGATACCGGGCTGGGGTCGGTCGTACCAAATCCCGTTGACATCCATCAACGGCTCCGGCTCGTAAGGGGGTGGCGGGAGTACTGCCAGGGGCTGATCCGACTGGTAAACCACCATCTGAGTGTCTGAGGATGGTGGTGTCTGGTAGTATGGCTGCGACTGCTGGTATGGCTTCGCCTGTACAAGGTGAACCTGTCTAGGCTGAGTGGAGCACTGGGACGAGCTGCCCTCGTGACTGAAGACGGGGCTGAGAAGCCATCTGTGCCTCCTAGAGACACATGACATGTGTCTTCAGATCACTCAGCATCTGTGCCATCTGATCCATTTAAGATATGCTCTGGCACTGCTTCTTCTCTATCAGCTCCATTCGGTCCAGCTTCTGCTGATAATGCCCATGTCGGAGGCTGTGGACTCGGCCTGTGCGGCTGCCGCTGATGAAGTGGAAGGACCGACGTCGACCCGTGCTATCCTCTGAAACTGCACGGTCTGTGGCTGAGGGCATCCCTGAGTGTAGAGTCGGGTCTGGGACATCACTGTGTAGTTCTCGACCATCTCCTCGTAGATGGCCCAGACCTGATCCTCATCCTTGGCGAAGTAGGAACCGCCACACGAAGCGTTCTCCAGGCCCTGCAGCTCTGGTGTCAACCCGCAGATTAAGCTCTGAACTAGGTTCGGCTTCGTGATGTCGTGGTGCGGGCATCTTTCAGTCAGCTCTCGGAACCTCTCCCATGCCTCATGGAACTGCTCGTTGGGGAGCATGGAGAAGTTGCTAATCAGGGCCCTCGCTGCATTGGTCCGCCTGAGTGGATAGTACTTGTTCAAGTACTCGGTGCGGAGTTACTCCCATGTGTAAACAGATCTCCCCAAATGCTTCAGCCAGTTGGCTGCTCTGTCGGCCATGGAGAAAGGAACAACAATCATCCGAATAGTGTCCTCGTCCACCTGACGTCGTGGATGGTGCTGCAGATCATCTCAAACTCCTGGAGATGAAGATGGGGCTCCTCAGTGGCGAGCCCGTGGAAGCAGGGTAGAAGCTGAAGTGTGTTTGGGGGGAACTTGAAGTCCCCCACGATCACCGGAAGAACCACCCACCGGTGTGTTAGTGTCGATTCGGGGTTGTGCAACTCCCGCATCGGTCTCGGATCTGCTGTCGGCTGGTCTGGCTGAACTGGCTGGTCTGGAACCCTGCGTCCATCAGCTCGCGATTGCTCTCTCTGCTCTCAGAGTCTCTCCATCTCTCTCCTCATCTCCACTATGAAAGCCCTCTGGTCTCGTATCTGTCTCTGCATCGTCTCAAGGGAGTCTAGCATGGTGGTGTTGATCGCACCCTGGTCCAGAACATATGTGGTCGTCTCTGGCCGCTGACCCTCGGTGCGATCCTCGCTGCTGGCCATGGTCTCTGCGAAGGCAAAAGACCCGAACTCAGGTGCTGAAATATCATCTGCCTGTCGACTCGCATCTAGCACGGGCATCTCAGGACAGGAAGAAGGGTGATCAAGGGGCAACAGGGTGGAATCGAACTCGGGTTTGGAGAGCGGGTCTGGGCTCTCACGAACCAACCTAGATGAACGGGCTGGAGTGCTAAAAAGCGGTGCAGCCAAAGGCTGCCTAAGAGACCTCCTTCCCATCATCTTGATCTGGCGAGTCTGGCGGATGAGATCTGGAAACAGACAAGATGAGCAACACAAACCCCGAATTCACCTACTCCACACTGAGCTGAAGACCCTAAGAGTTCGGTCAATTATCTTATCGATTTTATTTAGGTGATCATGTCAGGATATCAGAGCGGTTACGTGACCTAGTAGGAATCCAATCCGCCAACCAGACTGTCCCGTATAAAAGATCGGTAGTCTGATCAGGGCTCAGATGTGGCTCTAGCCTAGTGTACGGGTTACTCTCTCGCGCAATCAAACCAGACAATGAGGGGGTTGCTCTCCCCAAGACAGATTTTTAGGTGAGGTGTCTTTTAGGGTCAAGTTTGTTTAGCAGTCCCAATTTTATAGTTTTTGTTTTTAGGTATTTTTCAAATCAAACAACGCCTAACAAATTTTTCGGTTCTCCTGATTATTTTAAGTCTAAAAATCGGGGGAGAAGATGAAAAAGCCGATGCGCGGGAATCAATGATGCATGCAGAGTAAGAAATGCGTACATGACTCCAACAGTCTACATGCAGGGTGATCCACGCATAAATAAGAGACTGAATATAAACTATCTATATGATGCACACGGAAACCGGCCCTAAACAAAGTAGTTTTACTCGTGAAGAACAGTAGCAGGGTACTCAAGCCTAGGTCCGGAGTCCTATCTTGGGAGCCACTCGGTGTCTGCCACAACAGATCCTGTACGCGTTGTATGTGACTCCTCAAGGCACGTGGACCAGAGCTCAAATAATCCGACTTTTTCTTAGTGATTTAATTAATTAAGTCCAATTATCGAGCTATAGGACCAGACAGATAATTAGGGTTTGGCCTTAATTAATTACGTCACAATCAATGAAAACTCCTAAGCTAGGGCTGAAAACTGCGTAAATCAAATGAGCAGTAAATAAACGGTTAAAAATCTAGAAAATCGCGAAAAGCCACGAAAATCTCGGTGAGGTCCCCCGAGCACACCGGTGCTCGGCGAAACAGACCCCAAAATCTATCAAGTATCCAAGTTTGTCCCTGTATTATTACAAATTAATAAATCTGCAGAAAAATAAACTAATCTAATCTAAACTAAACTATGGTTATTTTGCGGCTATTCCGCGGCACCCAAACTTCGGCTCCTCCTTCTTGTGCTCTCCAGCGGCTTCGTAGAGAAAGAAATTGCCTCCGACTCCCACGGTTGCTCCGTCTTTCGAAGAAGCCGCCTCGGTCCTCGGGCCCTTGCAAGAAACAGAAACCAAAGTGTCAGTTCAAAAAAATATACATAAACAAGTCAGATAAAAAATATATACAAATCTATACAAAAAGCCGCGAAACAAAAAGCCGCGGAAAAATCGAAAATGACTACTAAGTCGTGCTCCCCGGCAACGACGCCATTCTGATGAGCCGAAAAAAACCGCAAGCGACTAAGGGACATAAATAACTCAGGTCGTTGCGACCTCCATCACTCGCAAATCAGACTCAACAAGAAAATATAGGAACCACCAAACAAAGATAATCAAACAATAAAATCAAGAAGCGGTCCTCACTATTTTTATTAACCTGGTATAGCGACCAGGGTCGAACTCAAGGAGCACAGGATGGCCTTGCGGCCTACGAAGTAGTCAAAAATCGAAAAATGAGAAGAAAATGTTTTTGGTGGATTTTAATGATTTTTAAATATTTGGGATATTTACCCAACAAACCCTGAAATCTTTCGAAATTACCTCTACGACCTTTGAAACATCATAATTCCTCTCACGACCCCGTAATCTTGCTAACCCTTACCCTACAGACCCTGCGGTTAACTCCTACCCATTAAAATTAACCTGATTCCGTTATGTTCATTTATATTATACCCAATTTGTTTATCAAATTTACATTTAATGCCACTACATCATCTCATAAGAGTTGATCTTCCCGGAGCCGCTCCTCCGTCAACGCCAACCCCCCGCGAACAGCTCCTCCATCCCTGTTCTCCCCTCCGGCCGACGATGCACCCTACCCTCCCCGGAGCGCCGCTGCACCCCCACACCCCCAACCCCCTTCGAATCGGCAACGTCGTTGCTGGGGATGCTAGAAGCCCGCTGATGCTTGGATGAAGGGGATCTCACAACGGAACATGAGGTTCATCCCGTGGTTACGGCTGAAGAGATCTCACGCATAGATCGCGCCGCTGGGCAGAAGGGACTGAGCGGCGCAGCAGCAAGCGCCTGGGGCGCTCGGGGGTTGCGCACCGGCACAACAGGGCATCTGAGGCACGTGGATGTCTCCCCTTCTGCCTATGCGAGCACGGTGCGTAACCTGGAGGCTGTTAGGGCTCGTCGCCGAATGATGGTGCCGCCAGGTGCTTGAACAGGGGAGCTGTGCCGTGATCGTGCGGCGAGGGAGATGCACCGCTGAAGAGCTCGAGGCGGCCACCCCTCCCCCCTCCCCGGCGCGCCGCTGCACCCCACCCCCTCCCCCCGCCCACCAACCCCCGCCCAGATCGACCCCCCTCCCGGCCGCCACGACCCCCTCGGCGCTGCCGCACCGATGGAACTGCTCCCAGGCCGAGAACCTCCCCCTCCAGCCCAGGTCACCTCCTCCCTCGACCCCCGCAAACCTCCTTCCCTTGACGCACTGCCTCCCGACCCCACCCCCCACGCACCGATGGAACTGCTCCCAGGTCGAGAACCTCCACCCATGTTAAAGTGCCCTTGACTTTGCTGTGTTTTAAGGTTCTGTCTCAGTGGTGGATTGGGGAAGAGAAGGGAAGATGAAGAAGATGATAGAAGAAGAAACAGAGATGAGAGAAATAAATCCAACCGTTAGATTTTATATGGTTTAATTAACTCAGTTTTAACCTACCAGAGTTAACTCAAGATGTGTCAATTTAACGACAGGGTTTGTGGGGTAAGACGGAGCAAGATTACGGGGTCTAGGGAGGAATTACGATGTTTCAAAGGTCGTAGAGGTAATTTCGAAAGATTTCAGGGTCTGCTGGGTAAATATCCCTAAATATTTTTGTGTTTTTGATTTTATAAGAAAAAAAGGGGAAACAAGCAAATACAACAAATTATTAAAGCACTAAAAAAACATAGAAAATTCAAACAAAATTATTTTTGTGTTTTTAATATTTTGAAGTGTTTTTGGTGAAGAATTTTTCAATTTTTATTTGATTTTCTAAAAATCCGAAAAGGGAAGAAATAGAGACTACTGTGCAGCCAGACTTGAAAGATCAATTAAAAATAGACAATTGATCTGTAAAAGTCTGGAGGCAATTTTTATGAAAGGTATATGTAAAAACTAAGCTACAGAAAAAGAGTTTGTATTTTTTTGATTTTTAAAGAATTTTTTAGAATTTTTATAAGAATTTTAGGGTTTTGCAATTTTTAGGTGTTTTATAAATCCAAATGGCACAAAAATTGACAGAAGCAAAAATACACTAAAACTAACTATCACTAATTGATTTTGTATTTTTCTTTGATTTTCTTTTCCAACAGTAACAAAAATGCGTATTTTGAATTTTAAAATAGTAAAAAGCCTCAAAAATGTCCCAAAAATTTAGAGAAATGTTTACACAGTGACAGGAGCCATGTTTCCAAATTTCACCTAATTTGGATTTAAATTGCTATTTTATTCAATCAAAACAAGGCACACAATACACAGGGACCTAAATGCAAAGAAACATAGTTCTGAGGGCCAAATAGTAACAAATCAAGAAAGTCCAGGGGCCCCTATGCAAAAAGTCTACAAATACACACGTAAGGCACGTGAATCAGACACGGAGGAGCATAAATGTAAATCCTATTTAAAAAGATTCAATCAGTAACATCCAGGAAATGCAGGACTAAAAATGCAAATTGTCCAAAACCTCACGTGTCGATGCACGTGGCTCACATAAACAGGGACTAAATTGCAAATAAAAGAAACATCGAGGTCCACTATGCAAAATATCCAAAATAAAAACAACTACCAAAAATACTTACAGGACTAAATGGAAATAACAAAACTAAGGAGGGCCTAAGTGAAATTACCCTCTTATTAAGATCTAAGGCTGAAGACGCGCCGCGTGGAGGATCGGAGGGTTGTGGTACGCGTACGCCTCTTCAGCTGGATGGATGGTCCTGATCGAACCCTAAATAGATCGGACGGTGGGCGTGTCTCGCGAATGGACGGTCACGATCGCAACTGGAGCTGGGGGCTGATCGGACGGCAACGGGGGCTCCTCCAAGAACAGACCTCCGGCAAACTTTTCCGGATCAATGCGCGCGGTGGAGTGCTCCTCTAAGGCTGCTGGAATGGTGAAAGTGATCTCCGAGGAGATTCATAGCTGATGAGCTCCTCCGATGAAGCCGGGGACCACCGGAGTGGCCCGACGACGGCGAAGGAGCTAAGCCTCCGTGCTCGAAAGTTCAAACCCTCAGATGGGTCCCTTTGAGCTGCAAAATAGCACAGAAAGACTCCTGGGTCGAGGGAAAATTGCCTCGACCCGGTTAGGGGTGAAATGGATGATCGGAAGGGGGGCGGAGCGGGGTCTCCGGCGAGGCGACGACGGAGGAGACTCGATTCTTGGTTCTGGGGAACACCAAGGTAAACAGAGGTGCAGAGAATGTGGGGAGGAGTCTCGTGAAGATGAGTCAGGTGTCCGATGGTCGAATGGGTGAGCGTAGTGAGGGGAATCGGCCGGCAGAGGTCGGTAGTGCGATTTGGGCGTAATCGAAAATTAAGATAATCTAGAAGTGATCAAAGCTACCTGATGGAGGAAATCGATTAGGCTAAAGCTGGGGGAGCTCCTGGGGTCTTTGCCTCAAGGGTTCGTCGGAGTCCCGAGGCTTGGCGCACCTCGCAGCGGCGCATGGCGATGGACTCGCCGGATCAGTGGCTGGAGACACCTCCTCCTCACTGCGACACCTCCGTTCGATAGCTGTCACTCTATGAAGGAAGGTGGAGGTCCTATGATAGAAGGGCGGAGCCAAAGATAGCGTGAAAAGTGCGGCGGAGGAGTAGCTAAATAGTAGGAAGGGTCCGACAAGGAGGAGT
Source organism: Ottelia alismoides (assembly GCA_037367405.1). Taxonomy (NCBI): domain Eukaryota; kingdom Viridiplantae; phylum Streptophyta; class Magnoliopsida; order Alismatales; family Hydrocharitaceae; genus Ottelia; species Ottelia alismoides. The sequence continues at coordinate 45,164 of JAZKJV010006696.1, read as the reverse complement.
CGGGCAGGGTTCAGTGAAGCACAGATCCCTAGGAGAAATGCCGGGCGTGGATAACGGATGTGAGAACTTCAATCGAGTCCCGGGGGTTGGTCATTTGGAGATCGGATCATGCCGTGATTTTCAAAGTATTTTTTTGTGATTTTTATTTATTTTTCTGAAAAATATATAATAACGTATTTACATTATATTATCATTATATACATATATATACATATGTATTTTTAATTTTTATTTTTAATTGTTTATTTTTGCACAATTATTCAAAAATTATATTTTATTTATTTACAACATAAAATTTAGAATAAGAAGGTATTTTTAATTTATTTTTATGATGTATTTACATGGGTTAAATAAATAGGTTTATATACATATGTACATGATATATATATATACAAGGTGGGAAAGTGATTTTTATTTTCTTTTTATTTTCTGATTTTTATTTTAGTTTTATTTTCACAAATATGTACAAAATATGAGAAACACTTTTTAATTTTTATTTTGAGGAAAATAAATTTTATTTGTATGCATGGAGGTATGTACATACATGAATGACCTTATCTCTCTCTACTTGGGATCTTTTGCGATCAGGCCCTGTTGAGCCCTCCATTGGGATTAGGTCACTCAATATTTATTCTAAATATTTTCCTCTTTTTCTTGTGTTTCTTTATTCCTTTATTTTGAACAAAAATATGCTAATTATGCATATTTACAAGATGCATGTGTTTTGACAATTTATGATATTTACACATATTTACATGGTATTTTTCTCAAGTTTCTTCCTAAAATAAAGAAATAAAGAGTGATGAATTGGGATTCATCAGCTCATTCTGACAAAATATATAAAAATAAAATAAAAAGTGAAAAAGCGTCAAAAACATCAAGGCCCTCGGGGGAACAATCCCTCGGGCATTAGACCTCGGGAAGTCGGAAAGTCTCTGAGAGTTCTAAATTATTACAATTATAGAGTCACTCTTTCACATGAATTTAAATTTTTTAAGAAAAATGCTTAATAAAATGAAACTCAGAAACTATCTTAAAAATTCCTCCAAGTCTAGATCAGTTTCTTTCTCATGTCAGCTCAGTTAGAAGGTCAGGTCTGCCTTGCTTGGGTACATAGGTCCTCCTAGGAGATCCTCCACCGCGCAACAGTCCCTCGCAACAAATTCAAACATGAAGGAGTGTCAGACAGTTCATAATAATATCACAAAATTATCATCAAATGATTAATGAAAACTAAATAAATAAATAATGCAAGAGATAAATGAATGAACAAGAGATAATAGACAAAATACATTAATCTCCAACTAAGTGATGTTGCTCCCCGACAACGACACTATTTGATAATCAAGAAAATTCAGACCGAAGTCGTGTCAATCCACAAGGCAGAAGGACAGTCGCTGATGTGACCTCAGATGAAATCCCTCGGTTAATAAATAGATAACCCACAATAAGAATAAAGCAATAAATCTCAAAAATATGGGGTTATTATTATAACTCTACAATAATGTGTATAGCGTGTAAGTATGTGTAGAAGTCGAACACTAGTAGCAAATGGTAGGAGGAGGAGGTAAAATACAATGCTAAAAAATTCACCTTTTATCTCTTGTCCAATATATTGTTTTTGTGGGGTTTTTAATTTTATGATTTTTTTATTTTATTTTTGGTTTTATAATTTTGTATTTTCTTTTTATATTTTTCAATTTTTTTATTTCATTTTCCCTTAAATAATATATACGTATATATGTATATGCATAAATACAATATGAGATATATAGATACTATATATATGTAAAGTTACCCAAAATATAGTAAAAATAGTATTTTCGTGATTTTTCTATTTTTTCTTATTTTTTATTTTTCTGGAATTTTCAATTATTTTTATGTATTTTAAAAGCCAAAAATATCCCAAATAAGGGATTACTAAAATATCTGAAATTGATTTGAATATTAAAAATAGTAAATAAGTCCCAAAAAACCAAATCAATTTTAATATCTAAATATTGATATAAATTAAATTATAAAACAATAAAATATATTTTTGGTTTTTTAAAGAAATTTTATATTTTTATAAGAGATTTTGGGTTTTTTTGATTTTTAAGCATTTTGTTTTTTAATTTTTAGTGATTTTTGATCTAAAATTAAAATAGATTAGAATATATTATATATTAATTTTTTTGTAATTTTTAGAGATGTTTTTATATTTTTTGGTATTTTATAAGTTAAACAAGGAGTATATGTTCTCCATTTCATTTTTAATAAATAGATTAAATGCAAAAATGTTAAATAAAAATATGGACGTGAATGTACGTGACATAAAGCATCTAACCTTATTTTTGTGGATTTTTAGGAGCACATTAGCTATATTTAATAAATAGATAAAACCCATAAAAATCAAAGTCCTAGCAGGGGCATTTTTGCAATAATAATAAACTACATGGGGCTCTGAACAAATTTACCTAAAATATAAGGCGGAATTAAAATTTTATTGAACTATTTAACAAATACAAAAATGTCAGGGACCTCTATGTAATTTGACCGTCATGTTGGACTACATGTGACCCATCTTGGGAAGGACCAAAATGCAAAAAAATAAAGTCCAAGGGCCTTACAACAATTTTTACAAAAATATATAACGCTCATTTCATTTTATTGGACTAAATAGATATACAAAAACTCGTAGGGGTATCCCTGCAAAATACCCAGCTCACGTGGGACACGTGAGCTAAGCTGGACTGGACCAAATTGTAATTACATAAAACTGAGGGGTCCATTTATAAACTTAACATTTTATTTTAAATTTGATATTTTATTTCCAAAATTAATAAATAAATACAAAATGGCTGGGGCGAGGTTTGCAATTTACCCCTAAAGAGGCGTGCATCCAACGGCTGGGCGTCATCCACTTGACACGCATTGATCATCCAACAGTCGGTGCCACTTCGTGGTACGATGATGAAGATTAGATCGCCTCGAGTGATCGGATGGCACTGGCGCTGCTGCATCCTACGACTGAGATCAAAACTGGGGCGCCTCCCCAGATCCAATGGCAGAGAGGCACGGTTAGATGTCTATTTATAAATTTTTATTGTAACGAATTCTTCTTTATTTTCATTTTTTCTTTATTTATTATTGAATCACGTAAAATTTTGTAATCTAGTAAATAAATAAGAGTTTCGCGGGTGAATATTGACTCTTTTTTGCTTCATTCGTAGAGGTCAACTCATACTATGACCCCTCAGAATAAATTGGTTCCTGGTTCATTCCGCCATCCTTGCCAATGAATTATTAGGATTCGTTTTCAATAGAATCTTATGTAGTCATGGGTTCCATCGTTCCTATAGGTTCTTCATTAATGGTTAGGCATGAATTCTGCAATGGAGCCCCCAACTAAATTTGTTTCTGAGTCAATCACCTCAGTTTCTATTAACTCGGTCTCTTTACTTTGTTTTATTATAAGTATTGATGCTTTAGCACATTGCTTTTTCCGAGATTATTCATGGACCATACATATTGGAATTGTATTATAATAGCGTTGATATTTTTCTTCTCTCTTTCTATCATCTTTCCATTTATCTACATCCCTTTCTTTTTGTTTCATAATCTTTTAGTTTAATTGGATTTATCATAATCCTATTTTTTATGGAATAAAATTTCAGTTGCTACAACTACATGATCGATATATCATATAGTGACTGTTTTGTGGGATGTCGACAATATGAAGCAATAAGTTAGTTTTTAGTTTCTATAGTTATTAGAACACTCATATGGATAAAACCGTTTGAAACATTTTCTACAAAAAAAGAAATACACTTTGTTTTTTTTTATACAATGCTAAACGGACAAACTACGTATAAAATAAGAATTTTTGGATTTGAATAAATAATTAATAAATCACTAAAATTAAGAAAAAAATAAGAAAGAAATAAAAAATAAAGAAAGACCCATTATATAATGAGATATTGGTTCTAAGCCCTCTTTGGCGATGAATCAACAATTCGAAGTGCTTTTCTTGTGTATTCTTGATGAACGAGCATTTATATATAGATGTGGGAGGATTTTTTTGGGAAGTAATAAGCCCCTTTGACATCTCTTCATCTACAAAGAATTCTCGATGTGAAAACACAGAGACAGAGGGCTGATCTTTGAATAGGAAAAAGAATGGATCCGCAAGGTCCCAAATGAATTGGCTTATTCGAAAAAAGCCTTGTTCTTTCGAAGATCTGTCTCGTTTCTGGTACTGCATGGTTCCATACTGCAAGAACACCGAATCATTATCATTTGATCCAATAACATTCTGTTAGATAGGAATAGATTTTTTTCTTGGTGAAAAAAATGGGAGTGAAAGATCCCACTGAATCGAATTTGATCCGTGAATCTAAGAAATAGTGAGAATTCTAGATTTCTCTTAATATCTCTCTCAATTCGAAGATCCATGGTTCGAATTGATGTCGTTTCATTGATTCTTCTTTCATTTATTCCTCCTAAAGATTTCATTTCAATTGGAATTTGGTGATTCATGATGTACGATGATCCCTGTTAAACATCCATGGCTGAATGGTTAAAGTGCCCAACTCATAATCCGCAGAAATCAGTGGATTCATAGTAAACTAAGTTCCTCGCACAAAAAAAAGAAATGGTTAATGATACAATCAACCAATGAATTATTATTTATTTACTTATGAATTATTTTTTATTTTTTATCACTAAATATCATTAAATATATTATATTTGGTTGAAATAACTAAAACCCCAAGAAATATTAATCTTACTGAATCATCAGAACTATTTCGATATCTTGTTTTTAGTTACTATCCATGATGGAATTTTTTTCTATAAATCCATATGAATATAATTCTAGCTATTGCATTTTTAAACCTTTTTTCATTCAATTCTTCATTCTTCACTATTCTATGTCCTTGAATTGATCCATTTATTCAAGGAATGCATAATCACAGGCGAAATAAAAGGTTCTTAGCGGTCTCCTCTATCTACGGGGAGGCCCAAAATGACCTGAAGTGATCCGGTGCATCGCCACGAGCTCGAGGAAGAAATGACGCTCAGGTATCTTGGAGTCCTTGCAAAATCACACTCTTGGGTTCCTTGGGCCTCCAACACCTGCAGGAAGAGTAAGCAATAAAAACCGATGGTGTCGGACGTCTTTTGGGTGTAATGGGGTGAAAGGTGGTTCAGGTGGAGGTGCCTCAGGCGAACGGCGGAATGGGGCACCTGATCTCCGGATCAACCAGGGTTCTGGTTGAAATGGGATGCATGGGGCGTTGAGAAACGAAGAGGTTAGAGAATGGTGGAGGAAGCGGGGGTCGGAACGACGAACTCCGACAAACTACGAATCGACCTAAACTGGCTAACTAACTACTTAAAACATGAATTAAAATGCACAAAAATGATCCTACGATTGAACCTAAGCTACTGAAAATAAAGGAGGGCAACTCTTACCTGGACGGAGCCAAGGAGCAGAGGTCGTCGACGTGGGCGGCCTGGGTGCATCTCCTCCTCCTTCTAGTCGATCCAAGACCTCCAGGGGACTCCTATCACAAGGATATGCGCTTTGGCTGAAGACATGGACTCAAGGATTCAAGGATGACAAAAAATTTAAGGGAAGAGGATATGGTTTATTTATAAAACGGAGCAGGTACCCTTATTGACTGGACTAAATCAACGAATCGAGCATATGTGCAGGGGTTCCAGGATCTCGGCGTGGATCTCAGATGAACATGGAGCAAATCTTGTGAAGGGAGTGAAGGCGAAAGATAGAAGTGGCAGCTGGGAAAAATGGTGGAAATTGTGGGAAAATATAGATCCATGTGAAATCAGGAGCAGGGGGGAGATGACCGGCGGTCAACTCTTGACGTGCCATCATTGGGCCACGTCAGCCCGCGAGGTGACAAAACTGCCAATTTATTCAAAAATTAATTAATTAATATAGTAAATGATTTTATTAATGTTTTTTATAAAATAAAAATGTTTATTTTTTATGTAGTCTTTTATTATGATTTTTATTTATTTTTTTGCTTTATTTATTAGTAGTTAATTTTTAATAGTGTATTTATAGGCATATTCATCTATGTTTTGCACATTTTTATTTTTATTATGTAATTTTTATTTTATTATTTTATTATTTTATTTTATATATTTATGACTTATTTTTATGAGTATAAATACATTTTTATTTTATTTTTATGAGGTTATTTTTATACCTAAATAAATAAATATGTTATATGTATATTTATAGGTATTTTACTTATATTTTATATACATCTTTTGATTTTAATGTATTTTATTAGATTTTATTTTGGGTTTATATTTTTAGTAGAATGTAGATAATATTGAAAATATTACAAAAAATATAAAGAATAAAAGAATGAAATCCACTTTTATTTATATACATGTATAAAATAGGTATTTTGCCGATATGTTAGTACAGACTTATTTCATTTTACATTTTCTCTTTGGTTTTATTTTAGTTTAAATGTGTACATAGAGTATATGTACTATTTAAAAAATTATAAAAATATAAAATTGTACAATGAGTTGAACGAATAAGTTGAATATTTTAATCGAGTATAATGTACAATGAGGGTAAAAAACATAACTTTCACACAGTAATTCCAAAACATACAAAACCACCACCATTAAATAGCTTGTGAAAAGATATACAATTAGAGGTGATTTTGATATGTTTTGAGTTTTTATTTGAAAGATATGGGTCTGTGAAGTTAGGATTTTGGCTTTTTATTCTGTATATCAAATGAACATTGTGTATTATTTTTGTACAAACTTAATTTTGTATTTTTATTTACATTATTATCCACAACTTTCATGTACAAATTTTATTTATTTAATGAAAAATAATAAAGAATAAAACAGGTATCAAAAAAGCTTAAATAATGAATAAAAGAATTGGGTTTTTTATTCCATTTTTGCCCGTATCTCGCCCTATTTTATTCCTTGTCGACCAACTCAATTCTTCACTTGGTCTCGAGGTTCAGGGTCATAAAATATTTTCAATATTTTATTCCTTTTTCTTTTCTTCTCTTTATTTTATAATTTTGGAATTAAAAACCTCACTTTATATACAAATAATATAATAAATAATGAATGCTTTATGCACAAATAGATGCTATTTACATGCATTAGCTAGGGTTTTTAAGGCCAAAATGATAGAGTAAAGGTGATGAAATGGAGATTCATCACCTTCCCATACGCACGTTGCACATGTGCATGCTAGGTTCAGGAGGGAGCAAGGATCGATGCAAGTGCCTCGAGCCACATGTTGGCCTGAGGTGCCTCGGCTCCACCGAGACTTGTAGATCTCGCGAAGTGATGTAAACACATAGGGGTCATTGGATAGCTGCAGAGGAGGCACCATCCAACGGTATCTGCTCACTCAGGATGTTCTCCTCCTCTGTGAATATGGCAGTGCTAATGGTCCTCCGATGTGGGGCCATCTGTTGCTCCTTGCTTCCCTGCGATGCCTGAAGGTCGTCGGAGCCTACTGGGTTATGCATGAAGAAGCTGATGGTGATAGGCAGAACTTGCGAGATGATGTACTTGTAGGGTGGTTAGATGTAGATAGTCGAAGTGTACTAATTAAAATGGAAGGAGAGTAGAATGAAGAAAGTGACGCCCATGGTGTGTCCTCCTCCACCCCCGATGGAGGAGATGTCCTGTAGGTGATGAAGGCGGCGATGGAAGGAGATAGTGATCAGGGTTGTTACAGAAGATGTTGGTGGTGAAGTTAAGGTGAATTAATGGCAGGAAGAAGTATGTGTGGTAAAAAAATTGAAGAAAACTAGAGAAAAAGAGGGAAGAAAGAGTACATAATCAGAGACAAATCAACGATGGAAGAGGGGGCATGGGATGAGCTCGAAGGAGCTCAAGGTCTTCCCTCTACATGCTTGGTCAGAGCATGGGGCTCAAATGGTGGAATGATCGCCGTGACATGGCCAGCCGACCATGGGTCGCACCTGGGTATCGCCGACTGTCTTTGCCCCTCGATCCATCCTCCGTCTATCATAGGAAGGCAGAGGGTGGTTGGATTGTGGCCCATGTGATGGTAGACAAGTGTAAAGGTGGGAAGAGGTTTGGTATTTAAGGGGTAGAGATAGGATTTTACAGTAGTGGAGAATGTTTTTGCAACTATTGTCGATGGGCTTAAGAATGGGATCGATGTGTGTTCATGCCCAAGTGAATCAGAGGGGATTGAGGGTAATGTGGAGAGGGTGCTAAAGAGTATGCTTGGTGGTGGTAACGAATAAGTAAAGGGTCAAAGGGCGGCAAGCAATGAGGAAATCGTGGGGAACAGAGGCGGTGATGGAGGAGGAAGATAGAGATGGAGCTATTGGATCTTGCGATCCAATGACCTAGAAGAGCATGGAAGGTAGCACTTAGATGGAGTAGATCCAAGGGTAGAGCACAAAGTGCTGGGAGACAATTACAATGAGAGATTGGGTTTTATCCAACGGTGGTGAAAGAAATGGTGACGTGGAGGGCTTGTAGCCGTTGTACGTGAAGTGATCATGCAGTTGTGATGAAGGAGAGAGTGGCAGTGCGAATATCATTAGAGGGGAGAGGCCAGGGGCATGAGGAGAAGGGGTCGCATGGTGGCTCCAGAGAGCGCCACATGCGCCATTCAATTTATTCAAAAATAGGAAAATGAGGAGAAATTTGAAAAGAAATAAGAGGTAAAATTACGAAAAAGTCAAAATATGAAAGTTGTAGATCTCTAGAAGATCTACATGTTTCAGGTTGGAAAAAAAATCAAAAGAGAATAAATAAACACCACAAAATTTTTGAGAGCATTTTTAATTGATAAAAACACTACATTCTAATGGTTTTGTGATTTTTTATCCTTTTAATTTATTTCAAAATCCAAAATAAATTTCTACAATATTTAATCTACCTTTTTTGGAATTTTCAATAAGAAATAAAATAAAAAATAAAGAAAACAAAAGGGGTTAATTTTGGTGTAATAATTAGGACTATTTCACAGCAAGAGGGGCAATTGCTAATTAAAGTGAATTATTGATTATTTTTGTTAATATGTTTATGCTCAAAGGATAAGAAAGGAATATAGTGATGATAAAGTAGAGATTCATCACAAATACAAGGATATTATAGATTAAATTTTCTAATTGGTTCCTAAAATGAGCGATGAATATACTCTAAGGACTCAAGTAGGTCAAGTACTCAAAACACAACACAATGTATTTACGATTTTTTATAGGATTTTCATGGACTAATTTTATGATACAGAATGATGAAAAATACAACTAAAAACACACAATACAATAACAAACACATAATTACATTTAGGCTCCAGAATTCATATCTTATCCATTTAAAGCATCATGCATAAATAGGTCCAAAGTTTTACTAAATAATCCATTATTCCAATTCAATTCAATGATTAATTTATCAATTCTCAATTTAATCTCCTTTGGTCATAGACAAATCAGGAACTTAAACCCAATTAGGAACTAAACAAGTGATATGGTTATTTAAAATGATTCCAGACAAATTAGGGAGGTTTAATTGAGCATTAAAACCTTAAGCACGCAATTCTGAATTAAAACATCAACTTTAAGACCACGCCTTTCTTTGATTTTAAGCAATGTACATAAATTCGCATTAGGGAATTAAGTATGTCAATTAATGAGCATAAAAAAAGATTCTAAATAAGACTAATTTCATTAAAATTCGAATTATGGATCACAAGATATTAATCATGCAAGATATGGACTTAATTACAAGAAAAATATGCTAAAATATAGCAAAAAGTTCCAAAAAAGATTAAAATGCAATATTTATAAATGGTTAGGGTATATGTGCAAATTAACATGTGTATGAATGCAAATATAATAAGTCCATTGGGCTTATCTGCAAATTTTCCATGCGAGACACGCTCTGCATGCGTTGTACCTAAACGTAATTCTCCAAAGTTGTGGCCCATGCATTGTAAATTACCTAGGCAAGTGATGTACCTCACATGGGGGATACGCTCGGGCTGCAGCTTCGACTCGGGCTACGTGGCGCTACATGGTAGCTCGCGAGTAGGATCAGGCGCACGATCCTCAGGGATGAAACACCGCTTCGATGGAGAATCTTGGACTTGACCTCAATCATTAAATCATATTAGGGTGATATGATCCAACGATAGATGCTATTTGTTGCATCTTCTTCCTCAGCCGCATATGGTGGTCCACGACGGAGCTCAAGTGAGGTTTGTTCTGATCCTCCGCGTTTGTTGGCTGCTCCTAATGATCCTGGAAGAATGATGATCGACTAGCGATGATGTCCCATCTCCCAACAAGGTGTTGAGAGCTCTGTGGAGTCTAATCGAGCTTGGTATTTAAGGCTTTTGCCAATGTTCAGCTAATGAAGGTCCTCCGGGGTTAGGCGCAATCCCAAGAAAAATGTGAAGCAACATCGGTGGGAATAGGATGAACTGGAGGCTCATCGGAGGTAGGGGATGCTGAACCCCAAATGGGTCACATCCATGTGCAAAGGTTGTGAAGGATCGATGTGGAAGGTGGAGCACCTCATTTTTATCATCCCATATCGATTCTATATAAAAATGATACTATTTCCTACACATCATCCCATATAAAAATGATATCATCAACATAAACCAGTATAACAATTTTACCTCTCCGAGATATCTAAAAAATAATGAATGATCTGTAATCGTTCTCACTCATGCTACTTTATCATGTCCGAGAGCTTATGAAAACATGCTCTAGGACTCTGCCCATATATAGCCTTATGAAGTATAAAAAGAATATGACACTCCCCTCTCCGTAGCAAACCCTGGTGGTTGTTGCATGTAGACTTCCTCATGCAGGTCACCATATAGAAAAGCATTCTTCACATTTAGCTGGTGTAGAGGATGATCCCATGTCACTGCAACAGAGAGAAGGATCCGTAGTGTAGAATGTCGGGCCATTAGAGAGGAAGCATCCTATAGTCCATCCCATTTGTCTGGGTGAACCAACGAGCCATAAGCCTCGCCTTGTAACGATCACCACTGCAATCTACTTGGTGATTCATTGTAAACACCAACTTCCATACTTGGCAGATGCTCCTGCAGGAGCTGTAACAATGCTTCACGTGTCTTGTGACTGTAATACAACCATCTCCTCATCCATGGAAAGACACTACAAATTGTCCTGTATCGCCTCTTGATATGTCTATGGTATCTCCACGCCTGAATACCCCATAACAAACCTCCTGAAATTCTCTAAGAGTTTCCCCTAAAGAAATATTGTCTACAAGAGATAAGTAACTCAATTACATCTTAATTTTGTAGAGTAATTGATGAATCCCTGATTCTCACTCTTTATTCTTTTATTTTAGCTACTTATCTTAGCAAAACAACATGTAAATACCTGTAAAAACAATAATATATCATTCAACATGCATTTGTTAATATTGTATAACTACCATGTATTTATGCAAAAATAAAAGAATAAAGGAAAAGAAAAAGAAAAAGGAAGGAGGTATTTATAATATATATACAGTGTGAACCTGATCGCCAAATAAAATAAGTACAGAGAGATAAGGCCTACTCTATGTTATACATATTCCCTATACATATAAATAAATATTCTTGATAACATAAAAGTAATTTATTATTTCTTCTCCTTGTACATATTTCTAAAGATAATATAAAAAAATAAAATTAATTAATTAAAAAATAAACAAAAATAAAAATAAAAGCTCTCCTCCATTATACAAGACACATGTATAAACACCACACTCACTATATATTATGTACCTGTAAATAACTAACAAAAATAAAAAACTATTTTTGTATTCCTAAAATTATATTGAAAATAAATAAAATATAAAGTTAGGGTATTTGTGTACAAATAACAAAATAAAAATATTTTTACATAGTAAATAAGTATATTATACCTGTATATAATACCATATATTGTATATACACTATTTTTTTCATAAAAATAATTAAAAATTACAGAAAATATCTTTGAAAAATAATAAAAAGATTTTATTTTATACACTTTTTGTTTTGGAATAAATTACTATTTTTATTGAATTCTTAATCATTCTATACATCCTTATTTTCTTATTGCTCCGGAGGCTTTGTTGACTCTAGTCAACGCCCACCGTTCCTCCATATTTTCGCGCTCGGACCCGATCACATCTTGCACTGATTCTTCGCCCCGAGCCTCCTCCTAGGATCCACGATCTTCACGGATCCCTAGGAAGGCGCGAATCTTCCTAGGGTTGTGCGCACTCGCTCGATCATTCCAGCCCCCTGGGAATCTTATAAAGTCTTGCCTCCACCTCCACTGATCGGCAGCTCATGCCTTGCTCCTTCTTTTACCTCTAGAAATCTTCGATTGAGTGACAACGATCGGAGGGCATCTTGGATCGAAGTTTGTGATGTATTCACGCAGCTCAGCTACGTGGCCGGAGTTCTCCGTCACGTTCAACCTCCTTGCCTGTCGCAACATGGTCGAGGCCACGACCCCGTCTCCCAGCTCCTCCTGACCTTGCTGAGTTCATCACCACTCTCAGGTAACATTTTTTTTCTCCATTTTCCATTCTAGTCGAATTTTCCATTCCGCCTCCACCGCAGTTCATCAGCTCCGACCACCCTGTCTTAGCTTCACCACCCACCTCTATCCATTCAGATCGACCCCTCATCTCATCCCACATATTGCACCGCAACCTAATCATCCTTAGCCTCGACCCATAGGTTGAAATTAATGTTGAGTCTCCTCCCTCCACCTATGCCAGAGACCCAAATCCCATTCCCCCGTGCTTCACGTATCTTTGCAATAAGGTAGACCAGAGCCACGCCCCGAGTCCCCACTACCCTATGCAGGAGCTGGTTTGCATGAAAGAGGACCTTTGAGCCCCCAGCTTCTCAGGAGGAGCAGCGCTAGGTGGCACTTTACTGTCACGATCATCTAGAAGTTGTTGCCTCCATCGAAGCTTCCCATTAGGCACAGAGCACTTTCACGAAGCTATTGGACCACTCCGATCCTCCGTCGGAGCGCCAGATCTCCACTGATTCTCAAGTGAACCTCATCGTGCTCATGTTCTTGCTGACACCTTCCTCGCCGTCAGATGGGGGCCCTCCTGCTAGTTTGTATCACAACTGCCCGGCAATAAGGTTGTTGCTGTCGTTAGATAAGCACTGAGCCGTCAGATCCAATCGCACGTCCGAGACAGCCTCTACATCATCCGATGAACCAGATGCAGTGATCAGAATCGTACGACCACGACGTCTCCCACGTGCGCCACCTATCCCGACGGGAGTATATTTCATCCTTCATCTCAGATCTTTATGATTTTATCATTTAGTCATGCAAATATTTGGCATAGTTAAAATAGTTTGGTTATTTTACACTTGGACCCATGCTATTTTAAGTATTTGCATTCCAGTTCTGTTTGAGTGAATTCATGTGTCGTCCCACGGGCTATCCTAGTGTATTTGCTTTATTTCTCCTGGACTTTATATGGTTATACTTTGAATGAAAGTTTTCTGAGATTTGCATTTATACCCTTGTGCGTGGTGGATTGCGCATGTGCGTTTATTCTCTGGATATTTTGTATTATTCACCCAGAGATTTTTATATATGTTATTAATTGGCCCGTGAACTTTACTATAATTGCAATTAGGTCCCTACAATGTGTTTGTTGTTTTCAATCCAATAATTATCAAATTCAGTACAAAAATTATAGAAGTAATGATGTTAGCTCTTGCTAACATGTATTATTTATCGTGATTTTTGGGATTAATTTTGTTGAGTATTTTATTTTCTAAAAATAAAAAACCCCTAAAAAGCTTACTGCCTATTTTATAAAATACATAAAAATTATAAAAATTGTGCTAAAAAGTCCAAAAAAATAGTGTTTGTTTGTTTATGTGTGCTTTACTTTCAGTACATCTTTTGTCTCCAAAATCATCCCTAAAAGCCCTAAAAATCTCAAAAATCTCAAAAACTCATTAAAAATCTTAGAAAGATAAAAAGGATTTCAATTTCTGCTTGTAGCATTTTCTTCATACTTTCCCATAAAATTCATACCCAGGACATTCGGGCACTTTAAATATTTTAAATTTGTAAGTTTATCCTGGTTGTGCATTGTTTACCTATTTTGCTCTTTTTGGATTTTGAAAAATCATATAAAAATAAGAAAAACCCCAGAAAATTTCCAAAAATACCAGAATATTTGAACAACACAAAAATACTTTTATTCCTGACTTTTGAGTATTTTTAGTCCTAAATAAAAATAGTAAAAACCTAACTTGTGTGCTTTATTTTTTTATTCGCTTGCTTGCCATCCTTAACTAAACCACAAAAATTCGCAAAATTTAAAACTAATAAAAACATGTTTTATTGCATGATCACGACTAGTTCGTAGGCTTACTCGTGCTCCTTGAGTTCGATCCTGGTCACTATACCATGTTAAAATAAATAACGAAGACCATGAACATTGGTTTTAATTGACGTATTTGTTGGCTTGACTAGTTTCTATTTTTCTTGTTGAATTCGCTTTGTTATTTGGGTTGCAACGACATGGTTATTATCTGATACTTAACCCAAGTTGCAAAGCGTATCACTAGAATGGCGTCGTTGTCGGGGAGCACGTCTTAGTAGTCTTTTCAAATTCTTTCGTATATTTTTATCTCTATTTATTATCATTGTTTTCTGACCCATTTTCTGTTTCACTTTTTGTACGAGGAACCGTCTGAGGACACTTTGGAGGGGACCCGTACTTGAGGAGAAGCAGGAACAGCAGGAGTAGTTATAACAAATAGAGTAAGATTAGGGTACTTACTTTTATTTCTAACTGATTTATTATTGTTGTAATAATACATGACACTCAGACTCTCTTTGGAGTCTATTACACTTATCGGGGTCTGTTTCGCTGAGCACTGGTGTACTCGAGGGACCTCACTGCATTTTTCGTCGGTTTTGTTATATTGCATTTTGTTTCCATTTGATTCCTGAAGATTTTGACCCCTAGACTTAGGATTTTCTCTTGATTGCGATGTAAATAACTAAGGCCCAATCCCTAATAGATTTTACACCTATAGTTCGTAATTGGACCTTATTAATAATTCTTAATAAAAAAGTTAGTTTAATTAGATTCAAGTCCATGTGCCATGAGGAACCACATACAACGCTAGCAAGACCCGTTGTGACGGGCACCGAGTGGTTCCAAAGATCGGACTCCGGACTTGATCTGATTAGCTAGTTATAGTTCTTCACGATCATTAGAAGTTGCTCGTCTAAGGTCGCTTTCTTCATGCATCATATATATTAGTTTCAATTCTATCTTTAAATTTATGCACGGATCACCCTGCATGTAGACTGTTGGCAACATGTATGCATCTATTACTTTGCATACATCATAGTGTTTGATCACGCATTGGCTTTTTTGACTTCCTCCCCCAAAATTGGGACTTAAATAACCCTAGGGAATCGAAAAATTCGTTAGGTGTTGTTTGTTATTAAAAAATACTTAAAAAGAAAAAATTAATAAAATTTAGGACCGCTAAGGCAAACTTGATCTTAAAAACATCTCACTTAAAAATATTTGTTTTGGGAGAGTCATTCCCTCTTTGTTTGGTTTAGTTGAGCGAGAGAGTGACCCACACACTAGGCTAGAGCCACACCTAAACTTCCGTTAGACTACTGGTCTTGTGATTAGTCAATCTCCAGTGAGGATCTCTCTGGTATCCGGTAAAGTGGACCACGGAATCCTTAGTAGAGTGAGTTGATCGGATAGCCAGTAAACGGTCCACAACTCATACTGGCTGGGAAAGATCTAGCTTTGGGATTGGGACATTCTCATGGGAGAATCGGGTTCCTAACAGCTGGCTTAATTGATCTGTAAGACTGATTTATCACCTGAAATAAAATCGATAAGACAAACGATCGAAACTTTATGATCATCAGCTCTTGTGTTGAGTAGGTGAAATTGGGGTTTGACTTCTCATCTTGTTTGCATCCAGATCTCATCCACACTCATCCCTAGATAACGATGATAGACCGCAGATCCCTTAGACTACCTTTGGTAGACCTTCTTTCGAGCACTCTGCCCCACTCATCTAGGGAGGTTTCAGGGGGCCTAGACCCGATCCTCGAACCTGAGTTCAATTCCGCCCTGTTGCCCTTCGACCACCCTTTTTCTAGTCTTGAGGTGCCCGAGTAGAGACCAGCAACACAACTATTTGTTCATTTGATGGCACTTGAGTGTGGGTCTTTATCCTTTGTAGAGACCCACGAGATGGCCAGCAGTGACTGACGCATCGATGGGCAGCCCCAGAGTGTGACTTATTTCTAGATCAGGGCACCATTAACAACACATTATTAGCCTCCTTAGAGACGATGCAACGGTAGATTCGAGATCAGAGAGCGTTCATGGCAGAGGTCTGTCAGGAGTTAGCATAGATGCGAGCTAACAAAGGAGAGTCGTAGAGATAAGCCGGTGAAGATATACCCATAGCTAGAGGAGGAGCATGAGGACAACCAGAAGAACTGCAGGATCCACCCAGAACAACCAGGACAATGGAGTTGCACAACTCTGGTGCAACCCCTCACCCATCGATGGATCTAGCTTCTGGAGATTTTGGGCGACTTCAAGCTCGACCCAAAATCAAGATGATCTGCAGCATTGTCCATGGTAGATTCGTGGACAATGATACTATCAAGATGATGGTGTTTCCGTTCTCCCTCGTCGACAGAGCAGCTTACTAGCTGAAGCATTTAGGGAGATGCATGACTACTTGGGAGAAGATCCAGACTAAGTACTTGTAAGTACTATCCACTCTGCTGGACCAATGTAGAGAGGGATCTTATCAACAATTTCACATTGATTCCCAATGAGCAGTTCCATGAGGCGTGGGATCGATTCCGTGAGCTCATCAATCGGTGTCCACACCATGACATATCCAAGACCAACTTAGTCCAAAGTTTCTTTTGTGGGCTAACACCGGAGCTACAGGGGCTTGTTAACGCTTCTTGTGGAGGATCTTATTTCACCAAAGATGAGGACCAGGACTGGGCCATCTATGAGGAGATGGCTGAAAACTACACAATGATGTCCCAGACTAGGCTATACACACAGGGGAAGCCCCAACCACGAGCCATGTCCTGTCAGAGGACATTACGAGTTGATGCAGGTCCATCCACTTCTTCGTCAGCCGTAACACATGCAAAGTCTTCGGCAACTGATATGGGCGTCATCAGCGAGAAGTTGGACCACATAGAGATCATAGAGAAACAACAGTGCCAAGGCATGATGCAGATCGACCAGTTGGAACAAACTTTGAATGTCATGAAGACCCGTATCATGTGTCTCTAGGAGGCACAAACAGCTTCTCAACCCCGTAACAGGTCACGGGATGATCCTAGCAACAACAACTCATCCTAGCACTCTGCCCAGTATCGACGGGTTCACCACATCCAGGCGGAGCCGGTCCAGCACTTGCCGCACAACTAATCGCAACTACCGTCATCTCAGGACACTTAGATGGTGGTATACCAGCAGGATCAGCCAGTAGCAGTTCTTCCCCCGTCCCGTACGAGTAGGAACCGTTGATGGAAGTCAATGGGATTTAGTATGACCGACAGCAGCCTGGGATCAGCCGAGATCATCCTAT
Organism: Ottelia alismoides; assembly: GCA_037367405.1. Taxonomy (NCBI): domain Eukaryota; kingdom Viridiplantae; phylum Streptophyta; class Magnoliopsida; order Alismatales; family Hydrocharitaceae; genus Ottelia; species Ottelia alismoides. The sequence goes on along the minus strand of JAZKJV010006696.1, from coordinate 27,502 downwards.
ATTCAGGTGGTCTACCGGAGGCACCTCATCGCAGCAGCAGCCTCTGGCTCCGGATGGGCATGCCAACCATCAGCAGTAACTGCCCCAGTACTCCCAACAACCATCGTACCACTATCAGTTGGGTCCTCATCCCTACTAGTAGGGACAATAGTGGAGGCAACAACCTTAGCAGCAATAGTTCACTCAACCTCTTCCTCACCCGTTCCAACAACAGCCTCATTTCCAGTGAGGAAATCCATCCAGTTCTCATGGACCCTTCTATGAGAACCCAACCCTTGATGATCTAGCCCGCCTACTCTCAGACCAGTAGGCATCTTTTGGCGGGAGATGGATGAGTTCAGGCAGGAGATGACAGAGATCATAAAGGGCAAGTCCATAGAGCCCAACCCGAATAATTTGAAGAGAAAATTTGAGCAGGTATAGTTCACAGAGACTGCCTCTCCTAGTGAGTCATTGGGTGATATTTCTTCATACACATTTGATGTTGATTTTGTAACACTTAGGAGCTATGCCATCCACCAGCGCCTCATATGAGTGACGATATCATGATGAGCCAGGAGTGCCAGACGAGGAGGATAGTGGTGTTGATCCCATTGACGATGATATTGACGACGGTGGTGTTGACGCCACCAAGGATGCTGATCTAGTCGATGGTACTGAAGCCGTCGCTTATCCAGATGTAGTCGGTGGTACTGACGCCATCATTCCATATGATGTTGAGCTAGAGCGCGTATATGAAAAAGACCCAAAAAATTAATAAAGGAAAGGTTTCTTCATTTTCAAGTTGATATGTGATGCATGACGATACTTGTATGGATTCGACTCACTCTTAACATCATGAACCTCTTCCTAGCCCTCTATCTGAGGAGGGCCCAACCATCCCCTTTTCTCAATCACTCCGCTTGGCAAAGGGGAATAAAAAAGAAAATCATAAAAATAACCAACAGTTAGAGTTCAGTTAGCATATGATAAACAAATTTCACATTCGGCTGACTCTACAGGAGGCACTCGAGCACATCCCTCTCTTCCAAAAGATTTTGAGAGAGAATACCACCATCTATAGGAAGAAGAGGAACCATCATGCAGAGATCCATGTGCTGACCTGTGCCACCTGCTTCACCATCCAGAACAGTCTGCCAACCAAGAGGACAAATGCAGGACCTTCCTATGTCATATGCCACATTCATGAGCATAGATTTGATCGTACTCTATTAGACAATGACTCTTGCATCAACCTCCTCCCGAAAACCTTACTCGATTGATTCAAGTTTAGCCCTCTTCAATAGAGCAGGACAATCCTTCAGTTTGCTGATAGATCTGTTAAGAGGCCGAAGGGGTTGTTTAAGGACACAATCATCATAAGTCAGGGCATGAAATTCTCCATGGAATTCGGTGTTGGACATGAAGATCCCTAAGTCTGTGACCGATACCCCCATCATTCTAGGATGTCTATTCTTGGCCACACTACGGTATCCTAGCATGATAGTGGAAAGGTGTACTTTCGTGTCAAGGGAGAGAGTATACAAATAGAGACGATTGATGAGACCAGAGCGTGAGATTTAGCTTGCTCAGAGCAATTAGTGATATAGAGCAGATGATAGAGGCAGAGCAAGACGTCCACCAGGAGTGCGACTTTGTGATCACTGATGATGAAGATGCTTGGTCTAACCCCATTTTACGAGCCTTTCTCTCACCCTCAAATTCCGCAGATTCATAGCTTCCAGCAGAGGAGAGTTCAGAGAGCACACTCTTTGCTGAGGACATTTTCATGGCTAACGACCACATTCAGGATAGCGAGGCAGAGTACATTTCATGTTCTTCTGATTCAGATCCCTCGAATTCAGACATATATTGGGACAAGCTTGATGAATTATTACCTTGTTTGATTCCTACAGAGCTAGTAGCTAGGTGGAGAGTGAGCCAACACGGAGCAGAAATACACCAGCAAGACTGTCTTCACCAGTTTTCCATGAGTAGCGAGAGTTCTCACATTCAGATCTGGTTGCCATCACTCAGACCTTTCAGAAGCCAAATTTGCCAGCTCCCAGTTGTCCAAAATTGAAGCCTTTACCGCAATCGCTAACGTATAGATTCCTTGCGGGTGAGCCTGATATGTACCCAGTCATTATCTCAACATATTTGACTGGAGAGCAAGAATCTTGTTTGATGGATGTTCATGAAAGAAAACACAAGGCAATAGGATGGAGTGTAGTTGATCTTCATGGGATAAGTCTGGTCCTATACTTCCACCATATTTATCTCGAAGAGGACACTAAGCCATCGCATGAGTTCCAGTGACGACTGAACCCGAATCTTCGAGAAGTGGTCATAAAAGAGATATCAAAATGGTGGAGCATCGATTCTATCTACCCCATCTCCGACTCTAAATGTGTTAGTCAATTACATATGGTGCCCAAGAAGACAGGCATAACTACAATTGTGAGTGAGTCTGGAGAGGAGATCGCTACCCAGGTATCCACTTCTTGGAGGGTCTATGTGGACAACAGACGATTGAATCAGGCCACCAAGAAGGATCATTTCTCATTGTTTTTTATTGATCAGATTATAGAGAGGCTCGTCAGGAAGAGTCATTACTGCTTCCTTGACGGGTACTCTGGATATAATCAAGTGGCCATTGCGCCTGAAGACCAGGAGAAAATGACATTGACCTATCCGTTTGGGACATATGCTTTCATATGGATGCCCTTTGGTCTATGTAACGCCCCGGCGACAATCCAAAGGTGCATGTTTTCCATCTTCTTAGACATGGTGGGTGATTGCTTGGAGGTCTTCACGGATGACTTTTTGGTCTACAGCGACGAGTTTGATGCTTGTCTTGATTTTCTATACCATGTTCTTCAGCGCTGCATGAAGGTCCATCTTGTCTTGTCTTGGGAGAAGAGTCAACTTCAGGGGGAGGTGCTTGGTCATATCATCTCCAACAGGGCATGGAGGTTGATCCCACCAAGGTGGATATCATCAGGAAACTCAATCCACTGTCCAATTTACAGCAGTTGCGGTCTTTTATGGGGCATGTCAGTTTCTACTAACATTTTATTCAGGACTTCAGTAGAATTGCCCGACTGATGATTGATCTACTGTCGAAAGACATCGAGTTCATTGTAGATGATAAGAGTGTTGCATCATTTGAGACTCTCAAGAATCTAGTTGTTGAGGCTCCAGTCCTTCAGCTGCCTGGTTGATCTCTCCCATTCGAGATCATGATGGATGCCTCTGATTTCATTGTAGGGGATGTGCTAGGACAGAAGAGGGACGGATCACCATTTTCCATTCACTACACTAGCCTTACATTGGATGTCGCTCAGCGGAACTACACACTCACGGAGAAAGAGATGCTAGTCATAGTATTTGCCTTGGATAACTTCAGATCTTATATTCTTGGATCCGAAATGACTATCTATACTGATCATACCGCCATCGAATACCTCATGGAAAAGAAGGATGCCAAAGCCATATTGATCTGACGGATGCTTCTACTCCAGGAGTTTGATATTGAGATTAAGGATAAGCTTGGAGTTAAGAATGTGGTGGCAGACTATCTCTTCGTTTGAAGCATGTTGAGGAATCTAAGCAGATTGATCCTATTATTGAGACCTTCCCAGATGAGACGATCCTTGCTATCGCCTCGCTCCCATGGTACGCCGACATTATGAGCTATCTTGTCGTTAAGAAAGTTCCACAAGGTTGGCCCAGACAACGACTTGAGATCTTCCTCGCGAAGGTCAAGTCGTACCATTGGGAGGATCCCATCCTTTATCATGAAGGAGGGTATAGCATCTGGCATTGGTGCATTCCTCAAGAGGAGCACCACAACGTCCTCACTTACTACCACAAGCTTGGGGCAGGAGGACATAATTATGGGAGGAGAACAACAAACAAAGTGCTCCAATCCATCCTATGGCGGCCTACTCTCTTCAAGGATTCTGATGAATTCGTGAGGAGGTGTACTGACTGTCAGAGGATGGGCACTTGTGGATAGTGTGATATGATGTTGATGCATCCCATTCATTTCTATGAGGTTTTTGATGCATGGGTCATTGATTTCATGGGTCAACTCCCTATGAGTCAGGGATTCGAGTATATTCTGTTGGTTGTTGACAATGTGAGTCGTTGGGTTGAGGCCATTCCCGCCTAAACCGCAGATGCTAAAATTGTTTGCAGATTTTTGAGGAAAAATATCATTTCGGTTCAGGATGCCTAGAGTTTTGATATCTGACAGGGGGTCTCACTTTTTCAATGAAAGGTAAAGGCCCTTGCTAACGAGTTCAGCATAGACCATCGAGTTTCCACTCTATATCATCCTCAGACTAATGGTCTTGATGAAGTATCATACAAGGAGATCAAGACGATAGAAGGTAGTCCATAACACTTAAAGGATTGGTCACATGTTTTAGACTCGATTTTGTGGGCATATCCGACTTCCTTCAAGACTCCTTTGGGTACATATCCCTTTCATCTCATTTATGGCAAGCCATGCCATTTACCTGTTGAGATTAAGTATAAGTCACTATGGGCTATTACTGAGATATTATTGGATCCAGAGAGTATAGGAGATTAAAGGAAGGCAGAATTGGTAGCCCTAGAGGAGCTTAGAGATACATCCTTCTCGAGTAGCCTACAGTACAAGGAGCGAGTAAAGATATGGCATGAGCAGTTTGAGCCAAATGAGAGAGTATGGTTATTCGATGCCAGGATTAGATTATTTCTAATGAAGTTGCAGAGTAAGTGGAAGGGACCATACTTGGTCCGAAAGGTGCATGACAATGGCAGTATCGACATATCTGAGATGTTGTCTGAGTCCACCTTTCCTGTTAATGGTCAGCGCGTGAAGCCATATCTAGATCATGATCCGCTGATCGTTGACATTACCCCTATTCATTTTGCATGATATGTGGTCTTTGATTCACATCATTTGCATCTCATGCCTGATTATTATTGTCTTTTGCATTGAAGATCCAGATGTTCATATCATATCATTCTTTTTTCTAACACCCTATCTGCATCTTATGAGTATGCTATACTTAGAGTGTACTTTACCCTAAGTATAGGGGGTGATGACACGCCTAGCAACGTGGGTTAAGTATCAAATAATCAAGAGTCTTTGTGACCCGAATCACCAAGCGTGATCAACGAGAAAAATGTTTATAACAAGTTTAAAGAAAATATCAAGCAATGAAATGTAAGCAGTTTTCGCTATTTAATTTACCTGGTATAGCGACCAGGGTCAAACACAATGAGAACGATTAAAAACCAAGCAGTCATATTTCAAAAATGAGATTTTAGTGGTTTTTTATTTTTCAATTTTTTTAATTTTCAAATGAGGAAAATTCACAAATGGATAAAAATACACACACAACACTTTTTTATTTTTCAAGATATCAAAAAATAATCAGAAAATTTCAGAAAATATATTTTTGATAATTTTTCCAAATTTTTCTGATATTTTTATAATTTTATAAAAATCAAACAATGGAAATAAGGGTAAACAGTGCACATCCATGAGTATTTTGCACATTAGAAATACTTTAAGTGCCCAAAAATCTTGGAACTTATTTTTATGCTAAAATAAAATTAAATCTCTACAAATAGAGACTGAAATTGGAATTTTTTTAATTTTTCTACGATTTTTATGATTTTTTTCTAAGATTTCTAGTCTATTGTAATTTTTTGTTATATAAAGGATTATTTACCAAAATTGGACAAAAATTAAAGGGAAATAAAATACACCTACATTAATGTTTTTGGAATTTTTAGACAAGTTTTCAAATTTTTATGATTTTTCAAAGTTCGGGTTGAGAAAAAGACACTGTTTTTTATTTTTAAAAATATCAAATGATGATGAAATGCGATGAAATTTTTAAACAATGGAAAACACTACATCAAGAATCTACACAAATTTTTGTAGAATTTTTAGAGCAATAAAAACATTTATTTCATCAAAAAGAACATACATTATAAACGGTCTGGACATCATGGACTAAAATGTAAATATTGAAAGTTTTTGCATTGAAATATAATAATAAATAATCTGTAGGGTGAAAATTGATATTTATCCAAAATCATGTGCTACGCTTGTGTCGTTCCCGAGGTAGAGATTGGTCTGTAAATTTAGAAAACTCTAGGGACTTTTACGCAATTTAGCCAAAATTTTTTCATTAAATCCTAGGGTTCCATGGAGGCTTGTTCCTTTATTTCTTTCTTCGAAAAACCAACAAGGGGGGCCATCACCTAGTCCATCTCCAGATCGACGGGGGTCGGCACGGGATGGGGGCATCACCTCGCATAGTGGCGGTCAGCCGATCGCTGTGAGGGTGCATCGGTCGACGGTGGAGGCGGCCGCACGCATGTGAGGCTGGAGCGTGCGGCGGTGCGGCGATGTATGGGAGGTCGTTTGGGGTGTGGAGTGGCTCTATTGTGGGGATTGCAATGGTTCTGGCCGAGGGCGGCGCGACCGAGCACTACTCTAGGTGGAGGCAACTTTGAGGAGTGTCGAGGGAGGTCGATCAAAGGAGGGATGCAGCAGAGAGATTTGGGGGACAGACTCGCGCGGGGGCACCGCCGCGCAGGGCCGTGGAGGCGTTGGATGGCGGCCGGGATGCTGGCGGCGATCAGCGAGGGCGTCGCCTTGTGCGGCGATCAGCGAGGGTGTCGCCTTGTGCGGCGAAAGGGCGGAGGTTCTGGCCGTGGGCGACAGTGGAGTGGTGTCGTGCGGGCGGAGACGCTGTTAGGGGGTCCGCGCAGACTTGCTGCAGACTTTTTTATTATTTATTATTTTTTATATGTAAACAAAAATAAAAAAAACTCTTATTTTATTTTTTTAAATGAAAACCGTAGACAAAGAAATTTTTCTATATATTTATATATTTTTTAAAAATTTTCATGCAAAACAAATGTGAGAGATAAAAATAATTATTTATTTATTTATTTTTATTTCTTTATAAACAAATGAGGATGTGAACTGTTCCGGATCATGGCGAAGCGAGAGACATATCCAGATCGCCGACCACTGTGCGTGGTCGGAGGTGTCAGGTTGTGCGAGATAGAATAAGAAAATGATGAGATCGAGAAAGTGAGGTGAAAATCAGTGTTGGATCAGAAAATGTGAGATGGATTTTTTGGGGATTTTAAGATCTATATTTTAATCAAGAAATCAAATCGCAAATTAAGTCCAATATTTATCTAGGAAAAATGACAGAAAAGAAAATGGATCTCACCTCGGGATCGGATACACCGTGATGGCCTCAACGAGGGCCAACTCACTGTCATTGGATGGTTCGGAGGCTGGGCACCCTTATTCGACAAGATTACTCTTAGAGATCAGGCTTCTCTCCACCAAAGATTGATCAAAGACAAAAGAGGGAGAAGGAACCCCATAAAAAGAGAAGAAAAATAAGAAAGGAAAGAATAAATCAATAAATAATATTTTTCTTAGTTAATTAAATAACTAAATTAACTAATTAATTAAATATGAATTTTGGAATTAAATAAAATAAATAAATTTACAAAAAATAATTAGCCACCTCAATGGTGGCTATTTAAGGTGTAGAATAATATCTCTATATACAAGGTATGTTTTCAAATCAAATAACAAATAAATTAAATAATTAAATCCAAAATTCATAACTAAATTAATTTAATTAATTAATGTTTGATATTTAATATTTTTGGTGATTTTTATGTAAGGAAATTAGTTGTGTACAAATACTATATAGATATAGTATAATATACAAATGTACAAATAAGGAAAGTATTTTAATTTTTTTAATTTTATTATTTTATTATTTTTAGTTTTAGTAATTAATATAATATTTATAAATCTGTACATTATGTATAAAAAAATAAATATGAATAAATATATATAATTGGAAAAGCTACACAAATCACCCCAGAAAATCGACTTTTTACCTGTAACTCCAAAAATTATGAAATCATAGCCATTTCAATGATAATTTAATTTAGAGTACATGGAAGTGAGTTTGATTCAATTTGAGTTCAAATGGAGCCGAAATTGGTCTTTCAATGATTGCTTTACGACTTTTTCTGAGTGTGATTATTTGTAATCTGTACACTATTTTATTTTTCTATTATTTTTATTATTTACAAAATATTTTTATTTACAACTTTTGTTTAATTTTAGGTCAATTTATGTAGAAATAAAACAGTATAAATTTTGTACAAATATACAGGGAAAAATTCACAAAATATTTTTGGATTTTCACATTAAAGACCCTATCTCCCCCTACTTTATTCCTGGTCGATAAGGTCAAGTTTTGACCTTCTCTCGAGTTTCGGATCAGTCTGCATTTATTTTATAAATTCGTCTTTTATTTTTCTTTTCTTTATCTTTTCTTCTTTATTCTTTTATTGAGTACGAAAATTATTAAAATGCATATTTAACAAATGCATGCAAAATGGAAATTTCATGGAATTAGTGGGTATTTACATGTATCTGATTAAGGAAATGAAGGTAAAATAAAAGAATAAAGACGATGAATCATGTAGCTGGAAAGTACTCTACCTCTCCCTCTGAACCGGTAGGAGAAGCCTATCAAATGACGTATGGATTTCCCACCTTCATCAGAATCAATGGGTTAATGGCAAATTGGTCAAGTGGGCTGTCTCCAATTCCCCTGTACTTTACCTTTGCTAGTCCCTTAGCAAATACTTATTTTGAAAATAAGTGAAAACAAAAATAAAGAAAAGAAAAAGGAAAGAAGTTAGAACAATATTGTCTTTTAAACTTATCTTCATAAAATTGTAGTATGGAGCTCTATCAGACCTCTGGATTATTAGTGTGTTGGAACCTTAATGGGAAATGGATTTAAAACATAATAGCCTCTAAGTTTCACAAGACTCCTATTCAGGTCTCCTCAATAGTCAGGTCAGAATAAGTCTACATACACAAATTTTTATGACTATGAAACTTTTCTTGTATGGTGTAAGTGAAATATAGCTCCTCATTTCAAAAGTGGCAAAGAAACATCTTCTCTCAACAAGGTAACTCTAATCACCCGATCTAACAACTCTTTCCTTGAGGAGCAGGGATATTCCCTACTAAGTTCAAGTACAACCAGCTCAAGAAGAGGGGATGGAGAAGAGAATGGATGGTAACCAGTGTAGTTGCCTATCCTTGGATGCATGGCCAGTTTAGCCAAGTCGTCCGCTGCAAGATTACAAACATTTGACTTTGAAGCTCTTAATCATTTTTTTCACTTGTGTATGCACTCCGCCATGCATTTTACTTTTCAATCAGGCATGTCCACTTTTGGAGATTCTACATTTTTTTTGAAAATATATACAAGGTGCATCATGTACATAAGGAGTTTTTCCTCTTGAGCCAGTAGACTATCCCTCTTTTGAAGCATTATTGCAACCCCACAGTATCCTATCTTTAGACCTCAACATCGCCAAACCAGGTTGAGACGTACTTCCCTCCCTAGAGGAGGACCAGAGGTTCTGCCTAGATGTACTACCCTCGTATGCAACCCCAATCCAAAAGATTATGCCCCCTCACTACCTCCTCCATGAAGAGCTACGTGTAGAGTGCTTGTCCAAGGTAAGCCACGATCTGAAAGAATAATGCGTGTGTTGTTAAATATTCTACTTAGACTTATCAAGATGACATGTGAACATAGTCTTATGGACTCAAAGAATTAAGTCAATAGGACCTGAAAAGTCTCAACTCCAGTTCTTATAAGGTTCCTCTGAAATTAAGTGGATTAAGGTTCAACTAACTTCCATTCTTCAAATTTATTCTAGAGTAAGTTTAAATATCAATACTATCCTGAAAAATACACATGCAAATGCAAGAAGTATGTACAATGCAAAGAAAAGAAAGCAAAATCTTTTTATAAAACCCTTTTTCTAATTTTTAACTTTTTATGGATTTTTAAAAATAATGCACATGTAAAAAGTTTTTTTAAGAAATAGTTAGTAATTTATACAAGTATATAAAATTTTATTTAAATAAAGGTTAGGGATGAGATACACATATTTACACAGGAGTAAGTCAATTATTTACAAGAATCAGATGAAAAGATTTACATCTTGAGTAATTTATACAAGTATATACATAGCTGGAATTTTTTTTATTATTTCCTTTCTGTGATGCATATATTCCTCAAACTTATTTGAAAATAATTTTACAAATAAATTTGAAGACTACAGTCCAAAATAATTTTTCAAACAATTTTACAATCATATACAAACATTTGAAAACAATTTTGCAAACATTTTTCAAATAGTATATATAGATTTTGAAAATAATTTTTTCAACCATTTTCAAACATTTGCAAATAGTTTTCAAAATGATTTTATTTCACATAAAGAAAATAATTTTTTTTACAAGCCAAAATATTTGTACAAAGGTTGAAAATATTTTTCAAATAGTTTAAAGAAAATTTTTCAAATAGATTTTCAAACCACCTTCAAACTATTTTTTTCAAAATATTTTAACCTGTCTTATTAATCTGTATATACAAACAGAATTTTGAGGAAATATATGCATCTTTTTATTAGTTAGTTTTTTACCAGTATCTATATAATATTTTAACCATATTAAAAATACAAAAGTACGAGTTAAGAGTAAAGTATATATACAATATATACGACACCCTCCTATACTTAGCTCTAACTATGTCGTCATAGTGATCAAGGAGCTGTAAAGGAAGACATAGCTTGTGCTAAGTATAGAAAAGTGAAAAGAAAATTACACTACAACGACGAATAAAAGAATATAATCAACAGAAGTCAGTGGTCCCCCATACATAGGATGAAGTAATCTTAAGTGTAGAAGACGGTACACAAAGGGAAAATCAAGGGTTAGAATGTACTGGGTTTACCTCCCCTATACTTAAGGTAAAATATCCCTAAGTATAGGCAGCAAAACAGAGGTAAAAAGAATTAAAAGAATAATCAAAAGTCTGACACCCCCTATACTAAGGGTAAAGTACACCCTAAGTATAGCATAATCATGAGAAGGAGATGGGGTGGTTAGACAGAAAGAATGAATGATATGGATAGAATGAATCTATACATTTGCGGATAATGTTGAGGTGCCTCTCAACAAGCTCTAGATTTTACGCCCCTAGCTGGGCGCAGGGGCTAGGATAACGTTGTATCAAGGTTCAGGACGGTATCTGTGAGACAAATACCATATTGTCGTCGTAGTATCGGTGGGAGAACAACGACGAGGTCAACAAAGTAAGCTATGACACCCAAGTAAACAATCAGATGACTGTATGCTACTGGGTAAAGATATGGGAAGATGAAATCGGGCTCCGGTAGCACAAAAGAAATCGTCAGCTCAAGGTCTAAACGGAGTGAAAGAGTAGAGCCGAAGAATTCGAACATGGATAAGGAAGGATTTGTCTGAGAATTCCCCACGTCAATCACTATCTCAATTAGATAAGAAAGATCAAGATCAGGAGACTCAGTAAAAAGGCTTATACCTGATGCATATAATGTAGAGAAATCATTAAAATCATCCAATACCTCAAAGATCGGGTCATCCTCACGAGGGTCGTCGAGGAGAGAGAAATCAAACTCATGATCAAAAATATCTGAAGACTTGATCTCGTGATCCGACAGATCGGATGCACTCCCAGAAAGTGAAATCGAGTACACTGTGTTTGTGGCATCCTCCTACAGATAACCCTCGAGTAGTAATGCAAAATCATCAATGGGGACAACAAATTCAGAAAACCGGGATCTATGCTACCAAATATCAGGTCCTCCAAAAATGTATCGACCTCATAAAAAGGCAGGACACACGGCTCAAAGACGGGACTATATAGGTCTGTCAAATCAAAAATCGGTCCCTTATCAAGCCCTCTATGCTGAGATGGATCCAAATGTATATCTGAATATGAGAAGATCTTCTGAAGAATAGACACTGAATCAGCTAGACATGGACATTGAAATGACTTAAAAGATGGCTGAAATGTGGAATCCTCCTCTATTTCTTAGGATACTAGCAGATCTAGAATCTAAGAATCATCGACAAGAAAGTGTGGAGCTGGCTCAAAATCTATCTGTAATAAAACAGTAACTCGACCAATGTCCTGCCCTGAAAACTCACGGTGGTGGTTAATACGTCCATCATATGATATGTAGTCGCATCCATATCCTATGACTAGTGTGTGTAGTCTTAATCTGCATGATGTGTCATACACGCAAATGGTGTCACATCTCCGTCGTGTGTTGTCCTGAATAAATAATCTTGTGAATATGGAATGTCTGAAAGTGTTCCCAAGATGGTCTCAAAGAAATCCATGTCGGGACTATGGTGTGAATCACCACATGAGGTAATGACTAATGCAATCTTCTCTGCGGTCATCCCCCTCATGGCGATATGGACAAGGTCAGTCACAAAAAATCCACGATCCTGAAATCACCTCAAAAGATCAAGTAACCTCAACAATGAATCTGTCAATGGCTCCTAGGGCTCTACTGAAAAATATCGAATGCAAGACCGCATCAACTCTGCTCTACGATGGGGGTAAAATCTCTACAAAAACAACATCCGATGGTCTCCCCATGTAGCAATCTTCCTCCCAAACTCTTTATGCCATCTCAAATCTCTAGTCTGAAGTGAGAAATGGAAGGTCATCAGCATGAGCTCCTCAGAAGTGATATCTAGTTATGCTCCTGATCCACAAAATCCTCAAACTCATATATATGAATATATGGCTCCTCATGCACTCCCACTGAAAATTTTAGCAGTAGATTAATGAACTCTAAATCCAGAATGAAGGGACTCAATGTAGAAGCAGACTGTGCTTCCTGATCTGTGTACTCATCCATAATCCCAGGATAAAAGTCATCCAAATCTCGCAACTACTCCATGTGATCTTCTATGGAATGCACTCTCATCTCAGAAAGGTAATCTCCTGGGTCTCGTATTTGGTCAATCTTGTCTCCAAGGGAATCAAGCACAACATGTCCTGAATGGGAAGGTGGGAATGGGGAGGGAGAAGATGGGATGTCAGTCGAAGTTCTGACCTCCCAAGAGAATTGGCGAGAATGATGGGACTGAAAGGAAGAAGCCGCAAAATCCAACTGAAATGGAGTGTGGCCCATCATGAAGAGAGTGAAATGAAGGGAGGGAGGGTGGGATAGTAGAGACTGAAAGAGACAGAAGGTGATTGCTAATGATCCAAAGAAGATAAATGTAACCACTCACACCAAAGACATCCAATACACAAAGCAAACCCCCAGTTCACCAACTCAACACAAATCTGACCGTGAGAGCTCGATCTTCATCTTTTCAATTTTGGAGTTTAGTAATCAGACAAGAGTTGTACAAACAGTTAGGAGGCTTAATGGGATTTGGGTACTTCTCCTTAGTGTGTACGCGAACAATTAAAAGCGTAAGCAATGAGGGGTTGCTCTCCCAAACAATGATGAATCAGCTACGTTTAATTTTAAGGGTCAAGTTCAATTAGCAGTCCCATTTTTTTAATTTTTGATTTTCATTTTTTTTTATTTTTCTCAATAACAAACATGCCTAACGAACTTTTCGATTTCCTCTTTGATTAATTTGAGTCCAAAAACAAGGGGAGGAAGTCGAAAAAATCACTACGTGGTCCAACACAATGATGCATACAGGGATAGAAATGTGTACCTTGCTCCAGCACTCTACATGCAATATAATCCACGCATAAATTAAATACTGAAAGTAAACTAACTATATGATGCACGAGAAAATCGACCTTAGACGAGCAACTTCTATTGATCGCGAAGAACAGTAGCAAGCTAATCGAATAGAGTCCGGAGTCCGATCTTAGGAGTCACTCGGTGCCCGCTACAACGGGTCCTGCTAGCACTGTATGTAACTTTTTCAAATCACGGCGTTCAAATATTGGGAGTCACTCACGACGTGTGGTCTCAAATCCAATTAAGCTAACTTTTTCAATTTGCTTTTAGCAAGGTCCAATTACGTTCTATAGGTACAGATAAACAATTAGGTGTTGGGCCTTAGCTGATTACATAACAATCAACAAAAATCCTAGGTCTAGGGACCAAATCCGCGAGAATCAAATAGAAAGTTATGGCGGTGAAATCAAGAAACACATAATAGCGGTGAGGTCCCCCAAGTGCACCGACACTTGGCGAAACAGACCCCGAATAATGTCCAAGTCCATAAGAGTCTAAATATATAAATTATTATAATATAGTCCAAATGTTCTCTCAAATAAAAATAATTGTCTTTTTCTCTTCCCTGCTCCACCTCCTGTTCGGTTCCTTCAATAAGAAACTCCAATTCGTCCTCCAAGTAGTCCCTCGTACAAAAAGCAAATCAGAGATGGTCAGAAAACAATTATAATATAGAGAGACAAGTAAATTGAAAAATGACAACTAAGCCATGCTCCCTGGCAATGGTGCCATTCTGATGACGTGCCTTGCAACTCAGGTTAAGGATCAAATAATCAAGGGTCGCTATGACCTGAATCACCAAGCGTGATCAACAAGAAAAATGTTTATAACCACTTTGAAGAAAATATCAAGCAATGAAATGTAAGCGATTTTTTCGATTTAATTTACCTAATATAGCGACCAAGGTCGAAAAAAAGGAGCACGATTAAAAACTTAGCAGTCAAATTACAAAAATGAGATTTTAGTGGTTTTTTATTTTTCAATTTTTTAATTTTCGAATGAGGAAAAATTCACAAAGGGATGATAATACACATACGACTCTTTTTGTATTTTCAGAATATCCAAAAATGCTTAGAAAATTGTAGAAAATATATTTTTGGGTTTTATAGGATTTAGAATATTTTTGGAAATTTTTCCAAATTTTTCTGATGTTTTTATGATTTTATAAAAATCAAACAATGGAAATAAGTGTAAACAGTACACAACCAAGAGTATTTTGCATCTTAAAATGACTTTAAGTGCCTAAAACTCCTAGACTTATTTTTATGCTAAAATACAATTAAATATCTACAAATAGAGACTGAAATCAGAATTTTTAGATTTTTCTACAATTTTATCTGATTTTTCTAAGATTTTAAATATTTTGCAATTTTTTCTTTTATATATAATTATTGCATGAAAATTGGATAGAAATTAAAGGGGAATAAAATACACCTCCGGTAATTTTTTAGACATTTTAGACAAATATTTGAATTTTTATGATTTTTCTAAGTTCGAGCAAAGAAAAAGACATTGTTTTTTATTTTTTAAAATATCAAATGATGATGAAATGCGATGAAAATTTTATACAATGAAGAACACTACAGTAGGAATCTACACAATTTTTTGAATTTTTAAAGCAATAAAAACATTTATTTCATTAAAAAACTTGAAAGATAAACAGTCTAGACACCATGAACTTAAATGTAAATGCTCAAAGTTTCTGCATTAAAATATAAAAATAAATAAGCTGTAGGGTGAAAATTGAAATTTACCCAAAATCACATGCTACGCACGAGCCATTCTTGAGGCAGGGGTTGGTCTGCAAATTTAGAAAACTCTAGGGTCTTTTAAGAAATTTAGCTAATTTTTTAATTAAATCCTAGGGTTTCCTTGAGGCTTGTTCCTTTGTTTCTTTCTTCTAAAAACCAACAAAGAGGTCATCGTCTCCTCCTCCTCCAGATCGACGGGGGGGTCCGTGTGGGTTGGGGCGTCACCTCACGTGACGGAGGTCGGCCGATCATTGTGAGGGTATGCCAGTCGACGGTGGAGGAAGCCCCACACGCACAGGGATGGAGCGCGCGACAATGCGTGGAAGGTCACGCGGAGCGCGAAGTGGCTCTACTGTGGAGATGGTGAAGGTTCTGGTCATGGGCGGCACGACCGGGCGCCGCTCCAGGAGGAGGCAGCTTTGAGGAGTGTCGAGGGAAGTCAAGCAAAGGAGGGTTGTGGTAGAGAGCTTTGTGTGATGGACTCACACGGGAGCATCGCCGCGAAGGGTCGCGAAGGCGGAGGATGGAGGTCGGGATGCTTGCGGTGATCGACGAGGGTGCCACCTTGCACGGTAGAAGGGCAGAGGTTCTGGCCGTTGGCGGCGGTGGCGCAGCGTCATACGAGCCACGGGGTGGAGACGTCGCTGTGGGGGTCCACGCAGACCTTCTGTAGACTTTTTATTTTTGTTTTTTTTTGTTTTTTATGTAAACAGAAATAAACAAAAACTCTTTTTTATATTTTGAAAATGGAAACTGTAGATGAGAATTTTTTTATATTTATTTATTTATTAAAATTTTCCTGCAAAATAAATATGAGAGATAACAACAATTATATATTATTTTATTTATTTATTTATAAACAAATGAGGACGCGAATGGTTCCGGATCATGGCGAAGCAGGAGACATATCCAGATCTCCGACCACCGTGCGTAGTCGGAGGTGATAGATTGTACAAGGTAGAATAAGAAAATGATGAGATCAAGAAAATGAGGTGAAAATCGGTGTCAGATCGGAAAATGTGAGAAGGATGTTTTTTTGGGATTTTAATATCTAAATTTTAATCAAGATTTCGAATCACAAATTAAGTCTAATATATATCTAGGAAAAATGACGGAAAAGAGAATGGATGTCACCACGGGATCGGAGACACCGTGTTGGCTTCGACGAGGGCCAACTCGCTGTCACCAGATGGCTTGGAGGTTGGACACCCTTCTTCGATAAGGTTGCTCTCGGAGATCGGGCTCCTCTCCACCGAAGATTGATCAAAGACAAATGAGGGAGAAGGAGCCTCATAAAAAGCAAAGAAAAATAAGAAAGAAAAGAATGGACAAATAAAGAATGTTTTTATTGGTCAATTAAATAATAAAATTAATTAATTACAAATTTCGGTATTAAATATAATAAATTAATAAATTAGTTTACAAAAAGTAATTAGCCACCTTAATGGTGGCTATTTAAGGTATAGAATAGTATCTTTATATACAAGGTATGTTTTCAAATCAAATAATGAGTAAATAAAATAATTAAATACAACTTTTGTAATTTAATTAAAATAATTAATTAATGTTAGACATTTAAGTTTTTTGGTGATTTTTATGTAAGGAAATTAGTTGTATACAAATATTATAAATATATGGTATAATATACTCATGTACAAATAAGGAAAGTATTTTTAAATATATTTTTTTAATTTTAAAATTTTATTGTTTTTTATTTTTAATAATTAATATAATATTTACAATTATGTACATTATGTATAGAAATAAATATGAATAAATATATACAATTTGGTAAAACTGCAAAACCACCCCAGAAAACCGACGTTTCACATGTAACTCCAAAAATTATGAAACCATAGACACTTGAAAGATATATTAATTTAAAGTATAATGGAAGTGAGTTTGATTCAATTTGAGTTCCTATGGAGCTAGAATTGGTCGTTCGATGATTGCTTTACGACTTTTTCTAAGTATGATTATTTGTAATAAGTACAATATTTTATTTTATCATTATTTTTATTATTTACAAAATATTTTTATTTACAACTTTTGTTTACAAAAATATTTAATTTGAGGTCAACTTGTATAAAAATAAAATAGTATAATTTTTGTACAAATATATACAAGGAAAAAGTTATAAAATATTTTTAGATTTTTAGATTAAAGACCCTATCTCCCCCTACTTTATTCATGGTCGATCAGGTCAAGTCTTGATCTTCTCTCAGGGTTTGGATCAGTTTGCACGTAAATTCATCCTTTTTTTCTTTTCATCTTTATTCTTTTATTTGAGTCCAAAAGTGTAAAAAATACATACTTAACAAATGCATGCAAAATGGTAATTTCACGGAATTAGTAGGTATTTACAGGTGTTTGACTAAGGAAATGAAGCTAAAATAAAAGAATAAAGATGATGAATCATGGATTAATCAAGGGAGTGTCAGATCTTTGATTATTCTTTTGATTCTTTTTACCTGTGTTTTTGCTGCCTATACTTAGGGATATTTTACCCGAAGTGTAGGGGAGGTAGACCCTGTACATTCTAACCCTCGGTTTACCCTTGTGTATAGTCTTTTGTACTTAGGATTACTTGATCCTAAGTATAGGGGGATCACCAATGTCTATTCCTTCATTCTTTTATTCGTCGTTATAGTATAGCTTTTCTTTTCACTTACCAATACTAAGCACGAGTTATGTCTTCTTCATTGCTCTCTGATAACTCTGAGGACATCATTTGAGCTAATTATAGGGGGTGTCGTATATATTACATATATACTTTAGCCAAAACTCGTACTTTGAATGAGTATTTTAATAAATAAAATGGTTAAAATCTACAACCTAAAAATCATAAAAATTTAAAAGTTTTCTTGGACATAAAATACTTTCTTCGACATATATGTTTGTAAATAGTTATTTATAAAAATTAATTTTTTACAAATATTTGTAAAAAAATATTTTTATTGTAAAGGTTTATAAATATTTTTGTATCAAATTTATGTATATAGTACACAGATTTGAAAAATGTTTGAAAACTAAAAGTTTGCAAAAACCCCTGTGTGAATGTTTGTCAATAGTTTGTAAAACTTTTGCGTTCATGCATTCAAACATTTTCAAAATTTTGCATGTTTTCAAAAAGTTTGCATAAAAAGATTTTTGTATATATTTGTATATTCTTCTGAATCATAGATGACATTTAAACTAGTCCGGAATTAACTTGGAAAATGGAACTTGGTTAAGACCTTAATCCACCTAATTCCTTGGGGAACCTTGTAGGATTTGGAGTTAAGACTTTTTAGGTCCATTAGTGAATTAATTCTTCTAGTCCACTAGGCTATGTTCACATGTCATCTTAATGAGCCTAAGTAGAACACTTCACATGCATGCATGACTCTCACGGACAATGGCTCTACTTGGACCAACACCCTACACATAGCTCTCCATGGATGAGGTGGTGAGGAGGCAGAATCCTTTGGCTTGAGATAGCATACGAGGGTAGTACTTCTAGGCAGAACATCTCATCTTCCTTTAGGGATGGATGTGCACCTCAACTTGGTCTAGCGGTGTTGAGGTCTAAAGATAGGAGTCGTGGGTTGCAATAATGCTTTAAAAGAGGGATAGTCTACTGGCTCAAGAAGAAAAAGTCCTTACGTATATGTTGCACCATGTAGATATGTTGTGCATATGCACATAAATAATGGGTGCAAAATCAAGAAAAACTCCAAAAAAATGGACAGGCCTGATTGAAAATAAAATGCCTGTCGGAGTGTATATAACTAAATAAAGCAAAGCTTATGTATTACACCTTCTCGTCTCATGAAGCTTGCAGCGGGAGACTTAGCTACACTGGTTAGGCTCCCAGGAATACGTGGCTACACTGGCCACGGTCCATTCTCTTCTTTACCCCCTCTTCTTGAGCCAGTTAAACTTGAAATTAGAAGGTAATACCCCGCTCCTCGAGGAAAGAGCTGCTAGACTGAGGAATTAGAGTTACCTTGTTGGGGGAGGATATTTCTTTGTCACTTCTGAGGTGGGGAGCTACTTACCACTTACACAGTACAAGGAAAGATTCACAGTCATTAGAGTTTGCGTATGTACACTTGTTCTGATCTGGATTATTGGGGAGTCTTGACCACAGAATAGTGGGACTTAGAGGATGTTGAGTCAAACCTAGATCTCAATAAGATTCCAACAAACTAATAATCCAAAGGTCTGACTTTGCTCCATACTTCAATATAATGAAGAAAATTTTAGTAATCAACCTTGATTCTCCTTCTCCTTCTTTTCTTTCTCTTTTCACTTCTTTTTCAAAATAAGTGTTTACTAAGGGACTAGCAAAGGTAAAGTATACAGGGGTGATGAATCCAATTCTCGCTCTCTTTATTCTTTTATTTTAGCTACTTATCTTGGCAAAATGGCATGTAAATATATGTAAAAACAATAATATATCATTCAGCACACATCTGTTAATATTCCATAATTAGCATGTATTTGTGCAAAAAAAAGGAATAAAGGAAAAGAAAAAGGAAGGAGGTATTTAGAATATATACAATGTGATTCAAACCCTGAGAGAAGTCAAGCCTTGACCTGATTGCCAAATAAAATAAGTAGAGAGAGATAGGGCCTACTCCATGTTATACATATTCCCTATAGATATAGATAAATATTCTTGATAAAATAAAAGTAAGTTATTATTTTCATCTCCATGTATATATTTCTAAAGATAATATAAAAACACAATAAAAATAAAAAAAAATTAATTAAAAGTTAAACAAAAATAAAAATAAAAGCTCTCCTCCATTGTATAGAACATATGTATATACACCACCCACTATTTATTATGTACCTATAAGTAACTAATAAAAATAAAATAAAAACTATTTTTGTATTCCTAAAATTACATTAAAATAAATAAAATATAAAATTGGGGTATTGTGCAAAATTAATAAAATAAAAATATTTGTATATAGTACATAGGCATATTATAACTGTATATAATACCATATACTATTTATACATTAATTAAATTTTTGTAAAAATAATTAAAAATCACAGAAATGTTCTTTGAAAAATAATAAACAAATTTTATTTTATACACTTTTTATTTTGAAATCAATTACTATTTTTTTATTGAATTTTTAATCATTTTGTAATCCCTATTTTTTGATTGGTCGGAGGCTTTGTTGACTCCAGTCAATTCCTCCTTCCAGGTCGGGTCGAGTCGTCCATCTCTTGCCGGAGTCATTTCTCCATATTTTCATGCTCGGACCTGATCACATCTTGCCCCGATTGTTCTCCCGAGCCTCCTCCAAGGATCCATGATCTTCACGGATCCCTAGGAAGGCACAGATCTTCCTAGGGTTACGTGCTCTCACTCGATCATTCTAGCCCCATGGGATTTCTATAAAGTCTCGCCTCCGCCTCCATAGCTCGGTAGCTCATGCCTCGCCCCTTCTTTCACCCCTAGAAATCTTTGGTTGAGTGACAACGGCCGGAGGGCATCTTTGGATCGAAGTTTGGTGGTGTATTTATGCATCTCAGCTATGCGGTCTGAGTCCTCTATTGCATTCAGCCTCCGTGCCTGCCACAGCACGGTCGAGGCCAAGACCCCGTTCCCAGCTCTGCCTAACCTTACTGAGTTCATCAACACTCTCAGGTAATGTATCTTTTTACTCCATTTTCCATTCTAGACGAATATTCCATTCCGCCTCTGTCGTAGTTCATCAGCTCTGACCACCCTCTCGGAGCTTCACTACCCACCTCTATCTATTCATATCGATCCCTTGTCTCATCCCACATTTTACACCGCAACTTGATCATCCTTAGCCTCGACCCTTGGGTAGAGATTTAGGTTGGGTCTCCTCCCTCCATCTACACCGGAGAGACGAATCCAATTCCCCTACGCTTCTCGTACCTTTCTTTGCAATAAAGTAGACTGGAGCCACGCCACGAGTCCCCTCTACCCTCTACAGGATCTGATTCGTGTGAAAGAGGACCTTTGAGTCCCCAACTGCTCAGGAGGAGCAGCTCCAGGAGGCACTTCATCGTCATGATCATCTAGTCGTTGTCGCCTCCATCAGAGCACCCCATCAGGCGCGGAGCACTTTCACGAAGCTATTGGACCCCTCCGATCCTCCATCGGAGTGCTGTATCTTCACTGACGCTTAGGTGAACCTCGTTGGGCTCATGTTCTTGTTGACACCTTCCTCACCGTCGGATGGGGTCCTGATGAATCCACATTTCATCATCTTTATTCTATCATTTTGGCACCTAAAACCCTAGCAAATGCCTGTAAATAGCCTTAAATCAAGCATCTTAGCATTCATGCATGTGCATCTCAACAGTGTGTAAATTACTGTAATTAAGGCCAAAATTATAGAATAAATAAAGAAAAGAAAAAGAATAAAATATTGTAAATATTTTATGATCCAAAACCCCCGAGACCTAGGCATCTTGATGAATAGGTCGACAAGGAATAAAGTAGGGGGAGATAAGGTCAGATACACAGATAAAATACCTATATTTTTTATTCATTCTTTCTTCATTTTGGGACCTATTTTTGGTTCCACTTTTTGTACATCAAATAAAGAAACTTTGTACACAAAAGTTGTAGATAATTTAATAAAGAAAAATACAAAATTGATTTCACAGAAAAATAATGTACAGATAAAAAGTTATGGTCTGAATAAAAATCCAGAATGCCAACTTCCCAGACCCGTATCTCACAATTAAAAACTCCAAATGCAGCGTACTCACCTTTAATTGTATATAGAATAAAATAATCTATTTTATGGTGGTGGTTTCGCATTTGGCGGAGCTACGGTCTGAAAGTTGAGTTCTGGACCCTCATTGTATAAGTGTACAGATTAAAATATTCACTTTATTCTTTATTCATTATTTATCCAATTTTATATTTTTATAATGTTGTAAATATTATTTATAATAATTATGTACATTAAAATCAGAATAAAAATGTAAATAAAACTCAAAATCAAAACACTTGTATAAAGAATACATAGGTATATTACCTGTACTTATACCTATACTTTCTATATGTATATACAAAACAATTCATAAAAATAAAATAAAAATACATTTGTGTATATAAAAGTATTTTATAATTTTAGAAAATAATAAACAAAAATAAGTAGATTAAATACACAAAATAAAAATAAAATACTAAAATACATAGATAATATACCTATATAGGGGTATAAACGTAAATTTGTAAAAATATCAGTCATAAAAATAAATAAAAATCGGAATAAAATACTACATAAAAAAATAAACATTTTTTATTTTTTACCCAAAAATTAATTCGGCCTTTTTCTATTTTTAAACGAATTAACAAAACATTTTTTATTATCTTTTTCTGGTTGGTCCACGTGGACCAACCAGAAGCTAGCGACTGTTGACTAGCAGGTCAACAGCCCGTCCTTCGTCTACTGTAGCTCTGGCGCGCCTGGGTTTTTGCCCACCTTGGTGGATTTTCCTAGGCCGACTCATTCGTCCTTTGCCGCCGCTTCCTTCATGGAAGTTGCGCCGCTCTGATCCATCTCCATCGCCGCTCCATCAGATCCACTCAGATCTTCTTCCTCCACCCGTGATCATGCCTCGAAAACACGCACCCAACGCTCTTCAAATACAACCCACCATCTTCCTTTCTCGGGTTGAACCGCATTTCATCCAGTTTCCCCCCCTTCTTTGGAGTCGCTCAGCAAGGTGGAGGTGACAGCTCCAAGTTGCACCTTCGAAGAGGCGGAGTTGAGCAAGCTGGGCGTGTTCCACCATCACCTCCGGCGGTCGTCCCCGTGAGGTATTCTCCCTCTGGCCAGTGGCCATCGAGGCTGCCATCCATCTCATTCCCCTCCCCATTTTATTCCTGTTAGTTCTAGGATCATTTTCCCCATCGTTCTCAGTCGAATCGATCATCTCCATCACCTAATCGATCACCTCGCCGGAGCGCAACTCCGGCGAGACCCTATTGCGCTTCCCAGTCCATTTCGAGAGCCATTTGAGGTCGAGGCATTTTGCCCTCGACCTCCCTAACTTTTTGGTGCAGGTATTGAAACCCATCGCAGCTTCTGGAGCGTTTTTGCCCTCTCGCCGGAGCACCTGGAGCCTCGCAGCTCCGCCACCTCCGCGCGAGAGCACCGGCGTTCGCCGGTGGATTTTGAAGCCTCCAGACGTCAGCCGACACCTGCAGGAGCATCCTCGGCCACCTTGAAAGCTCCAGCGTCGCCGTGGTTGGCCGGAAGAGCTCGGAGAAGTTCGCCAGACCGGAGCTCCTCCGTGCTCCTCCCTCGACCTCTGCTACCGTTCGATCAGCCTCTGTTCTTCGTGGAGCACAGCCACCGTCCGATTGAAGGCCCCAGGCACCGTCAGATCAGGGGCTGAGATCTAATCTCAGCCCTCCGCTTCCGAAGGGGTATCGGCGCGCCTCGCATCGACACGTGGATAAGTGGGATGATCCCCACCGTTTGATCGCGCCTTTGCTTGGGTATTTTGCAAAAACCACCCCAAGCGTTTTTGTATTTTATATTAGTACTAAATCTTTCATTTGCAGCTATTTTAGTTTTGTAATATTTATCTTAAGGCCCCCGAACTTTTACGTATTCACAAAAAGGTCCTCGGCCACGTCATCTCACGTGCCCGTGCGCGTGAGGTGTGTGGCCATTTTGCAGACAGACCCTCGGCCTTTGGGGTATTTCGGTTTAGTCCCAGAACGTTTGTATTAAGTGTTAAACATTTGGGATATTTGCATACAAGCCCCTGATAGTTTTGGTTATTGCCTTTAGGTCCCCGCTAGGCGCGTGTTTCGCACGTGTTCGGCTTGGGCATTTTGCGCTAAGGCCCCTCCGGGTTTTGTTATTTATATTTAGTCCAGTAAATGCAAGTTTTAGTGTAATATTTTGTGGAAAATTGCATGTATGCCCCTGGATGTTTCAATATTTGCACTTATGCCCTTGCCAGGACTGTTTAATGTTTGGATACTTGTGCTAATTGTTTAAAATATCACTTTAAGTCCAAAAATTCCACAAAAAAATAGACTTAACTTCCTGGATATGTGTACTTTAACGCTATCTAATTAGTTTTTGATTTTATTTTATTTTCCTATTTATTAAAAATCAAAAACAGCCTTTTTGTGTACTGTCTACCTTAGAAAATACCAAAAAAATATTAAAACATCTCCAAAAATTCCCAAAAATTCACCTAGTGTCTATTTTATCATCTTTTAGTGTCAGTCCAAAAATCAGTAAAAATTTCAAAAGAAAAACACTAAAAATATAAAAACACTCAAAAACTTCAAAAAAAATATAAAAAATAGTAGAAAAACCCAAAAATTGCAAACTCAGCTTCTGTTTCTTCCTTATTTTGTTACTTTTATTAGAAAAATAGTGTGAAATATTTTTGCTACTGGTTGCTATTTTTAAATTACATTTTACTCACAGCCAGCCTTGTTTGCACTGTTTTCTCTTATTTCAGCTTTTAAAAATCCCAAAAACACCTAGAAAAATCCCCAAAAATCACAAAAACAGTAAAAAATATTAAAAAGACCAAAAACATTTCATTTCTGGATTTTTGAGTATTTTTGTGCATTTTTATTAATATTCTACCTTGCCTTTTATTATATTGCCTTTACTTCCCAATATTAAAAAAAAATATAAAATATAAAATATAAAAATTAGAAAATCAAAAATCAAAATACAAAATTAAAAAAAAAGAAATAAAAAAAATTAATTAAAAACCCACAAAAATTGTAGTTGCTTGCTTGCTTAGTGTAGACACTTCACACACTCACACACTTTAGCATTCATTTGCTTGAGCTACACTGTTTGCTCCCTGTGTTCGAACTCTCTGCATACTTGCCCATATACATCATTTGTGCAGAGTTAAAAATAAATTTTAACTCCACATTGTTTCTAATTTGTTGATCTTAGTGTGGGTTAATTGTTGATCAAACTCGGATTTTGATTGGTCGACACTTCGACTGAGTTCACGCTTTGTGTTGAACTTAAGGCCATCGAAATCCGTGTTTATCAAATGGCGCCGTTGCCGGGGAGCAACAGCTTGTAGTCCATATTTTGATTGATTGTGTGAATTGTTTACCATAGCATTGTTTTCCATTTCTCACATTTTTGATATATCTTGATTGAGTTATCTGACCATCTCTTCTTTGTCTTCTTGCGAGGGACCGCGGAGCGAGGCGGATCGCCTAGGCGACCGACGCAACCTTGGGACGTGGAGCCGGCTTTTCTTTAGCCAAGCCGGCAGGAGAGAGCAAGGAGTGAGAGAGAGAGGGATTAGTTAGCTTTTCTTTTATTTTGTGAGAGAGTGATTCATTTAAATTGTAATAATACAGGTACCTTGGACTTAGACATTCGGGCCTAACTTCCGGGTGTTTGTTCACCCGGGGGCTCACCGCAGTTTTGCCGCGTTTTCATCGCTGTCATTTTCCGGTTTTGTGTTTATTTTTCATTTTCTTTTGTGGATTGAGCTCCTAGATCTAGGTCCTGCTTGATTCGAGTAGAATAGGTCCAAACACTTAATTATCTTTGCATGCTCCTATAGATACGTTTTGGGCTTAGACTAATTAAACAGTTGGTTATCTACTTTTGATCCACGCGCCGTGAGCGAGCCCCATCAAGCGCTACTCCTGAACTCGAGTGTGTCGAGAAGAGGAGGGGTGAGCCAAGACCGGACACTCGGATTGGGAGGTGATAATCAACTTGTGGTTCTTCACGATAGCAGTTGCCTAATCTAGGACGATTTCCGTGTGCATACCGGCATGTAGTTTAGGTTTATAAATTTCTGCTTTGCATCCCGCATGGAGAGAGCTGGGATTCACTGTAAGTCTTCTTACTCTGCACGCATCATTTAGGCACAAAGGTGAGATCTCCATCTTTGTGTCGACTTGCACGGCTTTTCCGACTCTTTTCTCCCTCTGTTTTTGGAACAAAGTAGGATAAAGAAAATACAAAAACCGTTAGGCGCTTGTTTGAATTTACTCAAAAGAAGCGATAACACCAAAAAAAAATTAAAAAAGGGACTGCTAAGAAAACTTGACCAAAATAAAAAAGGTAATTGGATTCATTGCTTGGGGAGAGTAACACCCTCACTTGTATTCAGGTTGCATGGGAAGGTCTCCTTCCAAGTGAGGTGAGCGCTTCGTAAGGATTAGAGCCAAAAACCCAGCTTGTGGCTGCCTTGTGTATCGCCTGGATTTCCGAAGTATTGGCGCTTCTATCGTACGTAGTCGAGTAGGGCTTGGTCGCCATTGGTGACTCACTATTGTGTGAGCATCGACCTCGTCCGAAGTATCGAGCATAGGCCACGCCTTCACGGGGGTGTCTGTCTCACCGGCTGCGTCCGAGTAGGTTCTTGCACGCTCACGGGTGATTCCGTTGCGAGCGAGTTCCGAAGTATTGGTTTCGCCTATTGGCTTCCTCTCTTATTCTTTGGCTGAGTAGGGATCCAGGAAGGGTTACAAGGACCTCAAAAAGTGCAAGCTACAGGTTACACAGGAGGAGGACAAGTACGGGATACTTTTCCGGCAGTACTCTCTCTCCTATAGGCGTAGCGTTCTAAGGACTCGTTCAAAGATAAATATCTGAATCAAGTTAAAAATTGAAAAGATAAAAGCCGAACCTTCACGGCTTCATGTGTTGAGTTGGTGAACTTACCCTTGCCTTGTGTTTGATTGCTAGATTTGTTTAGGTCAAGATCAAAAAAAAAACACAGCACAATTGTGCGCAATTTTGTTGCATCTTACTCTTTTTCTTCCCTTGCCCTTCCTCTACTCTTCTCAATAATCAAGATGATGGGACGGAGATCTCTTAGGCCGACCCTGTCGGCACCGCTATCCCGCACTCCTCCTTATTCATCTAGGACTACCTCGGAGAGTCCGCTCTCCGAGCCTGAGTATACATCCGCCCTGTTCCCCCTCAACCATTCTTCCCATTCTCCCTCTCTCAGTCCAATTATTTCAGATTTCAGTGCATCACAGAGTTCAGATCATTCTACAGCACCTGAGATGGCCTCTTTTGCTTTTACAGAAGATCCAGTCATGTCGGACAGAG